>OY744535.1:70602453-70629953 GCA_963556195.1 Sepiola atlantica
AACTTGGCACGGAGAATAGTTAAGACGAAAAGAAGCAAAGTCTTTTAGTGAGTTTTATAAAAATTATTTTACTTTTTGTCTTAAGTATTCTCCGTTTTCCGTTGCAAGTTTTTTTTATATCGACTAACTGACAAAAAACTTACAGACGTCCATCTTGAATTATGCCAATATGTCGGCTAATTTACTAATTTAAAAAGTTTTTTTTATTTCATACGTAATACTAAATTGATTTTAAGGCTTCTACACAATATGAACCAAACTAACTCGACTTTTGCCGAACTAAACCTGCAACTTAGGTTAGTTTAGGCTTAGGTAGAAAAAAAAGCAGTTTGGTTCGTATTATGTACAAGTACCTTGATTGTAACATCAAAAAGTTCAGTAGGGACCTACAAAGCTAACCATAGAATTTACCCCCCCCCCTATATGTAACACGATGTAACTTTAATATAGCTTTAAATCATCATAACCTTTTACCATTCAAAAGAAGAAACATAAAATAAAATTATGATAATTTAAAAAAAAAAAAAATCAGCGTACGAAAATAATGAAACCGAGAAAATAAAAACGTGTGTACTTTTATTTACGCCTTAAAACAACGTTCCTATGTGGTGACCAAGTTTTATGCGCTAACACCCGTGTTAGTAAAAATCAAGTAATGTTCAGATTTTCACGAAATTTTCAATGCGTATTCATTATTGGACTAATTTATCTATAAAATGCTTTTTTTTTTTCGTAAAATATATTAAGGAAAATATTTTTTCAACGCGATCCTCTCCCCCCCCCCCCCTATTTCATTTTATGAAATCTGAACAAAATATATTCTGATTGATCGAAATTTTAATGTTAAGAGTCTTTTAATGTTTAAGAGTCTTAAAAAACACACACAGCAGATTTACCTTTTCTTTTTATTGGTAAACACTTTCGGGTAAAGTATCCGTGAATTCATGAATAAAAAGTGACATGTTTAGAAAAAAATCGAATTTCGTACTAAAATCTTAAGATAAAGAATGATTTTCTTTCCCAGTTCGATAATTTAATCTTTAAACAAACTATTTTACTTAAAACAACTTCCTATATATGTATATATATATATATATATATATATATATATATATATATATATATATATATATATATATATATATATATATATAAACTTATTTTTTGGGAGATTTAAAACAAAGAATTAAAAACGCATTTAAGCATCTTATGTAAAGTACGCAAATAATGATTACGTCATCGATTTTGTGGTCCCTAAAGTTCAGCATGTCATAATCTTTTTAAAAAGTACAACTTTTGAACTACTGCATAATGTCTTTCCAATAAAACTACATGGCTCGGGAAACTACATGTTTATTTTAGTTTATTTTATTTTCGTTTTTTGTTCAAGGAACCAGAGATTCATTTTGTATAATTGCTTTCTCGGCTGGATTTTACTGAGCCAATGTTGACAGCCATGGGGGCTGATCTATACACGCACTAAATAATTTGCTACCAATCATTATGAAATCATTGCTGTGCGCTTAGTTATGTGTCAACAACAACTTATTTCCAGAATTCGCCATTAAATCAATTTAATAGAAAGATTTGTGGGTGTCTTGTCGAGTTATAATCGCTTTCAATAACTTTCCATTTCTTCTCCGAATGTTTCGTATTGTTTTGTTTTTTAGTTTTTTTTTTTTTGTAAATAAAATTGTTTTTCAAAATGTATTTTTCGGATGCTTTCCTGCAGTCATAGGTTGATTACTAGTCAAAAGAACTTCTGCCCATCAACACACACGAAGGATTGTTTAGACTCAACCGCCTTCCATTCGGAATCAATCCAGCTCCAGCCATATTCCAACAAACAATGGATTGACAGGAGTTGCAGCATCCATCAATGATACCATCGTTACAGGTGCTACACAACACGAACATGTAAAGAATGGAAAATATGAAGTTAACTATTCTGTTCCTACACCTAGATATATATATATATATATATATATTTGAATAGTGAAGTATAAAATTAAAGTTTAAAATTCAAATCGGGTGATAAACATTAACAACTTACTTTGTTTCGATTTTCCAATAATTCAACTCATTGTTGCTAAGTGGGTAGTGTCCGAAATGGGCTGGACAATCTGAATAATCCGGAGAAAAACAATGAAAAAACTTACTTTCATTTTTGCGGGTTTTTTGTTGTTGTTGTTGTCATTTTTGTTAACTTCCTGCTTTACCTGTTTTTATAGTCATCTCAGGTGTTGCATCAATTGATCGTATAAATAGAATTGAATATTATGACACGGGGTAAACCCAGAACTATAGTCGGCCTTGGCAACCCGGCCATCACCTCGGTATACCTCCTCCTTCAATTAATAAAGGAATTATGATATTAAGTATTCATTAAAAAAAAAAGGTTTTAGGTCATTTTTGTTAACTTCCTGCTTTACCTGTTTTTATAGTCATCTCAGGTGTTGCATCAATTTTTTTATTTTTTTATTTTTATTTACTCCTCTGCCATTAAAAATTGCCTGGGCAGCCCCGTCGGCATTCCCCGGTAGGGGCGCCTCAGGCAGTAAGCAATAAACTTACTCCTTCCCAAAGAGGGGAGGCGAAGCCTGGGAGGGTGGACCTCCTAGAACCGCACAGAACAAACCCACAGACAGGTGGAATCAAGTCCCGAAGGACAAGACGACACCCGTCTATAGGGGTGCAGTATCCATCGGAACAGATACTACACTTACTTCCTAGCGTGTGCCATTTGACACGGAGTAAACCCAGAACTATAGTCGGCCTTGGCAACCCGGCCATCACCTCGGTATACCTCCTCCTTCAATTAATAAAGGAATTATGATATTAAGTATTTATTTAAAAAAAAGGTTTTAGGTCATTTAAATAACTTTAATTTCAACCCTAACCCTTTGCCCCCCCCCCCATTTCAAGTGCGAAATACGTCTTTAATTCTATCCGTAACTAATTTTTCATTTCCGAATTTTTTATATCATTTCCAACCGAGAGTTGCCTTTAAATATTTGTTGTTGTTAATTAATAAATATTCATTAATTAATAAATACTAATTAATTAATAAATACTAATTAATTAATAAATATTCATTAATTAATAAATATTCATTAATTAATAAATACTAATTAATTAATAAATACTAATTAATTAATAAATACTCATAAATTAATAAATACTCATTAATTAATAAATACTAATTAATTAATAAATACTAATTAATTAATAAATACTCATTAATTAATAAATACTAATTAATTAATAAATACTCATTAATTAATAAATACTCATTAATTAATAAATACTAATTAATTAATAAATACTCATTAATTAATAAATACTCATTAATTAATAAATACTAATTAATTAATAAATATTCATTAATTAATAAATACTAATTAATTAATAAATACTAATTAATTAATAAATACTCATTAATTAATAAATACTCATTAATTAATAAATACTAATTAATTAATAAATACTAATTAATTAATAAATACTCATTAATTAATAAATACTAATTAATTAATAAATACTAATTAATTAATAAATACTCATTAATTAATAAATACTAATTAATTAATAAATACTAATTAATTAATAAATACTCATTAATTAATAAATATTAATTAATAAATAAATACTAATTTATTAATAAATACTAATTAATTAATAAGTACTCATTAATTAATAAATACTCATTAATTAATAAATACTAATTAATTAATAAATACTTATTAATTAATAAATACTCATTAATTAATAAATACTCATTAATTAATAAATACTCATTAATTAATAAATATTCATTAATTAATAAATACTAATTAATTAATAAATACTCATTAATTAATAAATATTCATTAATAAATAAATACTAATTAATTAATAAATACTAATTAATAAATACTCATTAATTAATAAATACTCATTAATTAATAAATATTCATTAATTAATAAATACTAATTAATTAATAAATACTCATTAATTAATAAATATTCATTAATTAATAAATACTAATTAATTAATAAATACTAATTAATTAATAAATATTCATTAATTAATAAATATTCATTAATTAATAAATACTAATTAATTAATAAATACTAATTAATTAATAAATACTCATTAATTAATAAATACTCATTAATTAATAAATACTAATTAATTAATAAATACTCATTAATTAATAAATACTCATTAATTAATAAATACTCATTAATTAATAAATACTAATTAATTAATAAATATTCATTAATTAATAAATACTAATTAATTAATAAATACTAATTAATTAATAAATACTCATTAATTAATAAATATTCATTAATTAATAAATACTAATTAATTAATAAATACTAATTAATTAATAAATATTCATTAATTAATAAATACTAATTAATTAATAAATACTAATTAATTAATAAATACTAATTAATTAATAAATACTCATTAATTAATAAATACTCATTAATTAATAAATACTCATTAATTAATAAATACTAATTAATTAATAAATACTAATTAATTAATAAATATTCATTAATTAATAAATACTAATTAATTAATAAATACTAATTAATCATAAATACTAATTAATTAATAAATACTAATTAATTAATAAATACTAATTAATTAATAAATACTCATTAATTAATAAATACTAATTAATTAATAAATACTCATTAATTAATAAATACTCATTAATTAATAAATACTCATTAATTAATAACTACTCATTAATTAATAAATACTCATTAATTAATAAATACTCATTAATTAATAAATACTCATTAATTAATAAATACTAATTAATTAATAAATACTCATTAATAAATACTCATTAATTAATAAATACTCATTAATTAATAAATACTCATTAATTAATAACTACTAATTAATTAATAAATACTCATTAATTAATAAATACTAATTAATTAATAAATACTCATTAATTAATAAATACTCATTAATTAATAAATATTAATTAATTAATAAATACTCATTAATTAATAAATACTTATTAATTAATAAATACTCATTAATTAATAAATGCTAATTAATTAATGAATACTAATTAATTAATTAATACTAATTAATTAATAAATACTCATTAATTAATAAATACTCATTAATTAATAAATACTCATTAATTAATAAATACTCATTAATTAATAAATACTCATTAATTAATAAATACTTATAAATTAATAAATACTCATTAATTAATAAATACTCATTAATTAATAAATACTCATTAATTAATAAATACTAATTAATTAATAAATACTAATTAATTAATAAATACTCATTAATTAATAAATACTCATTAATTAATAAATACTAATTAATTAATAAATACTAATTAATTAATAAATACTAATTAATTAATAAATACTCATTAATTAATAAATACTCATTAATTTATAAATACTAATTAATTAATAAATACTCATTAATTAATAAATACTAATTAATTAATAAATACTCATTAATTAATAAATATTCATTAATTAATAAATACTAATTAATAAATAAATACTAATTAATTAATAAATACTCATTAATTAATAAATACTAATTAATTAATAAATACTCATTTATTAATAAATACTAATTAATTAATAAATACTCATTAATTAATAAATATTCATTAATTAATAAATACTAATTAATTAATAAATACTCATTAATTAATAAATATTCATTAATTAATAAATACTAATTAATTAATAAATACCCATTAATTAATAAATACCCATTAATTAATAAATACTCATTAATTAATAAATACTCATTAATTAATAAATACTAATTAATTAATAAATACTAATTAATTAATAAATATTCATTAATTAATAAATACTAATTAATTAATAAATACTAATTAATCATAAATACTAATTAATTAATAAATACTCATTAATTAATAAATACTAATTAATTAATAAATACTAATTAATTAATAAATATTCATTAATTAATAAATACTAATTAATTAATAACTACTCATTAATTAATAAATACTCATTAATTAATAAATACTCATTAATTAATAAATACTAATTAATTAATAAATACTAATTAATTAATAAATATTCATTAATTAATAAATACTAATTAATTAATAAATACTAATTAATCATAAATACTAATTAATTAATAACTACTCATTAATTAATAAATACTCATTTATTAATAAATACTAATTAATTAATAAATACTCATTAATTAATAAATACTAATTAATTAATAAATACTCATTAATTAATAAATAATAATTAATTAATAAATACTCATTAATTAATAAATACTCATTAATTAATAAATACTAATTAATTAATAAATACTCATTAATTAATAAATACTCATTAATTAATAAATACTCATTAATTAATAACTACTAATTAATTAATAAATACTCATTAATTAATAAATACTAATTAATTAATAAATACTCATTAATTAATAAATATTAATTAATTAATAAATACTCATTAATTAATAAATACTTATTAATTAATAAATACTCATTAATTAATAAATGCTAATTAATTAATGAATACTAATTAATTAATAAATACTAATTAATTAATAAATACTCATTAATTAATAAATACAAATTAATTAATAAATACTTATAAATTAATAAATACTCATTAATTTATAAATATTCATTAATTAATAAATACTCATTAATTAATAAATACTAATTAATTAATAAATACTCATTAATTAATAAATACTCATTAATTAATAAATACTAATTAATTAATAAATACTCATTAATTAATAAATACTCATTAATTAATAAATACTCATTAATTAATAAATACTAATTAATTAATAAATACTCATTAATTAATGAATACTCATTAATTAATAAATACTCATTAATTAATAAATACTCATTAATTAATAAATACTAATTAATTAATAAATACTAATTAATAAATACTAATTAATTAATAAATACTCATTAATTAATAAATACTCATTAATTTATAAATACTAATTAATTAATAAATACTCATTAATTAATAAATATTCATTAATTAATAAATACTAATTAATTAATAAATACTCATTAATTAATAAATATTCATTAATTAATAAATACTAATTAATAAATAAATACTAATTAATTAATAAATACTCATTAATTAATAAATACTAATTAATTAATAAATACTCATTTATTAATAAATACTAATTAATTAATAAATACTCATTAATTAATAAATATTCATTAATTAATAAATACTAATTAATTAATAAATACTTATTCAGATCGCATAATTCTTTGATTTTTGTGGATTTTCTGTTCTTCAATCAGTATATTTCATTTTTTGATGAAAAAAGTAATTACTTTCACTTTCATTGCCCATCCTTATTTATTGCCGATTGCCTGGGCGCCCTTACTGAGGAATGCTGACGGGATTAATTGCTTGCAACTGTTTTCAATTTCTTCTACAGGTGTGTAGAGGGAAAAGCAACTTTAAAAGAAAGAATGACAAAGTCGATCCATACAAAATTAATTTTTATTCGACAACTTGTTAAGACAATGAAAATGAGGAGTTGGTAAAGAATGAGAGTTCAAAGAGTCCAAGGAACGTTCCGGTGAAAGGAGAATGTGTTTCGTGTAAATAGAAACTGAGTACACATCTTTGATTTATTTGCTTTGTGTTGAATGCCGTATACTAACGTCTTAAATTATCTATCCGGTATGTGTTTGTTTATGTGTGTGTGAATATGCATGAATATATGTGTGTGTGCGTCTATTAGTGTGCCTGTTTTTAGTGAATGTATGTGTATTCATTTCGGCTGGCGTCATGTGCGTTTACGTGTGTGTAAATAGTTTTGTTTTGTTAGTGAGAAAGTGTGGACGTCTATGAACCTATGAAATGGTGTGTTCAGTGAGCTGTGTGTGTGTCTGGCGTTGTGTATAGAAGTTCGTGGAAGTCTTGTATTTAGATATGAGAGTTATATTCCTTTGTGATAAGCTTTTAGAGTGATCTTCCTTCCTTGTTCTTGTTGCTGATTATTTGCTGTGGAAACAAAGATGGCAGTTTGAACAAACGGACCTGTGTCAATGACTGGATTTATGTAACGAGTAAACTAACATTGGTAGCAAAAGTTGTCTTCATTCGTGTGATAAGAAAGAAGACACCAGCAATGTTATCTTCCTTGTATTCAGATATAAGAGTTGTATTCCTTTGTGATAAGGTTTTAGAGTGATCTTCTTTGCTTGTTGTTGTTGTTTATTGGCTGGAAACACAAAGATGGTGGTTCGGACAAACGGACGTGTGTTAATGACTGGATTTATATACACGAATAAATTAACAGTTAGGATATCCGCATTAGAACGAGTATTGTAAATTATATTCTTAACCGTTGGATGAATACGTCCCTCAAATTTTCTTTCGTTAGGCCCAAGATTATTTTAGTGCCTCTTCACTGTTTATTGTTGCTGCAGTTTTCTTTTGTAATTAAAACTTTTACCAAACTTTTTCTGGTCTTTTATTATTCTCCGTCTGAATACAATTTTAATTTCAAAACGAAATGGACAGAATACTTCGTCCCGAACGATTCGACAGTTGTAACGCTGAATAAAAATACAAACATTGGAAGCTTACTTTCATTCACTACCTGAGTACGGTTTAAGGCGTTGGAGCAACTGGGAGCACCAAAACAGACTTCTATGGATTGGTAAATAGCATATCTGCAGAAGTTTTTGAAATCATTAGTGACACAAACGACTACAAATCTGTCATGAGCACTCTGGATGCGGCCTACGTTATCCCCACTGTAAAAGTCTACAACCGACACCAACTTATCACCGTGAAACATCAACCAACGTAAACAACGGATTCTTTCGTGTTACAGTTGGAAACATGCAATTTCCAGGCCGTGAGTGCCGAAGTAAAAAAAAAAAAAACAATGTATTCAGGAGGCTTTTAATATTAGCGGTATATCCTCCCCCTCAATTCGACAATGACTTCGAGAAATCCTCCCTAACTTTTCAGGAAACATATGAGATGGCAATATCTCTTGTACAAGCCGGTAAACACTATGCGTGCTACAACCATGAGAGTGTGGTTTCTGCCCCAATAATCTCCTCAGGAGAAAATACAAGTTTGGCTGCTACACAAAAATGTACGAGGCCGAAGGGAATTTGTTTCTTTTGTGGGGATTCACGTTATCCGTGTCGCTTTTGTCCGGCCTATGACTAAAACAGCAAAAAGTGTTCGAAAAAGGGACTTTGGGAACACAGTCTGCAGATTCTCCGGTGTTAAATGAAGACCCTTAATTTCCTGTGACTAGGAAGAGAAAAAAATGTAAAATAAATGGGTGCACTGCTAATGCCATCGTAGATTCTGGTAGCGTATCGGCTTTTATTAACGACAATACTGCAAAGGAATTGAACCTTATAATTATACCCAAACAAAAAGTAACATCATTGGCGGACCAAAACATGTGTGCAAAAATTGTTGGAGAAACTAAAGTCGAATCTACCTGAACAATAGTACACACCCTGACACGATAGCAGAGGTAATTAAGAATATATTTTTCGACATTATCACAGGAAAAGATGTTCCATGAAAATACAAGAAAGTAACCTTAAAATTTGATGGACCGGAAGACCAACTTATTATCAGAACAGTCACCAAAAAAGAATCGTTATTCATCCATAAACGTTTCTCCTTATAGAATCAAATTAACACTTACCGGCTCCAATGTCCTATATCCTATAGGCAAGGTATTTATCTACCTCCCACAAAGTAAAATGTGACACAAGGTCGGAAAGTGGAATTTGATAAGTTAGCACCCTAGAGGAAGAACACTTATGACCCTAAAAAATTGCCTGGGCAGTCCCGTCGGCATTCCCCGGTAGGTGCGCCTCAGGCGATTAGCAATAAACTAATCTCTTTTCAAAGCATGAGAAGGCAAAGCTTGGGAGGGTGGACCTCCTAGAACTATACAGGACAAACCCATAGACTGGCGTAAATCAAGCCCCTAAAGCCAAGACGATACTGGTCTATAGGGTGCAGTATCCATCAGAACAGATACTATACTTTGATCCTGGCCAATATTGATCTATAGGCAAATATTGCTTGAATGAAGCAGTATTTATATAGAGAATTATTCACTTTCAGACTGGCAGCCAATCAGAATTCATATAATGGACTTGCCCAACTTGGCATAGTGGAGCAGTCCAGCTTCCATATAAACTGGCTTTTTGGTTACTTGAGTCTTTACTTATCTTGCTGATCAACTGGTCATACAGTTGAGCACTAAGCATCAAATTCTACACTCCCCCCCACTTATTTTCTCATCTCGCTACGAACACAACTCCAATCAGCACCAAGTCACATCGCTACATAATCGCTGATAGTAAATTCATAAGAATAGAGACTGCAAAATTGTTGGAGGAAAATATAACAGAACTATTTTAGTGCCTCTTCACTGTTTATTGTTGCTGCAGTTTTCTTTTGTAATTAAAACTTTCACCAAACTTTTTCTGGTCTTTTATTATTCTCCGTCTGAATACAATTTTAATTTCAAAACTAAATAGACAGAGTACTTCGTCCCGAACGATTCGACAGTTGTAACGCTGATTAAAAATACAAACATTGGAAGCTTACTTTCATTCACTACCTGAGTACGGTTTAAGGCGTTGGAGCAACTGGGAGCACCAAAACAGACTTCTATGGATTGGTAAATAGCATATCTGCAGAAGTTTTTGAAATCATTAGTGACACAAACGACTACAAATCTGTCATAAGCACTCTGGATTCAGCCTTTATTATGCCCAAAATTGTTGAAGGAAAATATAACAGAACCATCAATTTCATCTTGGCGAGTGCAGGTTCTAGTAACATCAAATGAAAACCAGAAAAAAAGAATGGTAATCAATTACAGCGACACCATCAACAGATTCACGGAACTAGATTCTTACCCTATGGCGAATATATCTAAAATGGTCTAGGATATTTCTTTGACCATTTTAGATATATTCGGCCCGGTATAATATTTTCACTACTCTTGATGTTAAATCAGCCAATCAGTAACGAGGATTGTAAATTTACAGCCTCCGAAGTAGATGGTAAATTGTACCAGTTTACTCGTCTGCCATTCGGTGGTACAAATGGATAAAGTGAGTTCCAAAGAAACATTGACAACATCGTCGACAGGGAAGAAATTATCAGAAACATTTGTTTATGTAGATAACGTTACCATCTGTGAGAAACACCCAAAAGAGCATGACTACAATCTTCAAAGATTTTATGAAGTAGCTATCCTGAACATGCAGATAACCAGGATGGGGATCAGAGAGAAAAACGAGCATCCGAGCCGAACTTGCATCCACATTTGACCAGAGGCGAAAAAAATGATAAACCCTTCTCATTCAGAACTGCAATGACCACCAAATTGGATTTGCTCAGTGGATATTGGTGTGTACCTCTGGCCGAGCGGGCTGAAGAAGTCAACCGTTGTTACACCCCATCAATACCTACGCATTTTCTGGTGTCCCCAAACAAACAGATGTTGTTTAATACGATGTGGCGATTGGAAATGCCACTTCCGTCAAACAACATCCCTACCATATAAACCCACACAACGCAGCTTATGGTAAATTGCACCAGTTTACTCGTCTGCCATTCGGTGTTACTTATGCAGTGCGTTCCAAAAAAGCATTAACGGAGAAAAGAAAAAAAGACCAAAAAGAGCATGACTACAATCTTCAAAGATCTTATGAGGTAGCTAAACAGAACAACATCACGCTTAATAAGAATAAAAATATTGTTTCAGTCTCGTCCATAACTTTACTTGTAATAAAAAAAACATGTGTTACTTGGAAGCCAAGCTTTATTCAACTAAAAAAGGAATATAAAAAGGTGGCAGATATGGCCAGTTTTAATACGCGTCACCTGACGACTTCCGGCTTCGGGAGCACGTATGGAAGCCCATACGAATGTAATATAACATTCTTCCTTGCTAGAAAGAAAAAAAGATAGTGTCTTCAATAATTTAAGTTTTACCTTTTTTTTTTTTTTACCTTTGTTTTTTACTTTTTACTTTTTTACCTTTACGAAAGTAATATTACATTCCTTCAATATATATATATTTTTTTACTTGCTACTCCAGCCAATCTCCATATCGATTAGGAGGTTTTGGTACCCGACTGGATCGCCTTAGTTCAGGCTGGGCCAATGTATCATCATAGGCCCCGTTATGACATGGTTTTGGTACCTGACTGGATCGCCTTAGTTCAGGCAGGGCCAACATGTGATCATAGGCTCCGTTATGGCATTGTATATTATCCTGTACAAAGTGGTTCCATCTCTCTTGTTCCTCAATAGGAGACCTTAAAATTGTCTGGGCTTTGGGACAAGGTGCTAAGTCTTATTAGATGCTGACAATAATTCGCCCCCGCCTCCCTCCCCGTAGAGGTCGGTGCATTCTCAATAAAAGAGTAGAGAGAGTCGAGATAAGAGAGTCAGTAGAGGGAATCACAGAAGTGAGCAGTCCGTCAGTGAAAAAGTTGGGTGAGGATAGGCCAGTCGGTTACGTGTGTGTCCTCGCCCAACTTGGGACAGCATTCCGCTGTCGGATGAATAAATAGCCCCGAATTAGCAAGTCCGTCGATCCAACCCAAACCATGCACAGTCTAACCAACCTGCCTTGGAACCCAACAAGTGTAATTTCTTCTCTTTGATTGTTTTTTTTGTTAATAATTATTCTTCCAAGAAAACCAGCAAACCAATTTGTTGCGGCTTATCATTCCTTTCTTCAACTGTTTATGTGAAATGACTCTCTCTTCACAGCGAGACAAGGTTGCTAACCCACCCCAGTTGATTGCTCACTGATCTAAACAAACACAGCATGGGAGTTTGCAGTCACTGGACCGGGCGTTTCAACATCGGCAACCTTCATCAGAACGGCAACTTTTCCCGAACAGTGCCGGGTGACCAACCGAACCCGGAACGGCCGAACTGATGACGTCACAGCTGGAGGAGTGGTGCGCATGTTCATAATGTTGCCGTGAGCCAGAATGTCACACCTGTCAGGTTGACCACACAGAAAAGTAACATTTTAATGATGCCGCAACGCAGGACTAGCGTACATTTGTATTGGTACCTAATAACCTCGGGAAGAAAGAAAAGAGAAAAGGAAAAAGAACGAAAAAGAGAGAGATAGTCTAACGGGCACCCAAACACGTTTTGAAAAAAAAATATTGAAAAAAAAATAGACCGACAGACAAACTGTTTTTTTTTGTAAGAGACTTTAAGAGGCGACCGGGACCACGGACTGTAGTCAATCGACTATAAGGTCTGGAGGAGCTCGCAAAGACAACCACCCAACATCGGTAGACCACAAAAGGAGCAGACCAGAACAAGAAAAGGGGTAAGTGACTCTTTGATTTCCCTTGTTCAATTGCTCAGTTTTGTACTCTGTCAGTGTATCGATTGCTGTTCAACTTTGCACGTAGTTGGGTATTTCCGTTGTAGGGGTTGTATCTTATAAAAAAATAAAATAAATAAATAAATAATGGGTTCAGAGGAAAACATAGTGGGAAGTTTAGCAGAAATGGAAGAAGGAGTGAGAAAAATAGAAAGGTTTAGAAGCACAAAAGGAGAACCGTGGGGAGTAGAGCATATCCGGGGCCCCGAATGGAAAGAGGGGGTGTAGAGGATCGGGAGGCAGACTCCGACCCTAGAAGTAAGGCACAGGGCCTTCAATATGAGTACTATAGGCCCGCTCCGGCTAGACAGGTATCAGTCTGCTGGACTTGTAGAGGTGAAGGGCATTGAGCGGCAAAGTGTCCCACAAATTATGGGCGCCCACGCAGCTCGTTTGGACCGAACTGCACTAGGTGTGGTCAGTTCGGACATGAGAGTCGGTGGTGCACAGTAGCGGGAGATCAGAAGTTCGGGATTAGGATGCCGAACCTTAGTGCGCCACCTGACGCTAGGGTAAGGAACCAGGGAAACGCCCAGAGGCCACCCCGCAGAGAATAAAAGGCAGGGTGGCCCCCAAAACGACAAGTTTAGTGAAGGGTAGTGGAACCAAATGGGAAGAAGACGGGCTTGGGTTTTGTTCACCGGTTAATGAGAGACCGCAAGAAGCAATAAACCCCCCATGGAAAGAGAGAAAGAATTACTATAGGCGATTGCAATTTTTAAAAAAATATTCTTCTATCTGTCCGTTTTCTGTCTGTGTGCAGCGTGGACAATCTCCGTGTGAGGGATGTTGGCGCTGAGCATTGGAGTGGCCAAGGTGCCGACACACCGAGAGTGATGGGTCATGGAAAAGGATTATTCATGGACCTTTAGTATAAAGAAAGATGGAAGTTGAAATCGTGAAATCTCAAAATCAGAGGAATTGACTTGTTTTTGAGGAATTGAGAAAGGTGGGGCCAGGTGTGCCCCAGTTGTTTGTACATAAGGAAGTGCTTTGGGGACCGATGACGGTTGCCCCATGCGTGGTCATAAAATTGCGCCCCCCTCCCGATGCATGGAGGGCACCTGCCCTGTACAGTGTGACAGCGAACGGTGTGGGATTCAGATTTAATCTATATGTAGAGTGAATTAAAAAGAAAGTTTGATAAAACTAAGGAAAGAGAAGGAAGAAGTTCGTGTAGTGTAAAAACATTTGAAGAAAAAGAAAGAAAACGGGTGTTAGTTTGCATATGCTGCGGCCAATAGAAGAAAATACATTTTCCTTTTAAGTCAAGCGATTTTTGAAAAGAAAACGGAGAAAAATTATAGCGGATTCATTTGTCCGTTAGCCAAGCTGTTACAATATTTGTTTATTTTCGTAGTGATAACGCGAAAGGGAAGGGGAGGAGAGATAGAGAGATCGAATTGAACCCGACTGTCTAAGCGGTCGATGAGTCCAGGGAGTGGGGGAAGGATGAGATACCCCTAGCCCAGCTTCAGAAAGGACTGAGAGAGAATCAGTTAGCCAAAAAGTAGAAGAATTGCCTATGAAATTACGATTGAGGGGAGCAAGACGCCCCATAATAGTAGGAAGGCCAAGCAAAAGATAGTCAAGGGTTTGGGGAAGCAGCCGGGGTTGGGCTGTGTCGAATCTGTTGGCTCCACCGTGTGCAGGGAGGACCCCCATGCATGTGCGGTGCTGGTGGTTGTGGCACGGACCGTTATCTTGGATGTCACCCCGAAGATAAACGGATAGATAAGGCTATAGGGAGACGCATAACTGGGGCCGATGGGTGTCGTCGTGGTTAGATCCAAATGGTTGATCACGAGTAGTGATAGATCTGCAGCCGCACGGGTTGCTGCCAAAACGACCAGGCTGGTATGTAGTGAGGACAGGTAATCGACAGATATTCGCACAACCAAGAATATGTTCGATTGTGGTGCGCCTTATGAAAGGGCACAGAAGTAATGAGAAATGGCTGGACAGATGAGATCCTATCCAAGAGGGATAGGGTTCAGGCCGACGAGGCAGAAGAGATCGGTATTACCAATAGTGGGAGAGACACTCGGTGTGTCGTTTGGGACAGTGTCGGAAAGCGATGTTGGAATAATTAGGAAAATGGGAAGCGACAGAGAAGAGGTGGCCGGTGTGGCCGACGCAATGACAGCAAAGAGTGCTAGTCTGAAAGAACTGTTTTCCCAGGTATGGGAATGTAGAGAACAGGTGGCTGGTGTGGCCGACGTAATGACAGCAAAGAGTGCTAGTCTGAAAGAACTGTTTTCCCAGATATGGGAATGTAGAGAACAGGTGGCTGGTGTGGCCGACGTAATGACAGCAAAGGGTGCTAGTCTGAAAGAACTGTTTTCCCAGATATGGGAATGTAGAGAACAGGTGGCTGGTGTGGCCGACGTAATGACAGCAAAGGGTGCTAGTCTTAGAGAACTGTTTTCCCACGACCTGAATGTAGAGAAGAGGTGGCCGTTGTGGCCAACGCAATGACAGTGAAGGAACGTGAACCAGATGGGTTCGTAGAGATAATTTCAGTTGTTGACACTGGCGAATGAGTGTACCAGACATGGCAGCCGTTTATGAGGCTGTTGGAGCATGTGTGTGCAGAGTGGGATATGTTATCGCTGAGATACCTGTCGCCGAGTATAGTAACCCCGGGAAGATTGAGAGAGGCGTTGTTGGAGATACAGACCGACTTACCCCATCGTCTGAGATAGCCAGTCGACCCCACTGAACAGTTATGGAAGCATTATAATGTGTTATGATATGTTGCGTAATCGGAAGGTAGAAAGCTATTAGCTTTGAAAAATTGAAGGCTCAATTAAGCCTTGTAGGAAAGGAAAATTTGCGTTAGAAGGGGGATATGAGCACTGTAATAGCTTGGCCGGTGTTAGTGATAATTTGAAACATAAATGATAGGGTTAGCCTTTGCAGCAAAAAAAAGGGCGCGGGAAAGATGTAGGAAGAGGTTGAACAAAGCGAGTGCACTGACAACCGAGTACACGAGCAAGAGGGTTACTTTTGCATGCACTGTGCCCAGATTGCGAGTGGGTGCAAGAATCGCTACCCTTGGCAGAGATCCAGGTGGATGACCCACCTGCAGAGAAGAAGTTGGAGAGACCAAGCATCATACCAAGACCTACCCTTAAGGCACGAACGGTGAAGAACTGAAGACGATTCCGAAGAGAAGAGGATAGTGCAGTAAATTGTAAGAGGTGCGGAGAGCCCTAATTTCTTTTAGTGACGAACTCTTCATTGCATGCGTAGATCATCGATTTTACATTATGCTCTTCCAACACAAAAACCATGAAATGCATACCTGCACACACCCATGCATACGCATCTGCCACCTAAATATGCATGCTGCATGAACATTGGGTTAAAGAACTTTTTCTTTCTTTTTTTTTCTGTTTTTTTCTTTTTTTTTTTTAATTTTTTGTATGTGTTCCGGACGATGGGCTTGGAAGTTGTCAATTACAAGTAAATGACACAAGGTGGAGAAGACGGATGTGACAATATTAAGCGGATGCGACAATATTAAGCGGCCCTGCGAAGGGCAGGGTCTAGAATACAGCGCTAGTGTGAATTAGCCACAAGCTTATTCAAAGTCAAGCATCATCTTAGGTTTCCAGTATAAACAATGAACAAGGTTAAAAACATAGTTCGATCGCCCTGGTAAATGAACTTCCCATCTCAATTTCAATCGATTCGAAATCGTATTTTGTTAATTGTTTTCGTATTAACCTTTCTGCCCTCAAATGTTAATTGCAATTTAGGTCATATCGTTTTTTCAGTCAGAGTGAAATATACATTTCTTTTTTAAATTATTATCATTCTTCGCTTATGGCACCTTGCCCCCTTATTGTTGTTCTCATGGCATGATCTTATTGGATGCTGACAAGAATTCGCACCCCCCCCCTCCCCGTAGAGGTCGGTGCATTCTCAATAAAAGAGTAGAGAGAGTCGAGATAAGAGAGTCAGTAGAGGGAATCACAGAAGTGAGCAGTCCGTCAGTGAAAAAGTTGGGCGAGGATTGGCCAGTCGGTTACGTGTGTGTCCTCGCCCAACTTAGGACAGCATTCCGCTGTCGGATGAATAAATAGCCCCGAATTACCAAGTCCGTCGATCCAACCCAAACCAAGCACAGTCTAACCAACCTGCCTTGGAACCCAACAAGTGTAATTTCTTCTCTTTGATTGTTTTTTTTGTTAATAATTATTCTTCCAAGAAAACCAGCAAACCAATTTGTTGCGGCTTATCATTCCTTTCTTCAACTGTTTATGTGAAATGACTCTCTCTTCACAGCGAGACAAGGTTGCTAACCCACCCCAGTTGATTGCTCACTGATCTAAACAAACACAGCGTGGGAGTTTGTAGTCACTGTACCGGGCGTTTCAAAAAAAATATCGAGTCAAATTTTCCTCCCCCGAAAAATTAACTGGAGTAAGTTTTCCTAGGTCGGGCAAAAACATTTGTTAAAATTAAAAATTTGAATAAAAAAGGTGAAAACGTCTATATTTGAAATCTCTAACAAAAACAAACTGTTTACAATTTTAATATTCGATAATAGATTTTTTAAGATAAACAAAGATATTTATGCTACTTTCGGTTCTAAAAAAACAACAAATTAGTCAGAAAGTCTAATTATTTGCTTTTTTAAATTAAAATGTAAGATATTTTCTTTAATTTAATTAAGTTTAAACATCGGTTTAATTGTAGAATAGGGACCGCTCTTTTCTTTCGCTCATTTCGCTTGGTATTCGCCCAAATTTTGGATGAAACTGATTGTTGGTCCTAATTATATTTTTGGTCCTGAAATAAAATTCTCATTTACTTTTTAAAGTGTTGAGAATCTAACTTTAATTCCAGGTTTTAATCGCTGGCGGCCATGTTGGTTTTTATTGGTTTTTTCCTTGGACTAAAGATATTTTTTCCTTGGACTAAAGATATTTTTTCCTTGGACTAAAGATATATTTACTGCTTTAACATTTTATTACACACAAAAAACAAACTTTGAACATTCTATTTACAAAAGCAAGTTTTAACGGAATTTAACGAATTTGAAAGCACACATGAAAAGGTTAAAACATACTAGTCGTGAATTTAAGAATAACAAAATGTCACCGAAAAGACGATGGGTATAAATGTGGCATAAAAGTTCAATTTGATATATGCTAAAAAATAAATTAGAATTTTTTGTCAGGACAAAATGTACCATTTCAACCCAAAAATCGATTTTATCGAACATTTGGGTGAATACCGAGCGAAATGGGTGAGAAAATCCAACGGCCCCTATAGTATAATTGAACCTAAAATTCTTTATTTAAAAATACAAATTAAAAGAAAAATTGGCTTATTTATTCAATCAGCAATAAACATAAATACAAAAAAGTTCAAATCTATAAGAAAATAACTTCAAAGACATCTATAGACTCACTGGCGCATTTAAAGACATTTGGTGCCAAATTGTCTGTCTTCTGCCTTAAGAAAACTGTCCCATCAAAAATTTAACACAAAGATGTAAAAATCTGAGAACTTCAAATGTTCTCCTCCTTTCTCCCTGTCTCTCCCTCCCTCTCCCTCTCTCTCTATCCCTATCTCAAATTGTCTCCTGCACTGTCCTATCAAAAATGTAACACATAGATGTGAAAACACCCGGAAAAGTTCAGTTTCTGTTCTCATGTGTAACTCTCCCATTCTTTCTCCCTCTCTCTCCCTTCCTCTCCCTCTTCCTCTCTCTCTCTCTTCCTCTCTCTCTCTCTCTCTCTCTCATATACATTTACCAGGGATATAATTTTAAAAAATAATTCAGAGTAAACTCTGAGACTTTCTTTAACTTTCCTTTATATTGCTGAATAAAAAACTAATGTTTAAAAATTAAAAAAATTAAATAATTTTGGAGCGAGGAGCACAGAGCGATAAAACCACCGCTCTTTAGTCCCAAATGGAGTTGCTCCCGCTCAACTCCCTCTGAATATAAAATCTGCCCTCCTCTCCTTCGCTCCAGCAAAAAGTAGCGCGCTCCAGGAGCACGCTCCTTTTTGGAGGGCTCCGTAAAGCCTTGTATATATATATATAACATAAAGATAGAGGCAAAATGCCTTCAAAGAAACCATGTGTTAGATGCAGATATTTTTTATTAAATCAAAATAAAGATAAAAATATATATTTTTTTTTTCCTCATCTTGACTTATTTTATCTAATATTTCGCTTGATAAAACAAGCCTCGACAGAGCTTAGACAAATAAAAGGTATAAACCTGTTTTTTTCGTAATAATCCTTCTTGGTCTTGTAGAAGTGTCTCGTCCGGTGTTGTTGACGAACGGTGCAAATGTCTGTTTAAATAGAACTTAAATCGCGCATGGTCGCTGGTGAATATAAATTTGGGAAAGTTCATTTTTTTTAAGCATCTTTTGAATTTTAACATAAAGATAGAGGCAAAATGCCTTCAAAGAAACCATGTGTTAGATGCAGATATTTTTTATTAAATCAAAATAAAGATAAAAATATATATTTTTTTTTTCCTCATCTTGACTTATTTTATCTAATATTTCGCTTGATAAAACAAGCCTCGACAGAGCTTAGACAAATAAAAGGTATAAACCTGTTTTTTTCGTAATAATCCTTCTTGGTCTTGTAGAAGTGTCTCGTCCGGTGTTGTTGACGAATGGTGCAAATGTCTGTTTAAATAGAACTTAAATCGCGCATGGTCGCTGGTGAATATAAATTTGGGAAAGTTCATTTTTTTTAAGCATCTTTTGAATTTTAACATAAAGATAGAGGCAAAATGCCTTCAAAGAAACCATGTGTTAGATGCAGATATTTTTTATTAAATCAAAATAAAGATAAAAATATATTTTTTTTTTTTCCTCATCTTGACTTTTTATCTAATATTTCACCTTATAAAACAAGCCTCGACAGAGCTTAGACATAATATATATATATATATATATATATATATATATATATATATATATATATATATATATATATATATATATATATATATATATATTTTAGAGGAAGCATTATTATAATCAATAAAACATACGAGTGGAAAAAAAAAAAGGAAAATTGTTAAAATTACCTTAAGGCCTTTTCGTCTGATCCTCTGAGAGGAAACGTCAGAATGGTAAATTAAAAACTAAAAGTCGAATGAGATATGAGGGGAAAAAACTTATTTCCCCTCATATCTCATTCGACTTTTAGTTTTTAATTTACCATTCTGACGTTTCCTCTCAGAGGGTCAGACGAAAAGGCCTTAAGGTAATTTTAACAATTTTCCTTCTTTTTTTTTCCACTTGTCTGTCTCATTGATTATAATAATGCTTCCTCTAAAATTAATCCTACGATTCTGTTGTACACGAAATTTACTTATATATATATATAAATATATATATATATATATATATATAATAATATATATATAATATATACATATATATATATATATATATAATATATATATAATATATATATATATAATAATAATATATATATATATAATATATATATATATATATATATAATAGATATATATAATAATATAATATATATATATATATATATATATATATATATATATATATATATATATATATATATATATATGAGTGATGTAAGTATCTCTGACTGAATTGAAACTAAACTTAACTGTAGACCATTGCTGTAATGCAAATGTTTAATACAAAATTTGGTAAGGAAGAAACTTTTGTCTTGTTTGTAATTTGTCGAATATTTGATGAAATAGACGAAATTCTTGACGAGTTTTCAGAAAAGTCAATGGCGGCGGCGTCCATAGTTTCTTTTGTCACAAGTTTTGGATTTTTATTGTCATCTTTCTCAAGCAATTCAAGTTCAGCATACATCAATTCTTCATTGACGTCAGTCTGGAAGGATAATCAAAATACATTCATGGTTAGTTGAAAATAACAAGAAATGAGGGGTCAATCTGGAATGAATGCTTATTATGAAAGGGAAATATTCTAGATACGAGTTTTAGCTATTGGGCGAGTAAACCCACTAGTATATAAAATGGTTAGTTGACAATAACAGGAAATGAAAGGTCAGCCGGGGTCAACTTGCTGTCAGTCTGGAAGGAAATCAAAATACATGCTTTTTATAAAAAGAAAATATACTAAACATGAGTGTTAGATATTGGGCGAGTAAACCCACTAGTATATAAAATGGTTAGTTGAGAATAACAGGAAATGAAAGGTCAGCCGGGGTCAACTTGCTGTCAGTCCTGAAAGGACAATCAAAATACTTGCTTAATATGAAATGAAAATATTCTAGATCCGCGGTGTGACTGAATTGTAACGGGATTGGCGTCACAAACAATTTATTTTACATTCAAATAACAAACTCCATGTTTTTCCCTCTCAACGTAACCCCACTCAAGTCTAATTAATTTTCCGACCCTTCTCTGGCACGCTTCTGTAAAGATTCTTCGGTGATGATTTTTTACCCCATAATTACGGCCATCTTGATGACCTCCACGATTAAAAAAAAACAGAGTACCCTTGACGATCCCATTTTGCGGTTGTGGAAAAGAAAAAAGTCACAAGTAGCAAAATCAGGTGAATAGGGAGGTTGGTCCAGTACAGCGATGTTCTTTTCAGCGCATTGTCGTGATTATGTGAACAAAAAACATGTGCACAAAATTGCAGAAATCTAAGATGAGAGTTAAATGCTTCTAAGATATCATATTAGACGTTGACACCAATCTGTGAATCCCTCTTTCACCCATAGATCACATAGCACGCCAAGCCACGTTACTTTTCAGATTCACTTTGTTATGGTTGACGGAATGAGAACAATCTACTCCCGTTGATTAAATAAAGTGTTTGATTCGAAGAATTTGGTTCTCGTGTTCAACAAAAAGATTCTCGCATCCCTGCTGACTACAACATGGTCGTCTTCAAGTTTTATCTCAACAAATACTTGTTGAGCCGTCGTCAAGTGGAGTGTTGCAAGTCACCTTACAATTTATGCATCCAGGCCACGGACTGTTCAGACATCAGGATCCATCCTAAGGCATCACGGTTACCATCTATAAATCCACCACTAACATAAGCACCACTACCACGAAATATAGGTTCTCAAGTTCAACACAAAGATTCTCACATCCCTACTGACTACAACATGGTCGTCTTCAAGTCTAATCTCAACAAATACTTGTTGAGGCGTTCTCTTAAGTGATCAAATTTTGACCTTTCCATTCATCGGTTTCAATCCTCTCATAATATTGTTCATCATCCAGCTAACAATCTCATTAACCCTTATCCTCGAGTGGCCTTTAGGCTTTGATAAGTGGTGACTTATTAGGCTACACAAAATTCGAAAAGTTTCACACGAAGAAGTTCAAAGATTACATCGGCTGAAACTTTGTGAAAATCACAACCAAGATGAAAACAATAGTCCGAATAATCCAAATAATAAAAATTATCAATCCTTATCTAAAAAATTATCGAAAACGGTTTCATTTATAGAAACAAAACCTTTATTTCAACTCTTCATATCATGAAGAACGAACCTATATGCCCCCCCCCCCAAAAAAAATAAGAGGAGGTCATGTCTGGAAGGAATATAGAATGAGGAATGAAAATATATTACACTAGTTTGATTTATATAAACAATATTTTATTTCTAGAAACAAAGTTTTATTTATAGAAAGAAAGTTTTATTTCTAGAAACCAACTTTTATTTATGGAAACAAAGTTTTATGTCTAGAAACAAAGTTTTATTTGTAGAAAGAAAGTTTTATTTCTAGAAACCAAGTTTTATTTATAGAAACAAAGTTTTATTTCTAGAAACAAAGTTTTATTTATAGAAACAAAGTTTTATTTATTGAAACAAAGTTTTATTTATAGAAACAAAGTGTTATTTCTAGAAACAAAGTTTTATTTCTAGAAACCAAGTTTTATTTATTGAAACCAAGTTTTATTTCTAGAAACCAAGTGTTATTTCTAGAAACAAAGTTTTATTTCTAGAAACAAAGTTTTATTTGTAGAAAGAAAGTTTTATTTATAGAAAGAAAATTTATTTATAGAAACAAAGTTTTAATTATAGAAACAAAGTTTTATTTATAGAAACAAAGTTTTATTTATAGAAAGAAAATTTATTTATAGAAACAAAGTTTTATTTATAGAAACCAAGTGTTATTTCTAGAAACAAAGTTTTATTTCTAGAAACAAAGTTTTATTTGTAGAAAGAAAGTTTTATTTATAGAAAGAAAATTTATTTATAGAAACAAAGTTTTAATTATAGAAACAAAGTTTTATTTATAGAAACAAAGTTTTATTTATAGAAAGAAAATTTATTTATAGAAACAAAGTTTTACTCATACCTTTTTGTTGCATCACAAGATAAATTGGTTCATCTTCTAAAACCCCCAAAAAATGACATTGATGTCAAGAACAAAAAGATAAAATGCATTAAAATATTAAAAAGAAATTAATTTATTCAGAAAAAATATGTTTTTTTTACTATTCTTAAAAATGTCAATAAAAATAAATAATAAAATTATATATATTAATTTTAATGACTTTAAATTGAAAACTATATTTAGACATGTTTTGTTGATGTCAAGAACAAAAGAATAAAAATACTTAATTATTTTTAAAAGCAATGACTTTTTCATACGTCATAATGTAATTTTTCCAATCTTAGAAACAAGAAATAGAATTTTTATTAAAAAGTCACAATATTTTTGGGACATTTTCCTGGTCGTTTTATTTATAGAAATAAATGTGGACAAGCATCTCACTCCACAGTCCCCAATTAAGGATGACCCCCTAAACTTTCACCCTAATTCTCAGTAGCCTATTACGTTTACAGTGGCGGCCTGCCTTGTTTGGCGTGAACTATGTTACAAAAAAAAGACATTTTATTTATAGAAACAAATGTGGACAAGCATCTCGCTCCACAGTCCCCAATTAAGGATGACCCCCTAAACTTTCACCCTAATTCTCAGTAGCCTATTACGTTTACAGTGGCGGCCTGCCTTGTTTGGCGTGAACTATGTTACAAAAAAAAGACATTTTATTTATAGAAACAAATGTGGACAAGCATCTCGCTCCACAGTCCCCAATTAAGGATGACCCCCTAAACTTTCACCCTAATTCTCAGTAGCCTATTACGTTTACAGTTGCAACTTGCCTTGTTCGGGGGGAAATAAGTTAAAAAAAAAGGAAAGTTTTATTCATAGATATTTTTTGCTGATTCGTCTTCTAAAATCAAGAAGAAAAATTGACATTATTTAAGTTTGACTCACACTTTTCAGAAAAGGTTTGGAGGGTTCTTCTACTTCCAATATATATATATATAAGAGGAGATTGTAGTTTGCTTGAAGCATTGCTGGTAAATGTAAGTGCAGATTAGTCGTCCGAGGCTATAGCAATGCGATGTGGTTGCCGTAAGATGGAAAAGTGAAACGAAATAAACGCAGGGAGAAAGTGAAACTCAAAACGATTTATTAATAATTTCACAAAAACTGATTAAATACCAAATAGTAAATACTATCCGGTAAGTAACAGTTAGGCAAAGGGTAATCTTAAATTTTCGAAAGAAAAACTTTCATTATCAGAAGACAACAATAAAAGACCGAATCGGTCGAAGAAAATCGGGAAAAACCGGTGTCAGATCATCGACATACCGTATTTAATCAGTTTTTGTGAAATTATTAATAAATTGTTTTGAGTTTCACTTTCTCCCTGCGTTTATTTCGTTTCACTTTTCCATCTTACGGCAACCACATCGCATTGTTATAGCCTCGGACGACTAATCTGCACTTATATATATATATATATATATATATATATATATATATATATATATATATATATATTATAAATTATGAAACTAAAAGTATACTTTTAAAGGATAGAACCTATAGTGAAATAGTGTAAGCTCTATCTCGTATATTGAGCTTAAACTATTTTACTATAGGTTTTATCCTCTAAAAGTATACTTTTAGTTTCATATATATATATATATATATATATATATATATATATATATATAGATAGATAGATAGATAGATAGATAGAAGAAATGTTCGAATGTCCAAATTTATTTCAAATTTCAATTGTTCAATGCAAGCTGTATTTTGTAATAAACCAGTGTTTATTATTCTTTCCTTAAACCAAGGCTTTTCAAAGATCGAAATCTTATCATCAGAGGAGAAATACGGATAGATAAGTTGGCTGTAGAAAAAGCCAAAGTTCAAATATTTGAAAAATATTAAAAATATTAAAAATGGTGTGAAAAAAGTTCGAGTAAAAAGGATATGTGGTTTGTCCAGATGGTAATTGTCCGTTGAAAAAGTGTCCGTTGAGGAGATTTTTGAGAAGACGAAAAAAAGAAAATTTTTCGTAGGAGCAGTATGGAGAAGGTGTTCAAAAAGAAAGAAATCCAAAAGTGAAATGTTGAAATCGAAACGTAGATGGAGCGCACTTAAATGGAATTGAAGTAAGAAAACCGGCCATTTTTTGCAACTTCCTGGGCCATGGTGGAAAAAAGCGAGAGGAATAATTGGACAGATATGCTAGCGAGCGAATCCAAGAAAAGAACTAAGTTAAAAAGCTACGCTAAATTAGAGGGTGGGTTGGGGAGGGGGGAGAGTGAAAAATGAGGAAGTAAAGTGGTTGGGTGAGTTGGGAAAGCCACAGTAGCAGCTGGGAGGAAAAAGCGGGGTGGATGGGGGGAGGAGGGGTTCAAGTGATAAAGGATTGGTAGGTAGGTGCGGGCGAGGTTGGTCAAAAGTTAAGAGATATGCCATTGAGTGTAAAATATAAAATATTATTTGAAGAGAAAAAATAGAGAAATGGGAAGAGGGGTCGTAGATAAAACCTAGATTTAGGTTGGGGACAAAGGGAATTCGAGAGTTGAAGATGGTTACATGCTAAAAATGGAATTCCAATGAAAGGAAGTCTGCAATTTAAAAGTAATAAGCAAAACTTGGGCGACGACAAAAACGTTGACTAGTTGAAATTTCTAGAAATTAAAATGGCTACCTAATTTATAAAAAGTATAGTAGAATAAGTAAAGGAATATAAATAAATAAATAAATAAATGATTGAAAGTTTAAAATAATTTATTAAAAAATGAAAAAATAAGTGAATAATTAAATGATAAAGACAATTAAATAATTAAATAAAAATAAGTAACATTAGCTTAATGCCTAGTTATACATCTAGCCTGTCCAACTCAGTTATATTAAAATTTTGGGTAGGGGAACAGTTCGGGGGTAAGGTTAGGCTGTTAGTAACAATTGGTTTCTATTATAAGTAATATGGGGCGGGGTTTAAGTAGATTCAAGTGAAACTTAAGTGAAGAGCCTGTTCTTTGAAGTAATGAGAGGCTTTATAATTGCTCTATCTCGTATATTGAGCTTAACCTTTTCACTATAGGTCCTATTTACTAAAAGTTTACTTTTGGTTTATATTTGATTATATATATATATATATATATATATATATGTTTATGTATCTATTAATTTATTTTATTATCTGAAACAGTTTAGGGATATTTTAAGTAGGATGGCTTTTTCAGTAAATGTGGTATTGTGATGGCTATGTAGTGAGAACTACAAAGGTCCCAAATGAACAACAAAAAGTGAATGGCTTTAAGAGCGACTCTCTTTTCTTCCCCTCGTTCGTTGGATATACGTTCTCCCCTTGACTTTCCAAAAATGAAGAAACCTTTAACACATTTTGGCTAAATAAGAATTTCGGCCAATAAGATTCGAGCCCTGGTCGATTTAAACCCCAAAACATATAGCAAACTGGCGTCAAGTGCTTCATCCCCAATATAAGTGCAAATCTCAACGGTCAGACGCCAGAGACTAGCAAAGATCAAACACACACACATCGGAGCGAGACCCGAAACGCTCCCCCTCCTCCGTGCCCTTCTGCGAGCAGAGCGAAAGGGCTTCTTCAAAAAATGCACGTTCAAGCTTTCAATATACACGCACTAACAGGACAAGGTAAGCCACGGATATACAAAGCCATAATGACTCTTAGTTATATACACTCTC
>OY744535.1:70639953-70689953 GCA_963556195.1 Sepiola atlantica
TTTTACTCGGTTTCATACATCATAATCACCATTTTTCTTCTGATAATAATAAAATGATGATAATAAAATGATAATAATAAAATGATAAAAATATGATAACAGTTTTACTCGGTTCCATACATCATAATCACCATTTTTTTCCTGATAATAATAAAATAATAAAAATATGATAACAGTTTTACTCGGTTCCATACATCATAATCACCATTTTTCTTCTGATAATAATAAAATGATGATAATAAAATGATAATAATAAAATGATAAAAATATAATAACAGTTTTACTCGGTTCCATACATCATAATCACCATTTTTTTTCCTGATAATAATAAAATGATGATAATAAAATGATAATAATAAAATGATAAAAATATGATAACAGTTTTACTCGGTTCCATACATCATAATCACCATTTTTTTTCCTGATAATAATAAAATGATAAAAATATGATAACAGTTTTACTCGGTTCCATACATCATAATCACCATTTTTTTCCTGATAATAATAAAATGATAAAAATATGATAACAGTTTTACTCGGTTTCATACATCATAATCACCATTTTTCTTCTGATAATAATAAAATGATGATAATAAAATGATAATAATAAAATGATAAAAATATGATAACAGTTTTACTCGGTTCCATACATCATAATCACCATTTTTTTCCTGATAATAATAAAATAATAAAAATATGATAACAGTTTTACTCGGTTCCATACATCATAATCACCATTTTTCTTCTGATAATAATAAAATGATGATAATAAAATGATAATAATAAAATGATAAAAATATAATAACAGTTTTACTCGGTTCCATACATCATAATCACCATTTTTTTTTCCTGATAATAATAAAATGATGATAATAAAATGATAATAATAAAATGATAAAAATATGATAACAGTTTTACTCGGTTCCATACATCATAATCACCATTTTTTTCTGATAATAATAAAATGATAAAAATATGATAACAGTTTTACTCAGTTCCATACATCATAATCGCCATTTTTTTCTCTTCTTTAATATGTCAATCACAAAGTCCAAAAATCAATTTTTAATAGAAAAAAGATAAGTTTTTACTTACCCAATTTCGGTATAGTTGGTAGACGTTGATCTGTTTGGGCAGCTTTATCCCAATTAGTTGGTAAGAGAGGAATTTTATTTGAAGTTTTTTTATTCACTATAAATAAAGAATAATAGAAAATAAAATTTGAAATTGCATGATGACACATCACTTAATAATGGGAGATAATGCCTTGGAGGATGATATCATGACGAACAAACATATAGCTTTTTTTCTTCATTGTAAAATCATTATTATTATTGAATATTAGTTATTATAAATATATTATATTATTATTATTATCGAATGTTAGTCATTATAAATATATTATACAATTATTATCATTATTATTATTATTATTATTATTATTATTATTATTATTATTATTATTATTATTATTGAATATTAGTTATTATAGATATATTATTACTATTATTGAATATTAAGTATTATAAATATATTATGTTATTATTATTATTATCATTATAATTATTATTATTATTATTATTATTATTATTATTATTATTATTATTATTATCATTATTATTGCATATTGGGGATTATAAATATATTATATCATAATTATTATTGAATATTAGTTATTATTAATATATTATATCATTATTATTATTGAATATTAATTATTATAAATGTATATTATTATTATTGAATGTTAGTTGTTATAAATATTTTATATCATTATTATTATTGAACATTAGTTATTATAAATATATTATATTATTTCTGTTATTATTATTAAATATTCGTTATTATAAATATATTATAATATTATTAGTATTGAATATTAATTATTATAAATATATATTATTATTATTAGATATTAGTTATTATAAATATATTATATTATTATAATAATTATTTAATATTATCATTAACAATTAATTATGTAGAAAGCACCATGATAATAATAAAATGATGAAAATATGAAAAACAATTTTACTCGGTTCCATACATCATAATCACCATTTTATTCTAATAATAATAAAATGATAAAAATATGATAACAGTTTTACTCGATTCCATACATCATAATCACCATTATTTTTCTGATAATAATAAAATGATAATAATAAAATGATAATAATAAAATGATAAAAATATCATAACAGTTTTACATGGTTCCATACATCATAATAACCATTTTTTCTAATAATAATTAAATGATAAAAATATGATAACAGTTTTACTCGATTCCATACATCATAATCACGATTTTTCTCTGATAATAATAAAATGATAAAAATATGATAACAGTTTTACTCAGTTCCATACATCATAATCACCATTATTTTTCTGATAATAATAAAATGATAATAATAAAATGCTAATAATAAAATGATAAAAATATGATAACAGTTTTACTCGGTTCTATACATCATAATCACCATTTTTTTCTGATAATAATAAAATGATAAAAATATGATAACAGTTTTACTCAGTTCCATACATCATAATCGCCATTTTTTTCTCTTCTTTAATATGTCAATCACAAAGTCCAAAAATCAATTTTTAATAGAAAAAAGATCAGTTTTTACTTACCCAATTTCGGTATAGTTGGTAGAGGTTGATCGGTTTGGGCAGCTTTATCCCAATTAGTTGGTAAGAGAGGAATTTTATTTAGAGTTTTTTTATTCACTATAAATAAAGAATAATAGAAAATAAAATTTGAAATTGCATGATCACACATCACTTAATAATGGGAGATAATACCTTGGAGGATGATATCATGACGAACAAACATATAGCTTTTTTTCTTCTTGTAAAATCATTATTATTATTGAATATTAGTTATTATAAATATATTATATTATTATTATTATCGAATGTTAGTCATTATAAATATATTATATTATTATTATCATTATTATTATTATTATTATTATTATTATTATTGAATATTAGTTATTATAGATATATTATTACTATTATTGAATATTAAGTATCATAAATATATTATGTTATTATTATTATTATCATTATAATTATTATTATTATTATTATTATTATTATTATTATTATCATTATTATTGCATATTGGGGATTATAAATATATTATATCATAATTATTATTGAATATTAGTTATTATTAATATATTATATCATTATTATTATTGAATATTAATTATTATAAATGTATATTATTATTATTGAATGTTAGTTGTTAGAAATATTTTATATCATTATTATTATTGAATATTCGTTATTATAAATATATTATATCATAATTATTATTGAATATTAGTTATTATAAATATATTATGTGGTTATTTTATTGACTTTTAGTTATTATCAATATATTATATTATTTACATTATTAATGCATGTTAGTTATTATAAATATATTATAATATTATTAGTATTGAATATTAATTATTATAAATATATATTATTATTATTAGATATTAGTTATTATAAATATATTATATTATTATAATAATTATTTAATATTATCATTAACAATTAATTATGTAGAAAGCACCATGATAATAATGGAATGATAAAAATATGAAAAACAATTTTACTCGGTTCCATACATCATAATCACCATTTTATTCTAATAATAATAAAATGATAAAAATATGATAACAGTTTTACTCGATTCCATACATCATAATCACCATTATTTTTCTGATAATAATAAAATGATAATAATAAAATGATAATACTAAAATGATAATAATAAAATGATAAAAATATTATAACAGTTTTACTCGATTCCATACATCATAATCACGATTTTTCTCTGATAATAATAAAATGATAAAAATATGATAACAGTTTTACTCAGTTCCATACATCATAATCACCATTATTTTTCTGATAATAATAAAATGATAATAATAAAATGCTTATAATAAAATGATAAAAATATGATAACAGTTTTACTCGGTTCCATACATCATAATCACCATTTTTTTCTGATAATAATAAAATGATAAAAATATGATAGCAGTTTTACTCGGTTCCATACATCATAATCGCCATTTTTTTCTCTTCTTTAATATGTCAATCACAAAGTCCAAAAACTAATTTTTAATAGAAAAAAGATCAGTTTTTACTTACCCAATTTCGGTATAGTTGGTAGACGTTGATCTGTTTGGGCAGCTTTATCCCAATTAGTTGGTAAGAGAGGAATTTTATTTGAAGTTTTTTTATTCACTATAAATAAAGAATAATAGAAAATAAAATTTGAAATTGCATGATGACACATCACTTAATAATGGGAGATAATACCTTGGAGGATGATATCATGACGAAAATACATATAGCTTTTTTTCTTCATTGTAAAATCATTATTATTATTGAATATTAGTTATTATAAATATATTATATTATTATTATTATTGAATATTAGTTATTATAAATATATTATATTATTATTATTATCGAATGTTAGTCATTATAAATATATTATATTATTATTATTATTATTATTATTATTATTATTATTATTATTATTGAATATTAGTTATTATAGATATATTATTACTATTATTGAATATTAAGTGTCATAAATATATTATGTTATTATTATTATCATTATAATTATTATCATTATTATTATTATTATTATTATTATTATTATTATTATCATTATTATTATTGTTATGATCATTATTATTGCATATTAGGGGATTATAAATATATTATATCATAATTATTATTGAATATAAGTTATTATTAATATATTATATCATTATTATTATTATTATTGAATATTAGTTATTATAAATGTATATTATTATTATTGAATGTTAGTTGTTATAAATATTTTATATCATTATTATTATTGAACATAAGTTATTATAAATATATTATATTATTTCTGTTATTATTATTGAATATTCGTTATTATAAATATATTATATCATAATTATTATTGAATATTAGTTATTATAAATATATTATGTGGTTATTTTATTGACTTTTAGTTATTATCAATATATTATATTATTTACATTATTATTGCATGTTAGTTATTATAAATATATTATAATATTATTAGTATTGAATATTAATTATTATAAATATATATTATTATTATTAGATATTAGTTATTATAAATATATTATATTATTATAATAATTATTTAATATTATCATTAACAATTAATTATGTAGAAAGCACCATGATAATAATGGAATAATAAAAATATGAAAAACAATTTTACTCGGTTCCATACATCATAATCACCATTTAATTCAAATAATAATAAAATCATAAAAATATGATAACAGTTTTACTCGATTCCATACATCATAATCACCATTATTTTTCTGATAATAATAAAATGATAATAATAAAATGATGATAATAAAATGATAATAATAAAATGATAAAAATAGGATAACAGTTTTACTCGGTTCCATACATCATAATCACCATTTTTTCTGATAATAATAAAATGATAAAAATAGGATAACAGTTTTACTCAGTTCCATACATCATAATCGCCATTTTTTTCTCTTCTTTAATATGTCAATCACAAAGTCCAAAAATCAATTTTTAATAGAAAAAAGATCAGTTTTTACTTACCCAATTTAGGTATAGTTGGTAGAGGTTGATCTGTTTGGGCAGCTTTATCCCAATTAGTTGGTAAGAGAGGAATTTTATTTGAAGTTTTTTTATTCACTATAAATAAAGAATAATAGAAAATAAAATTTGAAATGGCATGATGACACATCACTTAATAATGGGAGATAATACCTTGGAGGATGATATCATGACGAAAAAACATATAGCTTTTTTTCTTCATTGTAAAATCATTATTATTATTGAATATTAGTTCTTATAGATATATTATATTATTATTATTATTGAATATTAGTTATTATAAATATATTATATTATTATTATTATCGAATGTTAGTCATTATAAATATATTATATTATTATTATTATTATTATTATTATTATTATTATTGAATATTAGTTATTATAGATATATTATTACTATTATTGAATATTAAGTATCATAAATATATTATGTTATTATTATTATTATCATTATAATTATTATCATTATTATTATTATTATTATTATCATTATTATTGCATATTGGGGATTATAAATATATTATATCATAATTATTATTGAATATTAGTTATTAATAATATATTATATCATTATTATTATTGAATATTAGTTATTATAAATGTATATTATTATTATTGAATGTTAGTTGTTATAAATATTTTATATCATTATTATTATTGAACATTAGTTATTATAAATATATTATATTATTTCTGTTATTATTATTGAATATTCGTTATTATAAATATATTATATCATAATTATTATTGAATATTAGTTATTATATATATTATATCATAATTATTATTGAATATTAGTTATTATAAATATATTATGTGGTTATTTTATTGACTTTTAGTTATTATCAATATATTATATTATTAACATTATTATTGCATGTTAGTTATTATAAATATATTATAATATTATTAGTATTGAATATTAATTATTATAAATATATATTATTATTATTAGATATTAGTTATTATAAATATATTATATTATTATAGTAATTATTTAATATTATCATTAACAATCAATTATGTAGAAAGCACCATGATAATAATGGAATGATAAAAATATTAAAAACAATTTTACTCGGTTCCATACATCATAATCACCATTTTATTCTAATAATAATAAAATGATAAAAATATGATAACAGTTTTACTCGATTCCATACATCATAATCACCATTATTTTTCTGATAATAATAAAATGATAATAATAAAATGATAATAATAAAATGATAATAATAAAATTATAAAAATATTATAACAGTTTTACATGGTTTCATACATCATAATAACCATTTTTTCTAATAATAATAAAATGATAAAAATATGATAACAGTTTTACTATGTTCCATACATCATAATCACCATTATTTTTCTGATAATAATAAAATGATAATAATAAAATTATTATAATAAAATGATAATAACAAAATGATAAAAATATGGTAACAGTTTTACTCGGTTCCATACATCATAATCATCATTTTTTTCTGATAAAAATAAAATGATAAAAATATGATAACAGTTTTATTCGGTTCCATACATCATAATCACCATTTTTTTCTGATAATAATAAAATGATAAAAATAGGATAACAGTTTTACTCGGTTCCATACATCATAATCGCCATTTTTTTCTGATAATAATAAAATGATGAAAATATGATAACAGTTTTACTCGGTTCCATACATCATAATCACCATTTTTTTCTGATAATAATAAAATAATAAAAATATGATAACAGTTTTTCTCAGTTCCATACATCATAATCACCATTTTTTTTCTGATAATAATAAAATAATAAAAATATGATAACAGTTTTTCTCAGTTCCATACATCATAATCACCATTTTTTTTCTGATAATAATAAAATAATAAAAATATGATAACAGTTTTTCTCAGTTCCATACATCATAATCACCATTTTTTTTCTGATAATAATAAAATAATAAAAATATGATAACAGTTTTTCTCAGTTCCATACATCATAATCACCATTTTTTTTCTGATAATAATAAAATAATAAAAATATGATAACAGTTTTTCTCAGTTCCATACATCATAATCACCATTTTTTTTCTGATAATAATAAAATAATAAAAATATGATAACAGTTTTACTCGGTTCCATACATCATAATCACCATTTTTTTTCTGATAATAATAAAATAATAAAAATATGATAACAGTTTTTCTCAGTTCCATACATCATAATCACCATTTTTTTTCTGATAATAATAAAATAATAAAAATATGATAACAGTTTTTCTCAGTTTCATACATCATAATCACCATTTTTTTTCTGATAATAATAAAATAATAAAAATATGATAACAGTTTTTCTCAGTTCCATACATCATAATCACCATTTTTTTTCTGATAATAATAAAATAATAAAAATATGATAACAGTTTTTCTCAGTTCCATACATCATAATCACCATTTTTTTTCTGATAATAATAAAATAATAAAAATATGATAACAGTTTTTCTCAGTTCCATACATCATAATCACCATTTTTTTTCTGATAATAATAAAATAATAAAAATATGATAACAGTTTTTCTCAGTTCCATACATCATAATCACCATTTTTTTTCTGATAATAATAAAATAATAAAAATATGATAACAGTTTTTCTCAGTTCCATACATCATAATCACCATTTTTTTTCTGATAATAATAAAATAATAAAAATATGATAACAGTTTTTCTCAGTTCCATACATCATAATCACCATTTTTTTTCTGATAATAATAAAATAATAAAAATATGATAACAGTTTTACTCGGTTCCATACATCATAATCACCATTTTTTTTCTGATAATAATAAAATAATAAAAATATGATAACAGTTTTTCTCAGTTCCATACATCATAATCACCATTTTTTTTCTGATAATAATAAAATAATAAAAATATGATAACAGTTTTTCTCAGTTCCATACATCATAATCACCATTTTTTTTCTGATAATAATAAAATAATAAAAATATGATAACAGTTTTTCTCAGTTCCATACATCATAATCACCATTTTTTTTCTGATAATAATAAAATAATAAAAATATGATAACAGTTTTTCTCAGTTCCATACATCATAATCACCATTTTTTTTCTGATAATAATAAAATAATAAAAATATGATAACAGTTTTTCTCAGTTCCATACATCATAATCACCATTTTTTTTCTGATAATAATAAAATAATAAAAATATGATAACAGTTTTTCTCAGTTCCATACATCATAATCACCATTTTTTTTCTGATAATAATAAAATAATAAAAATATGATAACAGTTTTACTCGGTTCCATACATCATAATCACCATTTTTTTTCTGATAATAATAAAATAATAAAAATATGATAACAGTTTTTCTCAGTTCCATACATCATAATCACCATTTTTTTTCTGATAATAATAAAATAATAAAAATATGATAACAGTTTTTCTCAGTTCCATACATCATAATCACCATTTTTTTTCTGATAATAATAAAATAATAAAAATATGATAACAGTTTTTCTCAGTTCCATACATCATAATCACCATTTTTTTTCTGATAATAATAAAATAATAAAAATATGATAACAGTTTTTCTCAGTTCCATACATCATAATCACCATTTTTTTTCTGATAATAATAAAATAATAAAAATATGATAACAGTTTTTCTCAGTTCCATACATCATAATCACCATTTTTTTTCTGATAATAATAAAATAATAAAAATATGATAACAGTTTTTCTCAGTTCCATACATCATAATCACCATTTTTTTTCTGATAATAATAAAATAATAAAAATATGATAACAGTTTTTCTCAGTTCCATACATCATAATCACCATTTTTTTTCTGATAATAATAAAATAATAAAAATATGATAACAGTTTTTCTCAGTTCCATACATCATAATCACCATTTTTTTTCTGATAATAATAAAATAATAAAAATATGATAACAGTTTTTCTCAGTTCCATACATCATAATCACCATTTTTTTTCTGATAATAATAAAATAATAAAAATATGATAACAGTTTTACTCGGTTCCATACATCATAATCACCATTTTTTTTCTGATAATAATAAAATAATAAAAATATGATAACAGTTTTTCTCAGTTCCATACATCATAATCACCATTTTTTTTCTGATAATAATAAAATAATAAAAATATGATAACAGTTTTTCTCAGTTCCATACATCATAATCACCATTTTTTTTCTGATAATAATAAAATAATAAAAATATGATAACAGTTTTTCTCAGTTCCATACATCATAATCACCATTTTTTTTCTGATAATAATAAAATAATAAAAATATGATAACAGTTTTTCTCAGTTCCATACATCATAATCACCATTTTTTTTCTGATAATAATAAAATAATAAAAATATGATAACAGTTTTTCTCAGTTCCATACATCATAATCACCATTTTTTTTCTGATAATAATAAAATAATAAAAATATGATAACAGTTTTTCTCAGTTCCATACATCATAATCACCATTTTTTTTCTGATAATAATAAAATAATAAAAATATGATAACAGTTTTACTCGGTTCCATACATCATAATCACCATTTTTTTTCTGATAATAATAAAATAATAAAAATATGATAACAGTTTTTCTCAGTTCCATACATCATAATCACCATTTTTTTTCTGATAATAATAAAATAATAAAAATATGATAACAGTTTTTCTCAGTTCCATACATCATAATCACCATTTTTTTTCTGATAATAATAAAATAATAAAAATATGATAACAGTTTTTCTCAGTTCCATACATCATAATCACCATTTTTTTTCTGATAATAATAAAATAATAAAAATATGATAACAGTTTTTCTCAGTTCCATACATCATAATCACCATTTTTTTTCTGATAATAATAAAATAATAAAAATATGATAACAGTTTTTCTCAGTTCCATACATCATAATCACCATTTTTTTTCTGATAATAATAAAATAATAAAAATATGATAACAGTTTTTCTCAGTTCCATACATCATAATCACCATTTTTTTTCTGATAATAATAAAATAATAAAAATATGATAACAGTTTTACTCGGTTCCATACATCATAATCACCATTTCTTTTTCTTCTTAAATATGTCAATCACAAAGTCTATCTACACAATTTTCTCTTTTCATTCGAGTTATCTCCCCTTCTTTGTTTGTGGAAAGGAAGTCGAGTGCAATTCATTTTTTTCTGGTATTTGTACGCATTGGATACACAAGAAGTGCAGTGGAATTACTGGTAGGTTGAAAGAGGACAACCAGTTTGTGTGCAACCGGTGTAAAACAATAGAGGTGGATGAGAACTCAGATGTGGAGAAATTATATCTGGATGGTTAAGCTATGTAGATTGTCAAAAAGTGTTGTTACCTTGGTGAAATCATTGGAGCACAGGGTGGAGCAGGTGCTAGTGTGACTGCAAGCATTAAAAGTGGATGGAGTAAGTTCAGGGAACTTCTGCCATTACTAACCAGCAGAGTGTTCCCACTGTTCGGCATCATGTATGAATGATAATGATAAGAGTCTATGAGGATGGATGATGTATGGAAGTGAAACCGTGCCAGTCAGGGTTGAGGATATGCGTTGCATGGAGAGAAATGATATGAGAATAATACAGTGTGAATCTTCAGACAGTTCTGATGACGTCAGAGTAAGATTACATCTGGCCAGTATAGGGAGATGTGTGCAGAAGAAGAGACTTCGATTGTATGGCCATGTTGAAAGAATGGATGAGAGTTCTTGGGTTAGTAGATGTAGAACAGTTGATGTAGCAGGGTTAGTTGGCAGGGGAAGGACAAGTAAAACATGGGAGGACGTGATTAGAATGGACTTGAGAAAAAGAGGGATAAAGACGTGGTCAGAGATAGGTTAGTTTGGAAGTCAATTTCTTAAAGTCAACACATGCCAGCATGTAAAATGCACGTTGCACTTGATGATGATGATGATGATGTTGATGATGATGATGATGATGATGACTCGAGTTATCTTTTAGAAATGATTATTTATTATTTCACTCATTATAAAAAATAAAAATCAATTTTTAATAGAAAAAAAGATCAGTTTTTACTTACCCAATTCAGGTAAAGTCGGTAGAGGTTGATCGTTTTTGGCAGTTTTATCCCATTTAGGTGGTAGGGGAGGAATTTTATTTGCAGTTTTTTTATTCACTATAAATAAAGAATAATAGAAAATAAAATTTGAAATGGCATGATGACACATCAATTAATAATGGGAGATAATGCCTGGGAGGATGGTATCATGACGAACAAACATATAGCTTTTTTTTCTTCATTGTAAATAAAAAATAATGAAAATAAAATCTGAAATCTTAATAATGGGAGGTATCTGTCCCTAGTTGCTTTGATTGTATATGGGTCAGAATTATCTGCCCCTAAATCCATTTATTATATGTATATTAGTCAGATGTATCTGTCCCTAATTCATTTGAAATGGAACTGCCCAGTTTTCACTTTGCACTACCCTCCAAAGAATCTTTGACATTTTCGCCATATTCTGCCTGCATGCATCTTGCAATTGTGATATTATTGATGTAAAATTAAGTAGCGCCGAGTTTTCCTTTTTTTGTTATTTTGTCTCCAGTTTTTTTTAAATGAGGCATTGATTGCATCTGGGTCATAGTTATCTGCCCTTAATTTCTATGATTGTATGAGTTATCTGCCCTTAATTTCTATGATTGTATGAGTCATCTGCCCTTAATTTCTATGATTGTATGAGTCATCTGCCCTTAATTTCTATGATTGTATGAGTCATCTGCCCTTAATTTCTATGATTGTATGAGTTATCTGCCCTTAATTTCTATGATTGTATGAGTTATCTGCTCTTAATTTCTATGATTGTATGAGTTATCTGCCTTTCCCTATTTTTTTTATTGTATATGCGTCCGAATTATCTGCCCCTAATTCCTTTGCTTCTATATCTGCCCCTAATTTGCTTGGTGTCATAAATTTTAGTAGACATTGTATACAAACAAATGTTAAGGTTACGTGTGTCGCCATCTTATTGAAACTATGGCAGCACAAAACACTAACTATTTTCATATTTCAAATGCTTTGTGCACCTTATGTTTGAAGTTGAAGTATCCACCTAAAAGGAAAATATTATGAGTGGTTTGTGCTTCCATAGTTTTTATACAGATACAACAAACATGGCGGTTCTATCATGTTGTAAACAGCATATTAAGAGTAAAATAAGATAAAACCTACTAAAAGTATATCATATAATCTGTGATATTGTAGGTTATTCTCTCCATTCGTGGGTAGAGCATTCATTAATTTTATACAGATAACTTTACGGTGCCATCATGTTGTAAGTACCATTTTAAAAGTAAAATAAAGAAATATCTACGAAAAGTATATTATATAATCTGTGAGATTGTAGGTTATAAGCCTCACTTGTGTTTTTAGCTTTCTAGTTAGAGAAATAAATGGTTGAAAGTTTGTTTTTTAAAGAATTAAGCGCTTTAGATTTTTGTAAAGATTTATTTTTGGATGTGAGGCGATAATGAAAGATTACACTATGGCGTATTCCAACAAATCTGGAAGACGTGACTTTCGAAAAAAATAAGTCAGAAATATGAGACCCAAGTGAAGTTTTGGATGTGAGGCGATAATGAAAGATTACACTATGGCGTATTCCAACAAATCTGGAAGACGTGACTTTCGAAAAAAAAGTCAGAAATATGAGACCCAAGTAAAGTTTTGGATGTGAGGCGATAATGAAAGATTACACTATGGCGTATTCCAACAAATCTGGAAGACGTGACTTTTGGAAAAAATAAGTCAGAAATATGAGACCCAAGTAAAGTTTAGGATGTAAGGTGATAATGAAAGATTACACTATGGCGTATTCCAACAAATCTGGAAGACGTGACTTTCGAAAAAAATAAGTCAGAAATATGAGACCCAAGTAAAGTTTTGGATGTAAGGCGATAATGAAGGATTACACTATGGCGTATTCCAACAAATCTGGAAGACGTGACTTTTGGAAAAAATAAGTCAAGAATTTGAGACCCAAGTAAAGTTTAGGATGTAAGGCGATAATGAAAGATTACACTATGGCGTATTCCAACAAATCTGGAAGACGTGACTTTCGAAAAAAATAAGTCAGAAATATGAGACCCAAGTAAAATTTTGTCATTGCAGAAAAAACGCAGTTCATGTCGCTGAAACAAAAAATTGACGAACCAATCAAAAAATATCTGCATTGTCTATGAAATGCGAGGAGATATTGTGAGTTTGAAAAACTCGGACAAGAAGAGGACTTAATTCAATTAAGGTTAAAACAGATTTTAAAATGTTGGCATTGTGGACGTGAACATGAAATCAAAAGGGAAAAATGACCAGCTTAAAAAAAATATTTTCAGCTATATTCAAAATTCAAGAATATAGGATATATGCATGTGCCCTGTTAAACATGCCGCCATTCTAGCATATATAAATCTAAGTGAACTTACTTGAGTAACTTCGGTATTTGAAATAAAGAATTCCACCAGATATAATAATAATAATTAGTGCTGCAATTGTAGGTACCAGTATTATTACCAATGTAGTATCATCATTCTCTTTAATATCTGAAACAAAAAGAAACATTGATTAAGAATTTTGGAAACACAACATAACGTTCAGTAAAATCGTGCCACCTCTAAAAATTGAACATGTTAAATCTCAATGAAGTAAATATTATCTAGAATGATTGTATGTTGTGAAACATAATCTCTGAAAAAGTTACCTCCCGTTAGTGTTTAAAAATGGAGCGGTTTTATTTTTTTAGATATTCACTCTTGCAGAATCCAAGGGAAATAACTTATGACATGATTACTTCCCTTTAATGCTTACAAATATTGCGGTTTTATTTTATTTTAGATATTTATTCTTGCAGAATCCAAGGGAAATAACTTATTGATTGGATATCTGACATTAAATGAATTTATTATTGACAAACGATTTATTGATATTTTTCAAATCTCTTCTAAAAATATTTTTTTCTGAATTAAAAAAATTCATTATATATATATATATATATATATATATATATATATATATATATTATTAATTAATGAAGTTTTTTAATCAAGAAAAAATATTTTTTTAATATCGGAAATGTGTTGAAAATTTGATTTATATATATATATATATATATATATATATATATATATATATATATATATAAAGTGGTGAACTAAAAGCGAACTTTTAGGAAAAGTAAAACCTATTGTGAAAAGTATGCAGCTCAATATACAGGATAGAGCAGATAGAATAGGTAGAAGGATGAAAAAGAATTAGAAAAACAAAAGGCAGATCTTTTTTCAATTCAGTTGCTCAAAGCAAGGTATATTCCGCAAATATATATATATATATATATATATATATATATATAAATCTGATTTTCAACACATTTCCAATATTTTAAATAGCATGACCACCTTGAGCAAACTTTTGATAGCCTTGTGCCATGTTATATGTTATATCTGTGCTGATACTACACTTTATCTTTTTTGTCCTTGGTCAGTGAAGGAGATATCCTTCTAAACTGAGGTAATAGCTGGATTTCTTACATAAAAACCGACCTTGCGTCTAACTGCATCCCTAGAAAGACATGTAAATAGGATGATACATAATTAATAACACCCTTAACTAAATCACTCTCCTCCAAAACGAGATTCTACTTTTTTAGGCGATTACATGTGAACACCCTGAAAATCTTGGTAGCAGAAGGAATTAACAAAAATAATTATTTCATAATTTAGAGTGGGGGATCAGTTTCGTTTATAAATTTAATGTAAAACGATCCTCATTTCCAGGCCATTCTGAATTTTTACGGCTGTTCATTAAATTTCTTTGCCACTAACCCTAAGTCCGACTGGAAATGTTATTGAACCACATTTAATCGCTTTAAAAAGTTGGTACCCCCACACAAACAAATGCACAGAATTTATCTCCCATAGCAAATTTATCTTATTAATTGCCCTAAAACGCTAGAATTGTCCAGAAATGGATTTGTTCAGCTTGTTTCGAGTCTGGATCTTTTCCTTGGAACCTGGAGTGCTGTTTGCGCTAGCCCTTCCCTGAACGCCTGAAAGAAAAGCTAAGCCAGCAATTGAGGTGCCGTGACAAAGACTGAGGTGCTGCCGGATGTACCCCATCCTGTACTGGACACAGACCGAACATCTGGGACTGAAGCTGAGGGTCCGGCAGGTGGAAAATCCTAAGAAATGACCTCCAATCTGTAGTGGAATCACAAATAGATGGTAACATTAAATGTTACTAAGACAAGTGGTGGTCTTTGGATATTGGCGAGATAAAAAAATTTACAGTACCAGAAAGTTCTTCAGGGTGCTCCTTCAACGGGGCCGGTGATGAACAATAGTTGCCATCCTTTCCGATATAGAAACCAACAGATTTTGGGAAGGTGAAGACACACAATTTTTACATATAAAGAGATCAAGGACGAAAAAAGAGGGCCGTTTGTACGATTTCTAGGAAGGGATTTACTGGTGCCGGAAAATGTTCCAACGACCCCGATTTCAACAGCGACAACTCAATTAATTCCATAAAAGGAAGAAGTATGGGGTCCCTAGTCACAGCTGTTGCCTGACGACTATCGAGAACTCTTAAGGGATACTTATCAAGTGTATAACGATGGGAATGCCCTGGAAATCATCCGGGGTTCGAATAAGGAGCTGCAGTAAACTAAAAACGATGAAGGTCCCCTTTTGCCTCGAGATCGGACCTGTGAGACAGACCAAAATCCCGCTACGGTGCAGCTGTCAGCAAAACAATACCAGCCAATGTTTCATTAAATGTAACAAAAAACAACAAAACTAAATCAGCCGGAACTTCATTAAATGCTTTAGTCAATGCAACACAACATCGCAAAACAATGCCAGCCGGAACTTCATTAAATGAAGCATAAAACAACAGAGAACAACACAACAAAACAATACAACAAAACAAAACAACAAAACAATACAATAGCCAATACCTAATTAAATGCAACACAACACAACACAACAAGAAGTAAACAATAAAAGGTTTCCATAACGAAACAATACCAACCAATGTGTCATTAAATGCAGTACAAGACAAACGAACACCACAAAATAATAATGGCCAATACTTCATTAAATGTAACACAAAACAATACAATAAAACAATACAACAAAACAATACAACAAAACAATACAACAAAACAATACAACAAAACAATATAATAAAACAATACAACAAAACAACACAATAAAACAATACAACAAAAGAATACAACAAAACAATACAACAAAACAATACAACAAAACAATACAAGATGCAATAGAAATCACATAAACATCAACCATAAAGAGAAGAAAGAGGAAATTAACAACATCTCTATGATTGCTACCTCACCACAACTGAAGACATCACTATCCAATGAGCCAACTACTACATGTAAAAGAGAAGCAAACAGCTGGTTTTGTCTATGAATTGCTTTTATTACGTCAACGATAAAGAGAAGGAAGACGAAATTAACAACATCTCTACGACTGTTACATCAGCACTGCTGAGAACGTCACTATAAAATGAGCCAACTACTATGTGTCAAAGTGAGACGAACAGCTGTTTCTGTCTATGAATTGCTTTTATTACATCAACCACAAAGAGAAGGAAGATGAAATTAAGGTCATCTCTACGACTGCTACCTCACCACTACTGAAGACGTCACTATCCAATGAGCCAACTACTATGTGTCAAAGAGAGAGAGAGAGAGAGACGAATAATAGTTTCTGTTAATGAAGAAGACGAGAATCCCCTCTCTCTCTCGCAATGTTACAACTTTAGGGACCTTATAATCGACCTCATGTAAGACAACCACTATTAATGACACAAATACAAGATGCAATAGAAATCACAAAAAAAATACCGAATCAGAGCAACACAAAGACAAGCACGACCTCGGAGCATGAGACTCTGGAAGGCAAGACAAACAAAACCACTCAGATAAAACTACAGACATAAACCATTCCTGTTTTCTATCCTTCTTTAATTAGTTGAGAAAAGAAGGCGTAGAAAAGACAACGAACTACTTACACTGGCGTAAGGATACGGGGAAAGACTACTAACATAGTAATACATTCTCTAAGTTTAGTCTTTCTTTTCAGAAAACAAAACACAGGTGTTAATTTAACATTTAATGAAGACTTCGACCTCTACAGGTGGAGTCAGGTTGGCCGGAAGTGTCCAGTGTTTCATAGTTTATGTACGCTATGAACGTACATAGATTAGAGTGAGTGGTCGGTATGATTCCTCAATATCAACCAATCATAACGTGTTTTACTCTTGTAACTATTGTTGAAGGGTCCAATCAGCTAGGCATTTTTGGCCCGGATGCTAGGGAAGCGCCGGGTGTGACACTTGGGCGGTATTATTCCAGCCTCAAAATCAACCAATCAAAACGTGTTTTACTCTTGTCTATAGTATAAACATACACACACATACAATACGATCTTGCCTATTGTTACAATATGGAAACACGACTGTTAATTTTATCTGATAATGGAGAGTGTGATAAAATGTCTTATCGCCACTCGTAGCAAAAAGTAAAAAGAGTGTGGATGAGTTTGTCTAACGTGTTACGGGGGAAAGAGAAAAGTAAAATGGCGATTGCACCTGATTATATGCTGGTGGGTCTCGCGGAGTTAAAAGAGAAATCTCGTTACTCATATGCTGGTGGGTCTCGCGGAGTTAAAAGAGAAATCTCGTTACTCATATGCTGGTGGGTCTCGCGGAGTTAAAAGAGAAATCTCGTTACTCATATGCTGGTGGGTCTCGCGGAGTTAAAAGAGAAATCTCGTTACTCATATGCTGGTGGGTCTCGCGGAGTTAAAAGAGAAATCTCGTTACTCATATGCTGGTGGGTCTCGCGGAGTTAAAAGAGAAATCTCGTTACTCATATGCTGGTGGGTCTCGCGGAGTTAAAAGAGAAATCTCGTTACTCATATGCTGGTGGGTCTCGCGGAGTTAAAAGAGAAATCTCGTTACTCATATGCTGGTGGGTCTCGCGGAGTTAAAAGAGAAATCTCGTTACTCATATGCTGGTGGGTCTCGCGGAGTTAAAAGAGAAATCTCGTTACTCATATGCTGGTGGGTCTCGCGGAGTTAAAAGAGAAATCTCGTTACTCATATGCTGGTGGGTCTCGCGGAGTTAAAAGAGAAATCTCGTTACTCATATGCTGGTGGGTCTCGCGGAGTTAAAAGAGAAATCTCGTTACTCATATGCTGGTGGGTCTCGCGGAGTTAAAAGAGAAATCTCGTTACTCATATGCTGGTGGGTCTCGCGGAGTTAAAAGAGAAATCTCGTTACTCATATGCTGGTGGGTCTCGCGGAGTTAAAAGAGAAATCTCGTTACTCATATGCTGGTGGGTCTCGCGGAGTTAAAAGAGAAATCTCGTTACTCATATGCTGGTGGGTCTCGCGGAGTTAAAAGAGAAATCTCGTTACTCATATGCTGGTGGGTCTCGCGGAGTTAAAAGAGAAATCTCGTTACTCATATGCTGGTGGGTCTCGCGGAGTTAAAAGAGAAATCTCGTTACTCATATGCTGGTGGGTCTCGCGGAGTTAAAAGAGAAATCTCGTTACTCATATGCTGGTGGGTCTCGCGGAGTTAAAAGAGAAATCTCGTTACTCATATGCTGGTGGGTCTCGCGGAGTTAAAAGAGAAATCTCGTTACTCATATGCTGGTGGGTCTCGCGGAGTTAAAAGAGAAATCTCGTTACTCATATGCTGGTGGGTCTCGCGGAGTTAAAAGAGAAATCTCGTTACTCATATGCTGGTGGGTCTCGCGGAGTTAAAAGAGAAATCTCGTTACTCATATGCTGGTGGGTCTCGCGGAGTTAAGAGAGAAATCTCGTTACTCATATGCAAATAAGATGGTGCCGGTTGTGGTAAAACGCCTGTTTTCAGAGAAGGGTGTGTGATTTGGAGTCATGAGTTCACACCACAAAGTGCGTATGTACAATACTAAGGCGTGACGATTTTAATCATGAAAACCAAAACCACGGAGAGGAGAGACTTTAGAAACGTATCTTCATTTTCTATTTTGAAAACTTAGTCTGAAATTTATTAATACACTTTGTTTTAGACAACTTTGCATTTAAGAATGTAAGTGTGAATACACTATCTGATAATTTAGAAACATGTCTTCTTTTATTTCTTTTTGAAACTTAATCGTTAAAATTTATCAAGACACTTTAGTTGAGATCACATTGTATTTCCTGGAACTCAAATCACAACCTGGGCACCCTGGGCACTCCCTACATTCAGAGCATTCACTGGAATTAAAGACATTTACCAATTCAAGAAAACTATTAGCAAAGCCACATTGAGAGATTCATTAATTCTATGTGATGTTACAGTCAGCACGTCATCAGTTGATCTTGTAGGTTTAAATCGATATTAATTAAACTTACCGTCTACAATGATTTTTGATTTAAGAATATTTCTCCCACACTTATGAGCCACTGTGCAAGTGAATTCTTGATCGGAGACTTGCGTCAAATTAATAGTTATTTCTTTTTGGGGCGGATAATTCCCAGGTGACCATGAGTATGTGTAAACATCTGGAGATCCACCAAAAGCATCGCAAATCAAAGAGGAAGGCTTTCCTTTAAGATAGGATGTCTGATGTATTTCAACTTTATTGGGAGGATCTAAAAAAATTAATAATAAAAGAATTATAAAATTATAATTAATGTTGTTTTAATTACTATTTATAAAATTATTATAAAATTATAATTTAATTTTGTTAAAATTTCTATTTATGAAATTATTATTAAATTATAATAAATGTTGTTATAATTTTTATTCATAAAATTATTATGAAATTATAATAAATGTTGTTATAATTTATATTTATAAAATTATTATAAAATTATAATAAATGTTGTTATAATTTTTATTCATAAATTATTATAAAATTATAATAAATGTTGTTATAATTTTTATTCATAAAATTATTATAAAATTATAATAAATGTTGTTATAATTTTTATTCATAAAATTATTATAAAATTATAATAAATGTTGTTATAATTTTTATTCATAAAATTATTATAAAATTATAATAAATGTTGTTATAATTTTTATTCATAAAATTATAATAAAATTATAATAAATGTTGTTATAATTTTTATTCATAAAATTATTATAAAATTATAATAAATGTTGTTATAATTTTTATTCATAAAATTATTATAAAATTATAATAAATGTTGTTATAATTTCTATTCATAAAATTATTATAAAATTATAATAAATGTTGTTATAATTTTTATTCATAAAATTATTATAAAATTATAATAAATGTTGTTATAATTTTTATTAATAAAATTATTATAAAATTATAATAAATGTTGTTATAATTTATATTTATTAAATTATTATAAAATTATAATAAATGTTGTTATAATTTTTATTCATAAAATTATTATAAAATTATAATAAATGTTGTTATAATTTCTATTCATAAAATTATTATAAAATTATAATAAATGTTGTTATAATTTATATTTATTAAATTATTATAAAATTATAATAAATGTTGTTATAATTTTTATTCATAAAATTATTATAAAATTATAATAAATGTTGTTATAATTTTTATTACTAAAATTATTATAAAATTATAATAAATGTTGTTATAATTTTTATTCATAAAATTATTATAAAATTATAATAAATGTTGTTATAATTTATATTTATTAAATTATTATAAAATTATAATAAATGTTGTTATAATTTTTATTCATAAAATTATTATAAAATTATAATAAATGTTGTTATAATTTCTATTCATAAAATTATTATAAAATTATAATAAATGTTGTTATAATTTTTATTCATAAAATTATTATAAAATTATAATAAATGTTGTTATAATTTCTATTCATAAAATTATTATAAAATTATAATAAATGTTGTTATAATTTCTATTCATAAAATTATTATAAAATTATAATAAATGTTGTTATAATTTCTATTCATAACATTATTATAAAATTATAATAAATGTTGTTATAATTTCTATTCATAAAATTATTATAAAATTATAATAAATGTTGTTATAATTTTTATTCATAAAATTGTTATGAAATTATAATAAATGTTGTTCTAATTCTTTTTATAAAATTATTATAAAATTATAATTAATATTGTTTTAATTTCTATTAATAAAATTATTATACAATTATAATTAATGTTGTTTTAATTTCTATTCATGAAATTATTATAAAATTATAATTAATGTTGTTTTAATTCTTTTATAAAATTATAAAATTATTATTAATGTTGTTTTAATTTCGATTTATCAAATTATTATAAAATCATATTTAATATTGTTAAAATTTTTATTTTAAAAATTGTTATAAAATTATAATTAATGTTGTTTTATAAAAATTTATCATCAAATTATAATTAATGTTGTTTTAATTTCTATTCATAAAATTATTATGAAATTATAATAAATTTTGTTTTATATTTAATTTAATCTCATCATCAACTAATAACCAATGTTTTTTTTATTTGTATTCATGAAATTATTATAAAATAATAATTAATGCTGTTTTATTTTTTATTCATAAATTAGTATAAAATTATAATTAATGTTGTTTTAATTTTTATTTATAAAATGATTTTATAATTATAATTAATGTTTTAATTTTTATTCATAAAATTATCATAAAATCATAATTAATGTTGTTTTAATTCTTTTCATAAAATTATTATAAAATTATAATTAGTGTTGTTTTTATTTATTTTTGTGAAATTATTATAAAATTTTAATTAATGTTGTTTTAATTTTTATTTATAAACTTATCAAATCATAAGTAACGTTGTTTTAATTTCTATTCATAAAATTATTATAAAATTATAATGAATATTGTTTTAATTTTATTTAAAAAATATTATAAAATTATTATTAATATTGTTTTAATTTTTATTTATAAAATTATTATAAAATTTTAATTAATGTTGTTTTAATTCTTTTCATAAAATTATTATAAAATTATAATTAATGTTGTTTTATTTTTATTTATAAACTTATCAAATCATAATTAATGTTGTTTTAATTTCTATTCATAAAATTATTATAAAATTATAATGAATATTGTTTTAATTTTATTTAAAAAATATTATAAAATTATTATTAATATTGTTTTAATTTTTATTTATAAAATTATTATAAAATTATAATTAATGTTGTTTTAATTTTTATTTATAAACTTATCAAATCATAATTAATGTTGTTTTAATTTCTATTCATAAAATTATTATAAAATTATAATGAATATTGTTTTAATTTTATTTAAAAAATATTATAAAATTATTATTAATATTGTTTTAATTTTTATTTATAAAATGATTATAAAATTATTATTAATTTTGTTTTAGATGGTTATTCATAAAATTATAATTTAATTATAATTAATGTTTTTTTAATTTCTATTAATGAGAGTATTGTAAAATCATAATTAATGTTGTTTTAATTTTTATTCATAAAATTATTATAAAATTATAATTGATGTTGTTTTAATTATAATTCATAAAATTATCTGACGTAAAAAGCTTCAATAATTTGGATCTTTTAATTAAATTAGGATTTGCTGAGAATTTTAAATTTGTTTTAATCTCTATTTATAAAATAAAATTTTTTCATTTAATAATTTTGTGAATAGGTTTTTAATCGGTTTATAAAATTATTGGATGTAAAAAACTTCCCAAACTCCCAATCTTTTAATTAAATAAAGATTTGCTGAGAATTTCGAAGCCAGTTTAAATGACTTACTATTCGACAGTTTAAATACTTCAAAAATTCTTTCAAATATCGAAAGCGTCACAAAGTAATTCTTTTTTCATTCAACTATTAACAAAAGATTACAATGGCTGCTTTGTCTACAAAGCAACCGAAATTGATCGTGGTGGATTTAATTTAATGTGTGCACGGTGCAAACAAACAAGCAAGATAACAACATGATCAGTTTTAATAGTGACCCGTTGGGTCAGTATTTGGTGTGTATATATATATATATATATATATATATATATATATATATATATATATATATATATACATATATTATCAAGTGAGCTCACAGAATAGTGTTGGATTGTGATTATAGGTAGTGACTAATGTCCGATGTTCAAAATAACGAAACACATGTCTGTGGATGACTATATGTAAAATAGATAGATAGATAGATAGATAGATAGATAGATAGATAGATAGATAGATAGATAGATAGATTTGGGCCAGGCATAAGAATAAACATGAGACAAAACAAAATAGAAGTGATTTTTCAATCTGAGATAAATTTGCAAACATAACACACAGGTATTTCAAAAGTGAAAAGTTTTTACTTACATTCAATACTTATATCAGATGTGGTAAACACATTTTTAGCAACATGCCATCCTTCACATCGACAATAATCGCTCATCTCACGAGTCACGGTTTCTGTGATCGTAACATAATCCGCTTTTGTTTTCATCTGTGAAAGACAAGTTAAAGTTACAGAAGCCCTCGGATAACCACCTTTCCATTCACATCTAATTCTGATTGGTTCACCAACACATACTGTAGATTTGTTCACGGTTATAACTGGCCTTCCTGGAGGTGGATCTGCCAATAAAAAAGAAAATCAAAAAAAGAAGAGTGTTTAAACATGGGTTTTACTATTTACGCCCGTCAACACGATCAGACACGACCGGAGACGACAAGGCACGACAGCTGGAATTTTTCAGATGAGGATTGATAATTTGGATCATTTTGATTATTCGAAATGTCATATAGGTTACCGAGTTCGACAAAAAGATCTCAAGTTCGAAAAGATGCACCTGAAGAAGGTCAGAGGTTACATCGGACGAAACGTTGTGAAAATACCATCCAAGATGAGAATAGTAGTCCAAAAATCTAAATAATCCATTTAGAATATACTTGTAAATTTAAATCAAATAATATTAATATCTATAATGTTATATAAATGTGTCCATAAGAATATATATATATATATATATATATATATATATATATATATATATATATAAAGGAAATTGACAACATCTTTGAGGCACACATGAAAATGTATTTAAGTGAACTATTTTTGAAAATTAACACATGATTCAATTTAAATGAAAAAATCATTTATTAAATGTTTTATTTGCAAGCTTTCGTTGTAAAACAACTTTGTCAGGCGAGGCTGTCTTATAGTTTTTTTTCTTTTCTTCTTCATTTTGATGGTATTAACCCTGAGGGGTCGAATCACAGTAGAGGCAGAAGAGCACGGCAAGCTTGCAAGAAAAAAACATTAAATAAATGTTTCTTTTCATTTAAATTGCACTATGTGTTGATTTTCAAAAATATTTCACTTAATTATATATATATATATAATATATATATATATATATATATATATTACATTCCAGAGGCCAAGATTTTATTTATTTCACGAAACATTCTCAAAATAACCAACCAACCAACCAACTATAGGATACCAGGTTGGTCTCCCATGAACGAAACGAGTTCGTAAAAAAAATTGCTTTTGAAATGTAACTGAATCTCGTTTACTTATATATTCTCTGTTGTTGCTAGTTGACAATCACACCAATCACTGGATTTCCTGACGGTGGATCTGTCAATAAAAAAAAGAAAAAGAAAAAGAGCATCAAAACATGTGTTTTACTATTTATGCCCATAGGCACGACCAGAGACGACAAGGCACGACCAGGCACGACCAGGCACGACAAGGCACGACAAGGCACGACCAGAGACGACAAGACACGACCAGGCACGACAAGACACGACCAGAGACGACAAGACACGACCAGAGACGACAAGACACGACCAGAGACGACCAGAGACGATAAGGCACGACCAGAGACGACAAGGCATGACCAGGCACGACAAGGCACGACCAGGCACGACAAGGCACGACCAGAGACGACAAGACACGACCAGAGACGACCAGAGACGATAAGGCACGATCAGAGACGACAAGGCACGACCAGAGACGACCAGAGACGACAAGGCACGACCAGAGACGACCAGAAACGATAAGGCACGACCAGAGACGACAAGGCACGACCAGAGACGACAAGGCACGACCAGAGACGACCAGAGACGATAAGGCACGACCAGAGACGACAAGGCCTGACCAGAAACGACCAGAGACGACAAGGCACGACCAGAGACGACAAGGCACGACCAGAGACGACCAGAGACGACAAGGCACGACCAGGCACGACAGCTGGAATTTTTCAGATGAGGATTGATAATTTGGATTATTTTGATTATTCGAAATGCCATATAGGTTACTGAGTTCGACAAAAAGATCTCAAGTTCGAAAAGATGCTCCTGAAGAATGTCGGAGGTTATGTCGGCCAAAACGTTGTGAAAATAACATGCAAGATGAGAATAGTAGTCTGAAAACTCAAATAATACATTTAGAATATAGAATTTTGATATAACTTGGTAACAAAATAACCCAGAGTGTAAAGGTTTAAAATAGTATGGTTCATTCCAACGTACATATCTTGTACAAACAATAGTAACTACAGGTAATCCAATAGGATTTAACAGAATACAATCGAATCCCCCAGACTACTGTTCGTAGTCATATTTATTGTTCAGACTAGTTCATTTATTTAGTGACTGAGGGAAGTCCGGTATCCCATCACAATAAATTTAGAGCAAATAATGTTAATATATTATTTACAAGGGTGTTTACTAAATTAGAAAAATGAATAGCCTATTCCGTATATACATCCACCTTTATAAGGTTATATAAATGTGTCCTTAGAATATATATATATGATAAAAATGGAAATAGTTTTCCAAACGTAATATGAATGAAAGAAGGAGAAACTAAATCATCAGTAAAGTCATCAACGTTTCGTCTTCATCAAGAAAAGACTTCCTCAGGATGGTTTAAGAGAATAAAAAAGTTATACACACAAGTACATTACTTGGAAATAGTCTGTATGTATAGAATGTAAAAAATATTCATGTTCATCTTCTGGGCGAAACAGGGTCGACTAAAATAAAAATGTGTAATACGAATGTGGTGTGGAATAAACCCTTATTTATTTTATATCTTTTCACACGGCACCCAACTACATGAAATGAACCAATTGGAGCAGTTTTAGTGACTTGATTTTTACTTATTTATTTACTTATTTATTTATTTATTTATTTTTTAATATATATATTAAAAATAATAAAAATAATAATAATAATAAAAATAATATTACTGTAATGACAAATGAGAACAGTCGTAACTTAAGAAAGCTTTATTCGGCATAAACTGTCAGTACAATGTTAATGCTGCTATTTATATTGTTAAGACGAACACGAGAGTTCTCCAAAGGGGAGATAATTTAGAATAGGGAAATTATTCGTAATTGTTCATTACATTCACTCCCCGCCCCCTTCTATTTCAATCATAAGAGAACAAAGTCGTTCCATCGACCGGGCTTTTTGCTGGTTCCGTTGGAACGCCTCGGTAGTCTGGTATCAGGAATAGAATCAGGACTCTGGGTTTGCAAGTCTGACGATACGCAGGGGTCGATTTTCTCTCTCCATCCTGAGTGAGTATAAATCCGTCTCCTTCTGCGTGCGGGTGGTTGTGATTCTGAAAACGAGGGTTCTGAATCGGTTTGGGGATGAGCTCGTTTCGGAGCAAGTGGATGATCGTTCACCTCTTGCTCGTTCTGAGCACCTTGACGTTCTACAGATGTTATTGACTCCGTATCTGATGGTTGCGCTGAGTCCGTAGATGAATCATATGGTGCAGCTTGACCTTCAGCCGAGGTGGAAGGGTCTTGAGATATAGGCGTCTCCTCAGGCGTTATATTGAGTGTAGGTATATCCCCTGCAGGTGCAAGGTCTCTAAAGGGAAACAGTGAATTCTTTTCCATCAGAATGTCGTATTAAATGCATAATGCGGATTCGCCTCAATCAGTTCCACTGGGTTCGTTAATGGGTCATTCTTACGATGACGGACGAAACGTCTCAGAAGAACCGTTCCAGGTTTAGAGAGCCATGAAGGAAGAGAAGTTCCAGCCGAGCTTCTTCGTTTAAATGGAAGGAACCTCTCGTGAGGCGTGGCATTTGTGGCTGTACATAAGAGCATCCTAATAGCATACAGCGATTCCGGGAGGAGATTTTCCCAATGAGTAATTGGACATTTGCGGTTCTGCGGCCGCTAGTTGTATGCTCTTCCATATTATACCGTTATAGCGCTCACATTGGGCGTTTCCCTGAGAGTGGTACGGCGTCGTCCAGCTTGTGGCTACTCCTCATTCATGAAGAAACTGTTTGAGTTGTTCAGACATAAAAGAGGCTCCACGATCTGAATAGATGTAGGGTGGAACACCAAAAATGGCAAATAAAGAGCACAAGAACCGTATCACTGATTTCGCTGATATGTCCGGACAAGGAAATACGAATGAGAATCGTGAATATTCGTCGATGACGGTTAGAATGTAACGATTCCCATTATTAGATGGTAATGGACCCTTAAAATCGATGATTATTCTCTCGAACGGTTGAGTCGCTTTTCAGTGTCCCGGTTTTAGGCCTGAAGAATTGTGGTTTATGTTCAGCACATATTGTACACGATTTTATCATTTCCTTTACGTCATCCGATGAATATGGTAGATTTCTGGTGCGTACCACATGTGTCATTCGTGTTATTCCTGAGTGGCACAGTTCATTGTGTAAGTTATGAAGCTCATCCGTGTTGGATATCGAGCTTCATACCCTCGATAGTGCGTCAACCACAGCATTCTCTTTACCAGGTCGGTAGATTGCATCAAAAGAAAAACAGGAGAGTTCTATTTTCCACCTCGCTATTTTATCATTTTTGATTTTGCTTCTCGTCCTGGTGTTGAACATAAATGCGATGTATTTTTGGTCAGTAACTAGTCGAAAATGTCCTTCGATCAAATAATGTCTCCACTTTCTGAGTGCCTCCACTATAGCATAAGCCTCTTTTTGAATTGCCAAGTGTCGCTGTTCTGAACGCAAGAACGTCCTTGAAAAAAAAGCGACAAGGTGTCCAGATTGCCTTAAAGAGGCAGCAATTGCATAATCAGATGCATCTGTCTCCACCACCAGAGGAATAGCGGGGTCTATAGCTGTAATTGCTGCGTTGGCTATATCCTTTTTAATATTGTTAAAAGCCTCCATTGCTGTGTGCGAGAGAGGGAAACTGTCCGTTTGTATCAATGGGTGAATTTTGCTTGAAAAGGAAGCAATCCACTGTGAATAATGTGCAAACATATCAAAGGCTCGTTTTATTAGGTATTGGCAGTTTTAGCAGCGGCTTCAATCGTTCTGGGTCTGGTGACATAGATTCTTTGCTTACGGTGTACCCTAGTAAATTAATGGTATCTACGCTAAAAACGCATTTATCGTTATTTAGTGTGAGATTGTATTTTTCAATCGTCGCCATAAATCGTTTGAGATTACAATTATGTCCACATATTGTTACATTATCAATGTAGGCAGAGGTGCCCTCCAATTTTTTATCACTAATTATTTTATCCATAATTTGCTGAAAACTGGCAACACCATTCGTTACTCCGAATGGTATCCTTTTAAACTGGTAGAGGCGCCTCAAAAGCCGTGTAGGGTCGATCGACTGGTTTGATAGCCACTTGGTGATAGGCGTTTCTAAAGTCTAGTGTGCTATACAATTTATATTTGGCAATTTCGATTATAATTTCATCTATCTGTGGTAGAGGATAAGCATCCAGTAGAGTAGACCTATTTATGGTTTGATAGTAATCGATTACTAATCTTTTTTTTTGGGGGGGGGGGGTTCGGAAGATGTTATTACAACATGGAGACTCACTCATTTCAATGATTCCTTCACCAAGCATTCTCGTAATCTCAGTTTTTATGAACTTTTTATCCTCAAGTGAGTAGCGTCTAGATTTCATCGCTACAGGTTTGCAGTCTTGAGATAAATTATTGAAGAGTTATGGGTACTGAACATTGACCGCCATTAGACCACAGATGCTAAGGGCTGGTTTGGGTCATCCAAAAGGAATCTCAATACGAGAATGATGCTGAAGAAAATCGTGCCTCAGTATCACGTCACTGCAAAGGTTTTTCATTATCAAAAGTTTGATGTTTTTGTATGAAATATTTTTAAAAAGTAAATTGACCAGACAATATCCAACTACTTGTGATGATAAAGAAGGATTCGCCCTAGACACACGAAAAGTTATGAAAACTCACTTGGTTTTGAATAATTATAACGTTCAAAATGCAAAGTTCATATGAGGTGATCGGAATAGTGTAAACCATAACTGCCTGGTTAAATAAAAGCTCCGGTAAATCCAATTCGAATAAAATTAAAACGACCTGATGTATTCGGCCATTTTTTCTTCCGGATCCGATAAAAATTATTCCTATGAGTGAAATTATCTTCGAAAGTAATCACTCTCCCACAAGCCAAGTAAACAGAATCTCTTCTCCCCGATAAGAAATCCACACTAAATTCGTTGAAACATCTACTTATTCAAACGACGTTATCAGAACAGATGTTGAATGTCTACGTTAACAAGAAAAAACGTCATAATACATTGAAATCGACTATATGCAGAGCGGATGTTACTTGTCTGGGTCAAATCATAAGTCTAGGTCACATGTTTTGGTTTCTTTATCGTTTTATAAATTTGCATACACTTTGGATACATTTTTCACTGTCATTTATTGCATCGATTGCAGACGAGTTTCCCGATTCGATAACTTTTTCGTTTTTGGACTACCATTCACCACCTGGATCACTTTTCAATCAACATCTTGGGTGTCTTTCCTGAATATGTTTTAAATTGTATGACTTGGATGAACTGTATAGCTTTAACAAAAAAGTATGTTTTGGGCTGATATATTTCATGTTTTATATACTTTTATGTATTTTTATATATATTTTTATATATTTTAAAAGTTTAATTTTATTATCTGCAGTAATGTCATTGCGGTAATGGTCCTCTGAGGAGAAGAATATTCTTTGAAAACTCATGAGTTAAGGACTTTAAGGTACTTTGCCTGAACATTGAATTCTAATAAAATTTGATTCGCACCTTATTTTATTCATTTCATATTATGCTATATATATATATATATATATATATATATATATATATATATATATATATATATAGTAATCCAGATAAAGTAAATATGTACAGGATAAAAATCCAAAGAATATCAACCGAGCTTATAAAAAGTGCTTAATATCAAATAGAGCTTTTATATATATCATTACTTTTATTTATACAGACATGTATATAATCTGCGACAAGGGAAGGATCAGATTTTCATTCTTCCTGATGAGATCTCAGTTTCTAAAATACAAATTATTTATTTAAAAACTATATGTTACATTTTTATGAAATCTGATTATTTTTATGAAATCTGATCATTTTTATGCAATCTGATAATTTTCATGAAATCTGGTCATTTTTATGAAATCTGATCATTTTCATGAAATCTGGTCATTTTCATGAAAAGTTATAAAATACTGGATTAGTATATGTCAGAATTGTAAAAGTGCAATAAACGGGTAAAACTAGCAACTCTTAAATTAGGATTTTCATTCTTAATTCTTGTTATTTCTTTCATTGTAGTTTTACGGTAAGACGAAGTCATCCTTTCCCAATTTCATGATCGCAACAGAACTTCTGAGTTTGAGAATGTAGTCCACACTAATTACAGTGACATCACAAGGTAGACAACATTTCCTTTCGATAAGAAAAACATAAAAAACACTCACATAATATATCCAATCGTAGAGATGTCGAGTTTGTCCAGGCCATTCCTTGAATCTTTGCTCTGCACTTGATTGTTTTAAAACTTCTTTTTAATTTCAGTTTTAAAGTGGAAGTTGTTTGCCAAAGTTTTCCATTCTTTCTCGATGTAATATCAATATTCTGTGTTATTTCTCTTTCTGATCCATTTTCAGATAAAATCCATTCGAATGAGGCTTTTGGTTTAGATTCATCAACTTTGCAAACAAATAGTCCAATTTCATCTTCAATAAGAAAGTTATTATTTTTCCGCTGAAGAGACACAGACGAAACAGGAACTGAAAATGAAGAAAAATTGATTCCAAGGGTGAAAAGTCATTATTTTGTGAAAAAAATCTGAAAAGAAAAATTAAGCATTTTTTACAGCAGTTTATTAGTAATTGTGAGTAGCATCGCGTTGCTATGGGAACGAGACTAACCAATCAAAATTAAGTATTTTATAAAAATTATTTTGCTGCTGCTGATTGGTTGACTTGATTCCTTTTATTAGTTTAGTCACCTTTTTAATTAGTCAATTTTTTAATTTTAGTCAATTTTTTAATTTTAGTCACTTTTTTAATAAGTCGATTTTTTTAATTTAGTCAATTTTTTAATTAGTCACTTTTTAATTTGGTCACTTTTTTAATTTAGTCATTTTTTAAATTTAGTTACTTTTTAATTAGTCACTTTTTTAATTTAGTCACTTTTAAAATTTAGTCGCTTTTTAATTAGTCACGTTTTTGTTTAGTCACTTTTTAAATTTAGTCTCTTTTTAATTTGTAACTTTTTTAATTTAATCACTTTTTTAATTAGTCACTTTTAAAATTTAGTCACTTGTAAAATTTAGACACGTTTTTAATCTTGTCACTTTTTACATTTAGTCACTTTTTAATTAGTCACATTTTAAATGTAGTCACTTTTTTACTTTAGTCACTTTTTAATTCGTTACTTTTTTATTTAGTCACTTTTTTATTTAATAACTTTTTTAATTAGTAACTTTTTAAATTTTAGTCACTTTTTAAATTTTGTCACTTTTTTGAATTAGTCACTTTTTTAATTTAGTCACTTTTTTAATTAGTCACTCTTTACAGTTTTTCTCTTTTTAATTAGTCACTTTTTTAATCAGTCAGGTTTTTAATGTAGTCATTAAAAATGACTAATTAAGTCAATTTTTAATTAGTCACTTTTTAAATTTAGTCTCTTTTTAATTTGTGACTTTTAAATTTAATCACTTTTTTAATTAGTCACTTTTTAAATTTTGTCACTTTTTAATTTAGTCACTTTTTAATTAGTCACATTTTAAATTTAGTCACTTTTTTACTTTAGTCCCGATTTTAATTAGTTACTTTTTTAATTTAGTCACTTTTTAATTTTAGTCACTTTTTAAATTTAGTTACTTTTTGAATTAGTTACTTTTTTAGTTTAGTCACGTTTTAAAATTCAGTCACTTTTTTAATTAGTCACTCTTTACAGTAATTCTCTTTTTAATTTAGTCATTTTTTAATTAGTCACTTTTTAAATTTAGTCATTTTTTAATTAGTCACTTTTTAAATTTAGTCACTTTTTTAATTTAGTCACTTTGCTGATCTAATCATTTTTAATTAGTCACTTTTTAAATTTAGTCATTTTTTAAATTTAGTCACGTTTTTAATTTAGTAACGTTTTTAATTTAGTCACTTTTTAATTTAGTCACTTTTAAAATTTAGTCACGTTTTTAATTTAGTCACTTTTTTAATTTAGTCACTTTTTAATTAGTTACGTTTTATTTATTCACTTTTTTAATTTAGTGCATAGATGAATATGTAATGGTGTGCATAGATGCATATTTAGTGGGGTGCATAGATGCACGTTTAGTGGGGTGGATAGATATATATTAAGTGGGGTGCATAGATTAATGTTTAGTGGGGTGCATAGATGCATGTTTTGTGCAGTACATAGATGCATGTTTTGTATGGTGTATAAATCCATGTTTAGTGTGGTACATAGATGCATGTTTAGTGGGGTGCCTAGATGCATGTTTAGTGAGGTGGATAGATATATATTTAGTGGGGTGCATAGATGAATGTTTAGTGGGTGCATAGATACATGTTTTATGAGGTACATAGATGCATGTTTAATGGGGTGCATAGAGGAATGTTTAGTGGAAGGCATCGATGCATGTTTAGTGAGGGTGCATAGATGTATGTTTAGTGGGTGCATAGATACATGTTTTATGAGGTACATAGATGCATGTTTAATGGGGTGCATCGATGTATGTTTTATAGGGGTGTATAGATGAATATTTAATGGGGTGCATAGATGCATGTTTAGTGGTGTGCATAGATACATGTTTAGTTGGTTCATAGATGCATGTTTAGTAGGGTGCCTAGATATATGTTTTATGGGGTGCATAGATGCACGTTTAGTGGGGTGGATAGATATATATTTAGTTGGGTGCATAGATTAATGTTTAGTGGGGTGCGTATGTTGCATGTTTTATGGGGTGCATAGAGGAATGTTTAGTGGAAGGCATTGATGCATGTTTAGTGAGGGTGCATAGATGTATGTTTAGTGGGTGCATAGATACATGTTTTATGAGATCCATAGATGCATGTTTAATGGGGTGCATCGATGCATGTTTTATGGGAGTGCATAGATGAATATTAATAGGTTGCATAGATGAATATTTAATGGGGTGCATAGATGCATGTTTAGTAGTGTGCATAGATGCATGTTTAGTGGTGTGCATAGATGCATGTTTAGTGGAGTGCCTAGATACATGTTTTATGAGGTGCATAGATGCACGTTTAGTGGGGTGGATAGATATATATTTAGTGGGGTGCATAGATTAATGTTTAGTGGGGTGCATAGATGCATGTTTTGGTATGGTGCATAAATGCATCTTTTGTGTGGTACATAGATGCATGTGTAGTAGGATGCATAGATGCATGTTTTATGGGGTGCATAGATGAATGTTTAGTGGAAGGCATTGATGCATGTTTAGTGGGGGTGCATAGATGCGTGTTTAATGGGTGCATATATGCATGTTTTATGAGGTGCATAGATGCATGTTTTATGGAGTGCATCGATGTATGTGGAGTGGAGTGCATAGATGCATGTTTTATGGGGGTACATAGATGCATGTTTAGTGAAAGGCATAGATGCATGTTTAGTGGGGTGCGTAGATGCATGTTTAGTGAGGTACATAGATGCCTGTTTAATGGGGGTGCATGGATGCATGTTAGTTGAGTGCATAAATGCATGGTTAATGCGGTCTATATATGTATGTTTATTCGGGGGCATAGATGTATGTGTTCTGGGGGTGCATAGATGAATGTTTAGTGGAGTGCATATATGTATGTTTAGTGGAAGGCATAAATGTATTGTTAATGGGTTGGATAGATAGATGTTTAATGGGGTGCATTGATGAATGTTTAGTGGGGTGCATAGATGCATGTTTAATGAGGTGCATAGAGGCATGTATTGTAGGGGTGCATAGATGCATGTTTAGTGGGGGGCATAGATGAATGTTTAGTGGGTGCATAGATGCATGTTTAGTGGGGTGCATAGATGCATGTTTTGTGGGGTGCATATATGCATGTTTAAAGGTGTGTATAGATGCATGTTTAGTGGAGTGCATATATGTATGTTTAGTGGAGTGCATAAATGCATTGGTAATGGGGTGCATAGATGTAAGTTTTATGGGGTGCATAGATGAATGTTTAGTGGGGTGCATAGATGCATGTATTGTAGGGGTGCATAGATGCATGTTTAGTGGGGGGCATAGATGCATGTGTTGTGGGTGCATAGATGCATGTTTAATGGGATGTATAGATGCATGTTTAGTGGGGTGCATAGATTCATGTTTTGTCAGGTTCATAGATGAATTTGTATGTGGGGTGCACAGATGCATGTTTAATAAGGTGCATAGATCCATGTTTAGTGGGGTGCATAGATTCATGTTTTGTCAGGTTCATAGATGAATTTTTATGTGGGGTGCACAGATGCATGTTTTATAGGGGTGCATAGATCCATGTTTAGTGGGGTGCATAGATGCATGTTTTATTGGGTGCATAGATGCATGTTTAGTGGGGTGCATAAAAGTCATGTTTAATGGAGTGCATACATGCATGTTTTATGGGTGTGCATAGATGCATGTTTGATGGGGTGCGTAGATGTATGTTTAGTGGAAGGCATAGACGCATGGTTAATGGAGTGAATTGATGCATGTTTCGTGGAGTGTATAGATGCATGTTTAGCGGGCTGCATAGATGCATGTGTAGTGGGGTGCATAGTGTCATGTGTTGTGGGGTACATAGATGCATGTTTTTGTGGTGCATAGACTCATGTTTAGAGGAGTGCATAGATGCATGTTTTATGGGGGTTCATAAATGCATGTTTAGTGGGGTGCATAGATGCATGTTTAGTGGGGGTACATAGATGCATGTTTTATGGGGGTGCATAGATGCATGTTTAGTGGAGTTCATAGATGTATGTTTTATAGGGGTTCATAGAAGCATATGTTTTGAAGGTGCATAGATGCATGTTTGTGGGGTGCATAGATGTATGTTTACTGGGGTGCATAGATGCATGTTTTATGGTGTGCATATATGCATTTTTTGTGGGGTTCATAGATGTATGTTTAATTGGGTGCATATGTGCATGTTTTGTGGGGGTGCATAGATCCATGTTTAGTGGGGTGCATATATGCATTTTTAATTGAGTGCATATGTGTATGTTTTGTAGCGTGCATATATGCATGTTTAATGGGGTGCATAAATGCATGTTTTGTGGGTTGCATAAATGAATGTTTTTTGGGGTGCATTAATGCATGTTTTGTTGGGTGCATATACGCATGTTTAATTGGGTGCAAATGTGCATGTTTAATAGGGTGCATAGATGCATGTTTAGTGGATTGCATAGATGCATGCATGTTAAAATAGGGGCATAGATGAATGTATAATGGGGTGCATAGATGAATGTTTAGTGGGGTGCATAGATGCATGTTCTGTGGGGGTACATAGATGCATGTTTAGTGGAGGTACATAGATGCATACTGCAGAAGATAGGCCGATGATGAGAAATATGTATGTCTCGGTGTTAGATCAGACAACTACTAGTTGGCTCTTTGAAATAAAAATGTTTTCTTAGATACGAGGCTCTATGCTGTGATTGTTAGCTACTTGAGAATTTGCAAAAGTTATGTTCATATTTGATGGTGTCCATCATGGTCAGTCAGTTTTTATATCCATGTCAAGTTAATAGCTGATAACTCTCAAGTGGTCTAGCAGTTTAGTCCAAGTGATATCTCTATATATTCCAATAGAACGGGCAGACAAGCCTTAAGCAAATGGACTGTTCAGTTGGAACATTGTTTTTTCCTGATTTACGAGCCTGTCGTTTCTTTGAGTGTCATTGTAACCTCAAAATAAAACACTATTACTTGTTTTAAATTTGACTTGTGATCTTGTGTAGAAAGAAAATCTTTTTTGTTACAGCACTGGCCCACGATTAACACTATGTCCAGTGTTGAAATGAAACACGGAATTCAGACGAAGACAAGGAGCAGACGATAACGGCCTGTGCAGTAAATACACACAAATGCAGGTTCAGAAGCTTCTTAAATAATAAAACAATAATGGAGAAACAGTGCAGTCTATATAATAGTTATTACTAGTGGAACCTGTGTTCCGGCGTTGCCCGGGGTAATCTGACTGTGTAATATTGATTATGATGTGTTGAAATTATAATTATTTCTAAATTAACAGTTTTGCTACCAAATAACTATGAAATAGTTTACAGACAAAACTTATTATTTTATGAGAATTTAAAAAAATGTTATCTTCTGGTTTTTATCTTTACGCAAGAACAAATCTTATGGGATAGCAGCAGCAAACAAAACATCCTCATAAATACTTAATTCCGATTGGTTAATCTGTACATAATTCTCAATTCTGATTGGATATCGGAATCAGATGTCCACCAATAAGAAAGAGTTGCTCTGTGAGCCGAGCACCTGTTAGGTATCGCAGAAACGAGCAAAATAAGCAGTGGGAGACTCAACTTGCCACACGAACACTTGTCAGTCAAACCACTATGTAAACATGTACAGTGCTGCATGTTTAGTGAGGTGAATAGATGCATGTTTAGTGGAGTGCATAGATGCATGTTTAGTGGAGGTCATAGATGCATATTTAGTGGAGGTCATAGATGCATATTTAGTGGAGTGAATAAATGCATGTTTAGTGGAGTGCATAGATGCATGTTTAGTGAGGTGAATAGATGCATGTTTAGTAGAGTACATAAATGCATGTTTAGTGGGGTGCATAGATGCATGTTTACTGGCAGGCATAAATGCATGTTTAGTGAAGTGCATAGATGTATGTTTACTGGCGGACATAGATGCATGTTTAGTGGGGTACTTAGATGCATGTTTAGTGGAGTGAATAGACGCATGTTGAAGATTAGCAGCCGGTGAAGGGAAACATGTATGGCTCAGGGTTAGACCATCCAAAAAATCAACTGGCCCTTTAAAATAATAATGTCTTCTTAGGTACAAGTCACCATGCTGCGATTGTGTGCCACTTGAGATATTTTGAAAGTTATGTTCATATCTGATGATGACCCTATGGTCAGTATGTTTTTATATCCATGTCAAGTCAAAAAACATATATCATTAAAACTTCTGAAAATAGAACGTTGCTGCTTGTTTTAAATTTGAGTTGTGATCTTGTTTAAAAAGAAAATCCTTTTGTCTAGAGCAGTGACCGAAACCACACGATTGACGTCAAAATGAAGCACCGTGACAGATGGGCCTTAAGTTGATGGACTGTTTGTGTTCGGTTGGAAGATGTCGTTCAGTGGAATGTCATTGTAACCTCAAAATAAAACACTGTTGCTTATTTTAAATTTGGGTTGTGAACTTGTTTAAAAATAAAATCCTTTTGCTACAGATTAGGACCTGAGCTAACTCTGACCCTAACCCTTACCCTAACTCTAAAGCTAAACCTAACCCTGACTCTGACCCTAACCTTAACGACGGGGTCAAAATTAGCTTGGGTCTTAATCTGGAGAAGCACCAAAAATCCTTCAAACTTACATGAGATTCACATTCGAGTATTGATATATATATAACAAATACTGACCCAACGGGTGACGGTAAGTTTATCATGCTAGTCAAACTCTACTGAAAAGGTAAATGACGTAAATATAGATCCAATGATAATAATCCCCTTACTCTTAACCCTTAACCCCTCACCTCTCTTTCCTAATCCTCACCCCTCACCTCTAACCCTAACCTCTACCCCTCACCCTCACACCTAACCCCTAACCCCTTACACCTATCCCTCACTCCAAACCCTAACCCCTATTCCCTTACCCTCTCACCTCTAACTCATAACTCAAAAAATCATCAACACACCCCTAACCCCTAACCACTAACCTCTCACCCTCACCCCTAACCTCTAACACCTAACCTATACCCCCTCACCCCTCACCCCACCCCATAACCCCTTACATCTATCCCTCACTTCAAACCCGAACCCCTATTCCCTAGCCCCGAACCCCTATCTCCTCACTCCAAACCCTAACCCTTATTCCTTAACCTCTTTTGCTACAGAAGTGAGCTGCGATCTACACTATGTCCTGTGTTGAAATAAAGCACCAAATTCGAATGAAGACAACGAGCAGACGATGACGGCCTGTGCAGTAAACACATACAAACACAGCTTCACAAGCTTCTAAAACAATAAAACAATAATGGAGAAACAGTGCAGTCTATGTAATATTGTTTACTAGTGGAACCTGTGTTCCGGCGTTGCCCGGGGTAATCTGACTGTGTTGTATTGATTATGATGAGTGCAGAAAATTATAATTATTTCTAGATTTATATTTTTGTTACAAAATAATAATGAACTTAGACCAAACTTATTATTATGTGAGAATCGTTGAGATTTTTGTCACCTGGTTTTTATCTTGAATCAAGAACAAATCTTATGGGATAGCAGCAGCAGCTGCAAAACAATTTTAAGAAATACTTAATTTTGATTGGTTAATGTCTATCAAATACTCAACTGATTGGTTACCGAAATAAGACATCAACCAATCAGAAAGAGTTGCTCTGGATCCAAGCACCTGTTAGCTATTGGCTATATAAACAAGATCCCAAGCACTGTTAGCAGTGCAAGACTCAACTTTCCACACGAACCATTTGTCAGCCAATCCACGGTGTTATCAACTACTACTATATTCCTAACGTGTGGACCCAACGTTAGCCTTGACCGCTCAATTACAGGCATCTCAGTCGATGACACTAGAAACATACACAAACACGAACTCTGCACATATACGGACTGAACGAATGTGAAACATGCATACAGACAATGCCACACGTAATCTCACATGGCAACAGCCGAAATAAACATGTCTGTTCAACCTCTTACAGACTAAGCAACCCTTTCGTTGCTTATAACATTCATGGAGATTTTGAAACTCTTATTAACTCTTTCTGCCCATTTGAACTCTTCTTAACAAAACAACATTTTCTAATTTTTTTACATATCTTGAGACTTTTATTTTGTGACAGTGTCGTATAGAAGGGTGGCGACAGGGCACTGGCCCCGGGCTTCTAAATTTGGGACCGAGGTTTAGAAGACCCTTTTTAGGGTCTGTTTTTTTATGGAAGTAGCTCCAGACAAGGCATGAAGCCACTTGATGTTAGGAGCAAAAATAAAAATATACCACTTCAAGGTCAAAAACTAACCAACGATAATTGTTTGATAAATTCAGACCCATAAAACAGCAATTGTTCCCTCTTTGTCAGAAACATCGATCATGAAATGTGAGAACTAAAGGACAAAATAAAGGAAGCGAGAGTTACGAGGCTGCCGAAAGTAAACCCAAGTAAGTCACTTTCTACTCTCCTTTCTGATCTCCAAGATCCACTTGCCTATATCTCTGTAAAACCGCCATTTGCCCATGCATGGAGTATTGTTGTTACATCTGGGCTGGTGCCCCTACCAACTAGTCTCTCCCTCTTAGACAGGATCCAAAAAAGAGGCTCTAATCTAATAGGTTCCACACTGTCTACCAAGCTCCAGCCCCTGGCCCATCGCCACAATGTTGCATTCATGTGCTTGTCTTAGAAGTACTTCAATAGAATGTGCTCTGACGAACTGGTTGCACTTGTGCCCCATCAACGTACATCACCAACTCGACAATGAGCAAAATTCCACCCCTTCACTATAGCGATCACCAGATGCTGGAAAGCTCTTTTACTCAAATAGCTTCTTTCCTTGCACTGCTTGCCTTTGGGATTCCCTCCTTTCTCCCTGTTTCCTTAACTGTACCAACATGCAGAAATTTAAATGTAATGTAAACAAACATCTTGCTGCACAACTTCTCATTAGGATGCCCCCTATGAATCTGGCCCCTAATTCATGGTTGCCCCTTACATCTCAATGGCAATGTGCTTTGTTTGGAGTGAATATAGGTCAAACAAGAAACAAAAACAGAAAAACTCGCTTGCAATTGAATTGTGTGCAAAAAATATGCACAGAGAACACAAGAGTGTGTGCATGTGTATTTTGTGTGTACGTGTGTATTTTGTGTGTGCGTGTGTATTTTGTGTGTGCGTGTGTATTCTGTGTGTGCGTGTGTATTCTGTGTATGCGTTATGCACAGATGCGTCGTGTGAGTCAAGGGTACTTGTGAACTGTAGGTCCGTAAAAAAAAAATTATCTTTAAGTTGAGGAGAGTCAAATAAGGAGGAGAGAACTCTAGTTTCAAGTTTCAATCACGATGTATCTGAAAATGGATTTTACTATTGTAATTATTAAAAAATAAAAAATAAAATGAAAAATAAAATGATTTTGAAAAATATCCCTCACTCCTAACCCTAAACCCTATTCCTTACCCTCTCACCCCTAACTCATCACTCAAAAAGTCATCAACACACCCCTAATCCCTAACTACTAACCCCTCACCCTCTCCCCTCACCCTAACCCTTAACCCCTTAACCCTTAACCTCTAACCCTAACCCCTAACCCCTAACCCCTAACTACTAACCCTTAACCCCTCACCCCTCACCCCTAACCCTTAACCCTTAACCCTTAACCCGTAACCCACTAATTATACCATGTCTTGAAACTGAAATACAATTTGTTCAACTTGTGATGGAAAAAGGCCAGTGTTTACCTCTATCACCACAATTGTCACTTGAAGCCATAACTAGGGTTAAATGTTAGCCAAATAAGATATAATCTCAAAATAAAGGTAGACTACCACCAGCAGGTGCAGTATAAATAAACAAAGTAATGACGGTCTACACACAGAACATTTGTTGGTGGCCCAGTAAACTAGCCTGAGGAACAAGTTTATGATTTTATCTGTCAGACCATCAGTTGCCGAAAAATCCTGTATTTAATAATATATATAACAAATACTGACCCAACGAGTCACGGATGGTCAAGTTTGAGTAAAAGTAAACATACTCACCATTAACTGTTAAATTTAATAAAGAAAGATTATCTCCCTGTATTTAATAATATATATAACAAATACTGACCCAACGGGTCACGGGTGGTCTAATTGGAGTAAAAGTAAACATACTCACCATTAACTGTTATAGTTAATAAATAAAGATGGTTTCCTTGAGGATAACATCCAAATATTTGTCCATCGTCTTTTAAAGCAACTTTCTTTATGGTTAATGTTATCTTCAATTGATCAATGGTGATAACAAAGTTTTCTTCATCCATGTTGTCAATAGAATTATTAGGAGATATCGTTGCTATCCAGAAGTTTTCGTCATACAAATGAACGTCTTGATTCATTTTCTTTTCACAAACCAACGTATAATTGTTGTTGACCAACGCAAAAGGTTCTTTAGAATAAAAGTCATCGTTTTTCCCTGAAAAATAAATAAATACAAAAAAAAGTCATTAATATGAAAAACTCAATGTTATAAAAACATATTTTATTAATGTAAAAATATTGATTTAAAAAATTACCACTTCATGGTCAAAAAACCAGCCAACGATAAGTGTTAAATAGATAGATTCTGACTCAGAAAACAGCAATTCTTCCCCCTTTGTCAGAAACATTGCTCATGAAATGTGAGGGCTAAATGGCAAAATCAGGGAAGCGAGAGTTACGAGGCTGTCAGAAGTAAGCCTAAGATCCACTTTCTATTCTCCGAATTGATATGAATCTATTTAAAATGACTTTTAAATTTAAGTGAGACTGAGAGAATAACCAACGGACAAATCTGGTTATAAAGATGTTATATATAAAATTGTGTGTGTGTATATGTGCTGAATGCATCTAATAAATAAAAAAGACAATATAGAAAAATATTGCATATATTTAGTGTATCTAATATATAAAGCAAAGTTGTATGTGTGTATGTGTGTCACGGCATTTCAGTAAAATGGTTGATGTGCTGAATGCATCTAATAAATAAAAAAGACAATATAGAAAAATATTGCATATATTTAGTGTATCTAATATATAAAGCAAAGTTGTATGTGTGTATGTGTGTCACGGCATCACAGTGAAATGGTTGATGTGCTGAATGCATCTAATAAATAAAAAAGATAATATAGAAAAATATTGCATATATTTAGTGTATCTAATATATAAAGCAAAGTTGTATGTGTGTATGTGTGTCACGGCATTTCAGTAAAATGGTTGATGTGCTGAATGCATCTAATAAATAAAAAAGACAATATAGAAAAATATCGCATATATTTAGTGTATCTAATATATAAAGCTATGTTGTATGTGTGTATGTGTGTTGCGGCATCACAGTTAAATGGTTGATGTGCTGAATGCATCTAATAAATAAAAAAGACAATATAGAAAAATATTGCATATATTTAGTGTATCTAATATATAAAGCAAAGTTGTATGTTTGTATTTGTGTCGCGACATCACAGTTAAATATATTTAGTGTGTCTATATTGCTGTGTAATTGTATGTGTGTATTTGTCGCAGCATTATAACTAAATCGTTAATCTGTGCCAAACTACCACAGATTTGGAATCAGCACTTTTGATCCGAAATCCTTATTGATGTCAGAAGTTCTTGAATTTTTTACTTGAAACTCATTTTTCAAAATTAAAGTATGTAAAAATTACATCAAAAACAAATGTTCCGACATATTTTGCATGCCTTTTTAGCAAAATGAAATACATATTCATAATATTTTACGTGAAATCATTGTGCAAATTATGTATTATTTACTTTAAAGTAAACTATTTTTTAAATAAATGTTCACTCATATATTTTTACTTTGAAGAAAAGTATTTTTTTAATAAATGTTGACTAATATATTTTAAATTTTTAGGAAACTATTGTTTTATAAATGTTTACTAATATATTTTTACTTTGAAGAAAACTATTTTTTTTAATAAATGTTCACTAATATATTTTTATTTTGAAGAAAACTATTTTTTTTTAATAAATGTTCACTAATATATTTTTACTTTGAAGAAAACTATTTTTTTTACTAAATGTTCACTAATATATTTTTACTTTGAAGAAAACTATTTTTTTAATAAATGTTCACTAATATATTTTTACTTTGAAGAAAACTATTTTTTTAATAAATGTTCACTAATATATTTTTACTTTGAAGAAAACTATTTTTTTAATAAATGTTCACTAATATATTTTTACTTTGATGAAAACTATTTTTTAAAAATAAATGTTCACTAATATATTTTTACTTTGAAGAAAACTATTTTTTAATAAATGTTCACTAATATATTTTTACTTTGAATAAAACTATTTTTTAAAAATAAATGTTCACTAATATATTTTTACTTTGAAGCAAGCTATTTTTTTTAAAAATAAATGTTCACTAATATATTTTTCCTTTGTAGCAAATTATTTTTAAAAAATAAATGTTCACTACTATATTTTTACTTTGAAGTAAACTATTTTTTTAATAAATGTTCACTAATATATTTTCACTTTGAAGTAAACTATTTTTTTTCATAAATGTTAACTAATATATTTTTACTTTGAAGAAAACTATTATTTTTAACACATGTTAATTAATATATTTTTTACTGTGAAGAAAACTATTTTTTAATAAATGCTCACTAATATATTTTGACTTTGAAGAAAACTGTTTTTTTAATAAATGTTCACTAATATATTTTTACTTTGAAGAAAACTATTTTTTAGAAATAAACGGTCACTAATATATTTTCACTTTGAAGAAAACCTTTTTTTTAACAAATGGTCACTAATACATTTTTACTTTGAAGTAAACAATTTTTTAATATAAATGTTCACTAATATATTTTTACTTTGAAGCAAACCATTTTTTAATATAAATGTTCACTAATATATTTTTAATTTGTAGCAAATATTTAAAAAAAATAAATGTTCACTACTATATTTTTACTTTGTAGAAAACTATTTTTTTATAAATGTTTACTAATATATTTTTACTTTGAAGAAACAATTTTTTCTAATAAATGTTCACTAATATATTTTTACTTTGAAGTAAACTTTTTTTTCTTATAAATGTTCACTAATATATTTTTACTTTGAAGCAAACCATTTTTTAATATAAATGTTCACTAATATATTTTTACTTTGAAGGAAACTATTTTTTTAATAAATGTTCACTAATATATTTTCACTTTGAAGAAAACATTTTTTTTAATAATTGTTCACTAATATATTTTTACTTCGAATAAAACTATTTTTTAATAAATGTTCACTAATATATTTTTACTTTGAAGAAAACTATTTTTCAAATAAATGTTCACTAATATATTTTTACTTTGAAGAAAACTATTTTTTTAATAATTGTTCACTAATATATTTTCGCTTTGAAGAAAACATTTTTTTTAATAATTGTTCACTAATATATTTTTACTTTGAAGAAAACTATTTTTCAAATAAATGTTCACTAATATATTTTTACTTTGACAGAAACTATTTTTTTAATAAATGTTCACTAATATATTTTTACTTTGAAGTAAACTATTTTTAAATAAATGTTTATTAATATATTTTAACTTTGAAAAAACAATTTTTATAATAAATTTTAATAAATATATATTTTTACTTTGATAAAAACTATTTTCTAGTAGATTTTCACTAATATATTTTTACTTTGAAGAAAACTATTTTTTTAATAAATGTTCACTAATATATTTTTACTTTGAAGTACACTATTTTTTAATAAATGTTCACTTATATATTTTTACTTTTAAGTAAACTATTTTTTTTAATAAATGTTCACTAATATATTTTTACTTTGACGAAAACTGTTTTTTTAATAAATGTTCACTAATATATTTTTACTTTGAAGAAAACAATTTTTTCTAATAAATGTTCACTAATATATTTTTACTTTGAAGTAAACTATTTTTTTAATAAATGTTCACTAATATATTTTCACTTTGAAGTAAACTATTTTTTTAATAAATGTTCACTAATATATTTTGACTTTGAAGAAAACTAGTTTTTTTAATAAACGGTCACTAATATATTTTCACTTTGAAGAAAACCTTTTTTTTAACAAATAGTCACTAATACATTTTTACTTTGAAGTAAACTATTTTTTAATATAAATGTTCACTAATATATTTTTACTTTGAAACAAACCATTTTTTAATATAAATGTTCACTAATATATTTTTAATTTGTAGCAAATATTTTTAAAAAATAAATGTTCACTACTATATTTTTACTTTGTAGAAAACTATTTTTTTTATAAATGTTTACTAATATATTTTTACTTTGAAGATACAATTTTTTCTAATAAATGTTCACTAATATATTTTTACTTTGAAGAAAACTATTTTTCAAATAAATGTTCACTAATATATTTTTACTTTGAAGAAAACTATTTTTTTAATAATTGTTCACTAATATATTTTCGCTTTGAAGAAAACATTTTTTTAAATAATTGTTCACTAATATATTTTTACTTTGAAGAAAACTATTTTTCAAATAAATGTTCACTAATATATTTTTACTTTGACAGAAACTATTTTTTTTAATAAATGTTCACTAATATATTTTTACTTTGAAATAAACTATTTTTAAATAAATGTTTATTAATATATTTTAACTTTGAAAAAACAATTTTTATAATAAATTTTAATAAATATATATTTTTACTTTGATAAAAACTATTTTCTAGTAGATTTTCACTAATATATTTTTACTTTTAAGTAAACTATTTTTTTTAATAAATGTTCACTAATATATTTTTACTTTGAAGAAAACAATTTTTTCTAATAAATGTTCACTAATATATTTTTACTTTGAAGTAAACTATTTTTTTAATAAATGTTCACTAATATATTTTTACTTTGAAGTAAACTATTTTTTTAATAAATGTTAACTAATATATTTTTACTTTGAAGGAAACTATTTTTTTAATAAATGTTCACTAATATATTTTCACTTTGAAGAAAACATTTTTTTTAATAATTGTTCACTAATATATTTTTACTTTGAAGAAAACTATTTTTTAATAAATGTTAACTAATATATTTTTACTTTGAAGGAAACTATTTTTTTAATAAATGTTCACTAATATATTTTCGCTTTGAAGAAAACATTTTTTTAAATAATTGTTCACTAATATATTTTCGCTTTGAAGAAAACATTTTTTTAAATAATTGTTCACTAATATATTTTTACTTTGAAGAAAACTATTTTTCAAATAAATGTTCACTAATATATTTTTACTTTGACAGAAACTATTTTTTTAATAAATGTTCACTAATATATTTTTACTTTGAAGTAAACTATTTTTAAATAAATGTTTATTAATATATTTTAACTTTGAAAAAACAATTTTTATAATAAATTTTAATAAATATATATTTTTACTTTGATAAAAACTATTTTCTAGTAGATTTTCACAAATATATTTTTACTTTGAAGAAAACTATTTTTTTAATAAATGTTCACTAATATATTTTTACTTTGAAGTACACTATTTTTTAATAAATGTTCACTTATATATTTTTACTTTTAAGTAAACTATTTTTTTTAATAAATGTTCACTAATATATTTTTACTTTGACGAAAACTGTTTTTTTAATAAATGTTCACTAATATATTTTTACTTTGAAGAAAACAATTTTTTCTAATAAATGTTCACTAATATATTTTTATTTTGAAGTAAACTATTTTTTTAATAAATGTTAACTAATATATTTTTACTTTGAAGTAAACTATTTTTTTAATAAATGTTCACTAATATATTTTGACTTTGAAGAAAACTAGTTTTTTTAATAAACGGTCACTAATATATTTTCACTTTGAAGAAAACCTTTTTTTTAACAAATGGTCACTAATACATTTTTACTTTGAAGTAAACTATTTTTTAATATAAATGTTCACTAATATATTTTTACTTTGAAGCAAACCATTTTTTAATATAAATGTTCACTAATATATTTTTAATTTGTAGCAAATATTTAAAAAAAATAAATGTTCACTACTATATTTTTACTTTGTAGAAAACTATTTTTTTATAAATGTTTACTAATATATTTTTACTTTGAAGAAACAATTTTTTCTAATAAATGTTCACTAATATATTTTTACTTTGAAGTAAACTATTTTTTCTAATAAATGTTCACTAATATATTTTTACTTTGAAGTAAACTATTTTTTTAATAAATGTTCACTAATATATTTTCACTTTGAAGAAAACATTTTTTTTAATAATTGTTCACTAATATATTTTTATTTTGAATAAAACTATTTTTTAATAAATGTTCACTAATATATTTTTACTTTGAAGAAAACTATTTTTCAAATAAATGTTCACTAATATATTTTTACTTTGAAGAAAACTATTTTTTTAATAATTGTTCACTAATATATTTTCGCTTTGAAGAAAACATTTTTTTAAATAATTGTTCACTAATATATTTTTACTTTGAAGAAAACTATTTTTCAAATAAATGTTCACTAATATATTTTTACTTTGACAGAAACTATTTTTTTTAATAAATGTTCACTAATATATTTTTACTTTGAAATAAACTATTTTTAAATAAATGTTTATTAATATATTTTAACTTTGAAAAAACAATTTTTATAATAAATTTTAATAAATATATATTTTTACTTTGATAAAAACTATTTTCTAGTAGATTTTCACTAATATATTTTTACTTTGAAGAAAACTATTTTTTTAATAAATGTTCACTAATATATTTTTGCTTTGAAGTACACTATTTTTTAATAAATGTTCACTTATATATTTTTACTTTTAAGTAAATTATTTTTTTTAATAAATGTTCACTAATATATTTTTACTTTGACGAAAACTGTTTTTTTAATAAATGTTCACTAATATATTTTTACTTTGAAGAAAACTATTTTGTGTAATCAAATATTCATAACTATATTTTTACTTTGAAGGGAACTTCTTTTTTAATAAATGTTCACTAATATATTTTTACTTTGAAGAAAACTATTTTTTTTTAAATGTTCACTAATATATTTTTATTTTGAAGAAAACTATTTGTTTTAATAAATGTTCACTAATATATTTTTACTTTGAAGAAAACTATTTTTTTAATAAATGTTCATTAATATATTTTTACTTTAAAGGAAAGTATTTTTTTAAATAAATGTTCACTAATATATTTTTACTTTGAAGAAAACTATTTTTTTAATAAATGTTCACTAATATATTTTTACTTTGAAGAAAACTATTTTTTTAATAAATGTTCATTAATATATTTTTACTTTAAAGGAAAGTATTTTTTTTAATAAATGTTCACTAATATATTTTTACTTTGAAGAAAACTATTTTTTTAATAAATGTTCACTAATATATTTTTACTTTGAAGAAAACTATTTTTTTAATAAATGTTCATTAATATATTTTTACTTTAAAGGAAAGTATTTTTTTTAATAAATGTTCACTAATATATTTTTACTTTGAAGCAAACTATTTTTTTAAAATAAACGGTCACTAATATATTTTCACTTTGAAGAAAACTATTTTGTTAAAATAAATATACACTAATATATCCGTTAAATCTAAACGTGATGGCAGATGTTGGTGGCATTGCAGCGCTAGTTGCATTCAGTTGGCACTATGGCGCAAGTGCAGTCGCATACCAATCGAGGTTCTGATCTGGGGCACTTCGGTGGCATTTTATCTGTCATGCTGAGGTATTCGTCTTGAGTAATCCTAGGAGGTCCATCCTCCAAGGCATTGCCTCCCCTCTTTGAGGTGGAGTAAGTTTATTGCTTACTGTCTGTGGTGGCCCGACCGGGCAATGCCGACAGGGCTGGCCAGGCTATTTTTAAAAGGCCAGAGTGCTCCTTCTTTAGAGGCACTGGTTTGACTCTCACCACCTAATTCCGGTCTTGTGACATATCTTCTTTCGGTGGGAGGAAGTAGATACCGTTATTGGTGGCAGTTATGGTCCCAGAATCAAACGTGTATCTTCTGTAACATTCTTTTCTTAATACACTTCTGTTAATTATA
>OY744535.1:70694953-70929953 GCA_963556195.1 Sepiola atlantica
TGAAGCTGATTATTTTTAGTTGGTTATTTTAAGTTTGTTATGTTATGTTGGTTATTTTAAGCTGCTTATTGTAAGCTGCTTATTTATAGTTGTTATTTTAAGTTTGTTATTCTTATTTGGATATTTTAAGTTGGTCATTTTAAGTTGATTATGTCATGTAGGTTTTAAGTTAACTATTTTAAGCTGGTTTGTTTAAGTTTGTTATGTTATGTTGGTTATTTTAAGTTTGTTATTTTAATTCGTTATGTTATGTTGGTTATTTATGTTGGTTTTCTTATAGTCGCTATTTTAAGCTGTTTTTTAGGTTGGTTTTTATATTGGTTATTTTAAGTTGGTTATTTTATGTTGGTTATATATGCTAGTTATTTAAAGTTGGTTATTTATGCTAGTTATTTTAAGTTGGATTTTTAAGTTGGTTGGTTATGTTACGTTGATTATTTTAAGTTGGTTATTTTAAGCTGGTTATTTTAAGTTGATTTGCTATGCTATGTTGATTATTTTAAGCTGGTTATTTTAAGTTGGTTATTTTGAGTGGGTTGGTTATTTTATGTTGATTATTTTGAGTTGGTTATCTGAAATTCGTTATTATAAGTTGGTTATTTTAAGTTGGTGATTTTAAGTTGGTCATTTTAATTTGGTTATTTTAAGCTGGTTACTTTAAGTTGGTTCTTTTATGTAGGTTATTTTAAGCTCGTTAGTTTAAGTTGGTTATGTTATGTTGGTTTTTTTTTTTTTTTTTTAATTTTAAGCTGGTTATATTAAGTTCGTTATTTTAAGTTGGTTATTTTATATTGGTTATTTTAAGTTCGTTATGTTATGTTGGTTATTTTTAGTTGTTATTTTAAGCTGGTTATTTTAAGCTGGTTATTTTAAGTTGGTTATTTTAAGTTTGTTATTTTTATTTGGTTAGTAACGTTATGTTGATTATTTTAAGTTGGTTATTTTAAGTTGGTTGATTATGTTATGTTGATTATTTTAAGTTGGTTATTGTGTCGTTTTATAATCCATTTCGAATGTTTGTTGATATACACCAGTCTTTCAATTTGTTTCTCTTATTTCCAGCCATAAACCTTAACTTCTATAAGCTTTAACTTCTATAAGCTTTCAATTAGATTTTTTTGCAAAACTTGATAAAAAAATGTTATCGGTATTTTATTTTATAAACTTTTTTGTTTTGTCATCAGTTTATCAAAAACCGATCGAATCTTTCTTGTGAACATAAGTTCAGCAGGTGATATTCCTGAATTTGTACTCGGGTTTAAAGTTATTGGAGAAACTGTTGTAACAATTCATCTTCAGTCTCACTTCCGTCTGACTTTTTGAATGCGCACTTAAACGAATCTATGAAACTTTCTGCTTGGCCATTAGATCATGGGTGGTAGGAAGCAGTTGTCACACGACTAATTACAAAAATCTTCTTCCATTTTTTGTTCTGGTCATATTTGACGTTTAAATTTTACCTCAAATAAATTATAAATTACTTGAATCGCTTCTCTACAATTCTCTGGGATTCAGCGTCATACCAATTGAAAATTCTTTGCAGAAATCTCAAAATTCTTCAGCCGTAAATTAAGTTCTATTATCAGAAACAGTTGCATCACCTAAACAACTTTTAAATTTTTACTATACCTTAAAGTTATGATCAATTACTCCCCCTCTCCTCCATGGGTTTTATAATTTTATTGAAATCATTACGTGATTCAACTTTATTTCTTTTTTTAGTTATTTTTATTTTAAGGATGTTTTTTAACTTTATTTTTTAAATTTGTTCTACCATAATTTTAACCCTAACCCTAATCCAATCAAAAAGATGTATTTCTGTTGTGTTTGTTACAATTTGGGATTTTTGCTATAGGGCGGTTTTTAGCAGAATGCGATTAGTTCTTCGTGAGACCGAACAGCTGCTGTCACCGCGATTAGATTTATTTTGGTTTTGTAGTCGGATGTCTTATTTACATATTTTTCACGGTTTTTAAATAGTAAACTGCTTCGGCCATTTCCTGTTTGTTCTGTAAATCGCAATCAGAAATATTCGGGCCGATATGGGTTCCCTCTTATAGAAGCGTTTTTATTTAGCTTCTTTTCCATTAATCATAAATGTAATGGTCCACCTGACAAACCCCAATCCTCGAGTGGCCTTTAGGCCTTGATAAATGTAAATGTATTGAAGAATTAGAGTATTTGATATTAAAATTCATCATGTTTAGCAAAATGTGAAGAAACTAGAATTATTCGCAACATAAATTGGTAATACAAACGTATGTCTTTGTTGTACCAACAATTACGATATTCATGCCGAAAAGCAAAAGATGATTAAGGAGAAACAGTGAGATAATAAAGACATTAAGTTTATTAACAGTTTGTCAAGGACACATATAAAAAGAGAATGAAGAAACATGTAATACATAAACAGTACATTTGTCCCCTTACAATAAGAAAATGCATGTATTATTCATTTATAAGGAATCAAACAAGTATGCGAATTGCATGGTGTAAAAACATACACTGCCCCGGTGAGAGTCCATTTTGGTAAAGACATGTCAGGCTTTTACGGAATCAGAACCCTTAAAGAGACGTCCGGTTCGTACGTAGTCAGAACAGCTCAAAAGATGTCCGTGTGGTTTGAAAGTCGTCCGGATAAGAAGGGGAGTCTGGTTTTGAATTTTTCACCGAGTAAAAGCGACTTAGGCATTATTAAATGGACCCAGCTGAATTACCTCCCTTCCATTGTTCTAATTAGCATTAGACAGATACTAGCGATGAATGAACGAATAATACTAGCTGGAATTAAATTAATTAATAAAATATACATAATTAAAAAAAAAACAATATATAAATTAAATATTAATATACACAATAATACAAAACGAACAACATACAATGCAATGTTTAATGGCAATATTAACCGACACATTAATTTAAACGAACAATAGACTTGATTTAAATTTAGATTTAAAATTTATTAAAAACAAGATCCTAAAAAGATGACCAACTCTAGTGTTGAAGCCAAAAAATATATCTCTAAGGAAGAAAACTCTGGCCCAAAGTCAATTTCAATTTCAGTAGTATTAAAGCATGGGTAACTTATCTCTGGACAGGTCTTTATTCAAAGTGGTGTCAGAGGTTATATTGAGGCTAACATCGTCAAAAACGATTTACCCGTTATTAAGTCATAAATCAATGAAAACAGCAGGAATACTACTAAATTTAAAAAACGACAGCTGTCGCCTTCTTAGCAGATATATTAAATTGTAAATCACGACTTCTGGTCTTATAGTCTTTCACTTTTGGGGGTTAAAAATGCACCAAGCGTAGTATTACATTGTGAGACTTTAGAAGTATTGCTCATGCATCTAAAGAGAAATTAATAGCGTTGGTTAAAGACAGTCAGGCATTTCACGATAAGTAATTTCTGAATCAGATCAAAGATGCTTGTGATTCATGCTACGGTTGCCAGAGGTTTAGAAGATTTCCTCCTCTTACCATAACCCTAACCCTAACCCCCTTTTCGACCATCTGTACGACCGTGGGGTTCACATTCTGAATCAGATCAAATATGGTTGTGATTTTTGTTCAGGTTGCCAGAGGTTTAGAAGACTCCCTCCTCTTACCATAACCCTAACCCTAACCCCCTTTTCGACCATCTGTACGACCGTGGGGTTCACATTCTGAATCAGATCAAATATGGTTGTGATTTTTGTTCAGGTTGCCAGAGGTTTAGAAGACTCCCTCCTCTTACCATAACCCTAACCCTAACCCCCTTTTCGACCATCTGTACGACCGTGGGGTTCACATTCTGAATCAGATCAAATATGGTTGTGATTTTTGTTCAGGTTGCCAGAGGTTTAGAAGACTCCCTCCTCTTACCATAACCCTAACCCTAACCCCCTTTTCGACCATCTGTACGACCGTGGGGTTCACATTCTGAATCAGATCAAATATGGTTGTGATTTTTGTTCAGGTTGCCAGAGTTTAACCCTAACCCTAACCCTAACCACCTCCTCGACCGGTTGTAGGATTGACTCTTGCTAACAGGTTTAATGATGCTGTATGTTTGGATTTAAAGGAACATCAACATAACCAATGCTGCATTCTGCACCTAATTTATACATCGAATAGGTACTCTGCTGTCAGATTGATTAAGACCAAAATGAGCGAAGAAATTATTAGTCACATATTTATTTATGTGGATATCTTATGTTGGAGGTCCCAGGCTGCTTTTAAATGACAATGGAGGAGAGTTTAATAATGAGACCTACCGACAGATGAAGGAAAAGCTAACTATTGAAATATGCACGACAGCTGAAGAAAGTTCATTCAGCAATGGTACTGTGGAACGTCACAATCTAATAATCGCTAAAGCAATGGAAAAAAACATTAGAATGATGAAAAATGTGAGCCAGAAATAGCTTTAACTTGGGCTGTTAGTGCCAAAAATGCATTTCATAATCATTTTGGATATTGTCCAAATTTGGGTAAAATATAACCCCCCGTCCCCTCCTTCAGTTTTGAATGATCGGTTACTGTTTATTTACATATTTTACTATCTTATTTGGGAGGTGGGAAAAAATGAAGGACGATCGAAATTTTAAATAGATCGATGATGCCCAGGGTTAGGGTTAGGGTTAGGGTTAGGGTTTAGGGTAAGGGTTAGGGTTTAGGGTTAGGATTAGGGTTAGAGGTTAGCTGAAGACCGAGGTTGTAAACAAAAACTTCCTTCGCAACTTCCAAAGAATTAACAACAATCCTACCAACATGTTAAAGACACAAGTTAACAGAGTCATCACTGCTAACAATGCACAAATTGATAATTATCAACTTCCCAAAATAATTGACGATTACAAACCTGGATATTAATATGGAACAGTTAAGATACATAAACTTAATTCCCCTCTCCGACCTATCATATCTCAAATTACTACTCCTATATATTCTTTAACAAAGACCTTAAATGAACTTAACACTATATCTGTTAGGTAGATACAGGCTGATAAGTCCACACAAGAACTATTATAAATTTTACAAAGCAAACAATCGGATGATAAAATCATTGCCTCCCTAGACGTAGAAAGCCTATTCACCAATGCACATGTGAAGCAAACAATAGACATAATCATCAACAATATATACAATAACCCGTCTCTCCCTCCACTTAAAATTAATTAAAAAATACTAAAAACGTTACTATTAATCTGCACCACCGAAGTACGTTTTTATGACTTCAAGGGAAACACACTCAAATTGACGGAGTTTCAATGGGTTCGGTTCTCGGTCCGATTCTTAGCGAATTTTATATGTCAAACCCGGAAAACAAAATAGTTAATAACATTAAACAACATCTACTTACGTATGCTATGTCGACGATATTCTTGTTCTAGCTGATAACAATGAACAAATGCACAAACTTCAAGACCTTTTCCAAAAAAAATTCTGTTCACCATAACGTAAATGAACGTAAATAACAAAATCCCATTCCTAGATGTTCTGATTGACGCCTCTAATAAATCGTTTAACATTTCCACTTATAAAGAAAAACCAACTTAAATTCTAGTCTTTTAAATTTCAAGAGCGAGTTACCCTATCGCTACAAAATAGCTATTGTTAAAAATCTTATTAATCTCCTCCTCTGAAAAATACAATTCATTGAATTAAAAAATATAAAACAAGTACTTATTAACAGCAAATTCCCTAATTATATCGTTGATGAACAAATAAAATTAATAGTTTGAAACTTAAAAGAACACCAGTACAAATAATAATAATATTCAACATCACAACTCAAACAATATTAACATATACTATTGTAATCAAATGCAATCAAACTTCAGATTAGAAGAAAAAGCCATGAAAAATATTATACACAGATACATATCCCCAATTGACAATAACAATAAAATTAGACTCTTTGTTTACTATGAGAAATTTAAAACCCAAAATTTTGTAGTAAAAAAACAAATCCTCCCCAACCCCAAAACCACTAGAAAGAACCAATGTGATTTATAAGTTTAAATGCCCTTTGGGAGAATGTAACTCCAATAATAATAATAAAGCTAATAACTACATTGGTTTTACAAGCACTACCCTACTTCGCCGCCTCACCAGCTCTAGCTCAATTTACCAACATCTACAAAAACATAACTGCTCTTTCTCTGATTTAAGACAAATTCTAGTTAATAACACTAAAATTATACATTCCAAAACCAATTTTAAAAAAATTAAGAATATTCGAAGCTATCTACATAAAAACACAACAACCTAAAATTAATAACATCACATATGAAACCAGTGGTAACATTTTAAAATGCTTAACGTAATGCGATTTTGTTCTGTCATGCCATCCAGCGTTGCTTAATTTAAAATCGCCAACGACTTTCTGGAACAATGCAAAAAACGTTCTCTGCACGTTTCTCCGCCGTCTTTTTAAAAATTGTCTTCTTTCTCCAGTTTTTTTGTTCATTTGCTTTTGACACCTGAGGATGATTCAGTGAAGAATCGAAAACGTTCGTGAAACCTACGGAATATTTATTAATTTTTTGATTTTAATACAAAAAAGACCATCAGAAAAATTGAAAAAATAAAAAAGGTATAATTAAACAGACGAATTCTGTTATTTTTAACAATGTTTGCATATATATATATATATATATATATATATATATATATATATATATATATATATATATATATATATATATATGTATATATATATATATATGTATATATATATTAATTAACACACTTCATAGTTTTTTCTTTACTACGAGATAATTCCGTGTAGAGGTTAAAAATACTAAGTTTTTACAAACCTTATTTATTTTGTTTCTGTGTAACGAGAAGAAAAAAATCGACAGACCTTTTTTATCTTCCTTTTTTCTTTTGCGATTCAAGAACAGGTCGCAGATTGTCTGATGAAGATGGGAGCCTCTTTTGAAATTCTGAGAGACTTGTTGCAATGACTTGTTTTACTTTTGTTGTTTTTCTTTTTTTAATGGAACTGTAGTCTTCACAAGAAGACACCAGCAATGTTAAATTATCTCCCTTGTATTGAGATATAAGAGTTCTATTCCTTTGTGATACGTTTTTAGAGTGATCTCTCTTGCTGGTTGTTGTTGTTAGTTATTGACTGGGAAAACAAAGATGGGTGTTCGGACAAACAGATGGGTGTCCGTGACTGGATTTATGTAACGAGTAAAATAAGGAGGAATTTAACTCATAATTCACTCATGTCCATATTTACTTGCCTCCCCACGAGGACACAAGGTCGGTTTTTAAGGTAAGGAAAATCCAGCTCCACAAAAAGGAGCACTCTGTATTGTGACAACAATAAAAATTACCTCAGTCTAGAAGGATTACCTTTTCACTGTCTGAGGACATAACAGATGAAGTGTAGTATCAGAACAGATACTACACTTTCAATTTTTTATTTGCAAATAAATATAAAGTATACATTTTAACAAATTCGGCACAAGGCCATCAAAATTGTGAGGAAAGTGAGGGTCGTTGGTCAACCTCTGTCTATCCTACTTTGTCTATCCTACTCTTTGCTAGAATCATTGCATTCACCAGAATACCCCAAATCACACTTACGTCAATACTGATGATATTTATTTTGACAAGATATTTCTAACCCGTTAAGACAAGGATGATATACAACATAGTACAGTTACGTTTCCTCTCATATTATTCAAGCATATATTTTGTTTTAAATATATATTTTGTTTTAAATGTTAAATTAAAATGTTAAATTAAAAATTAAATTAAAAATGTTAAATTTAAAAGCATGAAATTGTAAAACATACCAGAACATAACGTGGAAAACAAGACGAGTAGCACCGGCTTCATCATCTGTAAAACAAAAAAGAAAAGATGTACATGATATATAAATTCGAATTCCAATCAGTCTCTTTATGTCAACGATGGTTTAAAAATAAATAGCTGAATGTGACATCATAACACCGGATGTGACGTCAAACCACTAAGATCTAACCGGATGTCAGCTGACTTTCAAGAAGATTTATGCGGTCCTTTGATACAACATGTGCGCATGCTACAATTCATGTTTTCTGTTAGTTTAGGAGCACAACAGAACAAACATACTTGACGTTTGCCTCTAAACTTTAATTCAGTTCAGAAATTACGATTCTTTAATAAAACAGGTGTGCATGCATGAATGCATGTTTTCTTTTTGGTTTAAGAACACAATCGAACCACAATACTTGGCTTTTGCCTTTATGTGGCACAATAAGTAATTGAGTTAAATTAATTAAACGAAATGATTAAATTTCAACATTTTCGAATTAATGCATTTCAATATCGACCAAATATTATTCGCAAACCGACTTAACTTTTGAGATTATGGTTCATATCGTGTGTCGGTCAAAGAGAAAATCTCACCCTTTGAGGTCGACTAACACATAAAGATCAAAAGAGGTGAGCCGCTCAACTGAACAAGTTGACAGCTTCATCGATGAACGGTTTGCTATGAAGACTTTCAAAGGTTAAGCACCCGGCTTGTATCTGATGGTCAGGGGATGGTGAATTGAGTGAGGGTTATTTTTATGAGAGTCAGTTTCCCCTAAGTATAGAGATGCCGTTTAGCAGCTAACGTTACACAGAGCAGAAGGCTTCGTTCACAAGGCGATTACTGTCATTCCAGAAACCAACAAACCATACTTCCACTATAGATAAACTAACAGTTCCAATTGAATCTCCTCACAGCACCCCCCACCCTGCGACCCCCGAAAAAATCTCACGTCACCGAATTCACACGGACGCTTGAGATTCACGTTTCCATTCTGTTAACAAAAAATAAAAATGTAAAAAAGGGCATTACACCAGTAGTTTAGTCATATAGAGTTACAGCCCCTAATTGTATTCCCCAAAGACTCAAGTATAAGTCCTAGTACTGAGAAATATTAATACTAATTAAAAAATTACATGCAGCAATTTAAAAGGTCCGGAAAAGGGATAAACTTTAAACACTCTCTAAAATTATAGTTTAAAGTTTACTCCTTAGCGAATCTTTTAAATTGCTTGACAGTAAACTTTTTACTATTTACTGTTCTGGTATTTAAATCGTGAATTATTATAAAATTGATTTGAGATTCCATTCATATTTTCTCTTCTCATTTATTTTTGTTCATCTGTTCCACCTTCCGATACCTATATCGCATTGCTCCTGCCTCCGATTACGAACTTACATTTATATATATATATATATATATATATATATATATATATATATATATATATATATATATATATATATATATATATAGGGTGTCTCAAAAAAATGTACTCACTCGTAGAATGACGAGAAAACTTTGCTTCATCGCTCCACACAATTTTGTGTGCAAACTCGACATCTTCTGCACATTTTGCCATTCTAAGAGTGAGTACATTTTTTTGAGACACCCTATATATATATATATATATATATATATATATATATATATATATATATATATATATATATATATATATATATATATTGTTGTTTTTATTTAAACGAAGTTTTCAACTCTTGGTGGGTTTTATTTAAGAGAATTTAAAAACCAGGTGTTTCTAACCAAATTTATTAAGGCTGAGAAAATCCAAAGATTTGAAACCCAAAGTGGTTTAAAAGAAAGGAAGAGAATCCGGTCAGAACTTTCTAGAAGAATTCCCTTTGAAGGGATAAATATAAAAAAAGATAGGACGGAGGAGGGGGGCGATAGAACAAAAGAACCCTTTACATTTTGAAGACTTTGTTTTTAAAAGATATCGGACAGAGAAGAAAAAGACACTTGAAGCTAGTCTTAAGAAATACAATTTTTATTGTGTGTCAGGTTCCGGTATGGGTTAGGGTTTTTTTTTTCAAGTAAGCCTTCCGTTTCTTCTGAGGGAAAAGCAAGACTAGTTTACGTTTTTCTCACTTTATAATGTATTATATACCTTTTGTACATTTATTATGTATTACATATCTTTTGTACATTTATAATGTATTATATACCTTTTGTATATTTATTATGTATTATGTACCTTTTGTGCATTTATTATGTATTATGTACCTTTTGTACATTTATTATGTATTATGTACCTTTTGTGCATTTATAATGTATTATGTACCTATTGTGCATTTATTATGTATTATGTACCTTTTGTGCATTTATTATGTATTATGTACCTTTTGTACATTTATTATGTATTATGTACCTTTTGTACATTTATTATGTATTATGTACCTTTTGTACATTTATTATGTATTATGTAGCCTTTGTACATTTATTATGTATTATGTACCTTTTGTACATTTATAATGTATTATGTACCTTTTGTACATAAATTATGTATTATATACTTTTGTACATTAATTATGTATTATGTACTTTTGTACATTTATTATGTATTATGTACTTTTGTACATTTATTATGTATTATATACCTTTTGTACATTTATTATGTACTATGTTACTTTTTGTACATTTATTATGTATTATATACCTTTTGTACATTTATTATGTATTATGTACCTTTTGTGCATTAATTATGTATTATGTACTTTTGTACATTTATTATGTATTATGTACCTTTTGTGCATTTATTATGTATTATGTACTTTTGTACATTTATTATGTATTATATACCTTTTGTACATTTATTATGTATTATGTACCTTTTGTGCATTAATTATGTATTATGTACTTTTGTACATTTATTATGTATTATGTACCTTTTGTACATTTATTATGTATTATATACCTTTTGTACATTTATTATGTATTATGTACCTTTTGTGCATTAATTATGTATTATGTACTTTTGTACATTTATTATGTATTATGTACCTTTTGTGCATTTATTATGTATTATGTACCTTTTGTACATTTATTATGTATTATGTACCTTTTGTACATTTATTATGTATTATGTACCTTTTGTACATTTATTATGTATTATGTACCCTTTGTACATTTATTATGTATTATGTACCTTTTGTACATTTATAATGTATTATGTACCTTTTGTACATAAATTATGTAATATATACTTTTGTACATTAATTATGTATTATGTACCTTTTGTACATTAATTATGTATTATGTACCTTTTGTACATTTATTATGTATTATATACCTTTTGTACATTTATTAAGTATTATGTACGTTTTGTAAATATATTATGTATTATTATTAGGTATTAATTATATATTATTATTAGGTATTATTTACTTTTTGTGCATTCATTATGTATTATGTACCTTTTGTAAATTTATTATATATTATTATCTTTTGTACATTAATTATGTATCATATACCTTTTGTACATTTATTATGTATTATGTACCTTTTGTGCATTTATTATGTATTATGTACTTTTGTACATTTATTATGTATTATATACCTTTTGTACATTTATTATGTATTATGTACCTTTTGTGCATTAATTATGTATTATGTACTTTTGTACATTTATTATGTATTATGTACCTTTTGTACATTTATTATGTATTATATACCTTTTGTACATTTATTATGTATTATGTACCTTTTGTGCATTAATTATGTATTATGTACTTTTGTACATTTATTATGTATTATGTACCTTTTGTGCATTTATTATGTATTATGTACCTTTTGTACATTTATTATGTATTATGTACCTTTTGTACATTTATTATGTATTATGTACCTTTTGTACATTTATTATGTATTATGTACCTTTTGTACATTTATTATGTATTATGTACCATTTTGTACATTTATTATGTATTATGTACCTTTTGTACATAAATTATGTATTATATACTTTTGTACATTAATTATGTATTATGTACCTTTTGTACATTTATTATGTATTATATACCTTTTGTACATTTATTATGTATTATGTACGTTTTGTAAATATATTATGTATTATTATTAGGTATTAATTATATATTATTATTAGGTATTATTTACTTTTTGTGCATTCATTATGTATTATGTACCTTTTGTAAATTTATTATGTATTATTATCTTTTGTACATTAATTATGTATCATATACCTTTTGTACATTTATCATGTATAATGTACTTTTTGCGAATTTATTATGTATTATGTAGCTTTTGTACATTAATTATGCACCTTTTGTACATTTAGTATTTATTATGTACCTTTTGTACATTTATTATATATTATGTATCTATTGTACATTTATTATGTATTATTATCTTTTGTACATTTATTATGTATTATGTACATATTGTGCATTTATTATGTATTATGAACCTTTTGTAAATTTATCATTTATTATGTACCTTTTGTACATTTGTCATGTATTATGTACATTTTGTGCATTTATTATGTACTATGTACTTTTTGTACATTTAATATGTATTATGTACCTATTGTTCATTTCTTGTGTATCATGTACCTTTTGTACATGTATTATGTGTTATCAACTTTTTGTACATTTATTATGTATTATGCACATTTTGTACATTTATAATGTATCATGTACCTAGTGTGCATTTATCATGTATTATGTACCTTTTGTACATTTATTATGTATTATGTACATTGTGTACATTTATTATGTATTATGTACCTTTTGTATATTTATTATCTATTATGTACCTTTGTACATTAATTATGTATTATGTACCTTTTGTACATTAATAATGTATTATGTATCTTTTGTGCATTTATTATGTATCATGTACCTTTTGTACATTTATCATGGATTGTGTACCTTTTGTACATTTATTACTATTATGTACCTTTTGTACATTAATCATGTATTATGTATTATTTGTGCATTTATTATGTATTATGTACCTTTTGTACATTTATTATGTATTAGGTACCTTTTGTGCTCAAATTGATCGTTGTATGTACCATATTTTTTATTGTTACATTTTCCCCATTCATCGTTACACATTATTTTTTAATGTTAAATTTTTTTTATTTATTTTTACACATTATTTTTTATGTTACATTTTTTCCCATTTATTTCACGCATTATCTTTTAATGTTACATTTTTTCCCATTTATTGTTACATCTTATTTTGTAATGTTACATTTTTGCCCCATTTATTTCACGCATTATTTTTTAATGTTACATTTTCCCCCATGTATTGTTACACATTATTTTTTAATGTTACAACTTTCCTGATTTATTGTTACACACTATTTTTGAATGTTACATTTTTCCCCATTTATTGCTACACATTATTTTGTAATGTTACATTTTCCCCCATTTATTGTTACACATTATTTTGTAATGTTACATTTTACCTATTTATTGTGACACGTAATTTTTTAATGTTACATTATTCCCATTCATTGTAACACATTATTTTTTATTGTTACATTTTTTGCTCATTTATTGTCACACATCTTTTTAATTGCTACATTTTTCCAATTTACATTATTTTTTAATGTTACATTTTTCCCCATTTATTGTTACACATTATTTTTTAGTGTTACATTTTCCCCCAATTTTTTGTTACATATTATTTTTTAATGATACATTTTTCCCAATTATTTGTTACACATTATTTTTTAATGTTACATTTTTCCCAATTTTTTGTTACACATTATTTTTTAATGTTACATTTTCCCCCAATTTTTTGTTACACATTATTTTTTAGTGATACATTTTTCCTCAATTTTTTGTTACACATTATTTTTTAATGTTACATTTTCCCCCAATTTTTTGTTACACATGATTTTTTAATGTTACATTTTCCCCAATTTTTTGTTACACATTATTTTTTAATGTTATATTTTTCCCCAATTTTTTGTTACACATTATTTTTTAATGTTATATTTTTCTCCAATTTTTTGTTACACATTATTTTTTAATGTTATATTTTTCCCCAATTTTTTGTTACACATTATTTTTTAATGTTACATTTTTTTCCTATTTATATTTACACATTATTTTTTAATGTTACATTTTTTTCCTATTTATATTTACACATTATTTTTTAATGTTATATTTTCTCCGATTTATTGTTACACATTATTTTTTTATGTTACATTTTTCCCAATTTATTGTTACACATTATTTTTTAATGTTACATTTTCCCCCAATTTTTTGTTACACATTATTTTTTAATGTTATATTTTCCCCCAATTTTTTGTTACATATTATTTTGTAATGTTACATTTTTCCCATTTTTTTATTACACATTATTTTTTAATGTTACATTTTCCCCCAATTTTTTGTTACACATTATTTTTAGTGATACATTTTTCCTCAATTTTTTGTTACACATTATTTTTTAATGTTACATTTTCCCCCAATTTTTTGTTACACATGATTTTTTAATGTTACATTTTACCCTAATTTTTTGTTACACATTATTTTTTAATGTTATATTTTCCCCAATTTTTTGTTACACATTATTTTTAATGTTATATTTTTCCCCAATTTTTTGTTACACATTATTTTTTAATGTTACATTTTCCCCCACTTTTTTGTTACATATTATTTTTTAATGTTACATTTTACCCTAATTTTTTGTTACATATTATTTTTTAATGTTACATTTTTCCCCAATTTTTTGTTACACATTATTTTTTAATGTTACATTTTCCCCCAATTTTTTGTTACACATTATTTTTTAATGTTATATTTTTCCCCAATTTTTTGTTACACACTATTTTTTAATGTTACATTTTCCCCCAATTTTTTGTTACACATTATTTTTTAATGTTATATTTTTCTCCAATTTTTTGTTACACATTATTTTTTAATATTATATTTTTCCGCAATTTTTTGTTGCACATTATTTTTTAATGTTACATTTTTCCCCATTTATTGCTACACATTATTTTGTAATGTTACATTTTACCCTAATTTTTTGTTACACATTATTTTTTAATGTTATATTTTCCCCCAATTCTTTGTTACACATTATTTTGTAATGTTATTTTTTCTCCCATTTATTGTTAAACATAGACGAATTACGTCACCTGTTGTTATATTTGACTCCACCCTTCTTGCGTGATAGCTGACAAAAGTATAAACAGACATTGTTTAAAAAACATAATATCGAGTCAAAATTGATGCTGGTTTTATAATAATTTAGGGGCGTGTTCATTCTAAATGCTATTGTGTTTATTCAAATCAGGAAAACAAACACTTGAAGTAAGAAATTTGAAAATAAATTAAGTGGATTGTATTTTTAGAAATGAGGCACGACTTATCAATACTAAAAGTCACTTGAGAATAAGGATTAATCAGATGGATGGATTGTCAGTTGAATGATGAAGAATATTATGAGAGGATTGAAACTGATGAATGGGATGAACAATATTTGATTACTTATGAGAACGGTTAATGATAAGCATTTGTTCCCATTGGATGTGTTGTAGCGTCTAGGGAAGCAGCTCCATAGTAATGTGTACACAAATGGGAAGTTCTTGAAAAGAAACTGTTCATGGGATTCCACTTGGAAAATATTTGGATCATTCTATCGCTCTAGATTAAATAAAGCTAAACAAAATCAACTTTTAGCCAAACCAATTCAACTTAACTTTATTTGTAAGGCGAAGCACATCAAAAGTATTTTTGTTTTACAACTTATAAATTTCTGCATGTTTATAGTGTCGGAGGGAACATGGAGCAGGTAGGGAATTCCAAACGAAAGCGGTTCGAGGAAAGAAGCTATTAGAGAAGAAAATCTTCTGGCATCTAGGGGCCTTTGCAGTGAAGGGGTGGGGGTTTGCTGCTAGTCGGATGTAGTCATGGGATTACGTTTGGAAAATATTTGGATCATTCCATCGCTCTAGATTAAATAAAGCTAAACAAAATCAACTCTTAGCCAAACCAATTCAACTTGAGTAACTTTATTTTAAAGGCGAAGCCCATCAAAATGTATTTGTTTATTTACTAAGTAGAATTTCCTGTAGGGAAGAGTCAGACAATTGCCCTTTGGTGATGTCACTTTTTATCTTTATCGTCAAACGGATTTTTCGAGGTTACATTACAATGAGAAGTGCATTGGTTCCCTTTTCTATCAATTAGAAAAACTGCTTTTTCAAATCACGGATGTTCAACATTTCAATACAGATTTGAAAGTTGACATTTTTTTTTTAATTCATGAAAATAAAATAACCAAATCTCATATAATTTGGGGGAAGGTGAAAATCCCCACCTTTCCAAATTTTATAAAAGAAAGAAATGTGAAAGCGAATATAATTTCACCACAATTGAAGATGAATGGATTACTTGCAGATGTCTAAAAGGTGCCCGGAAAATTAGGTAACCAAAAAATGGCAAACGATAAATGAGTACTGGAAAATCAGGTAACGAAAGATTTGATGACGGAAAATTCAGTAGTTTTGGCAAGGTAGAAAAATTAGGTATCTATGAAATAAATATTGATTGAAAATAGATATTAGGACTGCAAAGCAGTCATAAATAATGACTTATTTTCTCTCTCGGAGAAATGTCCCTGTTATGCAATTTGGTCACACACTGACCAATTAGCTTGCAGGGCGCATTGATTTCAACTGTTCCCTGAAGAACTACTTCAGCACCTTTGGGAATCCCGGTTAGTCAGCAGAGAGACACCTGCAAGAAACGAGGAAAGACGTCTCCGTTCTCTCTCCTGTCCTGGTCTACTGAACGCTCAAGCATCGACTATCTTCGCCTGAAGATAAATGCTGACAGACTTTCGACAGCCCAAAGAACTTTCTACTTTTCTTTCCTCACTCGGACATTGTCCAACTTTCTTCTAATTATATCAAACGGTATAGGTAATTGAATAAAACTTTTCGTTGTTCTTATAAAAAAGTTTGTGCTTTTCCTTTCGTGTGACGGTTTTCGTTACTTAAACATAAAACATTTAAAAATAAATATTTTAAAATATTAAAACCAGGGTTTTGCTGGAGCGAAGGAGAGGAGGGCTCATTTTATATTCAGCGGGAGTGGAGCGGGAGCAACTCTATTTGAGACTAAAGAGCGGTGGTTGCTCCAAAATTATTTAATTTTTTTTTAAAACATTATTTATTTTATTCAGCAATAAAAAGGAAAAGAAAAAGTCTCAGCTAAACTCTTTGAATTATTATAAAAATTATATTTCTGGTAAATGTATATGAGATAGGGAGAGAGAGAGGGGGAGAGAAGAAGAGAGAGAGGAAGAGAGAGATAGGGAGAAAGAACGAGAGAGTTACACATGGAAACAGAACATTGAAATTTTCAGGGTTTTTTCACATCTACATGTTACATTTTTAATAGGACAGTTTTCTTAAGGCAGGAGATAATTTGGCAACAAATGTCTTCAAATGCGCCAGTGAGTCTATAGATGTCTTTGAAGTTATTTTCTTAAAGATTTGATTTTTTTTTGTATTTATGACAAGGATGTTTATTGCTGATTGAATAAATAAGCCAATTTTTCTTTTCATTTTAATTGAACTTTTATGCCACATTTTTACCATCGTCTTTTTGGCAACATTTTTGTTGTGGGTGACCTACCTACCTTTTAATAATAACTAAATGGTAGCAACCGGCTACCATAAATACCGGTTTTGCCGGGAGAACATTGGGAGGCAAATTTAGGCACTAGCACTGCCAACACTGACTTGTGTATAATTTCTCTGTTCAATACAATTCATTATTATTATTATCTCTAAACCTGTTGTTCTTTTATTTCATTGTTGGTACCCCCAAACGGGCCCACAACAACTGGCGACGAGTGATTCGTTGGAAACACCTTGGATTTTGCAACCTGTGAGTGATAAACCAGTGTCTACAACACGGTCAACCTTCGAAAAAAAAAATTCTACCCGTTTGAAAAAACAAAAACCCTGTGCTTTACAATTTTCGGGAAGATATTGGAAACATCGAATACATTTAATTTTTGGACGAGTCTGCCTTACAAGAAATAACCAGTTTAAACAATTACTGGACGAAAAAAAAAAGTAAAACAGATTTTACTATTTGTGTTCTTCGTATTTCTATACCTCGTGCAACAAATGAAATTGGAATACCATGTGCTTATAAAACTGAAAGGTTTTGAAAAAAAACCCTCCATACTACAAAAACTTTTTTTCGTGTCTTGATATAGTCAAATGTATTTTGCGAACAGACTTGTCACTGTAAAATCGTATAGTCGAAAAAAAAAATCTGGCAAGTAAAACCAAGTTACTTTCTTGAATAACTAGTCAATTTTTAATATAGCCATTACTTGCTATTTTGCATTTTCAGCCTACACTGAAAGGCAAACGGATTTATTGAAAAAAAAACCCGGATGCGAACAAAAATACAAATAATTTGTTAAATTAATTACCCAATAAGCCGGATTAATAAAATCGTTTTTTTTTCTCAAAGAACCTTGAAAGAAGAAAAAAAAGATTAGCAAGTGCCGGTCGAATTCGAGACCCGAATGACGCAGTGATGAGAAGGGGTTGAGTTTGTTATTAAACAGTAAGCATTTGAAAAGAAAAAATAGTGAAGAACTATTTGTGACTAATTCTTTTTCAAGAAAGTATTTCTTTAATCATGGAAGATTTCTCGAAACAGATATTGGAGATGATTAAATTTCAATTAGAACAACAGAAGGCAAACGATGAAAAACATCTTGCTCAACAGAAGGCAAACGATGAAAAACATCTTGCTCAACAGAAGGCAAACGATGAAAAACTTCAGTCTCTACAGAAGGAATTTCAGTCGCAGCAAATAAGTTTGTTGAAGTATTTTGAGGAAAGGAATTTAGCACAAAAGCGAGAAGATAGAACATCTTTAGACTAACAATTGATTGGGATAAAAAAAATTTACAATTAGAGCAACAGACTCAATCAGAGAGAAAATTTGAACAGCTGGCACAAGCAATGATAAATACGACGAATGGCGACAGCGACGCGTTCAACCAAAATGCAATATGGTCAGCTATAGAAACCTTCAACTATGTGCCTGAAGAGGACCTAAACTTCGAATCATGGTACCGTCGATATCAGGATTTTTTCGACATTGATTGTAGCATATGGTCAGAAAAGAAAAAGGTTCGTTTAGTTCTTCGTAGACTAGGTACGGCAGAGCATACAACATTTGTCGATTATATTCTGCCGAAGAAAACGGACGAACTATCTTTCACGGAAACCATTAAAATGTTAATGGAACTATATTGCCCCAAAACAAGTTTATTCCACAAAAGGTTGAAAAGCATGAACCTAACGCAAAAAGAAAACCAGGATTACTCAACGTTTGCTTCGATCGTCAATAAACATTGTGACGACTTTAAGTTATCATCCTTGACAGCGGACAATTTCAAAGTATTAATATTTGTTCAATGGCTCGTCTCGCAAAACGATTCAGAGTTAAGAAGACGTGCAATAAGCAAACTTGAAACCGAGCCAAAATTAACATTGCAACAACTGGCCGAAAGCTGTCAACGACATATTTCCGAGAAAAAGGAAGCTAAAGAAATAGAGGAAGCAGCAATTTCTAATATGTTCGTCGTTTTTCAAAAAAATCATACTCTTCGAAGGAAAAATTCAGAAAGGATTTGCCTCAAAGGTAGGATGAAAAATTGTCAAACCACCCTTGTTGGGGTTGCGGGGACCTACATTGGTACCAGAAGTGTCCTTTTAAACAAAAAAATTGTGACAAATGCCATAAATCACATTGCAGAAGTAACACTAGAAAAAAAGTTACATAAAAACAACCAGAATTAATGGTGGCAACCTAAACATACGAAAGTATGTTATGGTAAAAATGAACAATCAAGATGTTAAACTACAGCTTGATTCAGGGTCTGCCCTATCAATTATTAATATTAATACCTGGAAAAAGATCGGCAGACCGACTATGCTACGCACAGACAAAGTGGCTCGATCGGTAACCGGAGAGAAAATAAACTTTGAAGGGGAAGTCATTTCAAAAGTTACACTAAAAAATAAGACATTAAAATTACGCATGTTCGTAATGAAAGATACAAGAAATGTGTTCGGTTCAGATTGGATTCAGCACTTCCAGCTCTGGGATTCGCCGATAAGCGCCTATTGTCAACGAATAGAGAACTTTTCTGCTGAAGCAGAAAAATTGAAGAAGGATTTGAAAGAGTCATTCCCCAAGGTGTTTTCTAATGAATTAGGACGCTGTACTAAAATGAAGGCGAGTTTTGAACTAATTGAAAATAAGAATCCCATTTTTAAGAGAAAACGAAGTGTACCATTTGCCTCTCTTGAAAAATTTAATGCAGAAATAGACCGGTTGGTGGAGAAAGGTATTTTAACACCAGTTAACTACTCGGAATGGGCGGCCCCAACCGTCTACGTGAAGAAAAAATCTGGAGAGATAAGAGTGTGTGCCGATTTCTCAACCGGTTTGAACGATGCGGTGAAAAATTACCACTATCCTCTGCCGACACCAGAAGAGGTTTCCACAAAATTAAACGGTGGAAAACTGTTCTCAAAAATTGACTTGAGTGAAGCCTATCTGCAAATACCTGTAGAGGAAGATAGCTCTAAGCTTCTCTGTATTTCGACACACAGGGGACTACTAAAGTTCAATCGTCTCTCTTTTGGAATTAAAGTGACCCCGTCGATTTTTCAGCAGGTAATCGACACGATGTTGAGCGGGCTCGATTTTTCGATCGCCTACCTTGACGATATCTTAATGAAAAGTACGAACGTCGGGGAGCACCGTGAGCACGTAAACAAAATATTCGAAAGGATAAGCGATTTTGGTTTTACACTCAAGGAGTCAAAGTGTGAATTCTTTCTAGAAGAGATCAAATACTTGGGTTATGTCATTGATAAGAGTGGAAGACGTCCCAACCCAGAAAGATCTATAGCCATCAAGAATATACCCGAACCGAACAACGTTACCCAACTACAAAGCTTCCTGGGTCTCGCAAACTATTACGAAAAATTCATTCCCAGTATGCACAAATTGCGAGCCCCTTTAAATGAGTTACTTAAGAAAGATAGTAAATGGGAATGGTCCGCCGACTGTCAATCTGCATTCGACAACCTAAAAACGAAGTTAACTTCAGAATTATTTCTTACTCATTTTAATCCAGAGCTAAAAACTATTGTTGCAAGTGACGCCAGCTCCTACGGCATTGGGGCGTGCATTTTGCATAAAATGCCGGATGGCTCGATGAAACCCATCGCGCACGCTTCAAGAACTTTACTTCCTGCAGAGAAAAATTACTCTCAGATTGAAAAAGAAGCGTTGAGTATTGTGTTCGCAATGACTAAATTTCACAGGTATCTACACGGCCGTCATTTTATCCTACAAACCGACCATAAGCCACTTATCACCATCTTTGGATCAAAAAAAGGCTTGCCAACCTACACAGCAAACCGCCTACAGAGATGGGGTATAATTCTGTTAAATTATGACTTTGAGATGGAATTTTTACCGTCAAAAAGACTAGGACACGCAGATGGTTTATCGCGGCTAATCCCAAAGTACACGGAACCGCTCGAGGATACAGTTATAGCATCCCTTCGGTCTGAATATGACTATAGTAAAGTACTGTGTAACACAATAAAAGAGCTGCCAGTCACACTTGGCAATATACAAAAAGAGGCAAGAGAAGATAATTTTATTATCGAAATCAAAAATAAATTACAAACAGACGATCAACAAACGGCAGAAGCTTTTTCAGTCTGTTGCGACACATTATTATACAGGGAGCGAGTAGTAATCCCAGCTACGCTAAAACAAAATCCTGAAGGATTTCCATAAGGGGCATCCCGGAGCGACACGCATGAAGAGCCTAATGAGATCTTATGTGTATTGGAAAAACATGGACAGGGACATAGAGACGAAGGTGAAGGCGCGTGCGGGCTGCACGTCGGCAGCGAAAACACCGCCTATTCAGTACTGTCCATGGCCAAAGGCAGAGCAACCATGGTCCCGGATTCACATAGATTTTGCGGGGTCATTGGAAGGCTTCTACTATTTAATTATAGTCGACAGCTATTCAAAATGGCCAGAAGTTGTTAGATGTAAAAACTCAACAACGGATGTCACGATATGCACGTTGCATGAACTGTTTGCCCGATTCGGAGTGGTGGACATTGTTGTATCGGACAACGGTACACAATTTACTTCACGAGAGTTCAAAGAATTTTGTGAAGACTTTCAAATTAAACATATCACCACTCCGACTTACCATCCGAGGTTAAACGGACAGGCAGAAAAATTTGTTGATACCTTGAAGAGAGCGTTGAAAAAAATCGACGGGCACGCCGAGAGAAAAGGCACTCCAGCAGTTCCTTCAAGTGTATAGAATTACACCCAACGAGAACACACCAGCCCAAGTACCACCGGCGGAAGTAATGTTTGGAAGAAAAATAAAGTCGGTATTCGACAAACTTTTACCAAAACAGGTGAAACCGACCAGGTATTTAATCGCTTCCCACAAAGCAATATGTGACACAAGGTCGGAAAGTGGGGAGATCAAGCCAGCCAGCGCCCCTAAAGACGGAGCACTCTGGCCTATCAAAAATAGCCTGGGCAACCCCGTCGACATTCCCCGGTAAGGGCGCCTCAGGCAGCAAGCAAAGAGAGAAGGCAAGGCCTGGGAGGGTGCACCTCCTAGGAAAACCCAGGACAATATACCTCAGCCCGGCAGATAAAAGGCCACCAAAATGGCCCAGTTCCTGCCGGACTGATTGTCGAGAACGAATCCTCGACTGGTATTACCCCATCCCGACGTCCTCAATCAACCGAAGTTAATGAGAGACTGAACAGGATGGGGCGACCAACATTACGGCACCAAAGAAGAGTTACAAGGATGGAGAGAAGGTGTTCTTCCAGGAACACCATGGAAACAAAACCGTGTGGGAAGTGGGAAAGGTACAAAAAAGATTGGGGCGGATGGTGTACATTGTAGACGGTCCTAGAGGCACCTGTAAAAAACACATTAACCAAATGCGTCGTCGCATGTCGGACGACCCAGGGGAAGGCCCATCGGATCAGAGTGAAACCATCATGGAAGATCTATACGACGCATTTTAGCTGCCAACACCAAAAACGCCTCCGGAACAAAGACGTTCGTCAAGAAAACGTAAATTAACCGAGAGTTTCGAGGTGAATCCTAGGAAAAAGATATACCTTGAGATTCCGGGGGAATGAGTTTCGGAAGGGGGGTGTTGTGGGTGACCTACCTACCCTTTAATAATAACTAAATGGTAGCAACCGGCTACCATAAATACCGGTTTTGCCGAGAGAACATTGGGAGGCACATTTAGGCACTAGCACTGCCAACACTGACTTGTGTATAATTTCTCTGTTCAATACAATTCATTATTATTATTTCTAAACCTGTTGTTCTTTTATTTCATTGTTGGTACCCCTAAACGGGCCCACAACAATTTTGTTATTCTTAAATTCACAACTAGTATGTTTTAACCTTTTCATGTTTGCTTTTAAATTCGTTTAATTCTGTTAAAACTTGCTTTCTTAAATAGAATGTTCAAAGTTTGTTTTTTGTGTGTAATAAAATGTTAAAGCAGTAAAAATATATTTGGTCCAAAGAAAAAATATCTTTAATCCAAGGAAAAAATATCTTTAGTCCAAGGAAAATAAAAACAATAAAAACCAACATGGCCGCCAGCGATTAAAACCTGGAATTAAAGTTACATTCTCAATACTTTAAAAAGTAAATGAGAATTTTATTTCAGAAGCAAAAATACAATTAAGACCAACAATCAGTTTCATCCAAAATTTGGGAGAATACCAAGCGAAATGAGCGAGAAAAAAAACAGCGGTCTCTATTCTATGTTTAAACTTAATTAAATTAAAGAAAATGTCTTAAAATTTATTTTTAAAAAGCAAATAATTAGACTTTCTGACTAATTTGTTGTATTTTTAGAGCCGAAAGTAGATTAAATATCTTTCTTTATCTTAAAAAATCTATTATCAAATATTAAAATTGTAAAAAGTTTGTTTTTATTAAAGTTTTAAAATATAGACGTTTTCACCTTTTTTATTTCAATTTTTAATTTTAATAAATGTTTTCGCCCAACCTAGGAAAACTTGCTCCGGTTAATTTTTCGGGGGAGGAAAATTTGACCCGATATTTTTTCAACTCCCAAGGTCTAGGTCAGATATTTTGTATGACATTTTAAGACATTAAATGGATCTCTGAATTGTTTATTGACAATTTATTGATATTTTTTGGCCAACTTATGTAATATCTTTTTTATTCAATCCTTAAAAAATAAACTTCATTGTTTTTATCGCCCCAAATTGTACTATTGAAAAGATAATGGATAAATCGATTTGTTTGAAAGTACTTGCGCATTTCTCTGTGATAAATAATGATATATATTATACAATATAGTTACGTTCGTAAAACAAACAAATATTAAACAACAACACGGCGAGTAATGTTGCCCTGGCGGTCTCTCCTCTCACAGAGAAATGTTTTCTTTAAAAAGAAAATAATCACTAATAATGTTTAAAATTAAAATTTATTTACTTAAAACAAATCTAAATTCCCTTCCAAAATAAATAGAAAAAATAATGGGTCAAATTTTCCTCCCCTGGAAAAAATAGGTTGTTAATGTTATGAAAATTAAAATTGTTTTAAAATACTTCAGGGATTTTTCTATTTCTATTTTATACCTCAGGAAACGAAAATTTACGTATGCTTCGTCCGACATGTTCTCCTATAACCCTTAGCACATCTCAAAATATTAGCGAGATTTTGTCAAATATTATCTTACGGTCTTACACTTAAAGTGACATCCCCACCCATATTGACGAGATCCTTTAAGCCCACCCCTATCCTTCGACCACTCATTGGCAGAATAGAACGTTTATGAAAGAAGGTACATTTTCATTATGGAGCGCTGAAAAAGAGCCGCTCCTTTATTATAGGAGTTTGAGGTGGAGCGACTCCTTTTTGAAAATGAGGAGCGTGAGAGGAGCCAGCTCCAATTTTGGGCGTTGGAGCAGGAGTGGGAGCAGCTCCAAAAGTAGTGGAGCGCGTAAAGCCCTGGTGAAAACACAAGCCAAGCCCCCAAATTCCAGCTAAAAACGAAATAAGAATTTTGTTTCCAAAAAAGCAGCTCCCAGCACCCCACGTAGCCAGGGGGGGGGGGGGGCAGGGGGGGGGCAAGGCCCCCCTGCAATTATATTTGCACCCCCTGAAATTTGTTATCCAAAAAATATTATAAATATAAATACTCTTATATTTCGTAGTCAACTATACTTCTTCATTATGAACCAGTATTTACTTTTGTGTAATATATTTTACAGCGAGGCCGGATTAAGGGAGCAAGGGGCTGGGGCCCTGGGCCACTCACCAAGAGGGGACCTCCCACCAATTTTTAACATAATTTCCGATTTCAAAAACGCTTCTTTGGATTTTATTTTGTTTAAAACTTAATTTTCCATTCCTGGTACTAATGATACCATAATAAATATTTACGAATTTTAAACTACCAGTTAAAATAAAACTATTGACCATAATAACATCCGAATATGATTTAAATTTATGTTACCTTGTAAAAAGAAAAAAAATGAAAATGTATAACTTCGCTAGTTTCAGATCAAGTGGTGAGGGAAACAAAGCCTCGATGCTTTTCACCTGTTTTCTTGCTTGGTGAAAGAGATTATCAGTGTATCTGTCTTTTTTGTCAACTTACCAAATATATATTTTCAAATATTGTTACTTCACACTATTTAATATCATAAATTATCAATTCAATAATTATAATCCAAATGATGTAATATAAACACAAAATGAATTCACGTTGTTGTTCTGCCAGCTTCTTTTAAAGATATTTTTTTTTATTTATAAAAGAAAGTGTTGTCTTCATTCCAAAGATAGAAATGAAGACTAGCAACCTAAATTATTTTCAAATGAAACTGGGAATTAGTTAAAAAAATTATTTTTGTATTTTATTACGAATCTCACATAGGTTTTTTTCTTTTTGCAACTGTTAATTTAAAAAAAATGTGAATGTTACATTAAAATTTTTTGAAATTAACATAGAAAAAAAATCCCAGATTTCACCCGAGATGAAGTTGAAAGAAAAAACAGCATTGGTAGGGTATAAACCCCACGTACAAGAGGCGAGCAAAAAAAAAAGGCTTGTGATGTAGGGTGGGATTAAGTGAATTGGTGAATCCAATGTTTTTTCACACATATGTGAGAAGTGGAAGTTGAAGACTTTGGCGTCAGTTCTTTCTTTGATTTTGATTTTTCATGTCTGTGTGAACTAATAGTGAAAAGAAATGTCAAAATAAATAAAGAGTGGATAGGGAGATAGAATAAAAGTATAATAATAAAAAAGATTCTTGGTTATTGAAACAGTTTAGTTACATTTTCATTTTCTTAGAGACAACTACTCTTAGAAAGACTAGAGGAACTTTTGACCAACATAAATGTAAGTGCATATTTTTCTTTTCTTTTTTGTTAACTCTATTTTAAAGAAATTTAAAATGTGTTTTTAGAAAAAAATAATTACTAATAGCATTTTTTTAATTATTAATCTTTGGATTTTTAAATAACTGAAAATCGTGGGGTTCACTTAAGAGGCTATGCCATCCTCCAATATTTGTAAATAAATATTTTTTAAATAAGTATTTATTAATACGCTATTGTTTTGAAGCAAATGAAATCGATTTATCTACATTAAGTTTCTTTTTAAAGAAGCAAAAACTAGTCTCATTTGTTTGGAATTTTTCTTGAAGAACTCTATTCATTTATTGCTGTAACTTTTACAACAAAACAATAAATAACAACACAACTAACATTTTTTGTTTAAAGAAAATAAAACTTAACGAAAAGTAGCCTGTCTTTACAAAAAAAAGCAAAATGTTCAAAATTAGTTCAAAAGACAACGTCAAACAATAAAGTTAATCTAATCATAATGTTAATTATTAATTATAAACTTAATTATAGAGTTCTGGATTAAAATTTCTTGTGAAACGTGTCTTTCCTTGTGAGATTCTTTTTAAATAAATATTATTTGAGAAAGGAGAAATTACTATAAGTCTCGATGTCTTGTTCTAAATACCCCCTATTTAGAAGCAATACATCGAGACTTATATTTTTACACCAATATTTAAAAACAATGTAATAAATGGATATTTTGTAAATTGAAAGAAAAAAGGGGTGCCCTGAATATTCGGCAAATGAAAATTTGGCAACGGAAAATTCGACAAAGCAAAATTTGGCAAAATAGGAAAAGTCGGTAATTAATTAGGGAAGATATATCGATGGAAAAAAGATTTTAGAACTGTACTTGCGGGGGATATAGTTGTAAATACGGGGCTACCCCTACCAATAAAGAACACTTATTGTGCTATCTTTTTGGTACTTGTGCAGTTTACAGACCGGGCTAATTTTTAGATAAGATTTTCAAGTTAAATTCAATGTTTACGATATCTTTAGTTTATTACATTGTTAGGTAAAAGTACAGAATAGTTTACAAAGCCCCCCCCCCCACGCTTCCCCCTATGTAAAGAATGGCTTTTTAAATAATGTTATTATTTCAACCCAGTGCGTAATTAAATTACGAGATTAAATCAATCATAATGCATTTAGGTTTCTTTGTAAATAAGTCAGCCATTTTAATATTTTGTTAATAATTGAAAAAAATATCAATTACTTCGTGTCTGTTCGAAATTTGAAAGGAAATTTGTTTTCCTTGTCATGAAATACATTTCTAATTTATTTTTTGTAACTGTAATCTCGGCGGGAAAGAGAATGTGTTGAAAATCGGCCGCTCGTCGAGTTGTTTCTTTTTACTTCAAAATTGATAAATCACTGTAAGATGAAGTGGTTAATTCGTCGTTTCATAGCCAAAATGGCAGACAATAAATCGGCTGTATTTTTCTGATTCTTTTCCGACCTTTCAACGATTAATTTGAAAGAAGTAAACAAATTTAAAAAGTTGTAAATAAACTTACTTTTAGGCAAAATGGCTACCAGAGATTAAAAAACTGAATTACATTTACAAAAAAATAACTAATAAATTAATTTCATGATAAAAAAACAATTTTGCTTTTTTAAATACATGATTTTCTAAGCATTTCAAATGACTTTCTATTAGATAGTTTAAATACTTCTAAATGCCTTTCAAATTTCGAACAGAGACGAAGTAATTGATATATTTTTCAATTATTAACAAAATATTAAAATGGCTGACTTGTTTACGAAGAAACCTAAATGCATTATGATAGATTTAATCGCGTACTTTAATTACGAACCGGGTTTAAATAATAATATTATTTAGAAAGCCATTCTTAACATGGAGAGAGGGGGTGCTTTGTTAACTAATAACTATTCTGTACTTTCACCTAACAATTTAATAAACAAAAATTGGGGAATCTTTTACTATAATCAACAGAACGGAAGAACGAAAAAATGGTGAAAAAACAAATGTGCAACAAATAAATGTTAGCAAGGGCAAGACAAGTTACTATTCTACCTAGCTGGATAAGTTTATTTGTGTTTTAACTTATTTTAAAGGGTTGTTTTGTTGTTTTAAAACCAAGTGTCGGCTCTTCATTTCGAAAGCGACATCCAACATGGCTTCCGGGAATCTCTCAGAAGCGCACAAAAAATCGGCAATTAGAACAAAATACTCTTAGAAATACTTCCAATGTCACCAATCGTAGAACATTACATTTTCACACATAAGGTTTAGCTAAGAATTTTGATTCTTAGCAAATCCTTATGTATTAAAAGATTGAAAGTTTTGGACGCTTTTTACATCCAATAATTTTATGAATCGAGATTAAATCAACAGTACACTAACAATCATTATTTATAGTTCCATAACAATTTGGTTCAGTTAATAATTTAATGACCAAACGATACCGTAAAAATTAAATTTAACTTTCAAAATTTTTTTTAAAAACTAATTTGTTTAAAAAATATTTTTTTAAATAATTTGGTTGAAAAAATATTTAAAACAAATAATTTGGTTAAAAAATATTTTAAAAAATAATTTGGTTAAAAAAGATATTTTAAATATTTTAATTGGAGGGAGCCCCCTCCAGGACGGTCTTAAAATCTATTTTCATTGATTGACAACTATTAATAGGGTGGGACGTAATGGGTGAAAATTTCAGATTCATTCGAGTAGTATTTTTTTGTGTTCATTTATACATAAATAACACTAAACAATCAAACATTTTGAAAATTTTGCAAAATTCAGAAGGTGCAGGCCAAAAATAGCCGTTAGGGCTCCACAGGACTCACAATCCATCATTTTTCGGTCAAAAAGTGGTTTCATGCGACATTGCAGGTCCTAAAACATCCTCAAAAGCTATGAATGGATATAAATGGTTAAATCTGATATAGTACTTTAATTTAGGACCATTTACAGGCTGTGAAAGGGTTTTCATGAATGTAAAATAGACAATAACAAGTGAAAAATAGCCCAAATTAGCCAAAATTTCACAAAAATCCTCTGTTAAGCTACCTAATTGGTGCCCAAGCCTCTACAATGGTTATACATGGCTGTAGATAGTTGAAACTGACAAGACACTAAGGTTTAACACCAGTTTTGGGGTTTTAGGAGCCCCCCAAGGTAGAAATGGGGGTCAAATTTCAGCCAAAATGGTTAAAAATGCACCACAAACTATGTATTCAAATGACACCGCTGGAATCATATAAACCGAATAGTGGATAATGCAGTCAATTTAATGAAACATCCTTAATGGCTATGAAGAAAGAATTACTTGGTATTTCATTAAGGTTTCTGCACAGAGGAAACGTCCATGAACGGGTCATTGGTTTCATGGAGCTGTATGACTTATCTGCTGCCAGTATTTCAAAACAGCTGCAAGGTATGCTGCAGTCTATGAACTTGGAGAAGGAGATGTGTGTTGGGCAAGGATACGATGGTGCAAGTGTGATGTCAGGTGAACGTGGTGGTGTCCAAGCGCTGATGAAAAGGGCTGGCTTTTCAAATGCCCAATATGTGCACTGTGCATCTCACAGGCTGAATTTAGTTCTCGCATCTATCACTGAAATTGATCCTGCCATTAAGACATTCTTCGAGACCATGGATTTAGTGTACATTTTCATGACAGATACAAAACGTCATTCCCGATACCTGGAAATCCAGAAGATGTTGTATCCGAAAGACCCACAATTGGAACTGACCGATTCATCTACAACCAGGTGGTCTTCCAGATCCTTAGAGGTTGAAAAGTTCTTGCGCCGTTTTGATGTAATTTTGGACACTTTGGCATCCTTTCAAAATGATCCTACTGCTGAAACAAAACTTTCTGCTATTGCTCTACTGAAGGCAATTCAGACAAAGAAGTTCCTAGTTCACCTAATCTTTTTTGGAAGATCATATTACTATACAGATGTTGTGACCAAAGGTCTGCAAAAGAAACAAACAAATGTGGAGACAGCTATTAGCTTGGTAGAAACACTACTTGAACATGCAGAATCATTCGATACGGAGAAGGTGGTGAAGCATGCATTGGAGCTTGCCACAAAGTACGATATAACGGATATTTATTCTCGGACATCTGGAAGGGCACGAAAGTTATCCAGAAAATTAGATGGCGCATTAGTGATTGGTTCCATTGGCCATAACTGTGTGGGTACAGTGGAAGATTTTGATTTGGTACTCCGACAGTTGCTGGGGCACATTAGAGGAGAACTCTGTGCCCGATTTGGAAATGCTCAATGTGCAGTGATGAAAGCTGCTGCAGTGTGTAACACGTTATCAGAATCATACATGGACAGTGAGACGCTGAAACAGCTAGGCCCACTGTTTGGTGTTTTGGTAAAGGAGAGTGAGATGGAAATATTCAAGAATTACATTCAGTGACGTCTCCCTACCGAAGATCTTGGACTTTCAGAATTATTCGAACAATGTGACAGGGATATTTTTCCATCGGTGCATAGAGTATTGCAATTGCTCCTTACCATCCCACAGACCTCAGTAACCGTTGAAAGACTATTCTCTTCAGTGAAGCGCATCAAAACAAGAATGCGATCTTTGATGTCAACAGAGAGACTGACCTCACTCTGCCTCATATCCTTTGAAAAAGATTTGCTGAGAAACATTGACAGAGAGCGCATCCTTGCGCATTTCAATAACTGTAAAAATAGGAGATTATAATAGAATTCTGTAGAGCTAGCAAGTAGCTACCTTATTTTACGAAGTTTATGTTATTATTACTGTGTTTACTATGCTTTATGTGCTTTACTATGCTTATGTTGTTATTTACGTGTACCTACCGAAATACACAACACTATATTTAGATTATATAAAAGAAATTGAAATTTTTTTACTACTTATTTATATTTATATATCAGTACACACACACTCTGAACCAAAACGTCACTCATATTAGAATATCAATATTAGTTTTTCCCCTCCTAAAAATGCCTCCCCTCCCCCAAGTTAGAAGTCTGGCTACGTGCCTGTCCCAGCATCAATTTAGCAACAAAATCTGTTTCTTTCTTTCCTTCCGTATTTAACAGAAGATGAAGGGACGCCTCGGGTGACTACCATTCACCATTTAACTCGCACGCACATGCTTACACAAACTGCTGACAAAGGCACACACACACACACACACACACAAAGGCCTACACTCCATATCAATTCTCACCCATGCACGCACACACACACATTCGTACAACCACACACAACTGACAAATGCACACACACACAAATACCTACACACCTCATCAATTCTCACTCTCGCATGCTTAAAAAAATTTTTTTTATCATAGTTCACCTCAAATAAGGCAGGCCGCCACTGTAGACGTAAGGGGCTACTGAGAAAAAAAGGGGGAAGTTTTTTTTTTGGGGGGGGGGGGTCAACCTAAGTTAGGAGCTGCGCAGCGAGATGTCTGTTTACATTAGTTTTAAATTTCTGCATGTCAATAACGTCAAGAAAGCAGAGAGCAGGGAGGAAGTTCCAGAGTCCAGCAGCACGAGGAAAGAAGCTTTTGGAGTAAAAAGCTCTCCGGCATCTGGGGACCTCTACTTGTTAGTTTCGTAAGTTTAAAACTATTTATAAGTTTTTTATGCCGAAGCGATTAGCCAAGTCACCCCTCCCCATGTTAAGAATGTTTTTCTAAATAATAACGTTATTATTTAGAAAGCCATTGTTAACATGGAGAGAGGGGGGGGGGCTTTTTTAAAACTGTACTTTCACCTAACAATTCAGTCTGGCAGTCTTCGCATCAGCTTTTTCCGACTGCTTACGCAACCTTCCGGAAGATGCCGACGCGAAGTTACCGAAGATTGGGTCGTAAATTGAACAAGCACCAAAATTTGGTTATGACTTTCACTTCACCGATTCCGTCAAAAAAAAAATAGTTTCCACTCAGATTAGGATAAGTATTTTTATTTCTTTGTATTTTTAAGCCCGAAATAAGCGACTTACGACTTTGGTAAGAATTAAAAGCAAGCACACGAGAAACACCGAAATTAAAAATATAATCGCCATCATTATAAACAAGTGGAGAAAAAATCTAGCCAAGGAAGAAGTATAACTCAAGTTCATAAGTAAAGGACAGGGTTGCGAAATCGGGGGTTTGGAAGAAGTCAGAGTAGGACTATATAAGGAATCAGAGTCGAAAGTTTTGAAATCGTAGGAGTCGTAGTCGGATCTTATACTTTCTGACTCCGCAACCCTAGTTATAAACTTATCCTCTTTCGCGACTTGTTTATAAAGATGGCGACTATATTTTTCTGAGCCAGTTTTCATTTCGGAGTTCCACGTGTATAATAAAACCCGTATCATTGTATTTAATGTTTGTTTATGGTTTTACTAAGACATGGTTTATGTTAAAAAAAATAAAAATAATAAGTTAACGTTCGAAAATAATTCAGAACTTCATTTTACCCAAAATAATTTACGTGGCTGAAATAGGAATTAACCCTCGACTTTAAACCCTAATTCGAAAGAGAAATAACTTTTTTCTGCTCGACAGACAAAGTCAATTGTTATGTTCAATTGTGCTCCTAAGTAATTTCGTTTTTTTTTCTTCATGCGCCACCGTCGTATCAAAGAACCGAAACAGCGAACATGGTTAAAATCCAATAGAGTCACTTCTTCATTCCAGTACTAACTGGCTTTCGGACTTGGAGAAAACTGTTCTGGTCGGTTTCAGGTGGAAATCCTCCCAGGCATTACCCCCTTCTCCTTTGTGAGGATGCATGACCGATCGCCTGACATGCCCGAACATGACGAATTTTGTACCGATCTGACTGTCTAATTCGCCCTCGTGGGGAGACAGGTTAACAAAATATGGTTAACGGGCATAAAGTACATTGAACGCCACTTCTGCTTACGACTTTGGTAAGAAGAGGAAAACGGTGTCTCGCAGAAAACCGTCCCTTATGAATTTATTCCGCCTCGAGTGTGCACTATTTAGAACATTATAAACTTTTCTCAACAAATCAGAAACTTTATTTGAGACATTAAAATGTTTTCATTGTATTGTTTTAAATTGTGTTGCGAAAACACAAGAATTATGTTGTGAAATAAATATTTTTATAAATCTTTCAATTGTTTTAAATTGTGTTGCGAAATAAATATTTTTATAAATATTTCAATTGTTTTAAATTGTGTTGCGAAAACACAACAATTATGTTGTGAAATGAATATTTTTATAGATATTTCAATCGTTTTAAATTGTGTTGCGAAAAAACAAGAATTATGTTGTGAAATGAATATTTTTATAAATATTTCAATTGTTTTAAATTGTGTTGCGAAAACACAACAATTATGTTGTGAAATAAATATTTTTATAAATATTTCACTAGTTTTAAATTGTGTTGCGAAATAAATATTTTTATAAATATTTCAATTGTTTTAAATTGTGTTGCGAAAACACAAGAATTATGTTGTGAAATAAATATTTTTATAAATATTTCAATTGTTTTAAATTGTGTTGCGAAAACACAAGAATTATGTTGCGAAATAAATATTTTTATAAATATTTCAATTGTTTTAAATTGTGTTGCGAAAACACAACAATTATGTTGTGAAATAAATATTTTTATAAATATTTCAATTGTTTTAAATTGTGTTGCGAAAACACAAGAATTATGTTGCGAAATAAATATTTTTATAAATATTTCAATTGTTTTAAATTGTGTTGCGAAAACACAACAATTATGTTGTGAAATAAATATTTTTATAAATATTTCACTAGTTTTAAATTGTGTTGCGAAATAAATATTTTTATAAATATTTCAATTGTTTTAAATTGTGTTGCGAAAACACAAGAATTATGTTGCGAAATAAATATTTTTATAAATATTTCAATCGTTTTAAATTGTGTTGCGAAATAAATATTTTTATAAATATTTCAATTGTTTTAAATTGTGTTGCGAAAACACAAGAATTATGTTGTGAAATAAATATTTTTATAAATATTTCAATTGTTTTAAATTGTGTTGCGAAAACACAAGAATTATGTTGTGAAATAAATATTTTTATAACTATTTCAATTGTTTTAAATTGTGTTGCGAAAACACAAGAATTATGTTGTGAAATAAATATTTTTATAAATATTTCAATCGTTTTAAATTGTGTTGTGAAATGAATATTTTTATAAATATTTCAATTGTTTTAAATTGTGTTGCGAAAACACAAGAATTATGTTGTGAAATAAATATTTTTATAAATATTTCAATCGTTTTAAATTGTGTTGCGAAATAAATATTTTTATAAATATTTCAATTGTTTTAAATTGTGTTGCGAAAACACAAGAATTATGTTGTGAAATAAATATTTTTATAAATATTTCAATTGTTTTAAATTGTGTTGCGAAAACACAAGAATTATGTTGTGAAATGAATATTTTTATAAATATTTCAATCGTTTTAAATTGTGTTGCGAAAACACAAGAATTATGTTGCGAAATAAATATTTTTATAAATATTTCAATTGTTTTAAATTGTGTTGCGAAAACACAACAATTATGTTGTGAAATAAATATTTTTATAAATATTTCACTTGTTTTAAATTGTGTTGCGAAATAAATATTTTTATAAATATTTCAATTGTTTTAAATTGTGTTGCGAAATAAATATTTTTATAAATATTTCAATTGTTTTAAATAAATTGATTTTATATAAATCACTAAAAGGCATTATTTTTTTTCGTTTGACCTATTTTCCATTCCCACTTTTTAGATCGACTATCGTCCAGGTAGACATATATTCAAAATAAGTCAACGAAACTAGTATGTTTACTAATTTAAAAAGTTTTTTTCCTATTCCATACGTAATACTAAAATTATTTTAACTTCAATACATTCAACATGTCATAACCTTAAAACAATATGCATTTTTTTAGCTACTACATATGGCCTTTCCGAGAAAATTATTTGGCCAGGAAACTTCACGTTTACCCAATAATTTTAAAACGCAGAATATCGATGTTAGAACGTAAAAAATATATTTTTAAAAGATTCAATGCATTTGTTATCCGATATCAAGCCGTGTTAGCATTGACTGCAACTGACAGAATGCCAAGAAAAATACATTCAGAGAATAAACGTGTACACTATACAGGCCTGTATTAGGGATCGCCTTGGAGCTGATCATCACAAAAAAAAAACGTTACTGTGTGGCAGATTTTTGGTTATTTACGCATGTGCCATTTTGGCGGTGCCATTTTGGAGATGCCTTTTTGGCAGTACCAACGCCTTATCGCAATAACTCGTTATTAAATAAATTTTATAGAAAGATTTGTTTGTTTTTTCTAATTTCTTTTTTATATCTGACTAATCGCTTTCAAATACTTTCCATTTATTGTAGGGGTATTCCTTGGTTTATATACTTTTTAACAGATTTTTTTTGTTAATAGAAATTAAGTGAATGTACAGAATAGTTAACAAATCCCTAAATGTTAAAAATTGAAATTTAAACAATAACATTATTATTTAGAAACCCATTGTTAACATAAGGAACAGCAGGGGCTTTGTTAACTATTCTGTTCCTACACCCAGAATATTTTTTAAAATATTGAAGTATAAAATAAAAGTTTTAAATAAAATCGGGTAATAAACAATAATAACTTACATTGTTTCAAGGGTCCAATAATTAAAAGCACTTGAGTTAAGTGAGCAGCGCTCGAAATCAATGTGTGACAATCTGAGTCTCCGAGAAAAGAAAGAAAAACACTTTTTTTGTGTGGGATTTTAATATTTTTACTTTTTGGAATCACTGTATTATATTGAAGTATCAAAACAGCGAATTGATGCAGACCACTTGAGAAACGAGTCAATCGAGCTCGAACACAGGAAATAGATCATATAATTCTGAATAACACATGCCATAATTGTATTTGAACAGACTAGCAACATCACGTCTGAGAGAGAGGATTCAGAGAAGAAAGGGTGGAGCCAATCAAATTACGGATACGTTCCTGAACATCATTGAGAACCCTCAATAGGGAGAGAGAGATTCACCAGGCCAAATATGACAACAGTACTCCATACAAGGTCTGATAGTAGATTTGTAGAGAGAAAGAGAATAGCCTCAGGTGTGAGAAAGTGTTTGGAGCGATAGAGACACCCGAATTTCCGAGAAGCAGAAAGAGTAATGGATCTAATATATAGAATCAAAGAATTATGTTGTGAAACAAATATTTTATAAATATTTTAATTGGTTTAAATAAATGAATCTTATAAATATTTCAATTGTTTTAAATGAATGAATTTTATAAATATTTTAGTTGTTTTAAATAAATGATTTTTATTAATATTTTAATTGTTTTAAATAAATGATTTTTATTAATATGGTCATTGTTTTAAATAAATGATTTTCATAGATATTTTAATTGTTTTAAATGAATCAATTTTATAAATATTTGAATTGTTTTAAATAAATTTCTTTTATAAATATTTTAATTGTTTTAAATAAATTAATCTTATAAATATTTTAATTGTTTTAAATAAATGATTTTTATAAATATTTTAATTGTTTTAAATGAATGAATTTTATAAATATGGTCATTGTTTTAAATAAATGATTTTCGTGAATATTTTAATTGTTTTAAATGAATGAATTTTATAAATATTTGAATTGTATTAAATAAATTTCTTTTATAAATATTTTAGTTGTATTAAATAAATTATTTTTATAAATATTTTCATTGTTTTAAATAAATAATTTTTATTAACATTTTAATTGTTTTAAATAAATGATTTTTCACATTTTTGGAATCGATACCATGTTCTCTACAAAGTATATAATTAAATATGTCTTCATATACAGATCTGGTCTCTCCTTTAAATTTTGTTTGCACTGGTGCCAGACTGCTTCAAATGGTATCAACTTCAAAAGGGTGTAAAAGTCTATACATTTTTATTATCATTTATTTTTAATAAATATAATATAAACATTTTATTAATATACAACTCATAATATTGACGTTGCAATGAAAACCATCTTGTTTACTGCGAATCTGTTTTCCGACAGAGAGTGGGGGTTACGATCAGGGTAGCGGAGTCAGAGGAAAATCAGTCTGATTCGTGAGAATAGTAAGAGTCGGAGTTGCATATTTTCATATCCAAAGAATCAACAGAGAATCTTAATATTGGAAGACTTTACAATAACGAGTCGGATATTTTAGAATCCTACGAGTCAAAATCCTGATTACAATAGTAGCAATTAACTGCTTAAAGCAGCATTACTTGACTTATTAGCAACAGCTAAAATCGACATGATTAGAGTTACAAGATATATATAGTTTATATACAAAGTATATAATTAAACATGTCTTGATATACAGATCTGCTCTCTTTTTAAGGTTTTGTTTGTGTCGGTGTCAGGCTGCATGAAATTGTATCCACTTTAAAAGATTTTTAAAAATACATACATTTTTATTATAATTTATTTTTAATAAATATAATATAATAATTTATTTTTAATAAATATAATATAATAATTTATTTTTAATAAATATAATATAATAATTTATTTTTAATAAATATAATATGATAATTTATTTTTAATAAATATAATATAATAATTTATTTTTAATAAATATAATATTATAATTTATTTTTGATAAATATAATATAATAATTTATTTTTAATAAATATAATATAATTTCTTTTTAATAAATATAATATAATAATTTATTTTTAATAAATGTAATATAATAATTTATTTTTAATAAATATAATTTAATAATTTTATGTACGTTTAACAAGCATCTTGTTTATTACGAGTCTGTTTTCCGAGAGAGAGGGGGTTACGATCAGGGTGGTGGAGTCAGAGAGAATCAGTCTGAGTCGAGGGGGGGGGAGATTTTTGCATCTCCGAGGAATCAACAGGTAATTTGAATATTGCAAGACTTTAAAATAACGAGTCGGAATAAAATATTTTATAATTCTAAGAGTCGGAGTCGAACCTCATACCTTTCAACTCCACAACTCTTGTTACAGTAATAGCAATTAACTGGTTTGCACGAAAAGAAAAGAATTCCAATTGTTTGCGTTTTTAATATCGACCGTTTATCATATTTTTAAAATTTTGTAGAATAGAAATACAAAGTCTCATTCTAAAATCTAAAACAACATTTTTAGGGTTAGGGTTGACATGTAAATAAGAGAAAGGGTTAGTAGCAGAGGGTAGTATGTCTAGGGCGAGAAAACAGATTGGGGAGACCATGTGTTGAGAGTAGGATAAATGTCCTATTTGTAGGGAACGGAGAAGAGTTCTATATGAGAAGAATGCTCTTATGAGAAAGTCCGTTCGTACATATTGTTTAAAGGCAGACCGAGTTCATGTGTTTTTGTAATTTTGTTCACTGACTATTTGATAAACCCCTAATCCTAACCATAACTCTACCCCCTAACTAACCCTACCCCCCTAACTAACCCTTTACCCTAACTCCCTAACTAACCCTAACTTTATATTTTCGTTTTGTAGTCTGTATATTTATTGTAAAAAAACAACTCAGACAACTCAGAGCCAAGAATAGGTTTTATTATAATTAAAATCCTTCACTGCAATAATAACACATATATGAATCAGTACACAATTACAATAAAGTATGGCGACAATGACGCTGAACAGTGTCACCACTGACCAAACATAATAATACAATAATAGTTTTATTAATATTTTCATAACATTTTTCCCCTTATTAATTTATAATTAGCCAATAAATTGCAGGTACATATAAATACTGTAAATTATTTAAACTATAAATCCTGTCTATCAGGGGGCTTAATAGTACGCCCAGATCTTCTTAGAACAGGTACCGTGGGATCATCTATTTGCGTTGAGGTAGACTTTGGGACAGCCTCAATAGTTTTTACAGGGGAACCAACCGGAAATGAACCATCCAAAATTGTTCAACATTAAGAGGCGACTCACAGAGAGCCAAGTGCTTTACAGAAACAGTGGACTCTCTATCATCTAGATATCTAATGTGAACATAATCAGGATTAGACTGCAATAGTTCCACCTCATCAACCAGAGGGTCATATTTAGAAGTAAGGGCTTGTCTCCTCAATAGGACTAATCCAGCTTCAGACAACCAAGAAGGTACAGATGCTCCAGTTGAGGATCTACGTGCATAATTAAACAAGTCTTTCATGCGGAGTAGCATTCGTTGATGTTGGCAACAATGACCTAAAAGAATGCAAAGCATCCGGCAACACAGATTGCCAACATTTCACAGGTAATGTCCTAGATTTTAGTGTAATTGTTATTGCCCTCCAAATAATACCATTATACCTTTCAGCCTGACCATTACCTTCCGGATTATAGGAAGTAGTTCTACTACATGCTATACCCTTAATAGATTTTAGTGTTATTGTTATTGCCCTCCAAATAATACCATTATACCTTTCAGCCTGACCATTACCTTCCGGATTATAGGAAGTAGTTCTACTACATGCTATACCCTTACTAGATTTTAGTGTCATTGTTATTGCCCTCCAAATAATACCATTATACCTTTCAGCCTGACCATTACCTTCCGGATTATAGGAAGTAGTTCTACTACATGCTATACCCTTACAAGTAAGAAAATCTCTAAGTTATTTTATAGTTTATAGTTTACATTTTATACATTTTGTATTTATACTTTATATTGATTTAGTTTCGTACTTTTGGTTTTGTACGAAACTCTTTGAGTTTTGAATATGACTAGAGGCCAACTCCACGGGACTGACGTCACGACATCCAGCGCGAAATTCGCTGTCTTGAATACGCATTTTTCCTACTTCTGGAGGAGATGAACGCCTAATTCACTGATCAGGTGTCTGAGGGACACGTTTCTATCCATATCGAAATGTGCATCAGAATGGCGGTAGCCTAAAATAGTTTAAAGATTTCGTTTGATAAACCTCGGGCGTTTGGTGCTTGCAGGAGGCGAGTGAAATGATGTCAAATTCTTTCTAGTTTCTTCCCAGTGACTCCAGCGTGCAATGAGGGATGGCGAGGTTCTCAAGATTTGGACAGCGTTGCGACTAAAAAAATGAATTTTTCTTTTCGCAGGAATTTGAGAGCCGTAAACTGTTCCTACCTTTTATTCTTCTAATACACGTGCACTTTGTTTGGTTTTGTTTTTTTCCATCGGTTTTATCCAGACCAGGATAAAATTCCGATAATCAGAAGTCAAACTTATTTTTAAACCACACTTAATGGCGGCTTGCATACACACACAAAATATATCTCACAGAAATGTTATGTTTTTGGGAAATGTGAAAAAATAAAAATAATAAAATAAAACCATGGTTATTGGAATATAATATGAACTGACTTATATATATATATATATATATATATATATATATATATGTGTGTGTGTGTGTGTGTGTGTGTGTGTGTGTGTGTGTGTGTGTGTGCGTGCGTGAGTGTGTGTATTATTTTCTTCTGCACCAGAATTTTGATACAAATGAATACCACAGAAATGTCAAAGTTTTATGTAATTTCGCTATTTGATTTTTTGGGGGTTAACTATGAAATATGTAAATGAAAACAAGTTAACTATGAAATATGTAAATGAAAACAAGTTAACTATGAAATATGTAAATGAAAACAAGTTAGCTTGTATCTTAATAATAAAAATTATTAAAAGTAAAATTAAAAAAGGGGTCGACATGCATATTTGTTCATACGTAATATAAAAAGAAAAATATTAACTATTCAATACTAACAATTCACACTTTTTACAATATATATTTTTTCAGATGTGGCAATTTAAAAAAAACAAACTTTTTTTAGGTTCGTTCAAATAAAGTTATTAGCAGACGATAAATTTCATTGAAAAAAGTCTTGTTATTTGGTGTTTTGAGTAAAATGTCGTCTGGCTTCTGTATTTCATTTTTTATTTATTTTTAAGTAATAATTTTTCAAATTTTTAATAGGGTAAACATATTCTTCTTTTTTTATTGTTGTTGTTGTTGTTGTTGTGATTATTATTATTATTATTGTTTTTATTATTATTTACTCACTAAGAGTTCTCACACAGGTCATCAGTGATTGCTCACCGACAACCGGTGGTATTCCCTGGAGTCTGAGTGACAACAAGTCTCCCCAGATTTCCAGTATTCTCCACCTCTTTTCGATAGCCACCACAAATAAACTTGCAGTATCACAACAGCCGTTTCACCATTGATTTTTCGCTGGTAAGGACCATTGGTCTTCTCTGGGATTTGGGTGGCAATGAGCCCTCCCCCCCCAAGGTTCCAGCATTCTTCGCCCTTTTTCCAGTGGAAGTCTGGTTTGTGCTGTCCCTCCTCGGTCTTCTCATCCTCCTTGACCCTATGCAAATATTTTGTGTGGTGTCAGCCTAGGCTGGTACCATTTTTTTTATTTTTTTTTTATTTAAAAATTTTGTAATATTTTTTATTTATTTTATTATTATTATTATTATTATTATTATTATTATTATTATTATTATTATTATTATTATTATTATTTATGTTACTTTATTATTATATTTATTTTGCTATATTTATCATTATTGGTAGCAATGCTATAGAAATGGTGTGGGTATAAATTATTATTATTATTCGTAATACCATTTACTTAGTTTACTCATAGTGTTAACGAAATTTATTTCTATTTAAGTTAAAATAAAAAAAACATGAGAGTAAAAATAAAATAAAATTTAACGCCTTCTATTATTTGACAGCCACCCTTTTCCCCTTTTCCCTTTTTACCGCACAAATAACGGACATCCAACTCTGCTTTTCCACACTCATGTCCGTCGACCCACTTTTTCACCCCACCCACACACATTTCGTTCAAACCTTTAAACTCGGCATATCAGCCACTTTATTTATACCTGTTGACTTACAACTTGACAAACAATAAATCCCTTCTTTTTCCATCAAAACTTACGATCTAAGACCTTGAAAATATATCATAAATAGATTAACGTACACTTAAGCTTACCAATTTTTTCTTTCAATTTTTTAAATTATTTTAAATTTGACCATGTGATCTTCCGGTTTCGAATTTAACTTTTTCTTTTTCATTTCTTTTCATTCTTTCTCAATATTAAAAGGTAAGTGAAACAGTAGACTTGCTTTCCACCTGATAAGATCTTAGTTTCTAATAAGTATTAACCGAAAATATCGACATGTTGCCGTTTGTAGTCCTACTGCCACAGTTTAACTGAAATATTTTCAAATAATATATTTTACGGGTGTTAAAATAATAAAAAAACAATAAAAAATACGTTCTGAATTTTTCTGAATCGTCTGACCAATTGTCAAGTAGAGTGGAGATCAGAAGAGTTGGCTCTTGGGTGATGGCCGACAAAAGTATAAACAAACAGGTTAAAAACATAATATCGAGTCAGAATTGATGTTGGTTTTATGATAATGTTGGGCCGTGTTCATTCCAAATGCTATCATGTGTTTATTCATCACAAAAAAGCAAACATTTGAAGTAAGAATTTTGAAAATGATAAAGTCAGTTTTCTTTACTAATGAGTCACCACTTATCAAGGCTAAAAGACACTCGAGGATAAGGGTTAATGAGATGGATGGATTGTCAGTTGAATGATGAAGAATATTATGAGAGGATTTTTTATACTAATGAGTCACCACATATCAAGGCTAAAAGACTTGAGGATAAGGGTTAATGAGATGGATGGATTGTCAGTTGAATGATGAAGAATATTATGAGAGGAGTTTTTATACTAATGAGTCACCACTTATCAAGGCTAAAAGACACTCGAGGATAAGGGTTAATGAGATGGATGGATTGTCAGTTGAATGATGAAGAATATTATGAGAGGAGTTTTTATACTAATGAGTCACCACTTATTAAGGCTAAAAGACTTGAGGATAAGGGTTAATGAGATGGATGGATTGTCAGTTGAATGATGAAGAATATTATGAGAGGAGTTTTTATACTAATGAGTCACCACTTATCAAGGCTAAAAGACACTCGAGGATAAGGGTTAATGAGATGGATGGATTGTCAGTTGAATGATGAAGAATATTATGAGAGGTTTTTTTATACTAATGAGTCACCACTTATCAAGCCTAAAAGACTTGAGGATAAGGGTTAATGAGATGGATGGATTGTCAGTTGAATGATGAAGAATATTATGAGAGGAGTTTTTATACTAATGAGTCACCACTTATCAAGCCTAAAAGACTTGAGGATAAGGGTTAATGAGATGGATGGATTGTCAGTTGAATGATGAAGAATATTATGAGAGGAGTTTTTATACTAATGAGTCACCACTTATTAAGGCTAAAAGACTTGAGGATAAGGGTTAATGAGATGGATGGATTGTCAGTTGAATGATGAAGAATATTATGAGAGGATTTTTTATACTAATGAGTCACCACATATCAAGCCTAAAAGACTTGAGGATAAGGGTTAATGAGATGGATGGATTGTCAGTTGAATGATGAAGAATATTATGAGCGTTTTGAAATGAAACATCATCCCATTCAAAAAATGTCAATACAACTTTGAAAGTTAACATTTCTTTATTACAATTTATGAAAATAAAATGGCAAAAACTGGTATATTTTTGGGGAGAGAACATTTTCTAAAATACTAAGAAATGCTAACGAGTTGCTCACTTTTCAATGTTTGATAAAAAGAAATAGATGTGAAAGCGAATATAATTTAACCACATTTGAAGATGGATGAATTACTTACTTATATATAAAAGGTGGCTGAAAAATCAGGTAATGGAAAAACAGGTAACGGAAGATGGGTGAATTACTTACGTATATATAAAAGGTGGCTGAAAAATCAGGTAACAGAAAAACAGGTAACGGAAGATGGATGGATTACTTATATCTAAATATATCAAATTACTCTCGGTCTATGTTTTATTTGGGAGTTCCGTTCCGCTGAAGGCTGTCAGAAAAGTTACCACAGGGATAACTGCGATGTAACACTGATTTCTTTTTGAATTGTGTGTTGGTTCATATCAATGCTTCAACAAAACAATAGCATTGCTTGAATTGTGTGTTGGTTCATATCAATGCTTCAACAAAACAATAGCATTGTTTGAATTGTGTGTTGGTTCATATCAATGCTTCAACAAAAACAATAGCATTGTTTGAATTGTGTGTTGGTTCATAGCAATGCTTCAACAAAACAATAGCATTGTTTGAATTGTGTGTTGGTTCATATCAATGCTTCAACAAAAACAATAGCATTGTTTGAATTGTGTGTTGGTTCATAGCAATGCTTCAACAAAACAATAGCATTGTTTGAATTGTGTGTTGGTTCATATCAATGCTTCAACAAAACAATAGCTTTGTTTGAATTGTGGGTTGGTTCATAGCAATGCTTCAACAAAACAATAGCATTGTTTGAATTGTGTGTTGGTTCATATCAATGCTTCAACAAAACAATAGCATTGTTTGAATTGTGTGTTGGTTCATATCAATGCTTCAACAAAACAATGGCATTGTTTGAATTGTGTGTTGGTTCATATCAATGCTTCAACAAAACAATAGCTTTGTTTGAATTGTGTGTTGGTTCATAGCAATGCTTCAACAAAACAATAGCATTGTTTGAATTGTGTGTTGGTTCATATCAATGCTTCAACAAAAACAATAGCATTGTTTGAATTGTGTGTTGGTTCATAGCAATGCTTCAACAAAACAATAGCATTGTTTGAATTGTGTGTTGGTTCATATCAATGCTTTAACAAAACAATAGCATTGTTTGAATTGTGTGTTGGTTCATATCAATGCTTCAACAAAACAATAGCATTGTTTGAATTGTGTGTTCGTTCATATCAATGCTTCAACAAAAACAATAGCATTGTTTGAATTGTGTGTTGGTTCATAGCAATGCTTCAACAAAACAATATCATTGTTTGAACTGTGTGTTGGTTCATATCAATGCTTCAACAAAACAATAGCATTGTTTGATTTGTAGACGACTTTGTTCAAAAAAAATCCTTAGCGTATGGTACTTAATGACCGACATTGATGTCATATCCACTGGCATTCATCTATAAGCTTTTTTCTGTCTGTTGATCAAACCCCAGGGTATTTTGCATGCTCTACACATTCTAGAATTACTTATCACACCTAGTGAAGCTGCGAAGTGGTCCTCGTTTACCTTTGGAACCAGTGAAGTAAAGGTTCATTCGAAATCTTGCATTTCAACGGTTAGGGTCAGGGTTAGGAATATATGGTCCACTGTATACTCCTTAGTGATCCGAGGACGTTAGGGTTAGGGTTAGGATCAGGGTTAGGGTTAGGGTTAGGAATATATGGTCCACTCTATACTCCTTAGTGATCCGAGGACGTTAGGGTTAGGGTTAGGATCAGGGTTAGGGTTAGGGTTAGGGTTAGGAATATATGGTCCACTCTATACTCCTTAGTGATCCGAGGACGTTAGGGTTAGGGTCAGGGTTAGGAATATATGGTCCACTCCTTAGTGATCCGAGGACATCCTAAATTCGACATAACGTTTTGATTTCAGATTCAAAAGTTATTCATTAAATCAACAATATTTTAAATTTCAATGAAAAAAATTGTTTACCTAATTTAAAAAAAAACTAAAAGCATTTTTACGTAGCCGATAAAGATGTTGTTGTTGTTGTTGTTTTCCTAATTTAATTTAATAATAACAACAGAGTTTTCCTAATTTAATTTTTTTTAAATTGTCTTGGCTTTACGAGCGCCTCTCTATCGCCATTATTCGTGGAAACGCCTTGAGTCTGCTCTCGGCCTGCCAAGCCAGCCGGACATTCGAAGAAAACTATTGACTGTGATACGATTATATATAAGGAATCTGGATTTTAAAAAATTGAACTAAACAATGTCCGAGTGACAAATGAGGGATTTATTAATTATTTATTGAATTATTAATCTTATAGTTTACTTTTTCACCCAATTAAAAAAATAAAAATGTCTTTTTTCAAAATTGAAATCAACTATTTCGTCAGAGTTATCTTCCATACATTGTCAGCAGCTTGTGCAAAATTGCCAAGCAGTCTTGTGTAACGTTTTACCAGTCAAGGGGGGATAACTCTGCCGTAAGGAAAATACGAGTTATAGCAGAATGCGCGATCATATTGGTCTCTCTCGGGCCGGTCTCTTTCTTGCAAACGCAATCGCTCACATTTTTTCACTTTCAAAGGGAAATAACTCTGTTTGCCAACCGGTGAGATTACTCTGCCCTAAGAAAAATATGAGTTAAGTCCCTTTGTAGGTTTTGTCACACAAACTTCACGTCATAAATCTATAAACAATCTCACAGATTTGTGTAATAAAAATACACAGATAAGATTTTTTTTTAATATTTCCTCGATAAGTCACCCAAAATGTCGGGGTTAGGCTTAGGGTGATTCTTTTATTATTATTTCTGAATTTATTAAGTTTATTATGGAACTATTTAAAACTAATTCCACTTTTAACAATTTAATTTGTTTTAATTACTCTTTTAGAAAATCCATCAAATTGTGTCGGATATTTAGTCAATTAGTCTAGAGGCTGATTTGTACGCGCCATTTTGAAACTACATTTTAAAGGTGATATTAAAAATTAAATTAAAAAGTAATTTCTTTACATTTTTAAATTGTAGCTATAATTTTTAGAAAATAAAAACAACAGAAAAGTAATTTTGTGTGTATTTAAACCTGTTTTTATTGCAAATATGACTGTGCTGTAACGAAAATATGAGCAAGTCCCTTTGAAGGTTTCGACTTCATACAGACTTCACTTCATAAATATATCAACAATCTCACAGATTTCCTAATAAAAATATACAGATCAGATTCTATTCAATATTTCACGAGAAAGGCCCAAAAAATGTTTACATGTTACGTGATAATTATGTGGCGCAGTAATTATCTCGTAGTACGGTGATCAGGTCGATGGCCTTATCACCACTTGGCTGAGTGGAACTACATTCACCTGATTATTCAACAAGGGTTCGTGCAATTTTGAAAGTTTTATTTCACGCCATTAGATTAATTGAATCCTTGGCGAACCTTCTAAGGGAGATAACTCTGCCGTAATGAAAATATGAGTGAAGTCCCTTTGTCGGTTTTGACGTCCCACAACTTCACGTCATAAATTTATAAACAATTTCACAGATTTTGTAATAAAAAATATACAGATCAGATTCTATTCAATATTTAATCAGAAAGTCCCCCAAAATGTCATTGTAATGTCAGTCTTTTGCAATTATTTCTCAATTCATCAACAAGTTTATCATTAAATCATTTCAAACTAATTCAACTTTTTTCTTTTAATTTGTTCCGTAGGGACCTCCCATTGGTTGTGAACTATTTATCCCCCCCCCCCTATATGTAACACGATGTAACTTTAATTTAGATTAAGATTATCAACAAAACTTTTTTACCATTCAAAAGAGGATACATAAAATAAACTGCTGAAGATTTTTTAGAATTTTTTCCAGCATACGAAACTCAAAATGTTGTTTACTTTTTTACGTGATAAAATAACGTTCTTATGTATACTTTTCTGCGCGCTCTGATAGGCATATTTTTAATAAATCTCGCATAAATCAAGTTATGTCCAGATCTTCACGAAATTTTCAATACTTATTCACTATAGGACTAATTTATCTTTAAAATGCTTTTTTCCTAAAATATATTAGGGAAAATATTTTTTCCCCTATTTAATTTTATGAAATATTGAACGAAATATATTCAGGTCCGGCGGGTTTTTTTTTCTTATATAAAACTAAAGTCTTTTAAAAAACACATTGGATTAATTTTATTAAATTTTACGTCCACATATTTAGTAAACTGGTCCGTGAATGCACAAATAAAAAGTGGAAATAAAAGCAATATTATTATGTTTTTAATTTTTTTTAAACCTTTTCTCAATAAAATATACTGTGATTTATTGAAATGCCAAAAAAAAAAAAGTTTTACGAAATAATTTTTATTTTCAGAGACATTTATTCATTTGATCGAGTTTATCGGTTAGTCAAAATGTTTAATAACATTTGTGAAAATATGTGTTCTAAATTTTTCAAAATATTTTAATATAATATAGCCCGAAGTATTAGGAATCGTAAAAGACCAAAGTTGTATACGACCTCAGGTCGTATACAACTTTGTATACGTCGACTTCATATGTACTTGGAAAAAAGTCCTTCATTTGCTAGAAGTAAGAAAGCCTTTTTTGCTGTAGCTAGTTTCACAGCAACTATGGAACGCAATACTAGCCGTAATTAACGCGGTTCATTTTTAGAGTGAAATTGACGCACGCTAATTAATTTGTAGAGCTAAGCTCATTCTAAAAAATAAAAAACGTTGACAAAAGTAAGTATTAATTATATTTATTATTATTATTATTATTATTATTATTATGATTATTATTATTATTATTATTATTATTATTATTATTATTATTTTATTATTATTATATATTTATAATACTTTTTATCATTTTTCTTTTTGCAAATTAAAATGTTTATCCATTCAGAATTTTCTTTCGAAATTTCGAAATAAAAACTTATTTTTACTTTGAATTTTTATTATTCAATGGACGAATATTTTTAATCATTAACAAACCACAATACTTTCTCCATTTTCATTTTCAGTTTAATTTTTATTATATAAAATTTAACCCAAATTTAAGTCAAATGCTAACAAATGTGCAACTCAAGGAAAATGTAAAAAAAAACCGTTAATTTTGTCTACAACATAATGAAAGTAATTAATTCTATCACTTTTGGACATCCATAGGTACATAACATCTCGCAATGTCGCACATGATAATGCTAATTTTTTGTGTAAACAAGACATCCAGCCGTAGAAAAAGAAAATTTCGTACTTGTATCGAAAGATAAAGAAGGGTTTCTTTCCCAAATAGATAATTTAATCTTTAAATAAACTATTTTACTTTAAAACAACTTCCTATAAGTATAACTTTATTTTAGGGAGATTTTTAAAAACACTACATGGAACGCGAATGTATGAATTTCTTAAAGAGCGCAGAAACCGGTGACGTCAGCGATTCTGTGTCTGCGATTGGAGGTCCCTATTGTTCAGTAAATATATTACTCTGTTAGAAAACACATCGAATTGTGTGAATTAGTTTATAGGCTGGCTTCTAGGCGCCATTTTGAAAATGGCTTATAGGCGCCATTTTGAAAATGGCTTATATGCGTCATTTTGAAAATAAATTAAAAAAATAACAAAAAAGAGAAAAATAATTCTGTTGGTATTCAAAACAGTTTTTATTGATTGAAGATATTTCGGGGTTTTTTCTATCAACAGAACTTCGTTTCCGCTATGAATTTTACAAAAGAAATCTCACAAAAAATAAATAGAATACTTTATTCGTGAAATATTTAAAAAATGATATTGTGCAAATAGAATTTTATTTAACGAAAATCGTTCCATGCAACATGTAATTAACCGATTTAAAATAATAAAAATAACAACAACAACAATAATAATAATAATAATAATAATAATAATAATAATAATAATAATAATAATAATAATAATAATAATAACAATAATAATAATAATAATAATAATAATAACAACAATAACGATGATGATGATAATAATAATAATAACAACAATAACAATAACAATAACAATAACAACTACAACAACAATAATAATAATAATAATAACAACAATAACGATGATGATGATGATAATAATAATAATAATAATAATAATAATAATAATAATAATAATAATAATAATAATAATAATAATAATAATAATAATAATCAAAGAGACGGAAAAACGAAGCAAATATACAGAATTTGCTAGATAACTAAAAGTAACATGAAGCATGAAGAAAATAAGTATAATACCAATAATCGTAGGAGCAGTAGGAACAGTCCCAAAAAAATCTGGAGAAAAGACTGTGAGAAATTGGAATCAAAGAGATCACTGGGACCATACAAAGGACGGCAATGATCAAAACAGCTGCAATTTTAAGGAAAATCCTCGAATGCGGAAAGCAACCCACATAAGCTACGCATGGTAACCAGTCACATGGAAGTACAAGAAAACAAAACCACAGGAAAAACACAACCGCATGAACAGAAACATCATAAGCAGCTACCCCCCACCCCCCACCCCACACCAAAAAAAAAATGGCGCCGGCCTAGGTTCACACCACACAAAATATTTGTAGAGGGTCAAGGAGATTGAGAAGACCGAGGAGGGACAGCACAAACCAGATTTTCACTGGAAGAGTGCGGAGAATGCCAGGACCTTGGGGAGGCTTATGGCCACCCAAATCCCAGAGAAGACCAATGGTAAGAGGCTGTTGCAATATCGCAATATCATTTGCGGTGGTTATCAAAGGAAGTGGAGAGTACTGGACATCTTGGGAGGCTTGTTGTCACTCAGACTCCAGGGAACACCATCGGTTGTTGTCGGTGAGCAATCACTGACGATGACCTGTGTGATAACTCCTAGGGAGTACAAATAATAATAATATTTTTTTTAAACTGTCTATTCAGAAGAAAGTGTCGACTTTTTGTAAATAAAGTCCAAATGTTTATTAAACATCCCATCTATCCATCTTCCAGTATTAATGAAAAAAAAAGAAATCAATTATTTATTTACATGGTATCCGCTCCCTTGAGACTTGTGAAAGGTCAATGATGGGTGAGGGTTTTTTTAAGTACTTTCTTTTGGTGGACGTCGTTGAAAGCAGATCACTTGACTATTATTCTTTTAATAATTTCCTTTTTTCTGAGCCGATTTTTGTTGACAAATATGTTAGCTTTTTTTTAAGTATAATTTGGAGGTGTGGCTTGTGTAGTTGTTTAATAAATATTAGGTACGGGCAAAATGAATGGTCGATCCTCAAAATGTAAAAACATTTTGACTCCTCCCTTCACTTAAAAAATTACCAAAATTCAGGAAGGAAATTAATCAAATTTAATGAATTTTTCAGTATTTATTAATTAACGATTACGGAATATAATGAACTCATTATTTTGTAAATCTTACTGAAAATGTATTACGTTGGGTAAACAAAAACACATTTACTAAAGTTATATCTCAAAGTACAAAAAAATAATGCATAAATTAAAAATAAAACTTTTAATGCAAATTAAAAATGTTGTTTTAAATATTTCTCATATATTACAAAAAAGCCCTTGAATCTCGTGTTAAAAAAAATCAATATAACTCGAACAAAAATGAATTTCTCGAATTAACGATATTGTCATTTAATAAAGCATTGTTTATTCAATATTTTAATTAACGATATTGTCATTTAATAAAGCATTGTTTATTTCATATTTTCATTAACGATATTGTCATTTAATAAAGCATTGTTTATTCAATATTTTAATTAACGATATTGTCATTTAATAAAGCATTGTTTATTCAATATTTTAATTAACGATATTGTCATTTAATAAAGCATTGTTTATTCAATATTTTCATTAACGATATTGTCATTGAATAAAGCATTGTTTATTTAATATTTTAATTAACGATATTGTCATTTAATAAAGCATTGTTTATTCAATATTTTCATTAACGATATTGTCATTTAATAAAGCATTGTTTATTTAATATTTTCATTAACGATATTGTCATTTAATAAAGCATTGTTTATTCAATATTTTAATTAACGATATTGTCATTTAATAAAGCATTGTTTATTCAATATTTTAATTAACAATATTACCATTTAATAAAGCATTGTTTATTTAATATGTTAATTAACGATATTGTCATTTAATAAAGCATTCTTTATTTAATATTTTAATTAACAATATTGTCATTTAATAAAGCATTGTTTATTTAATATTTTAATTAACAATATTGGCATTTAATAAAGCATTGTTTATTCAATATTTTAATTAACGATATTGTCATTTAATAAAGCATTGTTTATTTAATATTTTAATTAACAATATTGGCATTTAATAAAGCATTGTTTATTCAATATTTTAATTAGCGATATTGTCATTTAATAAAGCATTGTTTATTCAATATTTTAATTAACAATATTGTCATTTAATAAAGCATTGTTTATTCAATATTTTAATTAACGATATTGTCATTTAATAAAGCATTGTTTATTCAATATTTTAATTAACGATATTGTCATTTAATAAAGCATTGTTTATTTAATATTTTAATTAACAATATTGTCATTTAATAAAGCATTGTTTATTTAATATTTTAATTAACAATATTATAATTTAATAAAGCATTGTTTATTTAATATTTTAATTAACAATATTGTCATTTAATAAAGCATTGTTTATTCAATATATTTATTAACGATATTGTCATTTAATAAAGCATTGTTTATTTAATATTTTCATTAACGATATTGTCATTTAATAAAGCATTGTTTATTCAATATTTTAATTAACGATATTGTCATTTAATAAAGCATTGTTTATTCAATATTTTAATTAACGATATTGTCATTTAATAAAGCATTGTTTATTCAATATTTTCACTTAAAAATATGAATGCAAAAAATATTTCATGTGATTTTAATAACAGTTTATGGGGAATCTTACAACGCGACTTTATTATATTTCCCTTTTGCACGTAAAAATTTTTTTTTCATAATTTCGAAAATAAAAAAAATTGAGATACTAGGCAGTTCCGGAAAAAGTTTCTACTAACGATTAACTTGAAAATCTATGGATGTACAGTACTACAATAAACAGTCAGGATTTGCACCTCACTCACAAACGTCCAAATTGTATTTTCAGAGAATTAACAACCCCGTCAGTTTCACCATTCACTGTTAATAAACATCATTTTGAAAAATAAAATTTAAGTTTGTATTTTTTGTGATTGTTTTCATTAATCAATAATCATTTTCCTTCAAATTTGAATTCTATTTAATTATTAATAAATAATTGTTTTAGATTGTTTTTTCAATGAATAATAACATTATTAGTGTAGTCATTGAATTTAATTGCAAATCAAAGATACACATGCTACTTTAAAAATTCTCGACATAGGACCACATAAAAGAGATCTTGTAAATAATATAAAGCGACCTAAAAGAGATTTTGTAAATGATATAAAGCCACATAAAAGAAATTTTGTTAATGATATAAGCGACATAAAAGAGGTTTGTAAATGATATGAGAGAAATTTTGTAAATGTTATAAGCGACGACATAAAAGAGATTTTGTAAATAATATAAAGCGACATAAAAGAGATTTTGTAAATGATATGAGCGACGGCATGAAAGATATTTTGTAAATGATATAAGCGACGACATAAAAGAAATTTTGTAAATGATATAAGCGACATAAAAGAGTTTTGTAAATGATATAAGCGACATAAAAGAAATTTTGTAAATGATATAAGCGACATAAAAGAGATGTTTTAAATGATATAGCGTAAATGGCATAAAATGTATCTCTTATCTCACAACAATAAAACAACAACAAAAAAATTGAAATATTTATTTGAAGAATAAATTTTATTTTTCAATTTCCGATAAAAAAGAAAGTGAATATACAAATTAAGAAAAAGAAAAATAATCTTTAACTGAAAGAAAAAATTAAAATGTCCAAAATTTGATTGCGTTAACTCAATCAATTTTATTGGCCCCAAAATAACAAAGTGAAGCAAGATATGTAAAAAGACAGAAGATATTGCATCTATATACCGTCTGAATGTTTTTCCAAGACGGAATTAAGCATGGATATGGTAGGCATCATCACGGCCTCCTCTGGCAGGTTTTTCCAGGAAGTAGAAACACAAGATGAAATCAACGATGGTACATATTCTATAAGTGATTAACAAAGACGACGATTAAGCATTCGGCTGAAAAACTCCTCGAAGACTAAAATTCCTATTGATTATGTTGTATGCCAGAATCAGGTCTCGTTGCATACTTTGCTGCTCAATTGAGATATTTCATGAATTCCCAAATCATAATAACATTTAAATTTATTGAGAAAAATGAAATTTATAAAATTCTAAAAATTATTTATTTATTTTGCCTGTTTGGGCATCTCATATTTATACAATTATCTTATTTCAACTTTTAGTAAAAAAAAAAAAAAACTAAAAAAACATACATACAGTTGGTGTGTATATGGAATGACGTGGTAAGCAAGTAACAAACTAGGTGAGAATAATTAACACAAAAACATGCTTAGCATATTCACTTTTTCCAATATTTCGACCCGTGACGGGTTTTTTCATAGAGAGAAATTTATTAATTTGAAGTCTGCTTACGTATACCACCTTGCCCGCTTTCTGTATACGTAAGCCAACTTCAACTTTATGAAATTCATTCTATGAAAAAATCCGTCATGCGGTCGAAATATGGGAAAAAGTGAATATGCTAAGCATGTTTTTGTGTTAATTATTCTCACCTAGTTTGTTCTCAGCTCATTCCGTATACACACCAACTAATTTATGCTCGAAATTATATACATAAGTTCAAAGTTATTAAAGTTATAAAATTGAACGATCTTCAGTCGACATCCTTCACGCTTGGTATTTTTTTACCTATGGGCTAGATTTCCGGTGTTTCCTTGAAACCGCAGGTATCAATGAACAATCGAACCTAGTTATAATGTTCGTTGAAATAATATATATTATAAATTGTGTAATCTACCGAATTATAATATGAAAGCTCTGTTTAACATAACCTGGTAACTATTAAGCTTATTTTTATCTGCAATATTATATATATATGGAAAGATTTATAAGATCTAATTTGATAAGAAATAAATTTCATATTATTTGATCTCCTGTGAATGTTGTGAATTGTTTTTGTTCTGTAACTTAACCTTTATATATATATATATATATATATATATATATATATATATATATATATATATATATATATATATATATATATATATGTGTGTGATTTTATGAAGGCTTACCAAAGCATTTCTTTCAGGACACCAATGATCACCATTAAAGATATTTTTTCTTACAAATACTATTTATTCAAATTAAATGTTTTTTTTGAATAAATTTGAACATTTAATTTGAATAAATAGTATTTGTAAGAAAAAATATCTTTAATGGTGATCATTGGTGTCCTGAAAGAAATGCTTTGGTAAGCCTTCATAAAATCACATATAAATGCTCTGTACTCTGTAATCGAGTATCATGGAGCTTGTTTTTTTATTGGAACAACCCCGGTCTTCACTGAATGATCTATTTTATAAGTGAAAAATCTAAATCTCTCTCTCTCTCTCTCTCTCTCTATATATATATATATATAAGGAAACTTAAAGAAAGAGGCAAAACACCTTAAAAAACATGTTAGATGCAGATATTTTTATTAAAATCAAAATAACTCTGACTACAAAAATAGAACTTCACTCTCTCTATACCACTTGCCGATAATAATCAACAGTTATTTGGAACATTATTAGATAGACCAGTACCTGCACTTCTCTGAATCACCCTGTTACTTATGCCAAAGTGAAAGACTGGAGATAATAAGATTTAGTGATAGAGGTAAACTTCTGAATAAAAAACAAAAAACCTCAATTAACTGTAGGCACAACAGATCACACCTTCTTAATAATTTACATATAACCTCTTGAACCAATGTTACCATTGAAAAATAGAATAAACCTTAAAAAATAAAATCTCTTAACCCTAACTAAACCCATCATTCTGTAGTATCTACTAAATCCTCTAGAATTAATTACCCCCACTATGCAATACAAACACACGGTAACACTCGCGCCTCTATTATGATATAGTACTTATCTATCCACAAACATACAAACATAGTTATACATTTATATATCATATATTACACTCGGTATCAGAATTATATTTATATTTATGTGTCCATTACTATTATTAGAATTAGAACTACAGTACATTACTATTATTAGAATTAGAACTACAGTCCATTACTATTATCAGAATTAGAACTACAGTCCATTACTATTATTAGAATTAGAACTACAGTACATTACTATCATTAGAATTAGAACTACAGTACATTACTATTATTAGAATTAGAACTACAGTACATTACTATTACCATTAATACTATTAACAACTGCGAATAAGTATTATTATTATAACTATTATTATGACCATTACTACTATTATTATTATTATTATTATTATTATTAATATTATTATTAATATCAACATTATTGTTATAATTATTATTATTATTGTTATTATTATTGCTATACTTATCATCATCAATAACTATCATTACTATTATTATTATTATTATTATTATTATTATTACTATTATTATTATTATTATTATTATTATTAGCCTTATTACTATCATCACTATCATCATAATCGTGTTTATTATTATTTCTATTATTATTAATATTAATATTATTATTATTAACATTATTACTATATTACCATCATTATTATTATTATTGTTATTATTATTAGCATTATTATCAAATTTATTACTATTATTATTAGCATTATTATTACTAGTATTTTTATATCATTATTATTACTAGTATTAGTATTATTATTAATATTATTATTATTATTCATTTTCATTATCATTATTATTATTATTATTATTATTATTATTATTATTATTATTATTATTAATAATAATTACTATGATACCTATTTAAATGATTATGATGATTATTATGATTCCAATTTCTAAAATCTATTCCATCTGTTTAATTTAGTTATGAATACAATTATTATTATCGATATTATTATTATTATTATTATTGTTATTACTATTATTATTATTGTTATTATTATGATTATTATTATTACCATCTTATTTTCTATTATCCTTATTGGTAGTAGTGTGAATATTTGTAGTATTATTATTATTTCTATTACTGGTGCTGCAAAAAACATCATTACGTTACGTTAGTAAACTTTAGTAATTTTTAAATTATTTTGGTTATTTGATTTATTCAAATTATTATAATTATCTAAAATCTTATATCCCATAATTCCCAGCCGTCCTTTACTCAAAAAATTAATAAAACAAAAAAATTAATAAAACATAAAAATTAATAAAAATGAGTGAATTAATAACAAAAGAATATTTTGGAAATAAAAAATAAAACAGCGAAGTATAGAAAAAACTAAAATAAAAATTTAAAAAAAATAACCTAAAAGGTAGAAATATTAAATTCTTTTAAAACCCAGACACAAACGTTCATCTGATACAGATTTAAAATATGCCTGCCTGTAGACATAGAGGTCAACCTGGCATTTTACCACGTCTAGACTTTAGTTACAACGATTTATATATATATATATATATATATATATATATATATATATATATATATATATATAGAGAGAGAGAGAGAGAGAGAGAGAGAGAGAGAGAGATGAAAGATGAGGGATAAACATGAACGAATGACAAATTTATTTCAACTTCGATTTTTCAATGCAAGGTGTACTCGATAAAAACATGTTTATTATTCTTTCCTTAAGCCAAGGCTTTTCAAAGATTATAATCTTTTCATCAGAGGAATTACATAGATAGATAAGTTGGCATCTATCTTTATAATTGCTGTATCTCGTATATTGAGCTTAAACCATTTTACTATAGGTTCTATCGACTAAAAGTATACTTTTAGTTTCATAATTTTATATATATATATATATATATATATATATATATATATATATATATATATATATATATATTTATAGTCTAAAGAAGATTTTAGTCGTATATGAATGAAAGATAAATGCAGTTTGAATTCTGTGATATGGTAGCTAGCAATACAATTATATAGGAATAAAAGTTGCATTAAAAAAAAAAAAGCTGAAATACCTTAGGTACCAGAAAGGCAAGTAGATAAAAGGAAAGAAACCTAACCATACAGATCTAAATACTCAATATATAGTCTAAAGAAGCTCCGAGTCATTTTAAACAAAAGAAGAAAAAAAAGGAAGGATAATGCAGTTTTAAATTCCCATATATTCTACCATATATATATATATATATATATATATATATATATATATATATATATATATATATATATATATATAATGTGTGTGTGTGTGCTATAGATTGATGAAGCCTTTTTTGTAAATGTTTGGCAAATCTTGTATACAATAAATGTGTATATTTACAAAATTGTCCAAAACAATTATTTGTAAATAAAATGTTTCTTGAATGAAGTAGAATTAAATCATGTTAAATTAAGAGCTCTAGTGTATTATCCACTATTGAGCTACCATAAATATCTTTGGGCAAACTTAAATAAATTTACATAATATATTATTTTCATATTTGAATCCGCTTTTTTAAGGATCAAATTTTTCATTAATAAAAACAACTTTTGCTTGTTTATAATTTGTCGAATAGTTGATGAAAAAGACGAAATTCTAACGAGTTTCCATTTCGAAAAAATAAATGGCGGCGTCCGTAGTTTCTTTTGTCTTCTTCACAGGTTTTTGATTTTGAGTGTCATCTTTCTCAAGGAATCGAAAGTCAGCAGACATACATTCTTCATTGACGTCAGTCTGGAAGGATAGTCAAAAATTATTATAAAAGGTCAGCCGGGGTCAACTTGCCGTCAGCCTGGAATCAAAATACATGTTTATTATGAAATTAAAATATTCTAGATACAAGGTGTGACTGAAATGTAACAGGATTGGCGTCACAAACAATTTATTTCAATTTCAAATAACAAACTCCATATTTTTCTCTTTCAACATAATCCCACTCGAGTCAAATTAATTTTCCGATCCTTATCTGGCACGTTCCCGTAAAGATTCTACGGCAATAATTTTCAGCCTCATAATTATGCCTAAAAAAAAACGAGTACACTTGATTATCCCCTTTGACGTTGGGGTAAATGAAAAAGTCACGAGTAGCTAAATCAGGTAAGTAGGGAGGTTGTTTCAGAACAACTAGGTTCTTCTAATCCATGGCATTATGAGCAGGTCCATTGTCGTGGTGATGTAAACAAAAAAACATGACAGTTAAATGCTTCTTAGACATCATATTAGATGATAACATCAATCTATCAATCTCTCTTTCACCCATAGCCCACACAGCACATAGAACACCCAGTCCCGTTACTTTTCAGACACACTTTATTGTTAAAATCAACTACAATTTGATAAAAATAAAAATATCTTGTTAGTTCGTAGATTGTAAAGGACTACGATAAGAAGATGCATTAACTAACACTTCTACTTCGTCATGGCTGACAGAATGAGAACAATCTACCCTCGTTGATTAAAAAAAGTGTTTGATTCGAAGTGTTTTGTTCTCGAGTTCAACACAAAAATTCTTATTAGTTTATACATTATAAAGGACTACGATAAGAAGATGCATTAACTAACACTTCTACTTCGACATGGCTGACAGAATGAGAACAATCTACCCCCGTTGATTAAAAAAAGTGTTTGATTCAAAGTGTTTGGTTCTCGAGTTCAACACAAAGATTCTTATTAGTTTATACATTATAAAGGACTACGATAAGAAGATGCATTAACTAACACTTCTACTTCATCATGGTTGACAGAATGAGAACAATCTACCCCCGTTGATTAAATAAAGTGTTTGATTCGAAGTGTTTGTTACTGAGTTCAACACAAAGATTCTTATTAGTTTATACATTATAAAGGACTACGATAAGAAGATGCATTAACTAACACTTCTACTTCGTCATGGTTGACAGAATGAGAAAAATCTATCCCCGTTGATAAAAAAAAGTGTTTGATTCGAAGTGTTTTGTTCTCGAGTTCAACACAAAAATTCTTATTAGTTTATACATTATAAAAGAACTACGATAAGAAGATGCATTAACTAACACTTCTACTTTGTCATGGCTGACAGAATGAGAACAATCTACCCCCGTTGATTAAAAAAAGTGTTTGATTCAAAGTGTTTGGTTCTCGAGTTCAACACAAAGATTCTTATTAGTTTATACATTATAAAGGACTACGATAAGAAGATGCATTAACTAACACTTCTACTTTGTCATGGCTGACAGAATGAGAACAATCTACCCCCGTTGATTAAAAAAAGTGTTTGATTCAAAGTGTTTGGTTCTCGAGTTCAACACAAAGATTCTTATTAGTTTATACATTATAAAGGACTACGATAAGAAGATGCATTAACTAACACTTCTACTTCGTCATGGTTGACAGAATGAGAACAATCTACCCCCGTTGATTAAAAAAAGTGTTTGATTCAAAGTGTTTGGTTCTCGAGTTCAACACAAAGATTCTTATTAGTTTATACATTATAAAGGACTACGATAAGAAGATGCATTAACTAACACTTCTACTTTGTCATGGCTGACAGAATGAGAACAATCTACCCCCGTTGATTAAAAAAAGTGTTTGATTCAAAGTGTTTGGTTCTCGAGTTCAACACAAAGATTCTTATTAGTTTATACATTATAAAGGACTACGATAAGAAGATGCATTAACTAACACTTCTACTTCATCATGGTTGACAGAATGAGAAAAATCTATCCCCGTTGATTAAAAAAAGTGTTTGATTCGAAGGGTTTGGTTCTCGAGTTCAACACAAAGATTCTTATTAGTTTATACATTATAAAGGACTACGATAAGAAGATGCATTAACTAACACTTCTACTTCATCATGGCTGACAGAATGAGAACAATCTACCCCCGTTGATTAAAAAAAGTGTTTGATTCGAAGTGTTTGCTTCTCGAGTTCAACACAAAGATTCTTATTTGTTTATACATTATAAAGGACTACGATAAGAAGATGCATTAACTAACACTTCTACTTTGTCATGGCTGACAGAATGAGAACAATCTACCCCCGTTGATTAAAAAAAGTGTTTGATTCGAAGTGTTTGCTTCTCGAGTTCAACACAAAGATTCTTATTAGTTTATACATTATAAAGGACTACGATAAGAAGATGCATTAACTAACACTTCTACTTCATCATGGCTGACAGAATGAGAACAATCTACCCCCGTTGATTAAAAAAAGTGTTTGATTCGAAGTGTTTGGTTCTCGAGTTCAACACAAAGATTCTTATTAGTTTATACATTATAAAGGACTACGATAAGAAGATGCATTAACTAACACTTCTACTTCATCATGGTTGACAGAATGAGAAAAATCTATCCCCGTTGATTAAAAAAAGTGTTTGATTCGAAGGGTTTGGTTCTCGAGTTTAACACAAAGATTCTTATTAGTTTATACATTATAAAGGACTACGATAAGAAGATGCATTAACTAACACTTCTACTTCATCATGGCTGACAGAATGAGAACAATCTACCCCCGTTGATTAAAAAAAGTGTTTGATTCGAAGTGTTTGCTTCTCGAGTTCAACACAAAGATTCTTATTAGTTTATACATTATAAAGGACTACGATAAGAAGATGCATTAACTAACACTTCTACTTCATCATGGCTGACAGAATGAGAACAATCTACCCCCGTTGATTAAAAAAAGTGTTTGATTCGAAGTGTTTGGTTCTCGAGTTCAACACAAAGATTCTTATTAGTTTATACATTATAAAGGACTACGATAAGAAGATGCATTAACTAACACTTCTACTTCATCATGGCTGACAGAATGAGAACAATCTACCCCCGTTGATTAAAAAAAGTGTTTGATTCGAAGTGTTTGCTTCTCGAGTTCAACACAAAGATTCTTATTAGTTTATACATTATAAAGGACTACGATAAGAAGATGCATTAACTAACACTTCTACTTCATCATGGTTGACAGAATGAGAAAAATCTATCCCCGTTGATTAAAAAAAGTGTTTGATTCGAAGGGTTTGGTTCTCGAGTTTAACACAAAGATTCTTATTAGTTTATACATTATAAAGGACTACGATAAGAAGATGCATTAACTAACACTTCTACTTCATCATGGCTGACAGAATGAGAACAATCTACCCCCGTTGATTAAAAAAAGTGTTTGATTCGAAGTGTTTGCTTCTCGAGTTCAACACAAAGATTCTTATTAGTTTATACATTATAAAGGACTACGATAAGAAGATGCATTAACTAACACTTCTACTTCATCATGGCTGACAGAATGAGAACAATCTACCCCCGTTGATTAAAAAAAGTGTTTGATTCGAAGTGTTTGCTTCTCGAGTTCAACACAAAGATTCTTATTAGTTTATACATTATAAAGGACTACGATAAGAAGATGCATTAACTAACACTTCTACTTCATCATGGCTGACAGAATGAGAACAATCTACCCCCGTTGATTAAAAAAAGTGTTTGATTCGAAGTGTTTGCTTCTCGAGTTCAACACAAAGATTCTTATTAGTTTATACATTATAAAGGACTACGATAAGAAGATGCATTAACTAACACTTCTACTTCATCATGGCTGACAGAATGAGAACAATCTACCCCCGTTGATTAAAAAAAGTGTTTGATTCGAAGTGTTTGCTTCTCGAGTTCAACACAAAGATTCTTATTAGTTTATACATTATAAAGGACTACGATAAGAAGATGCATTAACTAACACTTCTACTTCATCATGGTTGACAGAATGAGAACAATCTACCCCCGTTGATTAAAAAAAGTGTGTGATTCAAAGTGTTTGGTTCTCGAGTTTAACACAAAGATTCTTATTAGTTTATACATTATAAATGACTACGAAAAGAAGATGCATTAACTAACACTTCTACTTTGTCATGGCTGACAGAATGAGAACAATCTACCCCCGTTGATTAAAAAAAGTGTTTGATTCGAAGTGTTTGCTTCTCGAGTTCAACACAAAGATTCTTATTAGTTTATACATTATAAAGGACTACGATAAGAAGATGCATTAACTAACACTTCTACTTCATCATGGCTGACAGAATGAGAACAATCTACCCCCGTTGATTAAAAAAAGTGTTTGATTCGAAGTGTTTGCTTCTCGAGTTCAACACAAAGATTCTTATTAGTTTATACATTATAAAGGACTACGATAAGAAGATGCATTAACTAACACTTCTACTTTGTCATGGCTGACAGAATGAGAACAATCTACCCCCGTTGATTAAAAAAAGTGTTTGATTCGAAGTGTTTGGTTCTCGAGTTCAACACAAAGATTCTTATTAGTTTATACATTATAAAGGACTACGATAAGAAGATGCATTAACTAACACTTCTACTTCATCATGGCTGACAGAATGAGAACAATCTACCCCCGTTGATTAAAAAAAGTGTTTGATTCAAAGTGTTTGCTTCTCGAGTTCAACACAAAGATTCTTATTAGTTTATACATTATAAAGGACTACGATAAGAAGATGCATTAACTAACACTTCTACTTTGTCATGGCTGACAGAATGAGAACAATCTACCCCCATTGATTAAAAAAAGTGTTTGATTCGAAGTGTTTGGTTCTCGAGTTCAACACAAAGATTCTTATTAGTTTATACATTATAAAGGACTACGATAAGAAGATGCATTAACTAACACTTCTACTTTGTCATGGCTGACAGAATGAGAACAATCTACCCCCGTTGATTAAAAAAAGTGTTTGATTCGAAGTGTTTGCTTCTCGAGTTCAACACAAAGATTCTTATTAGTTTATACATTATAAAGGACTACGATAAGAAGATGCATTAACTAACACTTCTACTTCATCATGGCTGACAGAATGAGAACAATCTACCCCCGTTGATTAAAAAAAGTGTTTGATTCGAAGTGTTTGCTTCTCGAGTTCAACACAAAGATTCTTATTAGTTTATACATTATAAAGGACTACGATAAGAAGATGCATTAACTAACACTTCTACTTCATCATGGCTGACAGAATGAGAACAATCTACCCCCGTTGATTAAAAAAAGTGTTTGATTCAAAGTGTTTGCTTCTCGAGTTCAACACAAAGATTCTTATTAGTTTATACATTATAAAGGACTACGATAAGAAGATGCATTAACTAACACTTCTACTTCATCATGGCTGACAGAATGAGAACAATCTACCCCCGTTGATTAAAAAAAGTGTTTGATTCGAAGTGTTTGCTTCTCGAGTTCAACACAAAGATTCTTATTAGTTTATACATTATAAAGGACTACGATAAGAAGATGCATTAACTAACACTTCTACTTCATCATGGCTGACAGAATGAGAACAATCTACCCCCGTTGATTAAAAAAAGTGTTTGATTCGAAGTGTTTGCTTCTCGAGTTCAACACAAAGATTCTTATTAGTTTATACATTATAAAGGACTACGATAAGAAGATGCATTAACTAACACTTCTACTTCATCATGGCTGACAGAATGAGAACAATCTACCCCCGTTGATTAAAAAAAGTGTTTGATTCGAAGTGTTTGCTTCTCGAGTTCAACACAAAGATTCTTATTAGTTTATACATTATAAAGGACTACGATAAGAAGATGCATTAACTAACACTTCTACTTCGTCATGGCTGACAGAATGAGAACAATCTACCCCCGTTGATTAAAAAAAGTGTTTCATTCGAAGTGTTTGCTTCTCGAGTTCAACACAAAGATTCTTATTAGTTTATACATTATAAAGGACTACGATAAGAAGATGCATTAACTAACACTTCTACTTCATCATGGCTGACAGAATGAGAACAATCTACCCCCGTTGATTAAAAAAAGTGTTTGATTCGAAGTGTTTGCTTCTCGAGTTCAACACAAAGATTCTTATTAGTTTATACATTATAAAGGACTACGATAAGAAGATGCATTAACTAACACTTCTACTTCATCATGGCTGACAGAATGAGAACAATCTACCCCCGTTGATTAAAAAAAGTGTTTGATTCGAAGTGTTTGCTTCTCGAGTTCAACGCAAAGATTCTTATTAGTTTATACATTATAAAGGACTACGATAAGAAGATGCATTAACTAACACTTCTACTTCATCATGGCTGACAGAATGAGAACAATCTACCCCCGTTGATTAAAAAAAGTGTTTGATTCGAAGTGTTTGCTTCTCGAGTTCAACACAAAGATTCTTATTAGTTTATACATTATAAAGGACTACGATAAGAAGATGCATTAACTAACACTTCTACTTCATCATGGCTGACAGAATGAGAACAATCTACCCCCGTTGATTAAAAAAAGTGTTTGATTCGAAGTGTTTGCTTCTCGAGTTCAACACAAAGATTCTTATTAGTTTATACATTATAAAGGACTACGATAAGAAGATGCATTAACTAACACTTCTACTTCATCATGGCTGACAGAATGAGAACAATCTACCCCCGTTGATTAAAAAAAGTGTTTGATTCGAAGTGTTTGCTTCTCGAGTTCAACACAAAGATTCTTATTAGCTTATACATTATAAAGGACTACGATAAGAAGATGCATTAACTAACACTTCTACTTCATCATGGCTGACAGAATGAGAACAATCTACCCCCGTTGATTAAAAAAAGTGTTTCATTCGAAGTGTTTGCTTCTCGAGTTCAACACAAAGATTCTTATTAGTTTATACATTATAAAGGACTACGATAAGAAGATGCATTAACTAACACTTCTACTTCGTCATGGTTGACAGAATGAGAACAATCTACCCCCGTTGATTAAAAAAAGTGTTTGATTCGAAGTGTTTGCTTCTCGAGTTCAACACAAAGATTCTTATTAGTTTATACATTATAAAGGACTACGATAAGAAGATGCATTAACTAACACTTCTACTTCATCATGGCTGACAGAATGAGAACAATCTACCCCCGTTGATTAAAAAAAGTGTTTGATTCGAAGTGTTTGCTTCTCGAGTTCAACACAAAGATTCTTATTAGTTTATACATTATAAAGGACTACGATAAGAAGATGCATTAACTAACACTTCTACTTCGTCATGGTTGACAGAATGAGAACAATCTACCCCCGTTGATTAAAAAAAGTGTTTGATTCGAAGTGTTTGCTTCTCGAGTTCAACACAAAGATTCTTATTAGTTTATACATTATAAAGGACTACGATAAGAAGATGCATTAACTAACACTTCTACTTCATCATGGCTGACAGAATGAGAACAATCTACCCCCGTTGATTAAAAAAAGTGTTTGATTCGAAGTGTTTGGTTCTCGAGTTCAACACAAAGATTCTTATTAGTTTATACATTATAAAGGACTACGATAAGAAGATGCATTAACTAACACTTCTACTTCATCATGGCTGACAGAATGAGAACAATCTACCCCCGTTGATTAAAAAAAGTGTTTCATTCGAAGTGTTTGCTTCTCGAGTTCAACACAAAGATTCTTATTAGTTTATACATTATAAAGGACTACGATAAGAAGATGCATTAACTAACACTTCTACTTCGTCATGGTTGACAGAATGAGAACAATCTACCCCCGTTGATTAAAAAAAGTGTTTGATTCGAAGTGTTTGCTTCTCGAGTTCAACACAAAGATTCTTATTAGTTTATACATTATAAAGGACTACGATAAGAAGATGCATTAACTAACACTTCTACTTCATCATGGCTGACAGAATGAGAACAATCTACCCCCGTTGATTAAAAAAAGTGTTTGATTCGAAGTGTTTGCTTCTCGAGTTCAACACAAAGATTCTTATTAGTTTATACATTATAAAGGACTACGATAAGAAGATGCATTAACTAACACTTCTACTTCGTCATGGTTGACAGAATGAGAACAATCTACCCCCGTTGATTAAAATAAGTGTTTGATTCGAAGTGTTTGCTTCTCGAGTTCAACACAAAGATTCTTATTAGTTTATACATTATAAAGGACTACGATAAGAAGATGCATTAACTAACACTTCTACTTCATCATGGCTGACAGAATGAGAACAATCTACCCCCGTTGATTAAAAAAAGTGTTTGATTCGAAGTGTTTGCTTCTCGAGTTCAACACAAAGATTCTTATTAGTTTATACATTATAAAGGACAACGATAAGAAGATGCATTAACTAACACTTCTACTTCATCATGGTTGACAGAATGAGAACAATCTACCCCCGTTGATTAAAAAAAGTGTTTGATTCAAAGTGTTTGGTTCTCGAGTTCAACACAAAGATTCTTATTAGTTTATACATTATAAAGGACTACGATAAGAAGATGCATTAACTAACACTTCTACTTCATCATGGTTGACAGAATGAGAACAATCTACCCCCGTTGATTAAAAAAAGTGTTTGATTCAAAGTGTTTGGTTCTCGAGTTCAACACAAAGATTCTTATTAGTTTATACATTATAAAGGACTACGATAAGAAGATGCATTAACTAACACTTCTACTTCATCATGGTTGACAGAATGAGAACAATCTACCCTCGTTGATTAAAAAAAGTGTTTGATTCGAAGTGTTTGCTTCTCGAGTTCAACACAAAGATTCTTATTAGTTTATACATTATAAAGGACTACGATAAGAAGATGCATTAACTAACACTTCTACTTCGTCATGGCTGACAGAATGAGAACAATCTACCCCCGTTGATTAAAAAAAGTGTTTGATTCAAAGTGTTTGCTTCTCGAGTTTAACACAAAGATTCTTATTAGTTTATACATTATAAAGGACTACGATAAGAAGATGCATTAACTAACACTTCTACTTCATCATGGCTGACAGAATGAGAACAATCTACCCCCGTTGATTAAAAAAAGTGTTTGATTCGAAGTGTTTGCTTCTCGAGTTCAACACAAAGATTCTTATTAGTTTATACATTATAAAGGACTACGATAAGAAGATGCATTAACTAACACTTCTACTTTGTCATGGCTGACAGAATGAGAACAATCTACCCCCGTTGATTAAAAAAAGTGTTTGATTCGAAGTGTTGTGTTCTCGAGTTCAACACAAAGATTCTTATTAGTTTATACATTATAAAGGACTACGATAAGAAGATGCATTAACTAACACTTCTACTTCATCATGGCTGACAGAATGAGAACAATCTACCCCCGTTGATTAAAAAAAGTGTGTGATTCAAAGTGTTTGGTTCTCGAGTTCAACACAAAGATTCTTATTAGTTTATACATTATAAAGGACTACGATAAGAAGATGCATTAACTAACACTTCTACTTCATCATGGTTGACAGAATGAGAACAATCTACCCTCGTTGATTAAAAAAAGTGTTTGATTCGAAGTGTTTGCTTCTCGAGTTCAACACAAAGATTCTTATTAGTTTATACATTATAAAGGACTACGATAAGAAGATGCATTAACTAACACTTCTACTTCATCATGGCTGACAGAATGAGAACAATCTACCCCCGTTGATTAAAAAAAGTGTGTGATTCAAAGTGTTTGGTTCTCGAGTTCAACACAAAGATTCTTATTAGTTTATACATTATAAAGGACTACGATAAGAAGATGCATTAACTAACACTTCTACTTCATCATGGTTGACAGAATGAGAAAAATCTATCCCCGTTGATTAAAAAAAGTGTTTGATTCGAAGGGTTTGGTTCTCGAGTTTAACACAAAGATTCTTATTAGTTTATACATTATAAAGGACTACGATAAGAAGATGCATTAACTAACACTTCTACTTCATCATGGCTGACAGAATGAGAACAATCTACCCCCGTTGATTAAAAAAAGTGTTTGATTCGAAGTGTTTGCTTCTCGAGTTCAACACAAAGATTCTTATTAGTTTATACATTATAAAGGACTACGATAAGAAGATGCATTAACTAACACTTCTACTTTGTCATGGCTGACAGAATGAGAACAATCTACCCCCGTTGATTAAAAAAAGTGTTTGATTCGAAGTGTTTGGTTCTCGAGTTCAACACAAAGATTCTTATTAGTTTATACATTATAAAGGACTACGATAAGAAGATGCATTAACTAACACTTCTACTTCATCATGGCTGACAGAATGAGAACAATCTACCCCCGTTGATTAAAAAAAGTGTGTGATTCAAAGTGTTTGGTTCTCGAGTTCAACACAAAGATTCTTATTAGTTTATACATTATAAAGGACTACGATAAGAAGATGCATTAACTAACACTTCTACTTTGTCATGGCTGACAGAATGAGAACAATCTACCCCCGTTGATTAAAAAAAGTGTTTGATTCGAAGTGTTTGGTTCTCGAGTTCAACACAAAGATTCTTATTAGTTTATACATTATAAAGGACTACGATAAGAAGATGCATTAACTAACACTTCTACTTCATCATGGCTGACAGAATGAGAACAATCTACCCCCGTTGATTAAAAAAAGTGTTTGATTCGAAGTGTTTGCTTCTCGAGTTCAACACAAAGATTCTTATTAGTTTATACATTATAAAGGACTACGATAAGAAGATGCATTAACTAACACTTCTACTTTGTCATGGCTGACAGAATGAGAACAATCTACCCCCGTTGATTAAAAAAAGTGTTTGATTCGAAGTGTTTGCTTCTCGAGTTCAACACAAAGATTCTTATTAGTTTATACATTATAAAGGACTACGATAAGAAGATGCATTAACTAACACTTCTACTTCATCATGGCTGACAGAATGAGAACAATCTACCCCCGTTGATTAAAAAAAGTGTTTGATTCGAAGTGTTTGCTTCTCGAGTTCAACACAAAGATTCTTATTAGTTTATACATTATAAAGGACTACGATAAGAAGATGCATTAACTAACACTTCTACTTCATCATGGCTGACAGAATGAGAACAATCTACCCCCGTTGATTAAAAAAAGTGTGTGATTCAAAGTGTTTGGTTCTCGAGTTCAACACAAAGATTCTTATTAGTTTATACATTATAAAGGACTACGATAAGAAGATGCATTAACTAACACTTCTACTTTGTCATGGCTGACAGAATGAGAACAATCTACCCCCGTTGATTAAAAAAAGTGTTTGATTCGAAGTGTTTGGTTCTCGAGTTCAACACAAAGATTCTTATTAGTTTATACATTATAAAGGACTACGATAAGAAGATGCATTAACTAACACTTCTACTTCATCATGGCTGACAGAATGAGAACAATCTACCCCCGTTGATTAAAAAAAGTGTTTGATTCGAAGTGTTTGCTTCTCGAGTTCAACACAAAGATTCTTATTAGTTTATACATTATAAAGGACTACGATAAGAAGATGCATTAACTAACACTTCTACTTTGTCATGGCTGACAGAATGAGAACAATCTACCCCCGTTGATTAAAAAAAGTGTTTGATTCGAAGTGTTTGGTTCTCGAGTTCAACACAAAGATTCTTATTAGTTTATACATTATAAAGGACTACGATAAGAAGATGCATTAACTAACACTTCTACTTCATCATGGCTGACAGAATGAGAACAATCTACCCCCGTTGATTAAAAAAAGTGTTTGATTCGAAGTGTTTGCTTCTCGAGTTCAACACAAAGATTCTTATTAGTTTATACATTATAAAGGACTACGATAAGAAGATGCATTAACTAACACTTCTACTTCATCATGGCTGACAGAATGAGAACAATCTACCCCCGTTGATTAAAAAAAGTGTTTGATTCGAAGTGTTTGCTTCTCGAGTTCAACACAAAGATTCTTATTAGTTTATACATTATAAAGGACTACGATAAGAAGATGCATTAACTAACACTTCTACTTCATCATGGCTGACAGAATGAGAACAATCTACCCCCGTTGATTAAAAAAAGTGTTTCATTCGAAGTGTTTGCTTCTCGAGTTCAACACAAAGATTCTTATTAGTTTATACATTATAAAGGACTACGATAAGAAGATGCATTAACTAACACTTCTACTTCGTCATGGTTGACAGAATGAGAACAATCTACCCCCGTTGATTAAAAAAAGTGTTTGATTCGAAGTGTTTGCTTCTCGAGTTCAACACAAAGATTCTTATTAGTTTATACATTATAAAGGACTACGATAAGAAGATGCATTAACTAACACTTCTACTTCATCATGGCTGACAGAATGAGAACAATCTACCCCCGTTGATTAAAAAAAGTGTTTGATTCGAAGTGTTTGCTTCTCGAGTTTAACACAAAGATTCTTATTAGTTTATACATTATAAAGGACTACGATAAGAAGATGCATTAACTAACACTTCTACTTCGTCATGGTTGACAGAATGAGAACAATCTACCCCCGTTGATTAAAAAAAGTGTTTGATTCGAAGTGTTTGCTTCTCGAGTTCAACACAAAGATTCTTATTAGTTTATACATTATAAAGGACTACGATAAGAACATGCATTAACTAACACTTCTACTTCATCATGGCTGACAGAATGAGAACAATCTACCCCCGTTGATTAAAAAAAGTGTTTGATTCGAAGTGTTTGCTTCTCGAGTTCAACACAAAGATTCTTATTAGTTTATACATTATAAAGGACTACGATAAGAAGATGCATTAACTAACACTTCTACTTCATCATGGTTGACAGAATGAGAACAATCTACCCCCGTTGATTAAAAAAAGTGTTTGATTCAAAGTGTTTGGTTCTCGAGTTCAACACAAAGATTCTTATTAGTTTATACATTATAAAGGACTACGATAAGAAGATGCATTAACTAACACTTCTACTTCATCATGGTTGACAGAATGAGAACAATCTACCCCCGTTGATTAAAAAAAGTGTTTGATTCAAAGTGTTTGGTTCTCGAGTTCAACACAAAGATTCTTATTAGTTTATACATTATAAAGGACTACGATAAGAAGATGCATTAACTAACACTTCTACTTCATCATGGTTGACAGAATGAGAACAATCTACCCTCGTTGATTAAAAAAAGTGTTTGATTCGAAGTGTTTGCTTCTCGAGTTCAACACAAAGATTCTTATTAGTTTATACATTATAAAGGACTACGATAAGAAGATGCATTAACTAACACTTCTACTTCATCATGGCTGACAGAATGAGAACAATCTACCCCCGTTGATTAAAAAAAGTGTTTGATTCGAAGGGTTTGGTTCTCGAGTTTAACACAAAGATTCTTATTAGTTTATACATTATAAAGGACTACGATAAGAAGATGCATTAACTAACACTTCTACTTCATCATGGCTGACAGAATGAGAACAATCTACCCCCGTTGATTAAAAAAAGTGTTTGATTCAAAGTGTTTGGTTCTCGAGTTCAACACAAAGATTCTTATTAGTTTATACATTATAAAGGACTACGATAAGAAGATGCATTAACTAACACTTCTACTTCATCATGGTTGACAGAATGAGAACAATCTACCCCCGTTGATTAAAAAAAGTGTTTGATTCAAAGTGTTTGGTTCTCGAGTTCAACACAAAGATTCTTATTAGTTTATACATTATAAAGGACTACGATAAGAAGATGCATTAACTAACACTTCTACTTCATCATGGTTGACAGAATGAGAAAAATCTATCCCCGTTGATTAAAAAAAGTGTTTGATTCGAAGGGTTTGGTTCTCGAGTTTAACACAAAGATTCTTATTAGTTTATACATTATAAAGGACTACGATAAGAAGATGCATTAACTAACACTTCTACTTCGTCATGGCTGACAGAATGAGAACAATCTACCCCCGTTGATTAAAAAAAGTGTTTGATTCGAAGTGTTTGCTTCTCGAGTTCAACACAAAGATTCTTATTAGTTTATACATTATAAAGGACTACGATAAGAAGATGCATTAACTAACACTTCTACTTCATCATGGTTGACAGAATGAGAACAATCTACCCCAGTTGATTAAAAAAAGTGTTTGATTCAAAGTGTTTGGTTCTCGAGTTCAACACAAAGATTCTTATTAGTTTATACATTATAAAGGACTACGATAAGAAGATGCATTACCTAACACTTCTACTTCATCATGGTTGACAGAATGAGAACAATCTACCCCTGTTGATTAAAAAAAGTGTTTGATTCGAAGTGTTTGCTTCTCGAGTTCAACACAAAGATTCTTATTAGTTTATACATTATAAAGGACTACGATAAGAAGATGCATTAACTAACACTTCTACTTCATCATGGTTGACAGAATGAGAACAATCTACCCCCGTTGATTAAAAAAAGTGTTTGATTCGAAGTGTTTGCTTCTCGAGTTCAACACAAAGATTCTTATTAGTTTATACATTATAAAGGACTACGATAAGAAGATGCATTAACTAACACTTCTACTTCATCATGGTTGACAGAATGAGAACAATCTACCCCCGTTGATTAAAAAAAGTGTTTGATTCAAAGTGTTTGGTTCTCGAGTTCAACACAAAGATTCTTATTAGTTTATACATTATAAAGGACTACGATAAGAAGATGCATTAACTAACACTTCTACTTCATCATGGTTGACAGAATGAGAAAAATCTATCCCCGTTGATTAAAAAAAGTGTTTGATTCGAAGGGTTTGGTTCTCGAGTTTAACACAAAGATTCTTATTAGTTTATACATTATAAAGGACTACGATAAGAAGATGCATTAACTAACACTTCTACTTCATCATGGTTGACAGAATGAGAAAAATCTATCCCCGTTGATTAAAAAAAGTGTTTGATTCGAAGGGTTTGGTTCTCGAGTTTAACACAAAGATTCTTATTAGTTTATACATTATAAAGGACTACGATAAGAAGATGCATTAACTAACACTTCTACTTCATCATGGCTGACAGAATGAGAACAATCTACCCCCGTTGATTAAAAAAAGTGTTTGATTCGAAGGGTTTGGTTCTCGAGTTTAACACAAAGATTCTTATTAGTTTATACATTATAAAGGACTACGATAAGAAGATGCATTAACTAACACTTCTACTTCATCATGGTTGACAGAATGAGAACAATCTACCCCCGTTGATTAAAAAAAGTGTTTGATTCGAAGTGTTTGCTTCTCGCGTTCAACACAAAGATTCTTATTAGTTTATACATTATAAAGGACTACGATAAGAAGATGCATTAACTAACACTTCTACTTCATCATGGTTGACAGAATGAGAAAAATCTATCCCCGTTGATTAAAAAAAGTGTTTGATTCGAAGGGTTTGGTTCTCGAGTTTAACACAAAGATTCTTATTAGTTTATACATTATAAAGGACTACGATAAGAAGATGCATTAACTAACACTTCTACTTTGTCATGGTTGACAGAATGAGAACAATCTACCCCCGTTGATTAAAAAAAGTGTTTGATTCGAAGTGTTTGCTTCTCGAGTTCAACACAAAGATTCTTATTAGTTTATACATTATAAAGGACTACGATAAGAAGATGCATTAACTAACACTTCTACTTCATCATGGTTGACAGAATGAGAACAATCTACCCTCGTTGATTAAAAAAAGTATTTGATTCAAAGTGTTTGGTTCTCGAGTTCAACACAAAGATTCTTATTAGTTTATACATTATAAAGGACTACGATAAGAAGATGCATTAACTAACACTTCTACTTCATCATGGTTGACAGAATGAGAACAATCTACCCTCGTTGATTAAAAAAAGTGTTTGATTCGAAGTGTTTGCTTCTCGAGTTCAACACAAAGATTCTTATTAGTTTATACATTATAAAGGACTACGATAAGAAGATGCATTAACTAACACTTCTACTTCATCATGGCTGACAGAATGAGAACAATCTACCCCCGTTGATTAAAAAAAGTGTGTGATTCAAAGTGTTTGGTTCTCGAGTTCAACACAAAGATTCTTATTAGTTTATACATTATAAAGGACTACGATAAGAAGATGCATTAACTAACACTTCTACTTCATCATGGTTGACAGAATGAGAACAATCTACCCCCGTTGATTAAAAAAAGTGTTTGATTCGAAGGGTTTGGTTCTCGAGTTTAACACAAAGATTCTTATTAGTTTATACATTATAAAGGACTACGATAAGAAGATGCATTAACTAACACTTCTACTTCATCATGGCTGACAGAATGAGAACAATCTACCCCCGTTGATTAAAAAAAGTGTTTGATTCGAAGTGTTTGCTTCTCGAGTTCAACACAAAGATTCTTATTAGTTTATACATTATAAAGGACTACGATAAGAAGATGCATTAACTAACACTTCTACTTTGTCATGGCTGACAGAATGAGAACAATCTACCCCCGTTGATTAAAAAAAGTGTTTGATTCGAAGTGTTTGGTTCTCGAGTTCAACACAAAAATTCTTATTAGTTTATACATTATAAAGGACTACGATAAGAAGATGCATTAACTAACACTTCTACTTCATCATGGCTGACAGAATGAGAACAATCTACCCCCGTTGATTAAAAAAAGTATTTGATTCAAAGTGTTTGCTTCTCGAGTTCAACACAAAGATTCTTATTAGTTTATACATTATAAAGGACTACGATAAGAAGATGCATTAACTAACACTTCTACTTCATCATGGTTGACAGAATGAGAACAATCTACCCCCGTTGATTAAAAAAAGTGTTTGATTCGAAGTGTTTGGTTCTCGAGTTCAACACAAAGATTCTTATTAGTTTATACATTATAAAGGACTACGATAAGAAGATGCATTAACTAACACTTCTACTTCATCATGGCTGACAGAATGAGAACAATCTACCCCCGTTGATTAAAAAAAGTGTTTGATTCGAAGTGTTTGCTTCTCGAGTTCAACACAAAGATTCTTATTAGTTTATACATTATAAAGGACTACGATAAGAAGATGCATTAACTAACACTTCTACTTTGTCATGGCTGACAGAATGAGAACAATCTACCCCCGTTGATTAAAAAAAGTGTTTGATTCGAAGTGTTTGGTTCTCGAGTTCAACACAAAGATTCTTATTAGTTTATACATTATAAAGGACTACGATAAGAAGATGCATTAACTAACACTTCTACTTCATCATGGCTGACAGAATGAGAACAATCTACCCCCGTTGATTAAAAAAAGTGTTTGATTCGAAGTGTTTGCTTCTCGAGTTCAACACAAAGATTCTTATTAGTTTATACATTATAAAGGACTACGATAAGAAGATGCATTAACTAACACTTCTACTTCATCATGGCTGACAGAATGAGAACAATCTACCCCCGTTGATTAAAAAAAGTGTGTGATTCAAAGTGTTTGGTTCTCGAGTTCAACACAAAGATTCTTATTAGTTTATACATTATAAAGGACTACGATAAGAAGATGCATTAACTAACACTTCTACTTTGTCATGGCTGACAGAATGAGAACAATCTACCCCCGTTGATTAAAAAAAGTGTTTGATTCGAAGTGTTTGGTTCTCGAGTTCAACACAAAGATTCTTATTAGTTTATACATTATAAAGGACTACGATAAGAAGATGCATTAACTAACACTTCTACTTCATCATGGCTGACAGAATGAGAACAATCTACCCCCGTTGATTAAAAAAAGTGTTTGATTCGAAGTGTTTGCTTCTCGAGTTCAACACAAAGATTCTTATTAGTTTATACATTATAAAGGACTACGATAAGAAGATGCATTAACTAACACTTCTACTTCATCATGGCTGACAGAATGAGAACAATCTACCCCCGTTGATTAAAAAAAGTGTGTGATTCAAAGTGTTTGGTTCTCGAGTTCAACACAAAGATTCTTATTAGTTTATACATTATAAAGGACTACGATAAGAAGATGCATTAACTAACACTTCTACTTCATCATGGTTGACAGAATGAGAACAATCTACCCCCGTTGATTAAAAAAAGTGTTTGATTCGAAGGGTTTGGTTCTCGAGTTTAACACAAAGATTCTTATTAGTTTATACATTATAAAGGACTACGATAAGAAGATGCATTAACTAACACTTCTACTTCATCATGGCTGACAGAATGAGAACAATCTACCCCCGTTGATTAAAAAAAGTGTTTGATTCGAAGTGTTTGCTTCTCGAGTTCAACACAAAGATTCTTATTAGTTTATACATTATAAAGGACTACGATAAGAAGATGCATTAACTAACACTTCTACTTTGTCATGGCTGACAGAATGAGAACAATCTACCCCCGTTGATTAAAAAAAGTGTTTGATTCGAAGTGTTTGGTTCTCGAGTTCAACACAAAAATTCTTATTAGTTTATACATTATAAAGGACTACGATAAGAAGATGCATTAACTAACACTTCTACTTCATCATGGCTGACAGAATGAGAACAATCTACCCCCGTTGATTAAAAAAAGTATTTGATTCAAAGTGTTTGCTTCTCGAGTTCAACACAAAGATTCTTATTAGTTTATACATTATAAAGGACTACGATAAGAAGATGCATTAACTAACACTTCTACTTCATCATGGTTGACAGAATGAGAACAATCTACCCCCGTTGATTAAAAAAAGTGTTTGATTCGAAGTGTTTGGTTCTCGAGTTCAACACAAAGATTCTTATTAGTTTATACATTATAAAGGACTACGATAAGAAGATGCATTAACTAACACTTCTACTTCATCATGGCTGACAGAATGAGAACAATCTACCCCCGTTGATTAAAAAAAGTGTTTGATTCGAAGTGTTTGCTTCTCGAGTTCAACACAAAGATTCTTATTAGTTTATACATTATAAAGGACTACGATAAGAAGATGCATTAACTAACACTTCTACTTTGTCATGGCTGACAGAATGAGAACAATCTACCCCCGTTGATTAAAAAAAGTGTTTGATTCGAAGTGTTTGGTTCTCGAGTTCAACACAAAGATTCTTATTAGTTTATACATTATAAAGGACTACGATAAGAAGATGCATTAACTAACACTTCTACTTCATCATGGCTGACAGAATGAGAACAATCTACCCCCGTTGATTAAAAAAAGTGTTTGATTCGAAGTGTTTGCTTCTCGAGTTCAACACAAAGATTCTTATTAGTTTATACATTATAAAGGACTACGATAAGAAGATGCATTAACTAACACTTCTACTTCATCATGGCTGACAGAATGAGAACAATCTACCCCCGTTGATTAAAAAAAGTGTGTGATTCAAAGTGTTTGGTTCTCGAGTTCAACACAAAGATTCTTATTAGTTTATACATTATAAAGGACTACGATAAGAAGATGCATTAACTAACACTTCTACTTTGTCATGGCTGACAGAATGAGAACAATCTACCCCCGTTGATTAAAAAAAGTGTTTGATTCGAAGTGTTTGGTTCTCGAGTTCAACACAAAGATTCTTATTAGTTTATACATTATAAAGGACTACGATAAGAAGATGCATTAACTAACACTTCTACTTCATCATGGCTGACAGAATGAGAACAATCTACCCCCGTTGATTAAAAAAAGTGTTTGATTCGAAGTGTTTGCTTCTCGAGTTCAACACAAAGATTCTTATTAGTTTATACATTATAAAGGACTACGATAAGAAGATGCATTAACTAACACTTCTACTTTGTCATGGCTGACAGAATGAGAACAATCTACCCCCGTTGATTAAAAAAAGTGTTTGATTCGAAGTGTTTGGTTCTCGAGTTCAACACAAAGATTCTTATTAGTTTATACATTATAAAGGACTACGATAAGAAGATGCATTAACTAACACTTCTACTTCATCATGGCTGACAGAATGAGAACAATCTACCCCCGTTGATTAAAAAAAGTGTTTGATTCGAAGTGTTTGCTTCTCGAGTTCAACACAAAGATTCTTATTAGTTTATACATTATAAAGGACTACGATAAGAAGATGCATTAACTAACACTTCTACTTCATCATGGCTGACAGAATGAGAACAATCTACCCCCGTTGATTAAAAAAAGTGTTTGATTCGAAGTGTTTGCTTCTCGAGTTAAACACAAAGATTCTTATTAGTTTATACATTATAAAGGACTACGATAAGAAGATGCATTAACTAACACTTCTACTTCATCATGGCTGACAGAATGAGAACAATCTACCCCCGTTGATTAAAAAAAGTGTTTGATTCAAAGTGTTTGCTTCTCGAGTTCAACACAAAGATTCTTATTAGTTTATACATTATAAAGGACTACGATAAGAAGATGCATTAACTAACACTTCTACTTCATCATGGCTGACAGAATGAGAACAATCTACCCCCGTTGATTAAAAAAAGTGTTTCATTCGAAGTGTTTGCTTCTCGAGTTCAACACAAAGATTCTTATTAGTTTATACATTATAAAGGACTACGATAAGAAGATGCATTAACTAACACTTCTACTTCGTCATGGTTGACAGAATGAGAACAATCTACCCCCGTTGATTAAAAAAAGTGTTTGATTCGAAGTGTTTGCTTCTCGAGTTCAACACAAAGATTCTTATTAGTTTATACATTATAAAGGACTACGATAAGAAGATGCAGTAACTAACACTTCTACTTCATCATGGCTGACAGAATGAGAACAATCTACCCCCGTTGATTAAAAAAAGTGTTTGATTCGAAGTGTTTGCTTCTCGAGTTCAACACAAAGATTCTTATTAGTTTATACATTATAAAGGACTACGATAAGAAGATGCATTAACTAACACTTCTACTTCGTCATGGTTGACAGAATGAGAACAATCTACCCCCGTTGATTAAAAAAAGTGTTTGATTCGAAGTGTTTGCTTCTCGAGTTCAACACAAAGATTCTTATTAGTTTATACATTATAAAGGACTACGATAAGAAGATGCATTAACTAACACTTCTACTTCATCATGGCTGACAGAATGAGAACAATCTACCCCCGTTGATTAAAAAAAGTGTTTGATTCGAAGTGTTTGCTTCTCGAGTTCAACACAAAGATTCTTATTAGTTTATACATTATAAAGGACTACGATAAGAAGATGCATTAACTAACACTTCTACTTCATCATGGTTGACAGAATGAGAACAATCTACCCCCGTTGATTAAAAAAAGTGTTTGATTCAAAGTGTTTGGTTCTCGAGTTCAACACAAAGATTCTTATTAGTTTATACATTATAAAGGACTACGATAAGAAGATGCATTAACTAACACTTCTACTTCATCATGGTTGACAGAATGAGAACAATCTACCCCCGTTGATTAAAAAAAGTGTTTGATTCAAAGTGTTTGGTTCTCGAGTTCAACACAAAGATTCTTATTAGTTTATACATTATAAAGGACTACGATAAGAAGATGCATTAACTAACACTTCTACTTCATCATGGTTGACAGAATGAGAACAATCTACCCTCGTTGATTAAAAAAAGTGTTTGATTCGAAGTGTTTGCTTCTCGAGTTCAACACAAAGATTCTTATTAGTTTATACATTATAAAGGACTACGATAAGAAGATGCATTAACTAACACTTCTACTTCATCATGGTTGACAGAATGAGAAAAATCTATCCCCGTTGATTAAAAAAAGTGTTTGATTCGAAGGGTTTGGTTCTCGAGTTTAACACAAAGATTCTTATTAGTTTATACATTATAAAGGACTACGATAAGAAGATGCATTAACTAACACTTCTACTTCATCATGGCTGACAGAATGAGAACAATCTACCCCCGTTGATTAAAAAAAGTGTTTGATTCGAAGTGTTTGCTTCTCGAGTTCAACACAAAGATTCTTATTAGTTTATACATTATAAAGGACTACGATAAGAAGATGCATTAACTAACACTTCTACTTCATCATGGTTGACAGAATGAGAAAAATCGATCCCCGTTGATTAAAAAAAGTGTTTGATTCGAAGGGTTTGGTTCTCGAGTTTAACACAAAGATTCTTATTAGTTTATACATTATAAAGGACTACGATAAGAAGATGCATTAACTAACACTTCTACTTCATCATGGCTGACAGAATGAGAACAATCTACCCCCGTTGATTAAAAAAAGTGTTTGATTCGAAGTGTTTGCTTCTCGAGTTCAACACAAAGATTCTTATTAGTTTATACATTATAAAGGACTACGATAAGAAGATGCATTAACTAACACTTCTACTTCATCATGGTTGACAGAATGAGAACAATCTACCCCCGTTGATTAAAAAAAGTGTTTGATTCAAAGTGTTTGGTTCTCGAGTTCAACACAAAGATTCTTATTAGTTTATACATTATAAAGGACTACGATAAGAAGATGCATTAACTAACACTTCTACTTCATCATGGTTGACAGAATGAGAACAATCTACCCCTGTTGATTAAAAAAAGTGTTTGATTCGAAGTGTTTGCTTCTCGAGTTCAACACAAAGATTCTTATTAGTTTATACATTATAAAGGACTACGATAAGAAGATGCATTAACTAACACTTCTACTTCATCATGGTTGACAGAATGAGAACAATCTACCCCCGTTGATTAAAAAAAGTGTTTGATTCGAAGTGTTTGCTTCTCGAGTTCAACACAAAGATTCTTATTAGTTTATACATTATAAAGGACTACGATAAGAAGATGCATTAACTAACACTTCTACTTCATCATGGTTGACAGAATGAGAACAATCTACCCCCGTTGATTAAAAAAAGTGTTTGATTCAAAGTGTTTGGTTCTCGAGTTTAACACAAAGATTCTTATTAGTTTATACATTATAAAGGACTACGATAAGAAGATGCATTAACTAACACTTCTACTTCATCATGGTTGACAGAATGAGAAAAATCTATCCCCGTTGATTAAAAAAAGTGTTTGATTCGAAGGGTTTGGTTCTCGAGTTTAACACAAAGATTCTTATTAGTTTATACATTATAAAGGACTACGATAAGAAGATGCATTAACTAACACTTCTACTTCATCATGGCTGACAGAATGAGAACAATCTACCCCCGTTGATTAAAAAAAGTGTTTGATTCGAAGGGTTTGGTTCTCGAGTTTAACACAAAGATTCTTATTAGTTTATACATTATAAAGGACTACGATAAGAAGATGCATTAACTAACACTTCTACTTCATCATGGTTGACAGAATGAGAACAATCTACCCCCGTTGATTAAAAAAAGTGTTTGATTCGAAGTGTTTGCTTCTCGAGTTCAACACAAAGATTCTTATTAGTTTATACATTATAAAGGACTACGATAAGAAGATGCATTAACTAACACTTCTACTTTGTCATGGTTGACAGAATGAGAAAAATCTATCCCCGTTGATTAAAAAAAGTGTTTGATTCGAAGGGTTTGGTTCTCGAGTTTAACACAAAGATTCTTATTAGTTTATACATTATAAAGGACTACGATAAGAAGATGCATTAACTAACACTTCTACTTTGTCATGGTTGACAGAATGAGAACAATCTACCCCCGTTGATTAAAAAAAGTGTTTGATTCGAAGTGTTTGCTTCTCGAGTTCAACACAAAGATTCTTATTAGTTTATACATTATAAAGGACTACGATAAGAAGATGCATTAACTAACACTTCTACTTCATCATGTTTGACAGAATGAGAACAATCTACCCTCGTTGATTAAAAAAAGTATTTGATTCAAAGTGTTTGGTTCTCGAGTTCAACACAAAGATTCTTATTAGTTTATACATTATAAAGGACTACGATAAGAAGATGCATTAACTAACACTTCTACTTTGTCATGGTTGACAGAATGAGAAAAATCTATCCCCGTTGATTAAAAAAAGTGTGTGATTCAAAGTGTTTGCTTCTCGAGTTCAACACAAAGATTCTTATTAGTTTATACATTATAAAGGACTACGATAAGAAGATGCATTAACTAACACTTCTACTTCATCATGGTTGACAGAATGAGAACAATCTACCCCCGTTGATTAAAAAAAGTATTTGATTCAAAGTGTTTGCTTCTCGAGTTCAACACAAAGATTCTTATTAGTTTATACATTATAAAGGACTACGATAAGAAGATGCATTAACTAACACTTCTACTTCATCATGGTTGACAGAATGAGAACAATCTACCCCCGTTGATTAAAAAAAGTGTTTCATTCGAAGTGTTTGCTTCTCGAGTTCAACACAAAAATTCTTATTAGTTTATACATTATAAAGGACTACGATAAGAAGATGCATTAACTAACACTTCTACTTCATCATGGTTGACAGAATGAGAACAATCTACCCCCGTTGATTAAAAAAAGTATTTGATTCAAAGTGTTTGCTTCTCGAGTTCAACACAAAGATTCTTATTAGTTTATACATTATAAAGGACTACGATAAGAAGATGCATTAACTAACACTTCTACTTCATCATGGTTGACAGAATGAGAACAATCTACCCCCGTTGATTAAAAAAAGTGTTTCATTCGAAGTGTTTGCTTCTCGAGTTCAACACAAAAATTCTTATTAGTTTATACATTATAAAGGACTACGATAAGAAGATGCATTAACTAACACTTCTACTTCATCATGGTTGACAGAATGAGAACAATCTACCCCCGTTGATTAAAAAAAGTATTTGATTCAAAGTGTTTGCTTCTCGAGTTCAACACAAAGATTCTTATTAGTTTATACATTATAAAGGACTACGATAAGAAGATGCATTAACTAACACTTCTACTTCATCATGGTTGACAGAATGAGAACAATCTACCCCCGTTGATTAAAAAAAGTGTTTGATTCGAAGTGTTTGCTTCTCGAGTTCAACACAAAGATTCTTATTAGTTTATACATTATAAAGGACTACGATAAGAAGATGCATTAACTAACACTTCTACTTCATCATGGCTGACAGAATGAGAACAATCTACCCCCGTTGATTAAAAAAAAAAGGTTTGATTTGAAGTGTTTGGTTCTCGAGTTCAACACAAAGATTCTTATTAGTTTATACATTATAAAGGACTACGATAAGAAGATGCATTAACTAACACTTCTACTTCATCATGGTTGACAGAATGAGAACAATCTACCCCCGTTGATTAAAAAAAGTATTTGATTCAAAGTGTTTGCTTCTCGAGTTCAACACAAAGATTCTTATTAGTTTATACATTATAAAGGACTACGATAAGAAGATGCATTAACTAACACTTCTACTTCATCATGGCTGACAGAATGAGAACAATCTACCCCCGTTGATTAAAAAAAGTGTTTGATTCGAAGTGTTTGGTTCTCGAGTTCAACACAAAGATTCTTATTAGTTTATACATTATAAAGGACTACGATAAGAAGATGCATTAACTAACACTTCTACTTCGTCATGGCTGACAGAATGAGAACAATCTACCCCCGTTGATTAAAAAAAGTGTTTGATTCGAAGTGTTTGCTTCTCGAGTTCAACACAAAGATTCTTATTAGTTTATACATTATAAAGGACTACGATAAGAAGATGCATTAACTAACACTTCTACTTTGTCATGGTTGACAGAATGATAACAATCTACCCTCGTTGATTAAAAAAAGTGTTTTATTCGAAGTGTTTGCTTCTCGAGTTCAACACAAAGATTCTTATTAGTTTATACATTATAAAGGACTACGATAAGAAGATGCATTAACTAACACTTCTACTTCATCATGGTTGACAGAATGAGAACAATCTACCCCCGTTGATTAAAAAAAGTATTTGATTCAAAGTGTTTGCTTCTCGAGTTCAACACAAAGATTCTTATTAGTTTATACATTATAAAGGACTACGATAAGAAGATGCATTAACTAACACTTCTACTTCGTCATGGCTGACAGAATGATAACAATCTACCCTCGTTGATTAAAAAAAGTGTTTCATTCGAAGTGTTTGGTTCTCGAGTTCAACACAAAGATTCTTATTAGTTTATACATTATAAAGGACTACGATAAGAAGATGCAATTACTAACACTTCAACTTCGTCATGGCTGACAGAATGAGACCAATCTACCCCCGTTGATTAAAAAAAGTGTTTTATTCGAAGTGTTTGCTTCTCGAGTTCAACACAAAGATTCTTATTAGTTTATACATTATAAAGGACTACGATAAGAAGATGCATTAACTAACACTTCTACTTCGTCATGGCTGACAGAATGAGAACAATCTTCCCCCGTTGATTAAAAAAAGTGTTTTATTCGAAGTGTTTTGTTCTCGAGTTCAACACAAAGTATTTTATTAGTTTATACATTATAAAGGACTACGATAAGAAGATGCATTAACTAACACTTCTACTTCGTCATGGCTGACAGAATGAGAACAATCTTCCCCCGTTGATTAAAAAAAGTGTTTTATTCGAAGTGTTTTGTTCTCAAGTTCAACACAAAGTATTTTATTAGTTTATACATTATAAAGGACTACGATAAGAAGATGCATTAACTAACACTTCTACTTCGTCATGGCTGACAGAATGAGAACAATCTTCCCCCGTTGATTAAAAAAAGTGTTTTATTCAAAGTGTTTGCTTCTCGAGTTCAACACAAAGTATTTTATTAGTTTATACATTATAAAGGACTACGATAAGAAGATGCATTAACTAACACTTCTACTTCGTCATGGCTGACAGAATGAGAACAATCTTCCCCCGTTGATTAAAAAAAGTGTTTTATTCAAAGTGTTTGCTTCTCGAGTTCAACACAAAGTATTTTATTAGTTTATACATTATAAAGGACTACGATAAGAAGATGCATTAACTAACACTTCTACTTCGTCATGGCTGACTAAATGAGAACAATCTTCCCCCGTTGATTAAAAAAAGTGTTTTATTCAAAGTGTTTGCTTCTCGAGTTCAACACAAAGTATTTTATTAGTTTATACATTATAAAGGACTACGATAAGAAGATGCATTAACTAACACTTCTACTTCGTCATGGCTGACAGAATGAGAACAATCTACCCTCGTTGATTAAAAAAAGTGTTTGACTCCAAGTGTTTTGTTCTCGAGTTCAACACAAAGATCCTTATTTCCTTGCTGACTGCAACATGGTCGTCTTCAAGTCTAATGTTAACATATACTTGTAGAGATCTCCGCTTAAGTAATCAAATTCTGCCCTTTCTACCATCGTTCCCAATCCTCTCATCGTATTATTCATCATTCAATTGACAATCTCGTTTATCCTTATCCTCGAGTCGCTTTTAGCTTTGCTAAGTGGTTCATTAGTTTAAAAATAAATTTGAAAAGATGCAACTGAAGATGCTTGAAGGTTACATCGGCTGAAACGTTGTAAGATGCAATCTATAAGATGAGAATAATCGTTCGAATAATTTAAATTATCTAAAAATTATAGAAACAAAGTGTTATGTCTACCTTTTTATTACGTGTCAAGATGTAAGATGCAATCTATAAGATGAGAATAATCGTTCGAATAATCCAAATAATCTAAAAAGTTATAGAAACAAAGTTTTATTTCTACCTTTTTATTACGTGTCAAGATGTAAGATGCAATCTATAAGATGAGAATAATCGTCCGAATAATCCAAATAATCTAAAAAATTATAGAAACAAAGTTTTATTTCTACCTTTTTATTACGTGTCAAGATGTAAGATGCAATCTATAAGATGAGAATAATCGTCCGAATAATCCAAATAATCTAAAAAATTATAGAAACAAAGTTTTATTTCTACCCTTTTGTTACGTGTCAAGATGTCAGATGCAATCTATAAGATGAGAATAATCGTTCGAATAATCCAAATTATCTAAAAATTATAGAAACAATGTTTTATTTCTACCTTTTTATTACGTGTCAAGATGTAAGATGCAATCTATAAGATGAGAATAATCGTTCGAATAATCCAAATTATCTAAAAAATTATAGAAACAAAGTTTTATTTCTACCTTTTTATTACGTGTCAAGATGTAAGATGCAATCTATAAGATGAGAATAATCGTTCGAATAATCCAAATTATCTAAAAAAATTATAGAAACAAAGTTTTATTTCTACCTTTTTATTACGTGTCAAGATGTAAGATGCAATCTATAAGATGAGAATAATCGTTCGAATAATCCAAATTATCTAAAAAGTTATAGAAACAAAGTGTAATTTCTACCCTTTTATTACGTGTCAAGATGTAAGATGCAATCTATAAGATGAGAAAAATCGTCCGAATAATCCAAATAATCTAAAAAGTTATAGAAACAAAGTTTTATTTCTACCTTTTTATTACGTGTCAAGATGTAAGATGCAATCTATAAGATGAGAAAAATCGTCCGAATAATCCAAATAATCTAAAAAATTATAGAAACACAGTTTTATTTCTACCTTTTTATTACGTGTCAAGATGTAAGATGCAATCTATAAGATGAGAATAATCGTCCGAATAATCCAAATAATCTAAAAAATTATAGAAACAAAGTTTTATTTCTACCTTTTTTATTACGTGTCAAGATGTAAGATGCAATCTATAAGATGAGAATAATCGTCCAAATAATCCAAATAATCTAAAAAATTATAGAAACAAAGTTTTATTTCTACCTTTTTATTACGTGTCAAGATGTAAGATGCAATCTATAAGATGAGAATAATCGTTCGAATAATCCAAATTATCTAAAAAGTTATAGAAACAAAGTGTTATGTCTACCTTTTTATTACGTGTCAAGATGTAAGATGCAATCTATAAGATGAGAATAATCGTCCGAATAATCCAAATAATATAAAAAATTATAGAAACAAAGTTTTATTTCTACCTTTTTATTACGTGTCAAGATGTAAGATGCAATCTATAAGATGAGAATAATCGTCCGAATAATCCAAATTATCTAAAAAGTTATAGAAACAAAGTTTTATTTCTACCTTTTTATTACGTGTCAAGATGTAAGATGCAATCTATAAGATGAGAATAATCGTTCGAATAATTTAAATTATCTAAAAATTATAGAAACAATGTTTTATTTCTACCTTTTTATTACGTGTCAAGATGTAAGATGCAATCTAAAAGATGAGAATAATCGTTCGAATAATCCAAATTATCTAAAAAATTATAGAAACAAAGTTTTATTTCTACCTTTTTATTACGTGTCAAGATGTAAGATGCAATCTATAAGATGAGAATAATCGTTCGAATAATCCAAATTATCTAAAGTTATAGAAACAAAGTGTAATTTCTACCTTTTTATTACGTGTCAAGATGTAAGATGCAATCTATAAGATGAGAAAAATCGTCCGAATAATCCAAATAATCTTAAAAATTATAGAAACACAGTTTTATTTCTACCTTTTTATTACGTGTCAAGATGTAAGATGCAATCTATAAGATGAGAAAAATCGTCCGAATAATCCAAATAATCTAAAAAATTATAGAAACAAAGTTTTATTTCTACCTTTTTATTACGTGTCAAGATGTAAGATGCAATCTATAAGATGAGAAAAATCGTCCGAATAATCCAAATAATCTAAAAAATTATAGAAACACAGTTTTATTTCTACCTTTTTATTACGTGTCAAGATGTAAGATGCAATCTATAAGATGAGAAAAATCGTCCGAATAATCCAAATAATCTAAAAAATTATAGAAACAAAGTTTTATTTCTACCTTTTTATTACGTGTCAAGATGTAAGATGCAATCTATAAGATGAGAAAAATCGTCCGAATAATCCAAATAATCTAAAAAATTATAGAAACACAGTTTTATTTCTACCTTTTTATTACGTGTCAAGATGTAAGATGCAATCTATAAGATGAGAATAATCGTCCGAATAATCCAAATAATCTAAAAAATTATAGAAACAAAGTTTTATTTCTACCCTTTTTATTACGTGTCAAGATGTAAGATGCAATCTATAAGATGAGAATAATCGTCCGAATAATCCAAATAATCTAAAAAATTATAGAAACAAAGTTTTATTTCTACCTTTTTATTACGTGTCAAGATGTAAGATGCAATCTATAAGATGAGAATAATCGTTCGAATAATCCAAATTATCTAAAAGTTATAGAAACAAAGTGTTATGTCTACCTTTTTATTACGTGTCAAGATGTAAGATGCAATCTATAAGATGAGAATAATCGTCCGAATAATCCAAATAATATAAAAAATTATAGAAACAAAGTTTTATTTCTACCTTTTTATTACGTGTCAAGATGTAAGATGCAATCTATAAGATGAGAATAATCGTCCGAATAATCCAAATTATCTAAAAAGTTATAGAAACAAAGTTTTATTTCTACCTTTTTATTACGTGTCAAGATGTAAGATGCAATCTATAAGATGAGAATAATCGTTCGAATAATTTAAATTATCTAAAAATTATAGAAACAATGTTTTATTTCTACCTTTTTATTACGTGTCAAGATGTAAGATGCAATCTATAAGATGAGAATAATCGTTCGAATAATCCAAATTATCTAAAAAATTATAGAAACAAAGTTTTATTTCTACCTTTTTATTACGTGTCAAGATGTAAGATGCAATCTAAAAGATGAGAATAATCGTTCGAATAATCCAAATTATCTAAAAAATTATAGAAACAAAGTTTTATTTCTACCTTTTTATTACGTGTCAAGATGTAAGATGCAATCTATAAGATGAGAATAATCGTCCGAATAATCCAAATTATCTAAAAAGTTATAGAAACAAAGTGTTATTTCTACCTTTTTATTACGTGTCAAGATGTAAGATGCAATCTATAAGATGAGAATAATCGTTCGAATAATTTAAATTATATAAAAATTATAGAAACAATCTTTTATTTCTACATTTTTATTACGTGTCAAGATGTAAGATGCAATCTATAAGATGAGAATAATCGTTCGAATAATCCAAATTATCTAAAAAATTATAGAAACAAAGTTTTATTTCTACCTTTTTATTACGTGTCAAGATGTAAGATGCAATCTATAAGATGAGAATAATCGTTCGAATAATCCAAATTATCTAAAAAGTTATAGAAACAAAGTGTTATTTCTACCTTTTTATTACGTGTCAAGATGTAAGATGCAATCTATAAGATGAGAATAATCGTTCGAATAATCCAAATAATCTAAAAAATTATAGAAACAAAGTTTTATTTCTACCCTTTTGTTACGTGTCAAGATGTAAGATGCAATCTATAAGATGAGAATAATCGTTCGAATAATCCAAATAATCTAAAAAGTTATAGAAACAAAGTTTTATTTCTACCTTTTTGTTACGTGCTAAGATGTAAAATGCAATCTATAAGATGAGAATAATCGTTCGAATAATCCAAATAATCTAAAAAGTTATAGAAACAAAGTTTTATTTCTACCTTTTTATTACGTGTCAAGATGTAAGATGCAATCTATAAGATGAGAATAATCGTTCGAATAATCCAAATTATCTAAAAAGTTATAGAAACAAAGTTTTATTTCTACCTTTTTATTACGTGTCAAGATGTAAGATGCAATCTATAAGATGAGAATAATCGTTCGAATAATCCAAATAATCTAAAAAGTTATAGAAACAAAGTTTTATTTCTACCTTTTTATTACGTGTCAAGATGTAAGATGCAATCTATAAGATGAGAATAATCGTTCGAATAATCCAAATAATCTAAAAAGTTATAGAAACAAAGTTTTATTTCTACCTTTTTATTACGTGTCAAGATGTAAAATGCAATCTATAAGATGAGAATAATCGTTCGAATAATACAAATTATCTAAAAAGTTATAGAAACAAAGTTTTATTTCTACCTTTTTATTACGTGTCAAGATGTAAGATGCAATCTATAAGATGAGAATAATCGTTCGAATAATCCAAATAATCTAAAAAGTTATAGAAACAAAGTTTTATGTCTACCTTTTTATTACGTGTCAAGATGTAAGATGCAATCTATAAGATGAGAATAATCGTTCGAATAATTTAAATTATCTAAAAATTATAGAAACAAAGTTTTATTTCTACCCTTTTGTTACGTGTCAAGATGTAAGATGCAATCTATAAGATGAGAATAATCGTCCGTATAATCCAAATAATCTAAAAAATTATAGAAACAAAGTTTTATTTCTACCTTTTTATTACGTGTCAAGATGTAAGATGCAATCTATAAGATGAGAATAATCGTCCGAATAATCCAAATTATCTAAAAAGTTATAGAAACAAAGTGTTATTTCTACCTTTTTATTACGTGTCAAGATGTAAGATGCAATCTATAAGATGAGAATAATCGTCCGAATAATCCAAATAATCTAAAAAATTATAGAAACAAAGTTTTATTTCTACCCTTTTGTTACGTGTCAAGATGTAAGATGCAATCTATAAGATGAGAATAATCGTTCGAATAATCACAATTATCTAAAAATTATAGAAACAATGTTTTATTTCTACCTTTTTATTACGTGTCAAGATGTAAGATGCAATCTATAAGATGAGAATAATCGTTCGAATAATCCAAATTATCTAAAAAATTATAGAAACAAAGTTTTATTTCTACCTTTTTATTACGTGTCAAGATGTAAGATGCAATCTATAAGATGAGAATAATCGTTCGAATAATCCAAATTATCTAAAAAGTTATAGAAACAAAGTGTTATTTCTACCTTTTTATTACGTGTCAAGATGTAAGATGCAATCTATAAGATGAGAAAAATCGTCCGAATAATCCAAATAATCTAAAAAATTATAGAAACACAGTTTTATTTCTACCTTTTTATTACGTGTCAAGATGTAAGATGCAATCTATAAGATGAGAAAAATCGTCCGAATAATCCAAATAATCTAAAAAATTATAGAAACACAGTTTTATTTCTACCTTTTTATTACGTGTCAAGATGTAAGATGCAATCTATAAGATGAGAATAATCGTTCGAATAATCCTAATAATCTAAAAAATTATAGAAACAAAGTTTTATTTCTACCCTTTTTATTACGTGTCAAGATGTAAGATGCAATCTATAAGATGAGAATAATCGTCCGAATAATCCAAAACATCTAAAAAATTATAGAAACAAAGTTTTATTTCTACCTTTTTATTACGTGTCAAGATGTAAGATGCAATCTATAAGATGAGAATAATCGTTCGAATAATCCAAATTATCTAAAAAGTTATAGAAACAAAGTGTTATGTCTACTTTTTATTACGTGTCAATGTAAGATGCAATCTATAAGATGAGAATAATCGTCCGAATAATCCAAATAATATAAAAAATTATAGAAACAAAGTTTTATTTCTACCTTTTTATTACGTGTCAAGATGTAAGATGCAATCTATAAGATGAGAATAATCGTCCGAATAATCCAAATTATCTAAAAAGTTATAGAAACAAAGTTTTATTTCTACCTTTTTATTACGTGTCAAGATGTAAGATGCAATCTATAAGATGAGAATAATCGTTCGAATAATTTAAATTATCTAAAAATTATAGAAACAATGTTTTATTTCTACCTTTTTATTACGTGTCAAGATGTAAGATGCAATCTATAAGATGAGAATAATCGTTCGAATAATCCAAATTATCTAAAAAATTATAGAAACAAAGTTTTATTTCTACCTTTTTATTACGTGTCAAGATGTAAGATGCAATCTAAAAGATGAGAATAATCGTTCGAATAATCCAAATTATCTAAAAAATTATAGAAACAAAGTTTTATTTCTACCTTTTTATTACGTGTCAAGATGTAAGATGCAATCTATAAGATGAGAATAATCGTCCGAATAATCCAAATTATCTAAAAAGTTATAGAAACAAAGTTTTATTTCTACCTTTTTATTACGTGTCAAGATGTAAGATGCAATCTATAAGATGAGAATAATCGTTCGAATAATTTAAATTATCTAAAAATTATAGAAACAATGTTTTATTTCTACCTTTTTATTACGTGTCAAGATGTAAGATGCAATCTATAAGATGAGAATAATCGTTCGAATAATCCAAATTATCTAAAAAATTATAGAAACAAAGTTTTATTTCTACCTTTTTATTACGTGTCAAGATGTAAGATGCAATCTATAAGATGAGAATAATCGTTCGAATAATCCAAATTATCTAAAAAATTATAGAAACAAAGTTTTATTTCTACCTTTTTATTACGTGTCAAGATGTAAGATGCAATCTATAAGATGAGAATAATCGTTCGAATAATCCAAATTATCTAAAAAGTTATAGAAACAAAGTGTTATTTCTACCTTTTTATTACGTGTCAAGATGTAAGATGCAATCTATAAGATGAGAATAATCGTTCGAATAATCCAAATAATCTAAAAAATTATAGAAACAAAGTTTTATTTCTACCCTTTGTTACGTGTCAAGATGTAAGATGCAATCTATAAGATAAGAATAATCGTTCGAATAATCCAAATAATCTAAAAAGTTATAGAAACAAAGTTTTATTTCTACCTTTTTATTACGTGTCAAGATGTAAAATGCAATCTATAAGATGAGAATAATCGTTCGAATAATCCCAATAATCTAAAAAGTTATAGAAACAAAGTTTTATTTCTACCTTTTTATTACGTGTCAAGATATAAGATGCAATCTATAAGATGAGAATAATCGTTCGAATAATCCAAATTATCTAAAAAGTTATAGAAACAAAGTTTTATTTCTACCTTTTTATTACGTGTCAAGATGTAAGATGCAATCTATAAGATGCGAATAATCGTTCGAATAATCCAAATAATCTAAAAAGTTATAGAAACAAAGTTTTATTTCTACCTTTTTATTACGTGTCAAGATGTAAGATGCAATCTATAAGATGAGAATAATCGTTCGAATAATTTAAATTATCTAAAAATTATAGAAACAAAGTTTTATTTCTACCCTTTTGTTACGTGTCAAGATGTAAGATGCAATCTATAAGATGAGAATAATCGTTCGAATAATCCAAATAATCTAAAAAATTATAGAAACAAAGTTTTATTTCTACCTTTTTATTACGTGTCAAGATGTAAGATGCAATCTATAAGATGAGAATAATCGTTCGAATAATCCAAATTATCTAACAAATTATAGAAACAAAGTTTTATTTCTACCTTTTTATTACGTGTCAAGATGTAAGATGCAATCTATAAGATGAGAATAATCGTTCGAATAATCCAAATTATCTAAAAAGTTATAGAAACAAAGTTTTATTTCTACCTTTTTATTACGTGTCAAGATGTAAGATGCAATCTATAAGATGAGAATAATCGTTCGAATAATCCAAATTATCTAAAAAGTTATAGAAAAAAAGTTTTATTTCTACCTTTTTATTACGTGTCAAGATGTAAGATGCAATCTATAAGATGAGAATAATCGTTCGAATAATCCAAATTATCTAAAAAGTTATAGAAACAAAGTTTTATTTCTACCTTTTTATTACGTGTCAAGATGTAAGATGCAATCTATAAGATGAGAATAATCGTTCGAATAATCCAAATAATCTAAAAAGTTATAGAAACAAAGTTTTATTTCTACCTTTTTATTACGTGTCAAGATGTAAGATGCAATCTATAAGATGAGAATAATCGTTCGAATAATCCAAATAATCTAAAAAATTATAGAAACAAAGTTTTATTTCTACCTTTTTGTTACGTGTCAAGATGTAAGATGCAATCTATAAGATGAGAATAATCGTTCGAATAATTTAAATTATCTAAAAATTATAGAAACAAAGTTTTATTTCTACCTTTTTGTTACGTGTCAAGATGTAAGATGCAATCTATAAGATGAGAATAATCGTTCGAATAATCCAAATAATCTAAAAAGTTATAGAAACAAAGTTTTATTTCTACCTTTTTATTACGTGTCAAGATGTAAGATGCAATCTATAAGATGAGAATAATCGTTCGAATAATCCAAATAATCTAAAAAATTATAGAAACAAAGTTTTATTTCTACCTTTTTATTACGTGTCAAGATGTAAGATGCAATCTATAAGATGAGAATAATCGTTCGAATAATCCAAATAATCTAAAAAATTATAGAAACAAAGTTTTATTTCTACCTTTTTGTTACGTGTCAAGATGTAAGATGCAATCTATAAGATGAGAATAATCGTTCGAATAATTTAAATTATCTAAAAATTATAGAAACAAAGTTTTATTTCTACCTTTTTATTACGTGTCAAGATGTAAGATGCAATCTATAAGATGAGAATAATCGTTCGAATAATCCAAATAATCTAAAAAGTTATAGAAACAAAGTTTTATTTCTACCTTTTTATTACGTGTCAAGATGTAAGATGCAATCTATAAGATGAGAATAATCGTCCGAATAATCCAAATAATCTAAAAAATTATAGAAACAAAGTTTTATTTCTACCTTTTTATTACGTGTCAAGATGTAAGATGCAATCTATAAGATGAGAATAATCGTCCGAATAATCCAAATAATCTAAAAAATTATAGAAACAAAGTTTTATTTCTACCTTTTTATTACGTGTCAAGATGTAAGATGCAATCTATAAGATGAGAATAATCGTTCGAATAATCCAAATAATCTAAAAAATTATAGAAACAAAGTTTTATTTCTACCTTTTTATTACGTGTCAAGATGTAAGATGCAATCTATAAGATGAGAATAATCGTTCGAATAATCCAAATAATCTAAAAAATTATAGAAACAAAGTTTTATTTCTACCTTTTTGTTACGTGTCAAGATGTAAGATGCAATCTATAAGATGAGAATAATCGTCCGAATAATCCAAATAATCTAAAAAATTATAGAAACAAAGTTTTATTTCTACCTTTTTATTACGTGTCAAGATGTAAGATGCAATCCATAAGATGAGAATAATCGTCCGAATAATCCAAATAATCTAAAAAATAATAGAAACAAAGTTTTATTTCTACCTTTTTATTACGTGTCAAGACGTAAGATGCAATCTATAAGATGAGAATAATCGTCCGAATAATCCAAATAATCTAAAAAATTATAGAAACAAAGTTTTATTTCTACCTTTTTGTTACGTGTCAAGATGTAAGATGCAATCTATGAGATGAGAATAATCGTTCGAATAATCCGAATAATCTAAAAAATTATAGAAACAAAGTTTTATTTCTACCTTTTTATTACGTGTCAAGATGTAAGATGCAATCTATAAGATGAGAATAATCGTTCGAATAATCCAAATAATCTAAAAAATTATAGAAACAAAGTTTTATTTCTACCTTTTTATTACGTGTCAAGATGTAAGATGCAATCTATAAGATGAGAATAATCGTCCGAATAATCCAAATAATCTAAAAAATTATAGAAACAAAGTTTTATTTCTACCTTTTTATTACGTGTCAAGATGTAAGATGCAATCTATAAGATGAGAATAATCGTCCGAATAATCCAAATAATCTAAAAAATTATAGAAACAAAGTTTTATTTCTACCTTTTTATTACGTGTCAAGATGTAAGATGCAATCTATAAGATGAGAATAATCGTCCGAATAATCCAAATAATCCAAAAAATTATAGAAACAAAGTTTTAATTTCTACCTTTTTGTTACGTGTCAAGATGTAAGATGCAATCTATAAGATGAGAATAATCGTTCGAATAATCAAAATAATCTAAAAAATTATAGAAACAAAGTTTTATTTCTACCTTTTTATTACGTGTCAAGATGTAAGATGCAATCTATAAGATGAGAATAATCGTTCGAATAATCCAAATAATCTAAAAAATTATAGAAACAAAGTTTTATTTCTACCTTTTTATTACGTGTCAAGATGTAAGATGCAATCTATAAGATGAGAATAATCGTCCGAATAATCCAAATAATCTAAAAAATTATAGAAACAAAGTTTTATTTCTACCTTTTTATTACGTGTAAAGATGTAAGATGCAATCTATAAGATGAGAATAATCGTTCGAATAATCCAAATAATCTAAAAAATTATAGAAACAAAGTTTTATTTCTACCTTTTTGTTACGTGTCAAGATGTAAGATGCAATCTATAAGATGAGAATAATCGTTCGAATAATTTAAATTATCTAAAAATTATAGAAACAAAGTTTTATTTCTACCTTTTTGTTACGTGTCAAGATGTAAGATGCAATGTATAAGATGAGAATAATCGTTCGAATAATTTAAATTATCTAAAAATTATAGAAACAAAGTTTTATTTCTACCTTTTTATTACGTGTCAAGATGTAAGATGCAATCTACAAGATGAGAATAATCGTTCGAATAATTTAAATTATCTAAAAATTATAGAAACAAAGTTTTATTTCTACCCTTTTGTTACGTGTCAAGATGTAAGATGTAATCTATAAGATGAGAATAATCGTTCGAATAATCCAAATAATCTAAAAAATTATAGAAACAAAGTTTTATTTCTACCTTTTTATTACGTGTCAAGATGTAAGATGCAATCTATAAGATGAGAATAATCGTTCGAATAATCCAAATTATCTAAAAAATTATAGAAACAAAGTTTTATTTCTACCTTTTTATTACGTGTCAAGATGTAAGATGCAATCTATAAGATGAGAATAATCGTTCGAATAATCCAAATTATCTAAAAAGTTATAGAAACAAAGTTTTATTTCTACCTTTTTATTACGTGTCAAGATGTAAGATGCAATCTATAAGATGAGAATAATCGTTCGAATAATCCAAATTATCTAAAAAGTTATAGAAACAAAGTTTTATTTCTACCTTTTTATTACGTGTCAAGATGTAAGATGCAATCTATAAGATGAGAATAATCGTTCGAATAATCAAACTTATATAAAAAGTTATAGAAACAAAGTTTTATTTCTACCTTTTTATTACGTGTCAAGATGTAAGATGCAATCTATAAGATGAGAATAATCGTTCGAATAATCCAAATAATCTAAAAAGTTATAGAAACAAAGTTTTATTTCTACCTTTTTATTACGTGTCAAGATGTAAGATGCAATCTATAAGATGAGAATAATCGTTCGAATAATCCAAATTATCTAAAAAGTTATAGAAACAAAGTTTTATTTCTACCTTTTTATTACGTGTCAAGATGTAAGATGCAATCTATAAGATGAGAATAATCGTTCGAATAATTTAAATTATCTAAAAAGTTATAGAAACAATGTTTTATTTCTACATTTTTATTACGTGTCAAGATGTAAGATGCAATCTATAAGATGAGAATAATCGTTCGAATAATCCAAATTATCTAAAAAATTATAGAAACAAAGTTTTATTTCTACCTTTTTATTACGTGTCAAGATGTAAGATGCAATCTATAAGATGAGAATAATCGTTCGAATAATCCAAATTATCTAAAAAATTATAGAAACAAAGTTTTATTTCTACCTTTTTATTACGTGTCAAGATGTAAGATGCAATCTATAAGATGAGAATAATCGTTCGAATAATCCAAATAATCTAAAAAATTATAGAAACAAAGTTTTATTTCTACCCTTTTGTTACGTGTCAAGATGTAAGATGCAATCTATAAGATGAGAATAATCGTTCGAATAATCCAAATAATCTAAAAAGTTATAGAAACAAAGTTTTATTTCTACCTTTTTATTACGTGTCAAGATGTAAAATGCAATCTATAAGATGAGAATAATCGTTCGAATAATCCAAATAATCTAAAAAGTTATAGAAACAAAGTTTTATTTCTACCTTTTTATTACGTGTCAAGATGTAAGATGCAATCCATAAGATGAGAATAATCGTTCGAATAATCCAAATTATCTAAAAAGTTATAGAAACAAAGTTTTATTTCCACCTTTTTATTACGTGTCAAGATGTAAGATGCAATCTATAAGATGAGAATAATCGTTCGAATAATCCAAATAATCTAAAAAGTTATAGAAACAAAGTTTTATTTCTACCTTTTTATTACGTGTCAAGATGTAAGATGCAATCTATAAGATGAGAATAATCGTTCGAATAATTTAAATTATCTAAAAATTATAGAAACAAAGTTTTATTTCTACCCTTTTGTTACGTGTCAAGATGTAAGATGCAATCTATAAGATCAGAATAATCGTTCGAATAATCCAAATAATCTAAAAAAGTTATAGAAACAAAGTTTTATTTCTACCTTTTTATTACGTGTCAAGATGTAAGATGCAATCTATAAGATGAGAATAATCGTTCGAATAATCCAAATTATCTAAAAAATTATAGAAACAAAGTTTTATTTCTACCTTTTTATTACGTGTCAAGATGTAAGATGCAATCTATAAGATGAGAATAATCGTTCGAATAATCCAAATTATCTAAAAAGTTATAGAAACAAAGTTTTATTTCTACCTTTTTATTACGTGTCAAGATGTAAGATGCAATCTATAAGATGAGAATAATCGTTCGAATAATCCAAATTATCTAAAAATTATAGAAACAAAGTTTTATTTCTACCTTTTTATTACGTGTCAAGATGTAAGATGCAATCTATAAGATGAGAATAATCGTTCGAATAATCCAAATTATCTAAAAAGTTATAGAAACAAAGTTTTATTTCTACCTTTTTATTACGTGTCAAGATGTAAGATGCAATCTATAAGATGAGAATAATCGTTCGAATAATCCAAATAATCTAAAAAGTTATAGAAACAAAGTTTTATTTCTACCTCTTTATTACGTGTCAAGATGTAAGATGCAATCTATAAGATGAGAATAATCGTTCGAATAATCCAAATAATCTAAAAAGTTATAGAAACAAAGTTTTATTTCTACCTTTTTATTACGTGTCAAGATGTAAGATGCAATCTATAAGATGAGAATAATCGTTCGAATAATCCAAATTATCTAAAAAGTTATAGAAACAAAGTTTTATTTCTACCTTTTTATTACGTGTCAAGATGTAAGATGCAATCTATAAGATGAGAATAATCGTTCGAATAATCCAAATAATCTAAAAAGTTATAGAAACAAAGTTTTATTACTACCTTTTTATTACGTGTCAAGATGTAAGATGCAATCTATAAGATGAGAATAATCGTTCGAATAATTTAAATTATCTAAAAATTATAGAAACAAAGTTTTATTTCTACCCTTTTGTTACGTGTCAAGATGTAAGATGCAATCTATAAGATGAGAATAATCGTTCGAATAATCCAAATTATCTAAAAAGTTATAGAAACAAAGTTTTATTTCTACCTTTTTATTACGTGTCAAGATGTAAGATGCAATCTATAAGATGAGAATAATCATTCGAATAATCCAAATTATCTAAAAAATTATAGAAACAAAGTTTTATTTCTACCTTTTTATTACGTGTCAAGATGTAAGATGCAATCTATAAGATGAGAATAATCGTTCGAATAATTTAAATTATCTAAAAAGTTATAGAAACAAAGTTTTATTTCTACCTTTTTATTACGTGTCAAGATGTAAGATGCAATCTATAAGATGAGAATAATCGTTCGAATAATCCAAATAATCTAAAAAGTTATAGAAACAAAGTTTTATTTCTACCTTTTTGTTACGTGTCAAGATGTAAGATGCAATCTATAAGATGAGAATAATCGTTCGAATAATTTAAATTATCTAAAAATAATAGAAACAAAGTGTTATGTCTACCTTTTAATTACGTGTCAAGATGTAAGATGCAATCTATAAGATGAGAATAATCGTTCGAATAATCCAAATAATCTAAAAAATTATAGAAACAAAGTTTTATTTCTACCTTTTTATTACGTGTCAAGATGTAAGATGCAATCTATAAGATGAGAATAATCGTTCGAATAATCCAAATAATCTAAAAAATTATAGAAACAAAGTTTTATTTCTACCTTTTTATTACGTGTCAAGATGTAAGATGCAATCTATAAGATGAGAATAATCGTCCGAATAATCCAAATAATCTAAAAAATTATAGAAACAAAGTTTTATTTCTACCTTTTATTACGTGTCAAGATGTAAGATGCAATCTATAAGATGAGAATAATCGTCCGAATAATCCAAATAATCTAAAAAATTATAGAAACAAAGTTTTATTTCTACCTTTTTATTACGTGTCAAGATGTAAGAGGCAATCTATAAGATGAGAATAATCGTCCGAATAATCCAAATAATCTAAAAAATTATAGAAACAAAGTTTTATTTCTACCTTTTTATTACGTGTCAAGATGTAAGATGCAATCTATAAGATGAGAATAATCGTTCGTATAATCCAAATAATCTAAAAAATTATAGAAACAAAGTTTTAATTTCTACCTTTTTGTTACGTGTCAAGATGTAAGAAGCAATCTATAAGATGAGAATAATCGTTCGAATAATCCAAATAATCTAAAAAATTATAGAAACAAAGTTTTATCTCTACCTTTTTATTACGTGTCAAGATGTAAGATGCAATCTATAAGATGAGAATAATCGTTCGAATAATCCAAATAATCTAAAAAATTATAGAAACAAAGTTTTATTTCTACCTTTTTATTACGTGTCAAGATGTAAGATGCAATCTATAAGATGAGAATAATCGTCCGAATAATCCAAATAATCTAAAAAATTATAGAAACAAAGTTTTATTTCTACCTTTTTGTTACGTGTCAAGATGTAAGATGCAATCTATAAGATGAGAATAATCGTTCGAATAATTTAAATTATCTAAAAATTATAGAAACAAAGTTTTATTTCTACCTTTTTATTACGTGTCAAGATGTAAGATGAAATCTATAAGATGAGAATAATCGTCCGAATAATCCAAATAATCTAAAAAATTATAGAAACAAAGTTTTATTTCTACCTTTTTATTACGTGTCAAGATGTAAGATGCAATCTATAAGATGAGAATAATCGTTCGAATAATCCAAATAATCTAAAAAATTATAGAAACAAAGTTTTATTTCTACCTTTTTGTTACGTGTCAAGATGTAAGATGCAATCTATAAGATGAGAATAATCGTTCGAATAATTTAAATTATCTAAAAATTATAGAAACAAAGTTTTATTTCTACCTTTTTGTTACGTGTCAAGATGTAAGATGCAATCTATAAGATGAGAATAATCGTTCGAATAATTTAAATTATCTAAAAATTATAGAAACAAAGTTTTATTTCTACCTTTTTATTACGTGTCAAGATGTAAGATGCAATCTATAAGATGAGAATAATCGTCCGAATAATCCCAATAATCTAAAAAATTATAGAAACAAAGTTTTATTTCTACCTTTTTATTACGTGTCAAGATGTAAGATGCAATCTATAAGATGAGAATAATCGTTCGAATAATCCAAATAATCTAAAAAATTATAGAAACAAAGTTTTATTTCTACCTTTTTATTACGTGTCAAGATGTAAGATGCAATCTATAAGATGAGAATAATCGTTCGAATAATTTAAATTATCTAAAAATTATAGAAACAATGTTTTATTTCTACATTTTTATTACGTGTCAAGATGTAAGATGCAATCTATAAGATGAGAATAATCGTTCGAATAATCCAAATTATCTAAAAGATTATAGAAACAAAGTTTTATTTCTACCTTTTTATTACGTGTCAAGATGTAAGATGCAATCTATAAGATGAGAATAATCGTCCGAATAATCCAAATAATCTAAAAAATTATAGAAACAAAGTTTTATTTCTACCTTTTTATTACGTGTCAAGATGTAAGATGCAATCTATAAGATGAGAATAATCGTCCGAATAATCCAAATAATCTAAAAAATTATAGAAACAAAGTTTTATTTCTACCTTTTTATTACGTGTCAAGATGTAAGATGCAATCTATAAGATGAGAATAATCGTCCGAATAATCCAAATAATCTAAAAAATTATAGAAACAAAGTTTTATTTCTACCTTTTTATTACGTGTCAAGATGTAAGATGCAATCTATAAGATGAGAATAATCGTCCGAATAATCCAAATAATCTAAAAAATTATAGAAACAAAGTTTTATTTCTACCTTTTTATTACGTGTCAAGATTTAAGATGCAATCTATAAGATGAGAATAATCGTCCGAATAATCCAAATAATCTAAAAAATTATAGAAACACAGTTTTATTTCTACCTTTTTATTACGTGTCAAGATGTAAGATGCAATCTATAAGATGAGAATAATCGTTCGAATAATCCAAATAATCTAAAAAATTATGGAAACAAAGTTTTATTTCTACCTTTTTGTTACGTGTTAAGATGTAAGATGCAATCTATAAGATGAGAATAATCGTTCGAATAATTTAAATTATCTAAAAATTATAGAAACAAAGTTTTATTTCTACCTTTTTGTTACGTGTCAAGATGTAAGATGCAATCTATAAGATGAGAATAATCGTTCGAATAATTTAAATTATCGAAAAATTATAGAAACAAAGTTTTATTTCTACCTTTTTATTACGTGTCAAGATGTAAGATGCAATCTATAAGATGAGAATAATCGTCCGAATAATCCAAATAATCTAAAAAATTATAGAAACAAAGTTTTATTTCTACCTTTTTATTACGTGTCAAGATGTAAGATGCAATCTATAAGATGAGAATAATCGTTCGAATAATCCAAATAATCTAAAAAATTATAGAAACAAAGTTTTATTTCTACCTTTTTATTACGTGTCAAGATGTAAGATGCAATCTATAAGATGAGAATAATCGTTCGAATAATCCAAATAATCTAAAAAATTATAGAAACAAAGTTTTATTTCTACCTTTTTATTACGTGTCAAGATGTAAGATGCAATCTATAAGATGAGAATAATCGTCCGAATAATCCAAATAATCTAAAAAATTATAGAAACAAAGTTTTATTTCTACCTTTTTATTACGTGTCAAGATGTAAGATGCAATCTATAAGATGAGAATAATCGTCCGAATAATCCAAATAATCTAAAAAATTATAGAAACAAAGTTTTATTTCTACCTTTTTATTACGTGTCAAGATGTAAGATGCAATCTATAAGATGAGAATAATCGTTCGAATAATCCAAATAATCTAAAAAATTATAGAAACAAAGTTTTATTTCTACCTTTTTATTACGTGTCAAGATGTAAGATGCAATCTATAAGATGAGAATAATCGTTCGAATAATCCAAATTATCTAAAAAGTTATAGAAACAAAGTGTAATTTCTACCTTTTTATTACGTGTCAAGATGTAAGATGCAATCTATAAGATGAGAATAATCGTTCGAATAATCCAAATAATCTAAAAAATTATAGAAACAAAGTTTTATTTCTACCTTTTTATTACGTGTCAAGATGTAAGATGCAATCTATAAGATGAGAATAATCGTTCGAATAATCCAAATAATCTAAAAAATTATAGAAACAAAGTTTTATTTCTACCTTTTTATTACGTGTCATGATGTAAGATGCAATCTATAAGATGAGAATAATCGTTCGAATAATCCAAATAATCTAAAAAATTATAGAAACAAAGTTTTATTTCTACCTTTTTGTTACGTGTCAAGATGTAAGATGCAATCTATAAGATGAGAATAATCGTTCGAATAATTTAAATTATCTAAAAATTATAGAAACAAAGTTTTATTTCTACCTTTTTGTTACGTGTCAAGATGTAAGATGCAATCTATAAGATGAGAATAATCGTTCGAATAATTTAAATTATCTAAAAATTATAGAAACAAAGTTTTATTTCTACCTTTTTATTACGTGTCAAGATGTAAGATGCAATCTATAAGATGAGAATAATCGTCCGAATAATCCCAATAATCTAAAAAATTATAGAAACAAAGTTTTATTTCTACCTTTTTATTACGTGTCAAGATGTAAGATGCAATCTATAAGATGAGAATAATCGTTCGAATAATCCAAATAATCTAAAAAATTATAGAAACAAAGTTTTATTTCTACCTTTTTATTACGTGTCAAGATGTAAGATGCAATCTATAAGATGAGAATAATCGTTCGAATAATTTAAATTATCTAAAAATTATAGAAACAATGTTTTATTTCTACATTTTTATTACGTGTCAAGATGTAAGATGCAATCTATAAGATGAGAATAATCGTTCGAATAATCCAAATTATCTAAAAGATTATAGAAACAAAGTTTTATTTCTACCTTTTTATTACGTGTCAAGATGTAAGATGCAATCTATAAGATGAGAATAATCGTCCGAATAATCCAAATAATCTAAAAAATTATAGAAACAAAGTTTTATTTCTACCTTTTTATTACGTGTCAAGATGTAAGATGCAATCTATAAGATGAGAATAATCGTCCGAATAATCCAAATAATCTAAAAAATTATAGAAACAAAGTTTTATTTCTACCTTTTTATTACGTGTCAAGATGTAAGATGCAATCTATAAGATGAGAATAATCGTCCGAATAATCCAAATAATCTAAAAAATTATAGAAACAAAGTTTTATTTCTACCTTTTTATTACGTGTCAAGATGTAAGATGCAATCTATAAGATGAGAATAATCGTCCGAATAATCCAAATAATCTAAAAAATTATAGAAACAAAGTTTTATTTCTACCTTTTTATTACGTGTCAAGATTTAAGATGCAATCTATAAGATGAGAATAATCGTCCGAATAATCCAAATAATCTAAAAAATTATAGAAACACAGTTTTATTTCTACCTTTTTATTACGTGTCAAGATGTAAGATGCAATCTATAAGATGAGAATAATCGTTCGAATAATCCAAATAATCTAAAAAATTATGGAAACAAAGTTTTATTTCTACCTTTTTGTTACGTGTCAAGATGTAAGATGCAATCTATAAGATGAGAATAATCGTTCGAATAATTTAAATTATCTAAAAATTATAGAAACAAAGTTTTATTTCTACCTTTTTGTTACGTGTCAAGATGTAAGATGCAATCTATAAGATGAGAATAATCGTTCGAATAATTTAAATTATCTAAAAATTATAGAAACAAAGTTTTATTTCTACCTTTTTATTACGTGTCAAGATGTAAGATGCAATCTATAAGATGAGAATAATCGTCCGAATAATCCAAATAATCTAAAAAATTATAGAAACAAAGTTTTATTTCTACCTTTTTATTACGTGTCAAGATGTAAGATGCAATCTATAAGATGAGAATAATCGTTCGAATAATCCAAATAATCTAAAAAATTATAGAAACAAAGTTTTATTTCTACCTTTTTATTACGTGTCAAGATGTAAGATGCAATCTATAAGATGAGAATAATCGTTCGAATAATCCAAATAATCTAAAAAATTATAGAAACAAAGTTTTATTTCTACCTTTTTATTACGTGTCAAGATGTAAGATGCAATCTATAAGATGAGAATAATCGTCCGAATAATCCAAATAATCTAAAAAATTATAGAAACAAAGTTTTATTTCTACCTTTTTATTACGTGTCAAGATGTAAGATGCAATCTATAAGATGAGAATAATCGTCCGAATAATCCAAATAATCTAAAAAATTATAGAAACAAAGTTTTATTTCTACCTTTTTATTACGTGTCAAGATGTAAGATGCAATCTATAAGATGAGAATAATCGTTCGAATAATCCAAATAATCTAAAAAATTATAGAAACAAAGTTTTATTTCTACCTTTTTATTACGTGTCAAGATGTAAGATGCAATCTATAAGATGAGAATAATCGTTCGAATAATCCAAATTATCTAAAAAGTTATAGAAACAAAGTGTAATTTCTACCTTTTTATTACGTGTCAAGATGTAAGATGCAATCTATAAGATGAGAATAATCGTCCGAATAATCCAAATAATCTAAAAAATTATAGAAACAAAGTTTTATTTCTACCTTTTTATTACGTGTCAAGATGTAAGATGCAATCTATAAGATGAGAATAATCGTTCGAATAATCCAAATAATCTAAAAAATTATAGAAACAAAGTTTTATTTCTACCTTTTTATTACGTGTCAAGATGTAAGATGCAATCTATAAGATGAGAATAATCGTTCGAATAATCCAAATAATCTAAAAAATTATAGAAACAAAGTTTTATTTCTACCTTTTTATTACGTGTCAAGATGTAAGATGCAATCTATAAGATGAGAATAATCGTCCGAATAATCCAAATAATCTAAAAAATTATAGAAACAAAGTTTTATTTCTACCTTTTTATTACGTGTCAAGATGTAAGATGCAATCTATAAGATGAGAATAATCGTTCGAATAATCCAAATAATCTAAAAAATTATAGAAACAAAGTTTTATTTCTACCTTTTTATTACGTGTCAAGATGTAAGATGCAATCTATAAGATGAGAATAATCGTTCGAATAATTTAAATTATCTAAACATTATAGAAACAATGTTTTATTTCTACATTTTTATTACGTGTCAAGATGTAAGATGCAATCTATAAGATGAGAATAATCGTTCGAATAATCCAAATTATCTAAAAAATTATAGAAACAAAGTTTTATTTCTACCTTTTTATTACGTGTCAAGATGTAAGATGCAATCTATAAGATGAGAATAATCGTTCGAATAATCCAAATTATCTAAAAAGTTATAGAAACAAAGTTTTATTTCTACCTTTTTATTACGTGTCAAGATGTAAGATGCAATCTATAAGATGAGAATAATCGTTCGAATAATCCAAATTATCTAAATAGTTATAGAAACAAAGTGTTATTTCTACCTTTTTATTACGTGTCAAGATGTAAGATGCAATCTATAAGATGAGAATAATCGTTCGAATAATCCAAATAATCTAAAAAATTATAGAAACAAAGTTTTATTTCTACCCTTTTGTTACGTGTCAAGATGTAAGATGCAATCTATAAGATGAGAATAATCGTTCGAATAATCCAAATAATCTAAAAAGTTATAGAAACAAAGTTTTATTTCTACCTTTTTATTACGTGTCAAGATGTAAAATGCAATCTATAAGATGAGAATAATCGTTCGAATAATCCAAATAATCTAAAAAGTTATAGAAACAAAGTTTTATTTCTACCTTTTTATTACGTGTCAAGATGTAAGATGCAATCTATAAGATGAGAGTAATCGTTCGAATAATCCAAATTATCTAAAAAGTTATAGAAACAAAGTTTTATTTCTACCTTTTTATTACGTGTCAAGATGTAAGATGCAATCTATAAGATGAGAATAATCGTTCGAATAATCCAAATAATCTAAAAAGTTATAGTAACAAAGTTTTATTTCTACCTTTTTATTACGTGTCAAGATGTAAGATGCAATCTATAAGATGAGAATAATCGTTCGAATAATTTAAATTATCTAAAAATTATAGAAACAAAGTTTTATTTCTACCCTTTTGTTACGTGTCAAGATGTAAGATGCAATCTATAAGATGAGAATAATCGTTCGAATAATCCAAATAATCTAAAAAATTATAGAAACAAAGTTTTATTTCTACCTTTTTATTACGTGTCAAGATGTAAGATGCAATCTATAAGATGAGAATAATCGTTCGAATAATCCAAATAATCTAAAAAATTATAGAAACAAAGTTTTATTTCTACCTTTTTATTACGTGTCAAGATGTAAGATGCAATCTATAAGATGAGAATAATCGTCCGAATAATCCAAATAATCTAAAAAATTATAGAAACAAAGTTTTATTTCTACCTTTTTATTACGTGTCAAGATGTAAGATGCAATCTATAAGATGAGAATAATCGTCCGAATAATCCAAATAATCTAAAAAATTATAGAAACAAAGTTTTATTTCTACCTTTTTATTACGTGTCAAGATTTAAGATGCAATCTATAAGATGAGAATAATCGTCCGAATAATCCAAATAATCTAAAAAATTATAGAAACACAGTTTTATTTCTACCTTTTTATTACGTGTCAAGATGTAAGATGCAATCTATAAGATGAGAATAATCGTTCGAATAATCCAAATAATCTAAAAAATTATAGAAACAAAGTTTTATTTCTACCTTTTTGTTACGTGTCAAGATGTAAGATGCAATCTATAAGATGAGAATAATCGTTCGAATAATTTAAATTATCTAAAAAATTATAGAAACAAAGTTTTATTTCTACCTTTTTGTTACGTGTCAAGATGTAAGATGCAATCTATAAGATGAGAATAATCGTTCGAATAATTTAAATTATCTAAAAATTATAGAAACAAAGTTTTATTTCTACCTTTTTATTACGTGTCAAGATGTAAGATGCAATCTATAAGATGAGAATAATCGTCCGAATAATCCAAATAATCTAAAAAATTATAGAAACAAAGTTTTATTTCTACCTTTTTATTACGTGTCAAGATGTAAGATGCAATCTATAAGATGAGAATAATCGTTCGAATAATCCAAATAATCTAAAAAATTATAGAAACAAAGTTTTATTTCTACCTTTTTATTACGTGTCAAGATGTAAGATGCAATCTATAAGATGAGAATAATCGTTCGAATAATCCAAATAATCTAAAAAATTATAGAAACAAAGTTTTATTTCTACCTTTTTATTACGTGTCAAGATGTAAGATGCAATCTATAAGATGAGAATAATCGTCCGAATAATCCAAATAATCTAAAAAATTATAGAAACAAAGTTTTATTTCTACCTTTTTATTACGTGTCAAGATGTAAGATGCAATCTATAAGATGAGAATAATCGTCCGAATAATCCAAATAATCTAAAAAATTATAGAAACAAAGTTTTATTTCTACCTTTTTATTACGTGTCAAGATGTAAGATGCAATCTATAAGATGAGAATAATCGTTCGAATAATCCAAATAATCTAAAAAATTATAGAAACAAAGTTTTATTTCTACCTTTTTATTACGTGTCAAGATGTAAGATGCAATCTATAAGATGAGAATAATCGTTCGAATAATCCAAATTATCTAAAAAGTTATAGAAACAAAGTGTAATTTCTACCTTTTTATTACGTGTCAAGATGTAAGATGCAATCTATAAGATGAGAATAATCGTCCGAATAATCCAAATAATCTAAAAAATTATAGAAACAAAGTTTTATTTCTACCTTTTTATTACGTGTCAAGATGTAAGATGCAATCTATAAGATGAGAATAATCGTTCGAATAATCCAAATAATCTAAAAAATTATAGAAACAAAGTTTTATTTCTACCTTTTTATTACGTGTCAAGATGTAAGATGCAATCTATAAGATGAGAATAATCGTTCGAATAATCCAAATAATCTAAAAAATTATAGAAACAAAGTTTTATTTCTACCTTTTTATTACGTGTCAAGATGTAAGATGCAATCTATAAGATGAGAATAATCGTCCGAATAATCCAAATAATCTAAAAAATTATAGAAACAAAGTTTTATTTCTACCTTTTTATTACGTGTCAAGATGTAAGATGCAATCTATAAGATGAGAATAATCGTTCGAATAATCCAAATAATCTAAAAAATTATAGAAACAAAGTTTTATTTCTACCTTTTTATTACGTGTCAAGATGTAAGATGCAATCTATAAGATGAGAATAATCGTTCGAATAATTTAAATTATCTAAAAATTATAGAAACAATGTTTTATTTCTACATTTTTATTACGTGTCAAGATGTAAGATGCAATCTATAAGATGAGAATAATCGTTCGAATAATCCAAATTATCTAAAAAATTATAGAAACAAAGTTTTATTTCTACCTTTTTATTACGTGTCAAGATGTAAGATGCAATCTATAAGATGAGAATAATCGTTCGAATAATCCAAATTATCTAAAAAGTTATAGAAACAAAGTTTTATTTCTACCTTTTTATTACGTGTCAAGATGTAAGATGCAATCTATAAGATGAGAATAATCGTTCGAATAATCCAAATTATCTAAAAAGTTATAGAAACAAAGTGTTATTTCTACCTTTTTATTACGTGTCAAGATGTAAGATGCAATCTATAAGATGAGAATAATCGTTCGAATAATCCAAATTATCTAAAAAGTTATAGAAACAAAGTTTTATTTCTACCTTTTTATTACGTGTCAAGATGTAAGATGCAATCTATAAGATGAGAATAATCGTTCGAATAATCCAAATTATCTAAAAAGTTATAGAAACAAAGTGTTATTTCTACCTTTTTATTACGTGTCAAGATGTAAGATGCAATCTATAAGATGAGAATAATCGTTCGAATAATCCAAATAATCTAAAAAATTATAGAAACAAAGTTTTATTTCTACCCTTTTGTTACGTGTCAAGATGTAAGATGCAATCTATAAGATGAGAATAATCGTTCGAATAATCCAAATAATCTAAAAAGTTATAGAAACAAAGTTTTATTTCTACCTTTTTATTACGTGTCAAGATGTAAAATGCAATCTATAAGATGAGAATAATCGTTCGAATAATCCAAATAATCTAAAAAGTTATAGAAACAAAGTTTTATTTCTACCTTTTTATTACGTGTCAAGATGTAAGATGCAATCTATAAGATGAGAGTAATCGTTTGAATAATCCAAATTATCTAAAAAGTTATAGAAACAAAGTTTTATTTCTACCTTTTTATTACGTGTCAAGATGTAAGATGCAATCTATAAGATGAGAATAATCGTTCGAATAATCCAAATAATCTAAAAAGTTATAGAAACAAAGTTTTATTTCTACCTTTTTATTACGTGTCATGATGTAAGATGCAATCTATAAGATGAGAATAATCGTTCGAATAATTTAAATTATCTAAAAATTATAGAAACAAAGTTTTATTTCTACCCTTTTGTTACGTGTCAAGATGTAAGATGCAATCTATAAGATGAGAATAATCGTTCGAATAATCCAAATAATCTAAAAAATTATAGAAACAAAGTTTTATTTCTACCTTTTTATTACGTGTCAAGATGTAAGATGCAATCTATAAGATGAGAATAATCGTTCGAATAATCCAAATTATCTAAAAAATTATAGAAACAAAGTTTTATTTCTACCTTTTTATTACGTGTCAAGATGTAAGATGCAATCTATAAGATGAGAATAATCGTTCGAATAATCCAAATTATCTAAAAAGTTATAGAAACAAAGTTTTATTTCTACCTTTTTATTACGTGTCAAGATGTAAGATGCAATCTATAAGATGAGAATAATCGTTCGAATAATCCAAATTATCTAAAAAGTTATAGAAACAAAGTTTTATTTCTACCTTTTTATTACGTGTCAAGATGTAAGATGCAATCTATAAGATGAGAATAATCGTTCGAATAATCCAAATAATCTAAAAAGTTATAGAAACAAAGTTTTATTTCTACCTTTTTATTACGTGTCAAGATGTAAGATGCAATCTATAAGATGAGAATAATCGTTCGAATAATCCAAATTATCTAAAAAGTTATAGAAACAAAGTTTTATTTCTACCTTTTTATTACGTGTCAAGATGTAAGATGCAATCTATAAGATGAGAATAATCGTTCGAATAATCCAAATAATCTAAAAAGTTATAGAAACAAAGTTTTATTTCTACCTTTTTATTACGTGTCAAGATGTAAGATGCAATCTATAAGATGAGAATAATCGTTCGAATAATTTAAATTATCTAAAAATTATAGAAACAAAGTTTTATTTCTACCCTTTTGTTACGTGTCAAGATGTAAGATGCAATCTATAAGATGAGAATAATCGTTCGAATAATCCAAATTATCTAAAAAGTTATAGAAACAAAGTTTTATTTCTACCTTTTTATTACGTGTCAAGATGTAAGATGCAATCTATAAGATGAGAATAATCGTTCGAATAATCCAAATTATCAAAAAAATTATAGAAACAAAGTTTTATTTCTACCTTTTTATTACGTGTCCCGATGTAAGATGCAATCTATAAGATGAGAATAATCGTTCGAATAATTTAAATTATCTAAAAAGTTATAGAAACAAAGTTTTATTTCTACCTTTTTATTACGTGTCAAGATGTAAGATGCAATCTATAAGATGAGAATAATCGTTCGAATAATCCAAATAATCTAAAAAGTTATAGAAACAAAGTTTTATTTCTACCTTTTTATTACGTGTCAAGATGTAAGATGCAATCTATAAGATGAGAATAATCGTTCGAATAATTTAAATTATCTAAAAATTATAGAAACAAAGTGTTATTTCTACCTTTTTATTACGTGTCAAGATGTAAGATGCAATCTATAAGATGAGAATAATCGTTCGAATAATCCAAATAATCTAAAAAATTATAGAAACAAAGTTTTATTTCTACCTTTTTATTACGTGTCAAGATGTAAGATGCAATCTATAAGATGAGAATAATCGTTCGAATAATCCAAATAATCTAAAAAATTATAGAAACCAAGTTTTATTTCTACCTTTTTATTACGTGTCAAGATGTAAGATGCAATCTATAAGATGAGAATAATCGTCCGAATAATCCAAATAATCTAAAAAATTATAGAAACAAAGTGTTATGTCTACCTTTTTATTACGTGTCAAGATGTAAGATGCAATCTATAAGATGAGAATAATCGTCCGAATAATCCAAATAATCTAAAAAATTATAGAAACAAAGTTTTAATTTCTACCTTTTTGTTACGTGTCAAGATGTAAGATGCAATCTATAAGATGAGAATAATCGTTCGAATAATCCAAATAATCTAAAAAATTATAGAAACAAAGTTTTATTTCTACCTTTTTATTACGTGTCAAGATGTTAGATGCAATCTATAAGATGAGAATAATCGTTCGAATAATCCAAATAATCTAAAAAATTATAGAAACAAAGTTTTATTTCTACCTTTTTATTACGTGTCAAGATGTAAGATGCAATCTATAAGATGAGAATAATCGTCCGAATAATCCAAATAATCTAAAAAATTATAGAAACAAAGTTTTATTTCTACCTTTTTATTACGTGTCAAGATGTAAGATGCAATCTATAAGATGAGAATAATCGTTCGAATAATCCAAATAATCTAAAAAATTATAGAAACAAAGTTTTATTTCTACCTTTTTGTTACGTGTCAAGATGTAAGATGCAATCTATAAGATGAGAATAATCGTTCGAATAATTTAAATTATCTAAAAATTATAGAAACAAAGTTTTATTTCTACCTTTTTGTTACGTGTCAAGATGTAAGATGCAATCTATAAGATGAGAATAATCGTTCGAATAATTTAAATTATCTAAAAATTATAGAAACAAAGTTTTATTTCTACCTTTTTGTTACGTGTCAAGATGTAAGATGCAATCTATAAGATGAGAATAATCGTTCGAATAATCCAAATTATCTAAAAAATTATAGAAACAAAGTTTTATTTCTACCTTTTTATTACGTGTCAAGATGTAAGATGCAATCTATAAGATGAGAATAATCGTTCGAATAATCCAAATAATCTAAAAAATTATAGAAACAAAGTTTTATTTCTACCTTTTTATTACGTGTCAAGATGTAAGATGCAATCTATAAGATGAGAATAATCGTTCGAATAATTTAAATTATCTAAAAATTATAGAAACAAAGTTTTATTTCTACCTTTTTGTTACGTGTCAAGATGTAAGATGCAATCTATAAGATGAGAATAATCGTTCGAATAATTTAAATTATCTAAAAATTATAGAAACAAAGTTTTATTTCTACCTTTTTGTTACGTGTCAAGATGTAAGATGCAATCTATAAGATGAGAATAATCGTTCGAATAATCCAAATAATCTAAAAAATTATAGAAACAAAGTTTTATTTCTACCTTTTTATTACGTGTCAAGATGTAAGATGCAATCTATAAGATGAGAATAATCGTCCGAATAATCCAAATAATCTAAAAAATTATAGAAACAAAGTTTTATTTCTACCTTTTTGTTACGTGTCAAGATGTAAGATGCAATCTATAAGATGAGAATAATCGTCCGAATAATCCAAATAATCTAAAAAATTATAGAAACAAAGTTTTATTTCTACCTTTTTGTTACGTGTCAAGATTTAAAATGCAATCTATAAGATGAGAATAATCGTCCGAATAATCCAAATAATCTAAAAAATTATAGAAACAAAGTTTTATTTTTACCCTTTTGTTACGGCTGAAGATCTAAATAAGTATGTTTCACTGGTTCATCTTCTAAAAACATAAACAAAGTTGTATTTATAAAAACAAACTTTTATTTATAGAAACAAAGTTTTATTCATGAAAACAAAGTTTTATTTATAGAAACAAAGTTTTCTTTATAGAAAAAGAGTTTATTAATGTCGGATAGCGATTATATGAGTTAGTATGAATTTTGACAAGGGTCGAACTAAGTTCAGATCAAATTGACACGAAGTTTGGGAAACAAACTGAATCATCAGATAGGATTACATGTAAGATTAAAACCAGATTAAAACGACAATTAGAATTTACTAACCGACAGTTTACTTTTCCACCCTATCACAGTCAAAACATCAGATGTGATGCTGTTATATTATCGATGACCCTATGCTGGATATGGATTACATGAGCTAGTATGAATTTCGACAAGGGTCGAACTAAGTGCAAGTTGAAGTTTGGGAAACAAACTGATTTTCAGGTCGAATGATAACAGGAATGACTAATATGGGTTAACTTCAAAGATGAGATTAAATAGGTCAGCCTCAAAGGGATATGAGTCGTCATGACGCATGACGTCACGAATATTGTTGACAAAGAAACAAAGGTTTTAGAGAGATTCGTTTGTGGAACTCGAAACGGGACGGATCGCCGGTAAAAATATAAAACCTAAAAAGGTGAAAGTTGCCGTGAAGCGAGGGTCGGTCCCCCAAGATATCTGTTCGTCGTGTTTACCAATTTATCCTTAATAAGATAGTTAAATTATTAGTTAAGAGAGTACTAGTATTTCTTTCCCTCCCCCTCTCTCTCTCCCTCTCTCTCTATCTCTCTTGAGTGAGTGAGTGAGTGAGTGAGTGAGTGAGTGATTTATTTTTCTCCAGGAATAAACTTAACCAAACTCTCAGCCGTTTTGTCTCCTTTTCTGTATACGATAAAACGATCGATTTTTCTAGCTAAACTGATGAGGACTGATTAACGGCCATGAAGAAGAGAAAGATGTAGGAATTGATGTAGCGACCATTAGAAGAAGAATCAAGGCGGCAGCGAAAGATGGCGATGATGAAAGAGAAAGAAGAATAAAAACGACGAAGAGAATCGGGAATCGTTAGTCAACAAAGAAGAAGAAGAAGAAGAAGAAGAAAACAGTGGGAAAAAGGTATGTCTCACACATATAGTTTAATGAACAATTGAAATTGAAGCATCCCGAGTCTCCAAAACCAAAAAAGCGTGACAGGTCCTAAGTAAAATCAAGCTTATGCTGACTGTCTTCTTTGATATCCGTGGAATTGTGTATCACGAATATGCACCGGAAGGACAAACAGTGACAAAGGAGTACTATCAAGATATTCTCCGGCGTCTCCGTGACGCAGTTCAGCACAAAAGACCAGACATGTGGACGGCAAAAAACTGGCAACTGCATCATGACAACGCCATCCGCACATTCATGCCAATTCATCCTACATTTCTTGGCCAAACATGGAATTCCAGTCGCCAACCTCTCTACTCTTCAGAGAATTCTTATTGCGACTTCTGGTTATTTCAAAAATCGAAGACGCCACTGAAAGGTTCGCGTTTTGAGACTAAAGAAGATATAATGCGGAACGCCATGGCAGAGATAAACACCATTCTAAAAGAAGACTTCCAGAGGTGTTTCCGGCAGTGGATTGATTGGTGGGCTAAGTGTATGAAAGCACAAGGGGCCTACTTTGAAAGGGAATAAGGGTCCCAACCCTGTCAGGTATTTGAAATGTTTTTTCTGGCTTATGGTTGGATACTTTTTATACAGGTCTCGTATAAAGCTAAGTGAACTTACTTGAGTGACTTCGGTATTTGAAATAAATAATTGCACCAGATATAATAATAATAATTAGTGCTGCAATCGTAGGAGCCACTATTAACCAAAGATTGTCATCAGTCTTATTGATAGCTGAAACAAAAAAGAAACATTGATTAAAAACTTGGGAAACATAATTTTCAGTAAAAACGTGGCACCTCTAAAAATTGAACATGTTAAACCTCAATGAAGTAAGTATTATCTAGAATAAATTCATGTTGTAAAATAGGAGCTCTGAAAAACTTACTTCCCTTTAATGTTTAAAAATATCGTAGTTTTATTTGTTTGAAGATATTTATTTGTGCAAAATCGAAGAGAAATAAATTATGACATGATTACTTCCCTTTCATGTTTAAAAATATTGTAGTTTTATTTGTTTTTAGATATTTATTCTTGCAAAATCGAAGAATGACACGATTACTTCTCTTTAATGTTAAAAGATATTATAGTTTTATTTTTTAGATATTTATTTTTGCAGAATCCAAAGGAAATAACTTGATATGATTACTTTACTTTAATGTTTAAAAATATTGTAGTTTTATTTGTTTTTGAAAACTCAAAGAATGACACGATTACTTCCCTTTGATGTTAAAAATATTATAGTTTTATTTTTTAGATATTTATTCTGGCAGAATCCAATGATTACTTCACTTTGATGTGTTGCCGATTTGGATAAAAACAAGGAAAAATAAACTCTTTCATAATTGAGAAGACAGACTAGTTGCAACTGATCGTTCTTACTCCTAAAAAAAGATCCAGACATAAATATGCCAAAGATGGAAAAATAAACAATATATATATATATATATATATATATATATATATATAGATATATATATATATATATATATATATATATATATATAAAGTGGAGAACTAAAAGCGAACTTTTAGGAAAGGTAAAACCTATTGTGAAAAGTATGCAGCTCAATATACAGGATAGAGCAGATAGATAGGTAGAAGGATGAAAAGGAATTAGAAAAGCAAAAGGCAGATCTTTTTTCAATTCAGTTGCTCAAAGCAAGGTATATTCCACAAAAAGGCAATTTATTCAAGGCAAAACGCTGCCCGGACATTTGCTTGCATTCGGGCAACATTTTGCCTTGTTTTTTTCCCCACAATCTCTATTTCACTTTTTCAAATTTTAAATCTTGGCCTTTGCCAACTTATCTATCCCAGCGATTTTCTTCTGATGATAAGATTTTGATCTTTGAAAAGCCTGACTTAAGGAAAAAATTAATTGAATAAATTTCCTTTTTGTGGAATATACCTTGCTTTGAGCAACTGAATTGAAAAAAGATTTGCCTTTTGCTTTTCTAATTCCTTTTCATCCTTCTACCTATATATATATATATATATATATATATATATTATGAAATCTGGTCATATTTATGAAATCTGATCATTTTCATGAAATCTGATAATTTTTTATGAAATCTTATTTACACAAAATCTTATAATTTTCATGAAATCTGTTAATTTTCATGAAATCTGATTTTTTATGAGATGTGATTAAATACTATGATTTTCATTATTTTCATTTCTTCAATAGTTGTTTTACGACAAGACTATGTTCTTCTTTTCCCAAGTGATTACATAAAGTCGATAGAACTTCTGATTTCGAGAATGTAATCTGCATCAATTCCCATTGTGTCATTTAACGTCACAAATATGTTACAAAAGATAACTCTCCAATAAGAAAAACATAAACGTTCACTCACATTTAACATCTAATCGTAGAGATGTGGAGTTTATCCAGACCATTCCTTGAATCCTTGCTCTGCACTTGATTGTTTTAAAACTTCTTTTTAATTTCAGTTTTAAAGTGGAATTTGTTTGCCAAACTTTTCCATTCTGTTCCGATGTAATATCAATATTCTCTGTTATTTCTCGTTCGGGTCCATTTTCAGACAAAATCCATTGGAAAGAGGCTTTTGGTTTGGATTCATCAACTTTGCAAACAAATAGACCATAATCATCTTCGATAAGAGAGTCATTATTTTCCCGATGAAGAAACACGGACGAAACAGGAACTGAAAATAATGCAAAATTAATTTACAGTAAAAAACACGAGTGAAAAGTCATTATTTTTTACGGAAATATTAAGACTGTTTTTACAGCAGTTTAGTAGTAGGTGTGAGTAACATCACATTGCTATGTGAACGAGATATTTAAATATTCAATATATTTACAGTAAATCTTTACTATCACACCGTCATAGTTTACCCCCTAAAAACGTTGCCACTACTACAGTTTAGCAATTCGAGCGAATTTATATGTTTTCATTTTTGAACAATTACATTTGTGACAAGGGCAGACAATTACGGACGTTTCAATATGAATCGGGATAAAAAAAAAGCCCATCGTCAATAACATCTCAGGAATAATACTGTGTTTCTTTGCTTTAAGAGCAAAGAATTTTTTTGTTAAATCCTATTTCAGTCATAAATTATTCAGAGTGAAGTAGATTTAGGCATTATTTTCAAACCGTTTTTTAATCAACAAAACTGTTAGCAGCATTTTTTGTGTTTTCACTTTTTTTAAATGTTACCACAAATAAGTGATACCAAACGCAATAAAATTTACTTTTCTACTCACCTGCAAAGTTTTAAACTTATGAAAGTGTTTTAAAGTTTGTTTTGTATTTCAATGTAAGATTTCGTCGATATCCACTCCTTCGGAGACAGTAAAATGTCTAAAATAGCCGACCCATTGGTTGGTATTGATGTTTCATTCATTAAATGCAGTTAAAAATGACTTACCAGTAACCCTAAATCCGAATGGCAACGCCCCCGCACTTAGAGAGATTAGTAGGGTAGTGGCATTCATGTGTAGTATGGTTAACAGAATATACAAAAAATACAAATATTATTTCTGCACTTCATTTTAGTGTAGGAAAAAAATCCTATCCCCCCCCCAAAAAAATACACCACAAAATTGAAATACTATAAAAATATACTCTTAGTTAACACACATGAAAAAAAATTTTTAAAAGCTATTTTATTTAATATGTCGATGATGTATTGTTTAGAAAACAATTCATTTAAAATAAAAACAAAAGTAAAAAATTTAAAACTAGAAAATTAAAATCAAATTATTTTACCAAAATATATTTATATTTTTATACATAAAATATATATATAAAATTTAAATACGTAAGGTATTTATATATATTTTATAATAGTTATTATTTATTACATAAGTAAAAATTAAAAATCTAATCATATTATTTTGTATTAAGAAAAAAGTTCCAAAAATATTATTAAAAAATATTAAAAAATGAAATTAAAAAAAATAACTTTTAGAAAAATATTTTACAATAAACTTTAAAAAATGAAAATAAAAATAAATTAAATAATGGATTTTTAATACTAAAATTACAAAATAAAGTAAAACAAGTTTAATGGATAAAATCAATTTTTATATTTAAGGGAAATAGTTTGAACTTGTGTTTTTCTGATATGTTTCATAATTAATGTGTATAGAAATAATTATTGATAGATCTAGATCATCATAAGCATCATCATCATCATCATCAGCAGCAGCAGCAGCAGTGAGTGCTATTATCACCAACTCCAAATCTAGATTACTGAAGGTGAGTCTAGTAATAATGGTAAATGATGGTTTTAGGGGTCTTGTTGTTTGTTATCGTTTGGTGAGCCATGCTGAAAACTTCAAGATGGTAAAAATCTCTGCCATTCATTTGGTGTCGATGGCTTATATCACTTTCTGTTGCTCTTTGAAACTTCATCAATTTTATGCTGAAAACTTCAAGATGGTAAAAATCTCTGCCATTCATTTGGTGTCGATGGCTTATATCACTTTCTGTTGCTCTTTGAAACTTCATCAATTTTATGCTGAAAACTTCAAGATGGTAAAAATCTCTGCCATTCATTTGGTGTCGATGGCTTATATCACTTTCTGTTGCTCTTCGAAACTTCATCAATTTTATGCTGAAAACTTCAAGATGGTAAAAATCTCTGCCATTCATTTGGTGTCGATGGCTTATATCACTTTCTGTTGCTCTTTGAAACTTCATCAATTTTATGCTGAAAACTTCAAGATGGTAAAAATCTCTGCCATTCATTTGGTGTCGATGGCTTATATCACTTTCTGTTGCTCTTCGAAACTTCATCAATTTTATGCTGAAAACTTCAAGATGGTAAAAATCTCTGCCATTCATTTGGTGTCGATGGCTTATATCACTTTCTGTTGCTCTTCGAAACTTCATCAATTTTATGCTGAAAACTTCAAGATGGTAAAAATCTCTGCCATTCATTTGGTGTCGATGGCTTATATCACTTTCTGTTGCTCTTTGAAACTTCATCAATTTTATGCTGAAAACTTCAAGATGGTAAAAATCTCTGCCATTCATTTGGTGTCGATGGCTTATATCACTTTCTGTTGCTCTTCGAAACTTCATCAATTTTATGCGGAAAACTTCAAGATGGTAAAAATCTCTGCCATTCATTTGGTGTCGATGGCTTATATCACTTTCTGTTGCTCTTTGAAACTTCATCAATTTTATGCTGAAAACTTCAAGATGGTAAAAATCTCTGCCATTCATTTGGTGTCGATGGCTTATATCACTTTCTGTTGCTCTTTGAAACTTCATCAATTTTATGCTGAAAACTTCAAGATGGTAAAAATCTCTGCCATTCATTTGGTGTCGATGGCTTATATCACTTTCTGTTGCTCTTTGAAACTTCATCAATTTTATGCTGAAAACTTCAAGATGGTAAAAATCTCTGCCATTCATTTGGTGTCGATGGCTTATATCACTTTCTGTTGCTCTTTGAAACTTCATCAATTTTATGCTGAAAACTTCAAGATGGTAAAAATCTCTGCCATTCATTTGGTGTCGATGGCTTATATCACTTTCTGTTGCTCTTCGAAACTTCATCAATTTTATGCTGAAAACTTCAAGATGGTAAAAATCTCTGCCATTCATTTGGTGTCGATGGCTTATATCACTTTCTGTTGCTCTTTGAAACTTCATCAATTTTATGCTGAAAACTTAAAGATGGTAAAAATCTCTGCCATTCATTTGGTGTCGATGGCTTATATCACTTTCTGTTGCTCTTTGAAACTTCATCAATTTTATGCTGAAAACTTAAAGATGGTAAAAATCTCTGCCATTCATTTGGTGTCGATGGCTTATATCACTTTCTGTTGCTCTTCGAAACTTCATCAATTTTATGCTGAAAACTTCAAGATGGTAAAAATCTCTGCCATTCATTTGGTGTCGATGGCTTATATCACTTTCTGTTGCTCTTCGAAACTTCATCAATTTTATGCTGAAAACTTCAAGATGGTAAAAATCTCTGCCATTCATTTGGTGTCGATGGCTTATATCACTTTCTGTTGCTCTTTGAAACTTCATCAATTTTATGCTGAAAACTTCAAGATGGTAAAAATCTCTGCCATTCATTTGGTGTCGATGGCTTATATCACTTTCTGTTGCTCTTTGAAACTTCATCAATTTTATGCTGAAAACTTCAAGATGGTAAAAATCTCTGCCATTCATTTGGTGTCGATGGCTTATATCACTTTCTGTTGCTCTTTGAAACTTCATCAATTTTATGCTGAAAACTTCAAGATGGTAAAAATCTCTGCCATTCATTTGGTGTCGATGGCTTATATCACTTTCTGTTGCTCTTTGAAACTTCATCAATTTTATGCTGAAAACTTCAAGATGGTAAAAATCTCTGCCATTCATTTGGTGTCGATGGCTTATATCACTTTCTGTTGCTCTTTGAAACTTCATCAATTTTATGCTGAAAACTTCAAGATGGTAAAAATCTCTGCCATTCATTTGGTGTCGATGGCTTATATCACTTTCTGTTGCTCTTTGAAACTTCATCAATTTTATGCTGAAAACTTCAAGATGGTAAAAATCTCTGCCATTCATTTGGTGTCGATGGCTTATATCACTTTCTGTTGCTCTTTGAAACTTCATCAATTTTATGCTGAAAACTTCAAGATGGTAAAAATCTCAGCCATTCATTTGGTGTCGATGGCTTATATCACTTTCTGTTGCTCTTTGAAACTTCATCAATTTTATGCTGAAAACTTCAAGATGGTAAAAATCTCTGCCATTCATTTGGTGTCGATGGCTTATATCACTTTCTGTTGCTCTTTGAAACTTCATCAATTTTATGCTGAAAACTTCAAGATGGTAAAAATCTCTGCCATTCATTTGGTGTCGATGGCTTATATCACTTTCTGTTGCTCTTTGAAACTTCATCAATTTTATGCTGAAAACTTCAAGATGGTAAAAATCTCTGCCATTCATTTGGTGTCGATGGCTTATATCACTTTCTGTTGCTCTTTGAAACTTCATCAATTTTATGCTGAAAACTTCAAGATGGTAAAAATCTCTGCCATTCATTTGGTGTCGATGGCTTATATCACTTTCTGTTGCTCTTTGAAACTTCATCAATTTTATGCTGAAAACTTCAAGATGGTAAAAATCTCTGCCATTCATTTGGTGTCGATGGCTTATATCACTTTCTGTTGCTCTTCGAAACTTCATCAATTTTATGCTGAAAACTTCAAGATGGTAAAAATCTCTGCCATTCATTTGGTGTCGATGGCTTATATCACTTTCTGTTGCTCTTCGAAACTTCATCAATTTTATGCTGAAAACTTCAAGATGGTAAAAATCTCTGCCATTCATTTGGTGTCGATGGCTTATATCACTTTCTGTTGCTCTTTGAAACTTCATCAATTTTATGCTGAAAACTTCAAGATGGTAAAAATCTCTGCCATTCATTTGGTGTCGATGGCTTATATCACTTTCTGTTGCTCTTTGAAACTTCATCAATTTTATGCTGAAAACTTAAAGATGGTAAAAATCTCTGCCATTCATTTGGTGTCGATGGCTTATATCACTTTCTGTTGCTCTTCGAAACTTCATCAATTTTATGCTGAAAACTTCAAGATGGTAAAAATCTCTGCCATTCATTTGGTGTCGATGGCTTATATCACTTTCTGTTGCTCTTCGAAACTTCATCAATTTTATGCTGAAAACTTCAAGATGGTAAAAATCTCTGCCATTCATTTGGTGTCGATGGCTTATATCACTTTCTGTTGCTCTTTGAAACTTCATCAATTTTATGCTGAAAACTTCAAGATGGTAAAAATCTCTGCCATTCATTTGGTGTCGATGGCTTATATCACTTTCTGTTGCTCTTTGAAACTTCATCAATTTTATGCTGAAAACTTCAAGATGGTAAAAATCTCTGCCATTCATTTGGTGTCGATGGCTTATATCACTTTCTGTTGCTCTTTGAAACTTCATCAATTTTATGCTGAAAACTTCAAGATGGTAAAAATCTCTGCCATTCATTTGGTGTCGATGGCTTATATCACTTTCTGTTGCTCTTTGAAACTTCATCAATTTTATGCTGAAAACTTCAAGATGGTAAAAATCTCTGCCATTCATTTGGTGTCGATGGCTTATATCACTTTCTGTTGCTCTTTGAAACTTCATCAATTTTATGCTGAAAACTTCAAGATGGTAAAAATCTCTGCCATTCATTTGGTGTCGATGGCTTATATCACTTTCTGTTGCTCTTTGAAACTTCATCAATTTTATGCTGAAAACTTCAAGATGGTAAAAATCTCTGCCATTCATTTGGTGTCGATGGCTTATATCACTTTCTGTTGCTCTTTGAAACTTCATCAATTTTATGCTGAAAACTTAAAGATGGTAAAAATCTCTGCCATTCATTTGGTGTCGATGGCTTATATCACTTTCTGTTGCTCTTTGAAACTTCATCAATTTTATGCTGAAAACTTCAATATGGTAAAAATCTCTGCCATTCATTTGGTGTCGATGACTTATATCACTTTCTGTTGCTCTTTGAAACTTCATCAATTTTATGCTGAAAACTTCAAGATGGTAAAAATCTCTGCCATTCATTTGGTGTCGATGGCTTATATCACTTTCTGTTGCTCTTTGAAACTTCATCAATTTTATGCTGAAAACTTCAAGATGGTAAAAATCTCTGCCATTCATTTGGTGTCGATGGCTTATATCACTTTCTGTTGCTCTTTGAAACTTCATCAATTTTATGCTGAAAACTTCAAGATGGTAAAAATCTCTGCCATTCATTTGGTGTCGATGGCTTATATCACTTTCTGTTGCTCTTTGAAACTTATTCAATTTTATGCTGAAAACTTCAAGATGGTAAAAATCTCTGCCATTCATTTGGTGTCGATGGCTTATATCACTTTCTGTTGCTCTTCGAAACTTCATCAATTTTATGCTGAAAACTTCAAGATGGTAAAAATCTCTGCCATTCATTTGGTGTCGATGGCTTATATCACTTTCTGTTGCTCTTCGAAACTTCATCAATTTTATGCTGAAAACTTCAAGATGGTAAAAATCTCTGCCATTCATTTGGTGTCGATGGCTTATATCACTTTCTGTTGCTCTTCGAAACTTCATCAATTTTATGCTGAAAACTTCAAGATGGTAAAAATCTCTGCCATTCATTTGGTGTCGATGGCTTATATCACTTTCTGTTGCTCTTTGAAACTTCATCAATTTTATGCTGAAAACTTCAAGATGGTAAAAATCTCTGCCATTCATTTGGTGTCGATGGCTTATATCACTTTCTGTTGCTCTTTGAAACTTCATCAATTTTATGCTGAAAACTTCAAGATGGTAAAAATCTCTGCCATTCATTTGGTGTCGATGGCTTATATCACTTTCTGTTGCTCTTTGAAACTTCATCAATTTTATGCTGAAAACTTCAAGATGGTAAAAATCTCTGCCATTCATTTGGTGTCGATGGCTTATATCACTTTCTGTTGCTCTTTGAAACTTCATCAATTTTATGCTGAAAACTTCAAGATGGTAAAAATCTCTGCCATTCATTTGGTGTCGATGGCTTATATCACTTTCTGTTGCTCTTTGAAACTTCATCAATTTTATGCTGAAAACTTCAAGATGGTAAAAATCTCTGCCATTCATTTGGTGTCGATGGCTTATATCACTTTCTGTTGCTCTTTGAAACTTCATCAATTTTATGCTGAAAACTTCAAGATGGTAAAAATCTCTGCCATTCATTTGGTGTCGATGGCTTATATCACTTTCTGTTGCTCTTTGAAACTTCATCAATTTTATGCTGAAAACTTCAAGATGGTAAAAATCTCTGCCATTCATTTGGTGTCGATGGCTTATATCACTTTCTGTTGCTCTTTGAAACTTCATCAATTTTATGCTGAAAACTTCAAGATGGTAAAAATCTCTGCCATTCATTTGGTGTCGATGGCTTATATCACTTTCTGTTGCTCTTTGAAACTTCATCAATTTTATGCTGAAAACTTCAAGATGGTAAAAATCTCTGCCATTCATTTGGTGTCGATGGCTTATATCACTTTCTGTTGCTCTTTGAAACTTCATCAATTTTATGCTGAAAACTTCAAGATGGTAAAAATCTCTTCCATTCATTTGGTGTCGATGGCTTATATCACTTTCTGTTGCTCTTTGAAACTTCATCAATTTTATGCTGAAAACTTCAAGATGGTAAAAATCTCTGCCATTCATTTGGTGTCGATGGCTTATATCACTTTCTGTTGCTCTTCGAAACTTCATCAATTTTATGCTGAAAACTTCAAGATGGTAAAAATCTCTGCCATTCATTTGGTGTCGATGGCTTATATCACTTTCTGTTGCTCTTCGAAACTTCATCAATTTTATGCTGAAAACTTCAAGATGGTAAAAATCTCTGCCATTCATTTGGTGTCGATGGCTTATATCACTTTCTGTTGCTCTTCGAAACTTCATCAATTTTATGCTGAAAACTTCAAGATGGTAAAAATCTCTGCCATTCATTTGGTGTCGATGGCTTATATCACTTTCTGTTGCTCTTTGAAACTTCATCAATTTTATGCTGAAAACTTCAAGATGGTAAAAATCTCTGCCATTCATTTGGTGTCGATGGCTTATATCACTTTCTGTTGCTCTTTGAAACTTCATCAATTTTATGCTGAAAACTTCAAGATGGTAAAAATCTCTGCCATTCATTTGGTGTCGATGGCTTATATCACTTTCTGTTGCTCTTTGAAACTTCATCAATTTTATGCTGAAAACTTCAAGATGGTAAAAATCTCTGCCATTCATTTGGTGTCGATGGCTTATATCACTTTCTGTTGCTCTTTGAAACTTCATCAATTTTATGCTGAAAACTTCAAGATGGTAAAAATCTCTGCCATTCATTTGGTGTCGATGGCTTATATCACTTTCTGTTGCTCTTTGAAACTTCATCAATTTTATGCTGAAAACTTCAAGATGGTAAAAATCTCTGCCATTCATTTGGTGTCGATGGCTTATATCACTTTCTGTTGCTCTTTGAAACTTCATCAATTTTATTAATTGCAGAAAAATTATGCAACCATATAATTTATTAATGGTGGTGTTTGTCATAAAATTTATATGCTTTTTCATTTGGACAGACACGGTTGAATGTCATTGGGGAGTAATTTTGATTAACTTTTTTCAAATCATAATTTTAAACAAAAATAAATAGGGGAACGTGTCTTAAAATAACATTTATTAAGGAAAAATAAATACTTAAAATTTATTATTTAGAAATTAAATCATATTTATTTATTTTTTACAAAGCACAAATCATTGAAATTTTAATTATATCCAAGGTATGCATATTTTAATTTTTTTATTAATTAATATATTTTTTAATTTTTGTATGCCATTTAATCAAAAAATGAGAAGAATAGAAATTTAGTAAAATAAATTTGAAATGTTATTCATCCAAATATTGGCAAACAAACAAAAATAGCAAAAAAAGAAGATTTATACAAAATATAGAATGCTTTTTATTTTAAATTGTTGTTTGGTTAACTGGGAAGCTTATATATTGGGAGGCAATCAGTCATTTAAGTGGACTTATTTCTCCTATATTTTAACTTATTTGTAAATAATTATTTCTAATATTCTTTCAATGCCTGGAAAAAAGTGAATTACCGTTGAATAGCATGGGGGTTCCTAAAATAACAATTATTAATCCTTAAAATGTATTAATTAGAAATTATTGAGTAATTAATTATTAATTTTCATGCCATTCTGACCTGCCAAATCTAGCCTGAAACATCTGGATATTTTAATTATTTTCTTTTTTAATTTCTATTCAATTTGGTGAGCCTGGTAACTGATGGTTTCAGGGTCTTGCGGTTTGTTACCGTTTCAAGATGGTAAAAATCTCTTCCATTAATTTAATAATATATATAACAAATACTGACTCAACGGGTCACGGATGGTCTAGTTGGAGAAAAAGTAAACATACTCACCATTAACTGTCAAATTAATAAAGAAAGATTCTCTCCCTGTATTTAATAATATATATAACAAATACTGACCCAACGGGTCACAGATGGTCTAGTTGGAGTAAAGGGTCTCCTATTGATCTCGAAGATCAAGGGGGGCGTGTGGTGTAAATGAGGAAAAAAGAAGAGAAAACAAGAACGACCGACCGCGTTTTTGCGTGGCTTACCTCGTGTGAAGAAGAAGGAAACAAGAATGGCCGACTTGTTTCTTTAAATGCCTACAGGGTGACTACGAGGTATGCAAATGAGATGCTCCTGATTGGAAATGAAAGAGATAAAAGAGGAGTGATTGGGGGAGGAGGCAGAGGCAAGTTAGATTGCGAACAGAGAAGTTTGATCATAGGGGAAAAGTCGGATTCGTAGAGAGTGAAGAAAAACGTTGCAGAAATTCGTCTCGGAGTGGATAGAAAGCGGAAGTACGGCCAGCAGTGTCACGTATACCTCAAGCTATTTCGGCGCATCGAGCAAATTACCATGGCTGAGTGGAGACTGAGCACTCACATGCTGAGACCCTTTACTGGGGAGGGTGACCTGATTAAGTGGCTGGAGAAATTAAAGATGGTGGCGAAGCTGCAAAAGATAGAAGATGTGGTCACCCTGCTGCCGCTATACTTAGAGGGGGAAGCCCTCACGATTTACCAGCAGATGCGAGATGAAGACAAGGAAGACTTTGCCTCAGTGGAGCAAAGGCTGAAATTGGCCTTCGCTGAGGGCCCATTCGAAGCACTTGGTAAGCTTTCCAGTTTGAGGTGGACCGGCGAGTCGGTTGACGTCTTTGCGGCAGAGATCAGGAGACTGGCAGGGTTGGCTGGTTACGTGGGGAGGAGCCTGGAGATGACGGTAAAGCTGTACCTAGTTAACGGCTTCCCAGAGGAAATCTCTACGAACATGCAGAGAATCACTGGGATCCATACTATGGAAGTGGACGATCTCTTGGTTCACGCCAGAGTCCTAGTGAAAAATGTTAAAAGCCCAATCGTGGCTGCAGCTGTGGGTGGAAATATGTGCATGAGGCCTCACTTGAATGAGAGGCAGCCGGCGAGGCGACAGGAGGGGAGACCTGCAATCAAGTGTTTCCGGTGCCAGGGCCCTCATCTGATCAAGGACTGCAAAGAGCCGAGACCGGGGATCACGTGCTACCGATGTGGACAAGTGGGGCACCTTAGCCGCTATTGTGTTGCTGCACGGCACCAGGGAAACGAGTGAAGGGGAGCTATTGCGCCAGTGGTTACCCCTTCTGTGCAGAGATGGCGCATGATGGAACGTTGCCTCGGTTACCGGTAGTAGTCAATGGGAAGAAAGCCATAGCCCTTGTCGACACAGGCTGTACTACAACGTTGTTAGCGAGGAATGTCGCTAGGTCATGGAGCGGAACCAGGACTATTAGGACCGTGGATGGCAGGGATGTGAAGTGCCTAGGTGAGACGACAGCGGAAGTAATGGTGCAAGGGGTGTCCATTGGACTGCGAGCCTTAGTGTTGAATCATCTGGTCGGTGGTGTTGACGTGATTATAGGTATGAGTGCAATTAACCGACTGGGGGGCGCCACGTTACGAGGGAGCCAAGTGACGTTCGGACGTCTCGGCGCAGTGGGGATGGCAGGAGTGGAAGGTGATAGAACCATCAGAATACCAAAACCGGAGGTTTGCTGCATTGAGGACAAAGATTTCCTGGCAAAGTTTGATGGCGTGAGGTGGACGGTGGAATGGAAATGGATCTCCGGACCCCCGGAATTACAGAATAAAGTGGGCTGCTACGAAAACACCCTGCGAGGAGAAATAAGAAAAGGATTTGAGGAAGAAGTGGAGAGGTGGATAAAAGAAGGAATTCTGAAACCGTGGATAGGGGAAGAAAAAGGAGTGTTGCCACTACTGGCGGTTGTTCAGCCTACGAAAAACAAGATTAGGCCCGTACTGGACTTCAGAGAATTGAACAGACACGTAGCCTGCCACACTGGAACGGGGATCGACGTATGTGAGGAGGTCATGAGGAAATGGAGAAGAATGGGACGGGCCACAAAAATTGTCGATCTGAAATCGGCATATCTGCAGATCCATGTAGATGAAAAACTCTGGCAGTACCAGCTGGTCCGGTACAAGGGGCGAGTGTATTGTCTGACGAGGCTAGGCTTTGGGCTGAGTTCAGCCCCCAAAATTATGACTGCCGTGCTGAAGACAGTGCTGAGCAAAGACCGTTCAGTGGAGGAGGCCACTAGTTCGTACATTGACGACATTCTGGTGGAGGAGGCAGAGGTGACAGCGGAGAAAGTAAGAAGCCATGTCGAGAAGTATGGGTTAACTGCAAAACCGGCGGAGGCCCTGGATGGAGGACGGGTGCTGGGGTTGAAACTAAGGCGAGATGGAAAAGAAAGCCTTGTCTTCGAACGAGGGAGTGTAATACCCGAAGTCGGATCTGAGCTGACGAAGCGAGAACTCTTCTCAGTCTGCGGGAGGCTGGTCGGGCACTATCCTATCGCTGGCTGGCTCAGGATAGCATGTAGTTTTATTAAACGACTAGCAGGCACTGCTGGCTGGGAGGGCCGTGTAACGAAGGAGGTTATGAACATGCTGCAAGAAATCATTGCGAGGGTGAGGAATGAGGACCCAGTGAAAGGGGACTGGTATGTCAGCAGCGGAGATGCGGGTGTGATTTGGTGCGATGCCAGTAACCTGGCGTTGGGCGTCATACTAGAGATGGGAGGCGTAACTGTGGAGGATGCGGCATGGCTAAGAAAAACCAACGACTTCTCCCATATCAACGTAGCAGAACTAGATGCCGTTATGAAAGGACTCAATCTGGCCCTGAAGTGGGGATTGAAAATAATTGAAATTAAAACCGATTCGGCAACGGCAGCATCGTGGATTCGGTCGGCAGTAACTGGCGATAAGAGAGTTAAGACCAAAGGTGCTGCGGAAATGCTGATCAAGCGCAGACTCGGAGCGCTCGCCGATCTAATAGCGGAGTTCCAGTTAAGAGTATCTGTCGTGTTGGTCCCATCAGAAAAAAACAAGGCGGATTCGATGACACGCGTGAAGAAGGCCTGGCTGCAGGAGGGAAAGGAGGTCTCCTCGGTATGCTATGCAGGGGAAGAAGTCAAGGAGTCACACGAAATGCACCACTTTGGTCGGGAACGAACGTTATTCCTAGCCAGAGAGGTTTACCCGGAAACCACCGAGGAGGAGGTTAGGGAAGTGGTGGAGAACTGTCGAGAGTGCCAATCAATTGACCCTAGACCGTCCAGACACGAAACAGGACAGTTGCACGTCGCGGAGGACTGGAAGCGATTGGCTATTGATGTGACGCACTATCGCCACAAATTGTATCTCTCGATGGTCGACTGTGGACCGGGAAGGTTTGCCATCTGGAGAGAAATCAGGGCAGAAGCGGCATGGGCGATCGGAGGGGTCATCGAGGAGATATTTTTGGAGAGAGGGCCGGTTGAGGAACTCTTGATGGACAATGGGCCCGCTTTCCGATCTGAAGCCTTTAAAGGGGTATGCGATAAGTGGGGAGTAAGGCAATTTTTTAGAGCAGCGTATCGGCCGAGTGGCAACGGAATAGTGGAGAGGAATCATCGCACCATTAAAGCCGCTGCGGAAAAAAGCAACGTATCACCCATAGAGGCGGTGTTTTGGTACAACATCTCGCCAAAAACCAAACAAGACGAGACAACTGTCCCTCATAGGGCCGTTTTCACATATAAGTGGCGGCACCCGTGCAACAAAACAGCAGGAATCGAGAGTGAGGAAGCCACTATCAAAGTAGGTGAAGAGGTGTGGGTGAAACCCCCTAATGCACAGTGTACCACTCGTTGGAAAAAAGGGGTCGTAACGGGATTGCGGTCGAAGAACAATGTGATGGTGAACGGCGTTCCCCGGCATATCCTAGACCTGCGTCGCATGACACTGCCGGTACGCAGTGAGGGCAGTAAAGAAGAGGAAATCGAGGGCCACCGAGAAGCAAATGATGCGACTCTACCTGACTTAGACCCACGTTGTAGTGAACCTGAAAATGTTAACCCCCAAGAAGTTGTTCCCCAGAGGCCTCGACGTGAGAGGAGGCGGCCTGCTTGGATGGAGGATTACGAAGTATCCTATTGATCTCGAAGATCAAGGGGGGCGTGTGGTGTAAATGAGGAAAAAAGAAGAGAAAACAAGAACGACCGACCGCGTTTTTGCGTGGCTTACCTCGTGTGAAGAAGAAGGAAACAAGAATGGCCGACTTGTTTCTTTAAATGCCTACAGGGTGACTACGAGGTATGCAAATGAGATGCTCCTGATTGGAAATGAAAGAGATAAAAGAGGAGTGATTGGGGGAGGAGGCAGAGGCAAGTTAGATTGCGAACAGAGAAGTTTGATCATAGGGGAAAAGTCGGATTCGTAGAGAGTGAAGAAAAACGTTGCAGAAATTCGTCTCGGAGTGGATAGAAAGCGGAAGTACGGCCAGCAGTGTCACGTATACCTCAGTAAACATATTCACCATTAACTGTGAAATTTAATAAAGAAAGATTCTCTCCCTGTATTTAATAATATATATAACAAATACTGACCCAACGGGTCACAGATGGTCTAGTTGGAGTAAAAGTAAACATATTCACCATTAACTGTGAAATTTAATAAAGAAAGATTCTCTCCCTGTATTTAATAATATATATAACAAATACTGACCCAACCGGTCACGGATGGTCTAGTTGGAGAAAAAGTAAACATACTCACCATTACTGTCAAATTAATAAAGAAAGATTCTCTCCCTGTATTTAATAATATATATAACAAATACTGACCCAACCGGTCACGGATGGTCTAGTTGGAGAAAAAGTAAACATACTCACCATTACTGTCAAATTAATAAAGAAAGATTCTCTCCCTGTATTTAATAATATATATAACAAATACTGACCCAACCGGTCACGGATGGTCTAGTTGGAGTAAAAGTAAACATACTCACCATTAACTGTTAACGTTAATAAAGAAAGATGGTTTTTTAGAGGAAAACATCCAAATATTTTTCCATCGTCTTTTAAAGCAACTTCCTTTATTGTTAATGTTATCTTCAATTGATCAATTGTGATAACAAAGTTTTCTTTATCCCTATTGTTAATATAATTATCAGCAGCTATGGTTCCTATAATTTTTTTGTCGTCATACAAAACAACGTCTTGACCCATTTTCTTTTCACAAACCAACGTATAATTGTTGTTGACCAACGCAAAAGGTTCTTTAGCATAAAAGTCATCGTTTTTCCCTGAATAATAAATAAATACAGAAAAAAGTCATTAATATTAAAAAAAAAAAAATCAAGATTATGAAAACATATTTTATTAATGTAAAAATATTGATTTAAAAAATGTTGGGGCAATTTAATACATGTGAAATGAACATTCTGAACAAAACAAATCAATGACATGAAACGTTTATTTCCATAGACACTCATCAAACCATAACTCCCTTTTTTTCTATCCTGATATTTATAAATATCAGGATAGAAAAAAAGGGAGGAAATCTATTTCTTTCCGTTTGTTAAATTGGTGCAATGCTATACATCTCGGTGATTCAGTTTAGCGATCGGGTTTCAATCCCAGCTGGTTTTGGAAATATTCTTCTCTTTTTCTAAATTATTATTTAATGTGGTGTTATTTTTTTTTTTGGGGGGGGGGGGGGGGTCGCTCCAGACAAGGCATGAAGCCACTTGATGTAAGGAGCTAAAAATAAATACTACTTCAAGGTAAAAAAAACTAGCCAACGATAAGTGTTAGATCGATAGATTCTGACCCAGAAAACAGCAATTCTTTCCCCTTTGTCAGAAACATCGTTCATGAAAAGGACAAAATAAGGAAAGCGAGAGTTACGAGGCTGTCGGAAGTAAGCCTAAGATCCACTTTCTACTCTCCTCATTGATATAAATCTATTTAAAATGACTTTTACATTTAAGTGGGACTGAGAGAAAGACCAACGGACAAATCTGGTTATGAAGATGTTATATATAAAGCAAAGTTGTATGTGAGTATGTGTGTTGCGGCATCACAGTTAAATGGTTGATGTGCTGAATGCATCTAATAAATAAAAAAGACAATATAGAAAAATATTGCATATATTTAGTGTATCTAATATATAAAGCAAAGTTGTATGTGTGTATGTGTGTCGCGACATCACAGTTAAATGGTTGATGTGCTTAATGCATCTAATAAAAAAAAAAGACAATATAGAAAAATATTGCATATATTTAGTGTATCTAATATATAAAGCAAAGTTGTTTGTTTGTATGTGTGCGCAGTATCACAGTTAAATGGTTGATGTGCTGAATGCATCTAATAAATAAAAAAGACAATATAGAAAAATATTGCATATATTTAGTGTATCTAATATATAAAGCAAAGTTGTATGTGTGTATGTGTGTTGCGGCATCACAGTTAAATGGTTGATGTGCTGAATGCATCTAATAGATAAAAAAGACAATATAGAAAAATATTGCATGTATTTAGTGTATCTAATATATAAAGCAAAGTTGTATGTGTGTATGTGTGTCGCGGCATCACAGTTAAATGGTTGATGTGCTGAATGCATCTAATAAATAAAAAAGACAATATATAAAAATATTGCATATATTTAGTGTATCTAATATATAAAGCAAAGTTGTATGTGTGTATGTTTGTCGCGGCATCACAGTTAAATGGTTGATGCGCTGAATGCAGCTAATAAATAAAAAAGACAATATAGAAAAATATTGCATATATTTAGTGTATCTAATATATAAAGCAAAGTTGTATGTGTGTATTTGTGTTGCGGCATCACAGTTAAGTGGTTGATGCGCTGAATGCATCTAATAAATAAAAAAGACAATATAGAAAAATATTGCATGTATTTAGTGTATCTAATATATAAAGCAAAGTTGTATGTGTGTATGTTTGTCGCGGCATCACAGTTTAATGGTTGATGTGCTGAATGCATCTAATAAATAAAAAAGACAATATAGAAAAATATCGCATATATTTAGTGTATCTAATATATAAAGCAAAGTTGTATGCGTGTATGTGTGTCGCGACATCACAGTTAAATGGTTGATGTGCTGAATGCATCTAATAAATAAAAAAGACAATATAGAAAAATATCGCATATATTTAGTGTATCTAATATATAAAGTAAAGTTGTATGTGTGTATATGTGTCGTGGCATCACAGTTAAACAGTTGATGTGCTGAATTCATCTAATAAATAAAAAAGACAATAAAGAAAAATATAGCATATATTTAGTGTATCTAATATATAAAGCAAAGTTGTATGTGTGTATGTGTGTCGTGGCATCACAGTTAAACGGTTGATGTGCTGAATGCATCTAATAAATAAAAAAGACAATATAGAAAAATATAGCATATATTTAGTGTATCTAATATATAAAGCAAAGTTGTATGTGTGTATGTGTGTCGCGGCATCAGAGTTAAATGGTTGATGTGCTGAATGCATCTAATAAATAAAAAAGACAATAAAGAAAAATATTGCATATATTTAGTGTATCTAATATATAAAGCAAAGTTGTATGCGTGTATGTGTGTCGCGGCATCACAGTTAAACGGTTGATGTGCTGAATGCATCTAATAAATAAAAAAGACAATATAGAAAAATATCGCATATATTTAGTGTATCTAATATATAAAGTAAAGTTGTATGCGTGTATGTGTGTTGTGGTATCACAGTTAAACATGACCGGGACAAAAAAGATGAAGTGTAGTATAGGAACAGATATTACACTTTGATCCTCGACAAAAGGTCTAGCCTGTAATAGTATTGTTCTACGCCCTGCAATTACAGCATACTAAGTTCTGTCTTTTCGATTTAAGGGGTAATTCCCGCCATTGAAGGCAATTGGGCAACTTTCACTGCATTTCACCGTCAGAAAAAAGTTTTGCTCGTCTCATATATTAAAAAACTATAACGGGTCAAATTTTATATGATAATCTCTCATCGGATGTAAACAGGTGACACAAACAGTTAAATATAATAAGAATAAATCATAAAATACTTACTTCCTACGTAAAATATATTAAAATGGAAACGTGTATTAATACACTTTAATCTTTTGAAATTGTCATCAAGGTTCAATTGTTTAAAATGAAGTACAGGGCTGGATCCATTACAAAATGCAGTTATTCGTATTTTGTTGAAAAGAATATCTCCACATTTCCCTGGACAATTGCATTGAGTTATATTTTTATAGTTTACCCACCATATTGCATTAGATTTTGTACATATAAATGTCGCTGGGGAGTTTTCATAATATAATATTTTTCCACTTGAAGCAATTACAGTGTTTTCTGTTAAAGATGATTGCACTAAAAAAGAGAAAAAAGAAAACAGAAAATAATTATTAAAAAGGAAAAAAATAAGAACTAAATTTCATACAATTGAATTTATATTTCTTGAATTCATGTACAGAGAGCAGACGACATTGTTTTTGTGAAATAAATAAATAAAAAGATAAATAAATAATAAAAAAAATCATCATCATCATCATCATCATCATCATCATCATCATCATCATCATCATCATCATCATCATCACAATCATCATCATCATCATCATCATCATCATCATCATCATCATCATCATCATCATCATCATCGCTTTGGCCTTGCTATGGTCCATAAATAAAGACACAAGATCAGAACTGAGTCAGCACAAGATCTATTAACAAAGAACAGTAGACGTCCGGAGAGCAGACGACTTAGGCGCTGCTAATGTAGCTACAACTCCTCTATTAACTCGATATCTTTTATCATCGCTCTCACATAACACATAACAAATGAGAAATACCGTGTACACAATTAAGAGTACTTTTCGGATTTGTCCATTATTGTCGTGGAAGGGTGTATCACCCTACAACATCTCCCTTTTTTACAAATGTTCTGTCCTCCGGACGTCATACATTTGTCGTTTTGGATTCATGTCCAGAGATTATGGTTATCTTCTGGTGATATTTGAGGTTTAGGGTTAGGGTTAGGGTTTATCTTCTGGTGATATTTGAGGCTAAGGGTTGGGGTTTAGGGTTAGGGTAAGGGTTAGGGTTGGGTTAGGGTTTATCTTCCGGTGATATTTGAGGTTTAGGGTTGGGGTTAGAGTTACGGTTGGGATTAGGGTAAGGGTTAGGGTTAGGGTTGGGTTAGGGTTTATCTTCTGGTGATATTTGAGATTTAGGGTTAGGGTTGTGGTTAGGGTTAGGGTTTATCATCTGGTGATATTTGAGGTTTGTATTTCAAGTTGGTTATTTCAAGTTGGTTATTTCAAGTTGGTTATTTTAAGTTGGTTATTTCAAGTTGGTTATTTTAAGTTGGTTATTTTGTTGTTTAATAATCCATTTCGGATGTTTGACGATATACACCAGTCTTTCGATTGGTTTCTCGATAATGTCGTCTTCTTCTTCTTCTTTTTCATTTTCTTCTCCCTCTTTTTCTTTATTTTCTTCTTCCTCTTTTTCTTTATTTTCTTCTTCTTCTTCTTTTCAGTTTCTTCTTCTTCTTCTTCTTCTTCTTCTTTCCAGATAAGTTTTCCATTGTTATAAGCTTTAAATTAGATTTTCTCGTGAAGCTTGAAAAGTTTTTTTTATTGGTATTTTATTTTAGAAACTTTTTGTTCGGTATCAGTTCATCAAATCTTTTTGTTCGGTATCAGTTCATCAAATCTTTTTGTTCGGTATCAGTTCATCAAATCTTTTTGTTCGGTATCAGTTCATCAAATCTTTTTGTTCGGTATCAGTTCATCAAATCTTTCTTGCAAACAAAACTTCAGCTGGTGATATTCTCGAATCGGTTTGAGGTTATCCGATACACTCTGAGAAATTGTTGCAACAATTCATCGTCAGTCTCACTTCCATCTGATTTTCTTAACGCTTGCTTAAATATTGCTATGAAACATTCTACTTCACCATTAGATCTTGGAGGTATGAAGCAGTTGTCAAACGACTAGTAGAAAATTATTTGCAGAAATCATCAAATTCTTTAGTCGTAAATTAAATTCTTTAGCCGTAAATTGAGTTGGATTATCAGAAACAATTTATTTCTGGTGATATTTGAGGTTTCGATTGACATAAAATCATAAATTAAATAATCTCTTCTCTACAATGATTTGATTCAGCTGTATTTTATGTTAACATTCTACTTGACCATTAGATCTTGGGGGTATGAAGCAGTTGTCACACGATTTCTTTAAGAATTCTATGCAGAACTCTACAAATTCTTAAGCCGTAAATCAAATCTCAGAAAGATTCTGTATAAAAAGTTTATACTACTTTTGCATGAAGGTTTACTACATCTGCCAACTTCTGTCGACTTCGTAAAACCATCGACCATAATGACGTTTTAAAAACAAGTCATGTTCGTAAAACTATCGATCATAATGACGTTTTAAAGACAAGTAATGTTCATAAAACTATCGACCATAATGACGTTTTAAAGACAAGTCATATTCATAAAACTATCGACCATAATGACGTTTTAAAGACAAGTCATATTCGTAAAACTATCGACCATAATGACGTTTTAAAGACAAGTCATGTTCGTAAAACTATCGACCATAATGATGTTTTAAAGACAAGTCATATTCATAAAATTATCGACCATAATGACGTTTTACAGACAAGTCATGTTCGTAAAACTATCGACCATAATGACGTTTTAAAGACAAGTCATATTCATAAAACTATCGACCATAATGACGTTTTAAAGACAAGTCATATTCATAAAACTATCGACCATAATGACGTTTTACAGACAAGTCATATTCGTAAAACTATCGACCATAATTACGTTTTACAGACAAGTCATGTTCGTAAAACTATCGACCATAATGACGTTTTAAAGACAAGTCATGTTCATAAAACTATCGACCATAATGACGTTTTAAAGACAAGTCATATTCGTAAAACTATCGACCATAATGACGTTTTAAAGACAAGTCATGTTCGTAAAACTATCGACCATAATGACGTTTTAAAGACAAGTCATATTCATAAAACTATCGACCATAATGACGTTTTAAAGACAAGTCATATTCATAAAACTATCGACCATAATGACGTTTTAAAGACAAGTCATGTTCGTAAAACTATTGACCATAATGACGTTTTAAAGACAAGTCCTATTCATAAAACTATCGACCATAATGACGTTTTACAGACAAGTCATGTTCGTAAAACTATCGACCATAATGACGTTTTAAAGACAAGTCATATTCATAAAACTATCGACCATAATGACGTTTTAAAGACAATTCATATTCATAAAACTATCGACCATAATGACGTTTTAAAGACAAGTCATGTTCGTAAAACAATTGACCATAATGACGTTTTAAAGACAAGTCATATTCATAAAACTATCGACCATAATGACGTTTTAAAGACAAGTCATATTCATAAAACTATCGACCATAATGACGTTTTAAAGACAAGTCATGTTCAGAAAACTATCGACCATAATGACGTTTTAAAGACAAGTCATATTCATAAAACTATCGACCATAATGACGTTTTAAAGACAAGTCATATTCATAAAACTATCGACCATAATGACGTTTTAAAGACAAGTCATGTTCGTAAAACTATTGACCATAATGACGTTATAAAGACAAGTCATATTCATAAAACTATCGACCATAATGACGTTTTAAAGACAAGTCATATTTATAAAACTATCGACCATAATGACGTTTTAAAGACAAGTCATGTTCATAAAACTATCGACCATAATGACGTTTTAAAGACAAGTCATATTCGTAAAACTATCGACCATAATGACGTTTTAAAGACAAGTCATATTCGTAAAACTATCGACCATAATGACGTTTTAAAGACAAGTCATGTTCGTAAAACTATCGACCATAATGACGTTTTAAAGACAAGTCATATTTATAAAACTATCGACCATAATGACGTTTTACAGACAAGTCATATTCATAAAACTATCGACCATAATGACGTTTTAAAGACAAGTCATGTTCGTAAAACTATTGACCATAATGACGTTTTAAAGACAAATCATATTCATAAAACTATCGACCATAATGACGTTTTAAAGACAAGTCATATTCATAAAACTATCGACCATAATGACGTTTTACAGACAAGTCATGTTCGTAAAACTATCGACCATAATGACGTTTTAAAGACAAGTCATATTCATAAAACTATCGACCATAATGACGTTTTAAAGACAAGTCATATTCATAAAACTATCGACCATAATGACGTTTTAAAGACAAGTCATGTTCGTAAAACTATTGACCATAATGACGTTTTAAAGACAAGTCATATTCATAAAACTATCGACCATAATGACGTTTTAAAGACAAGTCATATTCATAAAACTATTGACCATAATGACGTTTTAAAGACAAGTCATATTCATAAAACTATCGACCATAATGACGTTTTAAAGACAAGTCATGTTCGTAAAACTATCGACCATAATGACGTTTTAAAGACAAGTCATATTCATAAAACTATCGACCATAATGACGTTTTAAAGACAAGTCATATATCTATAAAACTATCGACCATAATGACGTTTTAAAGACAAGTCATGTTCGTAAAACTATCGACCATAATGATGTTTTAAAGACAAGTCATAATTTTTACTCCTTTGGTTACTCTTATCGGACCAACAAGTCTATCCCCAATGATACCCGCCGATATCAGTACTCCTCCACCTTTATGTTGTTGTCTCAAACGAGGGTGACTCTCATCTCCGGAATAAACATATCCTTTTGCCAAGCTATCAGGTCCATCAACAAGATGGGTGATAACAGAAAAATTTGTGAACAGAAAAAAGATAATTGTTGTATTTGGTTATTAAGAAGATTCCCATAACTTAAAAACAGATTCTCCAACGTGCAGCCTTGAGGCTATGCATCTTGTATTGTTAACGCCCTCAGGTATTTTAACTCAAAAAGATAATTGTTGTATGTGGTTATGAAGAAGATTCCCATAACTTGAAAACAGATTCTCCAACGTGCAGTCTTGAGGCTATGCATCTTGTATTGTTAACGGCCTCAGGTATTTTAACTCAGCTTTTCTGAGGCTATGCATCTTGTATCGTTAACGGCCTCAGGGTTGCTGTGGCAAGTGGTAACCGTTTATTTTAACTCAGCTTTTCAGCAGGGTTATCTGCTGGAGAGAGAGGTATTTCTTGAACCACCATCTCATGTGTGTCCAGAATCACAGGCTGGGAAGCTGAAAAGATGCATTTAGGGTTTAAATGATGCACCTCGTTCATGGGAACAAGCGAGTTAATCATAAGGTAACTCGCTTAGAAGGAATGGTGAGTGCATACAACAGTGCACTGTCTCTTTGGCTTAATTTTAAAAAGAGTAGAAAGTGGGTTAGGGTTAGGGTTACTTTATTTTCGCTTCCCTCGTTTCGTCCTTTAATCTTCACATTCCATGAGCGATGTTTCTGACAAAGGGGAAAGAATTGCTGTTTTCTGGGTTGGAATCTATCGTTGGTTAGTTTTTAATCTTGAAGTAGCAAATTTTTTTTTTTGCTCCTTACATCAAGTGGCTTCATGCCTTGTCTGGAGTGACTTCCATAACAAAAAATTTTTTAAAATACCACTGGTGACTTGATAGGCATTCTGGCAATACACGTCGATGTTTTAATAATTTGTGGAAATGATCTATTTCAGAAAAATGTGATCAGAGACTTGAAAAAAATTTAAAATTGGAAAGCATGCAAGTGGAACGTTTAGATTTTTGGGATCGAATGTTAAGCAAACAAAAAATGGGATTATTATGAATCAAAATGTATATGCTTCAGCCTTATCCCCAATAGACATAAAGAAAGGAGGATCATTAAGAAAAAATGATGAATTGAGTCAAGAGGAGAAGACAGAGCTAAAGAGATTGACGGGTGAAATGATGTGGGTATCCACACAGACTCGACCAGATGTATTATTTGATGTGTGTAGAATGAGTAATATTGGAAAATCTTCAAAGGTTAAGTTACTCTTCGAGGCAAACAAACAAGTCACTAATATTTAAAATCAAGGACATTTTCTGTATCTTTTCCCAGTTGTTATTCAGATGACACCTATGCTAGTTCGGGGGATGGATCTTTACAGGTTAAGGTTTAGGGTTTTATCATCTTTGTTTGTTGCATATCCCGGGATATATCCACAGTACAATCGTCTTCCATTAGTGCCTCAAAACAGGATCAGAATGGTTTCTATATGCTGGTCATAAAAACAACTTGATCGTGTAACAAAAAGTCATTAGCCTCAGAGATTCTTGCGCTTAGTGAAGCAGCTGATGCTGGCATATTTATAGCCGCCATGCTTCAAGAAATGTTCAGACGACCTAGATTGCCTGAAGTTCTTTGTAAAACAGAAAATGTGTCTCTGGTAGAGACTCTAAAGCCTTCAAATCTTGTGGGTGACCGGCGTCTGAGTTGATATGGCAAGAGTGAAGGAAATGATGGTGAAGGAGGAGATCCAAACTGAATGGATCGGGAGCCGAGAACAGGTCGCAGATTGTCTGATGAAGATGGGAGCATCTTTTGAAATTCTGAGAGACTTGTTTCAATGACTTGTTTTACTTTTGTTGTTTTACTTTTGTTTTTTGTTTTTTATGGAACTGTAGTCTTCACAAGAAGACACCAGCAATGTTAAATTATCACCCTTGTATTGAGATATAAGAGTTCTATTCCTTTGTGATAAGTTTTTAGAGTGATCTCCCTTGCTGGTTGTTTTTGTTAGTTATTGGCTGGGAAAACAAAGATGGGTGTTCGGACAAACAGATGGATGTCCATGACTGGATTTATCTAATGAGAAAAAAAGGGGAAGCATGGAAGTTAACTCATAATTCACTCATATCTCTATTTACTTGCCTCCCCACGACGACAGAGTTAGAAACAAGGTCGGTTTTTAAGGTGAGAAAAATCCAGCTCCCGAAAAAGTGGCACTCTGGATTGCAACAAAAAATTAAAATTTCCTTCAGTCTAGAAAGATTTCTTTTTCACTGTCCGAGTATACGATAGATTAAGTATAGTATCAGAACAGATACTACACTTTTAATTTTTTTTTTTCAAAAAATATAAAGTATACGTTTGAACAAATTAGGCACAAGGTCATCGAAAGTGTGAGGAAAGTGCGGGTCATTGGTCAACCTCTGTCTATCCTACTCTTAGTTAGAATCATTACATTCACCAGAATACTAACCCGTTAAGACAATGATGATATACAAAATCATACAGTTACGTTTTCTCCCCATATTATTCAAGCATATATTTTGTTTTAAATATATATTTTGTTTTAAAAGTTAAACATTAAAAAGCATAAAACTGTAAAGCATACCAGAACATAACGTTGAAAACAAGAAGAGTAGCACCAGCTTCATCATCTGTAAAACAAAAAAAGATGTACATGATATATAAATTCAAATTCCAATCAGCTCCTTTGTATTAACGAATTTTAAAAAGAGAAACGGATGTGACATCATAGCACCAGATGTTATGTCACACCACCAAAATTTAAACGGATGGCAGCTAACTTTCAAGAATATTTATATGGTTCTTTGACATGTGCACATGTTCATGTGTTTTGCTGGTTTAGATCACAACAGAACCAACATACTTGACTTTTGTCTCTAAACTTTAATTTGATTAAGAAATGACGGTTCTTTGATACCACAGGTGTGCATGCAAAAATTCATGTTTTCTTTTGGTTTAGAAGCATAACTGAACCATAATACTTGACTCTTGCCTTTGTGTGGCACAATGAGTAATTGAGTTAAATTAATTAAACAGAATGATTAAATTTCAACCCTTTAAAATTGACGCATTTCAATATCGCCCAAATATTGTTCGCAGACCGACTTTATGTTTGAGATTATGGTTCATAAAGAGAAAATGTCACCCTTTGAGGGCGACTAACACATAGAGATCAAAAGAGGTGAGCCGCTCAATTCAACAAGTTGACAGCTTCCCTGATGAATGGCTTGCTATGCAGACTTTGAAAGGTTAAGCACCCGGCTTGTATCTGATGGTCGGGGGATGGTGAATTGAGTGGGGCTTATGTTAATGAGTGTAACTCCCCCCACCCCCGCCGACTATAGAGATTCAGTTTTGTAGCTAAGGCTTTGTACAGAAGTCAATTACAATGAACTGATTTAGATTGCGTCATCGATGCTTCGGCATCGACCCTCTCGACAAAAACGAGAAGCCCACTCTAATTGAACACCATTTGATGATAGAATGATATAAGAATAAAGTATAGTTTTTTAAGACAAAAGTCTTGTCAATTTTATCTACAGTTATTTTCTTTCAGCTTGCAGACTCACCCCCTTTGGCGGACATAAGACAATTAAAACAATATTTTCTCTGGCAAAAGCAGAAATGTCGATAATTACCTAAAAGTTCGAACCAGTGACGTCAATATACATTTTTTCTGACCACAATACACAGAGAGTCACTGTTCTTGACACAAGTCTGGCATAAGGATTACGAATATTACGCATTGTGCCATAAATACACAGCATGGGCACAGAGCTTTTGACAAAGCAACTGGTCAGAACTGATGCGACACTCATAGCGCATAAGATTCAATCCCGGGATATATCCACAGTACAATCGTCTTCCATTAGTGCCTCAAAACAGGATCAGACTCCAGGCTATCACGACACGACTTGTTCACAATGACTCTAACCCTAATCCTAACCCTAACCGTAACCCTAACGACTTGTTCATTGTTCATGTTTTGGGGCCATGACTCAAAACCGGATTATGTTTAGTGCCGAGTCACACGTGGGACACAAACTTTTTCACCTTTAAAATTTAATTAAGAAATTCTGGTTCTTTGATACAACAAGTGCGCATGCACACATTCATGATTTCTTTCGGTTTAACAGCACAACAGAACAACAATACTTGACTTTTGTCTTTAAACGTTAACTCAGTTAAGAAATTACTGTTCTTTAATATAGCAGGTGAGCATAAAAAAATTCTGTTTTTATTAAGTTTAATACCACACCTGAACCATAATACTTGACTTGTGCTATAGCATGTTACGTCAAACCACCAGAATCCAAATGGATGTCGGCTAACGGTTCTTTGATACGGAATGTACGCATGTAAAAATTAATGTTTTCTTTTGGTTGAATAGCACAACTGAATCATAATACTTGACTTTCGCTTTTAAACTTTAATTCAGTTAAGATATTAAAGAAGTTTGTTAGAACAACTTTTTTGATCAACATTGTTTGAAAAGAATCTGTTGAAATCTGTGATTTATTCGATATTCTCTTCTAACACGGAATCGTTCTCTGAAGATCTACTGTATGTCAATATAATGTTACCATGTTTAAAAATTGATAAAATTTGAAATATATTGATGAAGAAAATCATTTCCATTCTGTATGTTGACTAAATTCGGAATTGTTCTCTGAAGATCTACGGTATGTCAATATAATGTTACTATGTTTGAAAATTGATAAAATTTGAAATATACTAATGAAGAAAATCATTTCCATTCTGTATGTTGACTTAACTCGGAATTGTTCTCTGAAGATCTACGGTATGTCAATATAATGTTACCATGTTTAAAAATTGATAAAATTTGAAATATACTGATGAAGAAAATAATTTCCATTCTGTACGTTGACTAAACTCGGAATTGTTCTCTGAAGATCTACTGTATGTCAATATAATGTTACCATGTTTGAAAATTGATAACATTTGAAATATACTGATGAAGAAAATCATTTCTATTTGGTATGTTGACTTAACTCGGCATTGTTCTATGAAGATCTACGGTATGTCAATATAATGTTACCATGTTGGAAAATTGATAAAATTTGAAATATACTGATGAAGAAAACAAGACGAGTAGCACCAGCTTCGTCACCGGTAAACAACAAAAAGAAAAGATGTACATGATATATGAATTCGAATTCCAATATACTGATGAAGAAAATGTTTGAAAATTGATGAAATTTGAAATATACTGATGATGAAAATCATTTGCATTCTGTATGTTGACTTAACTCGGAATTGTTCTCTGAAGATCTATGGTATGTCAATATAATGTTAATAATGTTTGAAAATTGATAAATTTTGAAATATACTGATGAAGAAAATCATTTCCATTCTGTATGTTGACTTAACTTGGAATTTCCCTCTTAAGATCTACAGTATGTCAATATAATGCTACCCATGTTTGAAAATTGATGAAATTTTAAATATACTGATGAAGAAAATCATTTCCATTCTGTATGTTGACTTTACTCGGTATTGTTCTCTGAAGATCAACGGTATGTCAATATAATGATACCCATGTTTGAAAATTGATAAAATTTGAAATATACTGATGATGAAAATCATTTCCATTCTGTATGTTGACTTAACTGTGAATTGTTCTCTGAAATGCTACGGTATGTCAATATAATGTTACCATGTTTGAAAATTGATAAAATTTGAAATATACTGATGAGGAACATCATTTCAATTCTGTATGTTGACTTCACTCGGAATTGTTCTCTGATAATCTACGGTACGTCAATATAGTGTTACCATGGTTGAAAATTGAAAAAATTTGAAATATACTGATGAAGAAAATAATTTCCATTCTGTATGTTGACTTCACTCGGAATTGTTCTCTAAAGTTCTACGTTATGTCAATAGAATGTTACCATGTTTGAAAATTGATAACATTTGAAATATACTGATGAAGAAAATCATTTCCATTCTGTATGTTGACTTAACTCAGAATTGTTCTCTGAAGATCTACAAGATGTCAATATAATGTTACCCATGTTTGAAAATTGATAAAATTTGAAATATACTGATGAAGAAAATAATTTCCATTCTGTATGTTGACTTAACTCGGAATTGTTCTCTGAAGATCTACGGTATGTCAATATAATGTTACCATGGTTGAAAATTGATAAAATTTTGAAATGTACTGATGAAGAAAATCATTTCCATTCTGTATGTTGACTTAACTTGGAATTGTTCTCTGAAGTTCTACAGTATGTCAATATAATGTTACCATGTTTGAAAATTGATAACATTTGAAATATACTGATGAAGAAAATCATTTCTATTTGGTATGTTGACTTAACTCGGCATTGTTCTATGAAGATCTACGGTATGTCAATATAATGTTACCATGTTGGAAAATTGATAAAATTTGAAATATACTGATGAAGAAAACAAGACGAGTAGCACCAGCTTCGTCACCGGTAAACAACAAAAAGAAAAGATGTACATGATATATGAATTCGAATTCCAATATACTGATGAAGAAAATGTTTGAAAATTGATGAAATTTGAAATATACTGATGATGAAAATCATTTGCATTCTGTATGTTGACTTAACTCGGAATTGTTCTCTGAAGATCTATGGTATGTCAATATAATGTTAATAATGTTTGAAAATTGATAAATTTTGAAATATACTGATGAAGAAAATCATTTCCATTCTGTATGTTGACTTAACTTGGAATTTCCCTCTTAAGATCTACAGTATGTCAATATAATGCTACCCATGTTTGAAAATTGATGAAATTTTAAATATACTGATGAAGAAAATCATTTCCATTCTGTATGTTGACTTTACTCGGTATTGTTCTCTGAAGATCAACGGTATGTCAATATAATGATACCCATGTTTGAAAATTGATAAAATTTGAAATATACTGATGATGAAAATCATTTCCATTCTGTATGTTGACTTAACTGTGAATTGTTCTCTGAAATGCTACGGTATGTCAATATAATGTTACCATGTTTGAAAATTGATAAAATTTGAAATATACTGATGAGGAACATCATTTCAATTCTGTATGTTGACTTCACTCGGAATTGTTCTCTGATAATCTACGGTACGTCAATATAGTGTTACCATGGTTGAAAATTGAAAAAATTTGAAATATACTGATGAAGAAAATAATTTCCATTCTGTATGTTGACTTCACTCGGAATTGTTCTCTAAAGTTCTACGTTATGTCAATAGAATGTTACCATGTTTGAAAATTGATAACATTTGAAATATACTGATGAAGAAAATCATTTCCATTCTGTATGTTGACTTAACTCAGAATTGTTCTCTGAAGATCTACAAGATGTCAATATAATGTTACCCATGTTTGAAAATTGATAAAATTTGAAATATACTGATGAAGAAAATAATTTCCATTCTGTATGTTGACTTAACTCGGAATTGTTCTCTGAAGATCTACGGTATGTCAATATAATGTTACCATGGTTGAAAATTGATAAAATTTTGAAATGTACTGATGAAGAAAATCATTTCCATTCTGTATGTTGACTTAACTTGGAATTGTTCTCTGAAGTTCTACAGTATGTCAATATAATGTTACCATGTTTGAAAATTGATAAAATTTGAAATATACTGATGATGAAAATCATTTCCATTCTGTATGTTGACTTAACTGTAAATTGTTCTCTGAAATGCTACGGTATGTCAATATAATGTAACCCATGTTTGAAAATTGATGAAATTTGAAATATACTAATGAAGAAAATCATTTTCATTTGGTATGTTGACTTAACTCGGAATTGTGCTCTGAATATCTACTGTATGTCAATATAATGTTACCATGTTTGAAAATTGATAAAATTTAAAATATACTGATGAAGAAAATCATTTCCATTCTGTATGTTGACTTAACTCGGAATGGTTCTCTGAAGATCTAAGGTATGTCAATATAATGTTACACATGTTTGAAAATTGATAACATTTGAAATATACTGATGAAGAAAATCATTTCCATTCTGTATGTTTACTTTACCTGGCATTGTTCTCTGAAGTTCTACGGTATGTCAATATAATGTTACCATGTTTGAAAATTGATAAAATTTGAAATATACTGATGAAGTAAATCATTTCCATTCTGTATGTTGACTAAATTTGGAATTGTTCTCTGAAGATCTACGGTATGTCAATATAATGTTACCCATGTTTAAAAATTGATAAAATTTTGAAATGTACTGATGAAGAAAATCATTTCCATTCTGTATGTTGACTTAACTTGCAATTGTTCTCTGAAGTTCTACGGTATGTCAATATGGTGTTACCATGTTTGAAAATTGGTAAAATTTGAAATATACTGATGAAGAAAATCATTTCCATTCTGTATGTTGACTTAACTCGGAATGGTTCTCTGAAGATCTAAGGTATGTCAATATAATGTTACACATGTTTGAAAATTGATAACATTTGAAATATACTGATGAAGAAAATCATTTCCATTCTGTATGTTTACTTTACCTGGCATTGTTCTCTGAAGTTCTACGGTATGTCAATATAATGTTACCATGTTTGAAAATTGATAAAATTTGAAATATACTGATGAAGTAAATCATTTCCATTCTGTATGTTGACTAAATTTGGAATTGTTCTCTGAAGATCTACGGTATGTCAATATAATGTTACCCATGTTTAAAAATTGATAAAATTTTGAAATATACTGATGAAGAAAATCATTTCCATTCTGTATGTTGACTTAACTCGGAATTGTTCTCTGAAGTTCTACGGTATGTCAATATAATGTTACCATGTTTGAACATTGATAAAATTTGAAATATACTGATGAAGAAAATCATTTCCATTCTGTATGTTGACTAAACTCGGAATTGTTCTCTGAAGATCTGCAGTATGTCAATATAATGTTACCATGTTTGAAAATTGATGAAATTTGAAATATACTAATGAAGAAAATCATTTCCATTTGGTATGTTGACTTGACTCGGAATTGTTCTCTGAAGTTCTACGTTATGTCAATATAATGTTACCATGTTTGAAAATTGATAAAATTTGAAATATACTGATGAAGAAAATCATTTCCATTCTGTATGTTGACTTAACTTGGAATTGTTCTCTGAAGTTCTACGGTATGTCAATATAATGTTACCATGTTTGAAAATTGATAACATTTAAAATATACTGATGAAGAAAATCATTTCTATTTGGTATGTTGACTTAACTTGGCATTGTTCTCTGAAGTTCTACGGTATGTCAATATAATGTTACCATGTTTGAAAATTGATAAAATTTGAAATATACTGATGAAGAAAATCATTTCCATTCTGTATGTTGACTTTACTCAGAATTGTTCTCTGAAGATCTACGGTATGTCAATATAATGTTACCATTTTTGAAAATTGATAAAATTTGAAATATACTGATGAAGAAAATCATTTCTATTTGGTATGTTGACTTTACTTGGCATTGTTCTCTGAAGATCTATGGTATGTCAATATAATGTTACCATGTTTGAAAATTGATAACATTTGAAATATACTGATGAAGAAAATCATTTCCATTCTGTATGTTGACTTTACTCGAAATTGTTCTCTGAAGATCTACGGTATGTCAATATAATGTTACCATGTTGGAAAATTGATAAAATTTGAAATATACTGATGAAGAAAATCATTTCTATTTGGTATGTTGACTTAACTTGGAATTGTTTTCTGAAGATCTACGATATGTCAATATAATGTTACCATGTTTGAAAATTGATAAAATTTGAAATATACTGATGATGAAAATCATTTCCATTCTGTATGTTGACTAAATTCGGAATTGTTCTCTGAAGATCTACGGTATGTCAATATAATGTTACCATGTTTGAAAATTGATAAAATTTGAAATATACTGATGAAGAAAATCATTTCCATTCTGTATGTTGACTTTACTCGGAATTGTTCTCTGAAGATCTACGGTATGTCAATATAATGTTACCATGTTTGAAAATTGATAAAATTTGAAATATACTGATGAAGAAAATCATTTCCATTCTGTATGTTGACTTTACTCGGAATTGTTCTCTGAAGATCCACGGTATGTCAATATAATGTTACCCATGTTTAAAAATTGATAAAATTTTAAATATACCGATGAAGAAAATCATTTCCATTCTCTGTTTACTTAAATATAATTGTACTAATAAATAGGAATTAATTGAGAAACCGGAATTTTTATGTGTTTTGTCAACTCTAAATGATTAATGTGACGGAAATCAGAATTATTTAACCAAACAAAACCTTCTAATCTATTTCGGCCGTTACTATGACGAAGGCACGGATAAACAGTGATTTGATAAAGCCATTATTGTTTTTATCACGCAGACAGTTTATTTTATTTTTATTTTTTTATTTTATTGTATTTTTCGTTTTCTGTTCTGGGAACAAGAGTTTTTTGTGTGATTGCTTTTTCGGCTGTTGTAACTTGTTACTGGATTTTACCGAGCCAATATTAGCAGCCATGACGACACTTATACCAGGCCTAGCAAACATGCGATTGGGGTTCACGGCTGAAGGCAGACATGTGGGGATCAAAATTATTACTAAATGATAATTATTGATAAAGGTTTTCCAGGAAACTCCTTAGTTATGTCCAGTAATAAATGACTAGCAGCCTTAAAACTCTAGAATAGTTCAGAAATGAGGGATCATTTTACGTTGAATTCATATGTGAAACTGATCCCTCACTCTAGATTCTAAAATAATGGTTAATTTTTTTGTCTTTTTTCCGTCACCCTGAAAAACTTGGTGGAAGGAAGAAAAAAATCCACATCTAATCGCCTAAAAAGTAGAATCTCATTATTAGGGGGAATGGGGCCGTAGCCGAAGGTGTTAATGTACAATAATTCCATAAAAGAATCGAAATTAAATTAATCTTTTTATGAATATTTTTCCTTTTTGACTAACAGTCACATAATAAAAAAGCAAATAAAAACATTGCTTTACTATTTTAAAAAAATGTTAAACTTATAGTCATCTCCATTTTTGGTTTCTTTTCCAGGTCGACTTGTTTTGTCCGCGTTTCGCGTAGATAATTAAATATACTATAACTTACGAGTTTTAATCTTTTTTTAAAACTAAAACATGATTTTAAATAAAACCTAAGTTGTTCGGGAACAACGGAACTCTGCCGAAACCCACTTCACTGTAAATGGGTGCTTGTATAGATCAGCACCCATGGCGGATGATCTGGTAACGAGTTACAGCAATGGCCGAAAGGCGCCAATGGCCGAAACACACAAAATTAAACGCAGTTTCCTGAAACGGAAAACCGAAAACGAAAAAAAAGGCAGTTTATATATTTATATTATTGCCTTGTTTTTGTTTTGTTTGTTTGCTTTCTTTTTTCAAATTGTTGTTTTTCTTTTTTTCTTATTTTGGTAATTATTGTTTTCTAGTATTATTTTTTGGGTATTTTTAAATTTTTTGTTTTCTTTTTCAATTTGTTGCATATTTTATTTTTATTTTTTTGGTAATTATGGTTTTCCTTTTTCAAATATTTTTTTATCTATTAGGTAATTATTGTTTGTTTTTTTCAAATTGTTTTTTTTGGGTAATTATTGTTTGTTTTTTTCAAATTGTTATTTTTATGTAATTATTGTTTTCCTTTTTCAAATTGTTGTTTTATTTTTGGTAATTATTGTTATTATTTTTCTAATTGTTGTTTTTTTGGTAATTATTGTTATTTATTTTGTAATTATTGTTTTCCTTTTTCAAATTGTTGTTATTTTCTAATTATTGTTTGTTTTTTCAAATTGTTGTTTCATTTTGGTAATTATTGTTTCCCCTTTTCAATTGTCGTTTTTTCCAAATTGTTGTACTTTTGGAATTATGGTTTTCCTTTTTCAAATTGTTGTTTCTTTTTGGTAATTATTGTTTCCCTTTTTAAATTGTTGTTTTTTTGGTTATTATTGTTTTCCTTTTTCAAATTGTTTTTTTTAGTAATTATTGTTTTCCTTTTTCAAATTGTTTTTATTTTGGTACTTATTGTTTTCCTTTTTCAAATTGTTGTTTTTTTGGTAATTATTCTTTCCTTTTTTCAAATTCTTGTTTTTTGGTAATTATTCTTTCCTTCATTGAAATTGTTGTTTTTTCAATTTTTTTTATCTTTTTGGTAATTATTGTTTTCTTTTTGGTAATTATTGTTTTCTTGTGTTATTTGTTTTTATTTTGAATTTTTTGTTTTCTTTTCCAACTTGTTGACTATTTTATTTTTGATTTTTGGTAATTATTGTTTTCCTTTTTCAAATTGTTGTTTTTTTGGTAATTATTGTTTTCCTTTTTCAAATTGTTTTTTTTTGGTAATTATTGTTTTTCTTTTTCAGATTGTTTTTGTGGTAATTATTGTTTTCTTATTGTTTTTTTTTGTAATTATTGTTTTATTTTTCAAATTGTTGTTTGTTTTGGTAATTATTGTTTTCTTTTTTCAAATTATTGTTTTTTTGTAATTATTTTTGTCGTTTTTCAAATTGTTTATTTTGGTAATTATTGTTTTCTTTTTTCAAATTGTTGTTGTTGTTTTTGTTTATTATTGTTTCTTTTTAATTGTATTATTTTGGTAATTATTGTTTTCCTTTTTCACAACAGTTTTAAAAAAGAAAACAATAATTACCCAAAAAAACAATTTAAAAAAAAACAAAAACAATATTGTTTTCTTTTTTTTAATTGTTCTTTTGGGTAATTATTGTTTTCTTTTTCAAATTGTTTTTTTTTGGTAATTATTGTTTTTCTTTTTCAGATTGTTTTTGTGGTAATTATTGTTTTCTTATTGTTTTTTTTTGTAATTATTGTTTTATTTTTCAAATTGTTGTTTATTTTGGTAATTATTGTTTTCTTTTTTCAAATTGTTGTTGTTTTTGTTTATTATTGTTTCTTTTTAATTGTGTTATTTTGGTAATTATTGTTTTCCTTTTTCACAACAGTTTTAAAAAAGAAAACAATAATTACCCAAAAAAACAATTTAAAAAAAAGCAAACAATATTGTTTTCTTTTTTTTAATTGTTCTTTTGGGTAATTATTGTTTTCTTTTTTAAAACTTTTGTTTTTATTGTATTTTTTATTTTTTAGTGATTATTGTTTTCTTTTTCAAATTGTTGTTTTTATTTCATTTTTTGGAGGGAATTATTGTTACTTTTTTAATCACTCAGATAGTTTATTTATTTATTTTTTTTTTATTATTTCATTGCATTTTTAATTTTCAGTTCTGTGAACCAGTGTTTTATTTTGTGTGATTGCTTTCTCGGTTGTTGTAACACGGTACTGTATTTTACCGAGCCAATATTGATAGCCATGGAAGCAAATCATGGCGACACTTATACCAGGCCTAGCAAACATGTGACTGGTTTCCACAACTGGGGACAGACATGCGGAGACCAAAATTATTACTAAATAATAACTAGTGAATAAAAGTTTTAGTAGGGAATTTCTTAGTAATGTCAAGTAATTCGTTAATTATCAACTGTACATATTAGGAAGCAGCTTACAATTATTGATTTATTTCCATAAAATCAAAAAAAAAGAAATAAAAAACTATAAATAAAACTAAAAGCACAAAAAATCACTTTTTTCAGAAAAAAAGTTTTGCTGAAACTTGAGCTTTTTTTTGCCAGTGAAATTTGAAACATTTTGAATTCATTTTTATTTATATAAATTTAATTTATATTGACATAATTAATTTATATTGACATAATCTCTGATGTATTTTTGAGATTCATTTTTATTTATATAAATTTAATTTATATTGACATAATTAATTTATATTGACATAATCTCTGATGTATTTTTGAGATTCATTTTGATTTATATAAATTTAATTTATATTGACATAATTAATTTATATTGACATAATCTCTGATGTATTTTTGAGATTCATTTTTATTTATATAAATTTAATTTATATTGACATAATTAATTTATATTGACATAATCTCTGATGTATTTTTGAGATTCATTTTGATTTATATAAATTTAATTTATATTGACATAATTAATTTATATTGACATAATCTCTGATGTATTTTTGAGATTCATTTTGATTTATATAAATTTAATTTATATTGACATAATTAATTTATATTGACATAATCTCTGATGTATTTTTTAGATTCATTTTTATTTATATAAATTTAATTTATATTGACATAATTAATTTATATTGACATAATCTCTGATGTATTTTTGAGATTCATTTTGATTTATATAAATTTAATTTATATTGACATAATTAATTTATATTGACATAATCTCTGATGTATTTTTGAGATTCATTTTAATTTATATAAATTTAATTTATATTGACATAATTAATTTATATTGACATAATTAATTTATATTGACATAATCTCTGATGTATTTTTGTATGCGCATTGCACGTAATCACATTCGCATACAACATCTCGTAACTATAGACGCTCATTTTAAAGTCGTAAATTACTAGTCGTTAAAAACTAAACAGTAAAAGACAACAGTTGTAAACACACCAAGACTAACCCTAACCCTAACCCTAACCACTAACCTCGCCGGTGATGATTCGATGAATCAAGTCGAAAGTACTTGTGAAAAAAAAATGGAACAAGAAACCAACGGAACTTATATATACACCAATTTAACCGAAATACTAAATAGACTATTCGAAAAAAAAAGCCTCAGCAAACAAACACAAAACTCAGTGTTATTTAATAACATTTACCTGAATAATATATATATATATATATATATATATATATATATATATATATATATATATATATATATAATAGTTTTATTCATACAAACATATCAAAAGCTACACATCCATAGGAAATGTTTCGATCGTAGCTTAGATAAACTGTGATTTCATCATGTTTTTTAGGTGTTTATATTGAAGAAAGAATAAAAAAAGATAAAAGCAGTATTAGAATTTGGTGGGTCACATGATCAGATTCAAAATTAATATTTCAAACAGACCGTAAAAAAAATTCCTCATATTGAAGCAGAGACGTCACAGTTAGTTTCAAAGTTAGATTGCTCAACGAGAATGTTCACCTAATTTAAAATGGGTCTGTGTAACAAGATGGCAAGTTGTTGGGGTCAGGATGTCATGATATGGAGGATGGGTGGGGGGCGAGATAGCAAGGGGTGGAGGAGCGAGATAGCAAGGTGTGGGGTCAGGATGTCATGATATGAAGAAGGGGGAGGGCGAGATAGCAAGGGGTGGGGGAGCGAGATAGCAAGGTGTGGGGTCAGGATGTCCTGATATGAGAAGTGGTTTGGGGAGCGAGATAGCAAGGGGTGGGGGAGCAGGATAGCAAAGGGTGAGGTCAGGATGTCCTGCTATGGAGAAGGGGTGGGAGATCAAGTTGACATGTAATGGAAAACGGGTGAAGGAAGGGGCCATATATCTTTATCGAATAAACATACACAAGTGAGAGTACACAATTTGATAGGTTTGTATAAAGTATTATTATAGTTTGTATAAGTAAATGTATTATTCTAAATACATAGCTCAAAAAGCTATTATTCTAAATACATAGCTCAAAAATCTATTATTCTAAATGCATAGCTACCAAAATCTATTATTCTAAATACATAGCTCAAAAATCTATTATTCTAAATACATAGCTCAAAAATCTATTATTCTAAATGCATAGCTCAAAAATCTATTATTCTAAATGCATAGCTCAAAAATCTATTATTCTAAATGTATAGCTCAAAAAGCTATTATTCTAAATACATAGCTCAAAAAGCTATTATTCTAAATACATAGCTCAAAAATCTATTATTCTAAATGTATAGCTCAAAAATCTATTATTCTAAATGCATAGCTCAAAAATCTATTATTCTAAATGTATAGCTCAAAAAGCTATTATTCTAAATACATAGCTCAAAAATTTATTATTCTAAATGCATAGCTCAAAAATCTATTATTCTAAATGCATAGCTCAAAAAACTATTATTCTAAATACATAGCTCAAAAAGCTATTATTCTAAATACATAGCTCAAAAAACTATTATTCTAAATACATAGCTCAAAAAACTATTATTCTAAATACATAGCTCAAAAAAACTATTATTCTAAATACATAGCTCAAAAAACTATTATTCTAAATACATAGCTCAAAAAACTATTATTCTAAATACATAGCTCAAAAAACTATTATTCTAAATGCATAGATCAAAAAACTATTATTCTAAATACATAGCTCAAAAATCTATTATTCTAAATACATAGCTCAAAAAACTATTATTCTAAATACATAGCTCAAAAAACTATTATTCTAAATACATAGCTCAAAAAACTATTATTCTAAATACATAGCTCAAAAATCTATTATTCTAAATACATAGCTCAAAAAACTATTATTCTAAATACATAGCTCTATTTATTATTAAGCACTATTATATGAATATAATATTTGCATGAGGTATGCAATTTGTAGAGACAATAGGTTTTTAAATGTTTGTATAAATAAACCTATTATCTTTATCTTAATGAATAAATGCGAGAGTTGGGCCAATTTCTCGCACGAACAATAAAGTCAAAACGACCCATTCCAAATTAATTCAACTCTTTTTGATATACTGTTTATGTAGATGCAAAATCAGAGGCGCAACGTTAACTAATTTGCATATTGGTTTGTTTTAATTAATATTTTAATTAACTATTATTTTTTTTAATTTTTAAATCTAATTTTTTATCTTTTTGATATACTGTTTATGTAGATGCAAAATCAGAGGCGCAACGTTAACTAATTTGCATATTGGTTTGTTTTAATTAATATTTTAATTAACTATTATTTTTTTTTATTTTTAAATCTAATTTTTTATCTTTTTGATATACTGTTGATGTAGATGCTAAATCAGAGGCGCAACGTTAACTAATTTGCATATTTTTTGTTTTAATTAATTTTTTAATTAACTATTATTTTTTATTGTTTTTAAATCTATTTTTTTAATTTAATATAATAAATATTTCACCATTTTGTTTTATTTGCTCGACAAATATTTAGCATTTGTGTTCAAACGTTTCTTTCTTTAGGGGGACTGATTTGATTTTTCTAAATTGCAAGGGAAGAGGCAAATTGATTTCTAAAAGATATATAAATCTGTTATCAAAATGTTAATGTTTCGTGTTTACAACAAAGTTATGAATGAAAAGTTTATTATTTAAAACTAGTAGGGCCTCCCGGTATTGCCTGGGGGAATAGTAATTTATTTTTTATCAATAACAACTGATTTCTTACTGTTGTCACACGGGAAGTAAATCTTATTTTAAAAAAAGAAACCAACTAATTGAGGTAAAACATACAACAAATAAAAAAACAAACACACAAACACACAAAAAAACAAAAACAAAAAACAAAAAACAAAAACAAAAAACAAAAAACAAAAATTAAATCTCAGTTAAAGAATAAATAAACTAATCTCCTCTCTCTCTTTTTCTCTTTCTCTTTCTCTCTCTCTTTTTCTCTTTGTCTTTTTCTTTCTTTCTCTCTCACTCTCTCTCTCTCTCTTTCTCTCTCTCTTTCTCCCCCCTCTCTCTCTCTCTTTCTCTCCCCCCTCTCTCTCTTTCTCTTTCTCTCTCTACCCCATCTCTATCCGTCTCTCTATTCGTCTCTCTATCTTTTTCTCTTTCTCTTTCTCTCTCTCTTTTTCTCTTTGTCTTTTTTTTTCTTTCTCTCTCACTCTCTCTCTCTTTCTCTCTCTCTCTCTCTCTCTTTCTCCCCCCCTCTCTCTCTCTCTTTCTCTCCCCCCCTCTCTCTCTTTCTCTCTCTACCCCATCTCTATTCGTCTCTCTATCTTTTTTTTCCCTTCCCCGCCTTGCTCCCTTTCTAACCCCATACCCATTCCTCTCTAGCTTAATATACACACAGACAACATACATACATACATACATACATACATACATACATACACACATACATACATACATACATACATATATTTATACAAACAGACAGATAGACAGACAGACAGACAGACAGACGACTACCCTTTATATAATCGAAGAAGATTATCAGTTTGCTCATTTTCCGTTTAATTTTTATATGAAACTGATCGCCCACTCTAAATTTAAAAAAATATGTGTTTCTTCTTTCCATTTTACAGGGTGTTCACACATAAAACTGAAACAAATAACTTCTCTAAGATTAGCTCATTGAATACCTTATTTTTAAGTCGTAAATAAAAAATATTACAACTTTGGTTATTGTAGAATCACAATCTTAGCAACCCTCAACAAAAAAAAATGAGATTCTACATTTTTAAGGCGATAACGTGTAAAAGTCCTGAAAAAACTGACGAAAAGAGAAAAAAACAACAAAGTTACTTTAGACTTAAAAATAAATGAATAAAATCATCATCATCATCATCATCATAACGATAATAATAATAATAATAATAATAATAATAATAATAATAATAATAATAATAATAACAATAATAACAAGCCGCGCATGCGTGGTCCCCATCTGTATGTGACTCGATGTGGCGAGTGTAAAATGCAATAAATTTGGGCAATTTGGGGCATTTTTAACCCCCCATTGACCCCCTGGGGGCGAGAACCAGAATTTTTCTGAGGTCAAGAATGCTCATTTTATATCCAGAACAATTGTCTCTACATTTTGGCCAAGTTTCAGAAAAATTGAATGTATGGATCAAACGTTATGGGAGAAAAGGGTCATTTTTTGCCATTTTGGGGGCTTTTGACCCCCTGGGGGCACGAACCAGATTTTTTCCAAGGTCAGCGATACTTATTTTCTATTAGGAACAATTGCCTCCAAATTTTGGTCAAGTTTCAGAGAAATTGAATGGATGGATGAAAAGTTATGGGGCAAATAATGTCATTTTTTGCCATTTCGGGGCCTTTGACCCCCTGGGGGGCTAACCAGATTTTTTTCAAAAATCGGAGAATGTCACTTTCTAACCTGACCAAAGTTACAACTTCATGCAAAATTTCAGAGAAATTCAATGGATGGTTGCGGAGAAAAATCCGAACGGACGGACACACGAACGGACAGACGGACGAAAATGCCTCAAAACATAGGTCTCCCGATTTTATAAATCGGGGGACCAATAAGAAGAAGACATTAACTTTAAGACTACAATGTGTAGTTGGTATATATATATATAAAAAAAACAAAAAAAAAACAAAGAACAAACAAACAAACAAACAAAAACAAAAACAAAAACAACAACAACAACTACTACTACTACTACTATTACTACTACTACTATTCTGTGGTATGGTAGTTAAAATATAAAATTATATAGAAATAAAAGATGAATAAAAAAGGCTTAAGTACTTTTGGTACCAGATAGACAAATAGATAAGAAGAAGGAAACTTAGTCATACAAAACTAAAAACCGAATATATATATATATATATATATATATATATATATATATATATATAATGTGCATTCCAATGATCAAAGGAAAAATCACTCCACAGCCATACCTTTCATCTGTCGTCAAACACCACAACCAAACTTTACCTCTGTACTTTCAATATCCGAGAATACTTGTAATTCCTCTTCGTCCAACCGACAAATAAAAAAGAAATATTTTTATTTTATTTTACTTAGTTCAGCCCAACCAAGGCAAGTTGCCACTGTAGACGTAAGGGGTTACTGAGAATTAGGGTAAAAGTTTAAGGGGTCATCCTAAATTGGGAGCTGTGCAGCGAGATGCTTGTTCACATAAGTTTTATGCTTACATGAATACAAATGCAATTGGATACACTCCACAAATGTAAGATCATGTTGATAATAATTGGATATAAGTTGAGAAGAGAGAGACACATCCGGCCATTTATCGCAGACAACCAGTTGGTTGTTAGATAAATAGAGAAAAAGTAAAGTTGATGACAGCTACACAAAGACATTTTGTAAGAAATACAGTAATAATACAAATAATAATTAAATTATTATAATATATATGTATGTATGTATGTATGTATGTATGTATGTATGTATGTATGTATGTATGTATGTATGTATGTACGTGTGTATGTATGTACGTATGTACGTATGTATGTATGTACGCATGTATGTATATATGTATATATGTACGTATGTATGTATGTACGTATGTACGTATGTATGTATGTACGTATGTATGTATGTACATACGTACGTACGTACGTACGTATGTATATATGTATGTATATATGTATGTATGTATGTACGTATGTACGTATGTATATATGTATGTATATATGTATGTATGTATGTATGTATGTATGTATGTATGTATGTGTGTATGTATGTATGTATGTACGTATGTATGCTTGTATGTATGTATGTATGTATGTATGTATATATGTATGTATGTCTGTATGTATGTATTTATGTATGTATATACGTATATATGTATGTATGTATATATGTATGTATATCCGTATGTATGTATGTATGTATGTATGTATGTATGTATATACGTATGTATGTATGTATGTATGTATGTATGTATGTATGTATGTATATATGTATGTATGTATATACGTATATATGTATGTATGTATGTATATATGTATGTATGTCCGTATGTATGTATATATGTATGTATGTCCGTATGTATGTATGTATGTATGTATGTACGTATGTACGTACGTACGTATGTATGTATATATGTATGTATGTCCGTATGTATGTATGTATGTATGTACGTATGTACGTACGTACGTATGTATGTATGTATGTATGTATGTATGTATGTATGTATGTATGTATGTATGTATGTATGTGCTTTCAGAAGTGTTTGCATAGTAGGAATCGCCAATTTGCTTTTTTCATATGTGATTAAATAGATAACAAATTCGTAGAATTAAATAGACAGAAAATGTTTCCACTCACATTTTTCCCACATGGTGGAAATTGTCTGCGATAATTGGCCGGGTGTCTCTCTATCTTCTCAACTTGCATGAATATATTATCTACATGCTCTTACATTTGTGGGGTGTATTTAATTGCATTTGTAGTTATGTAATTTGATTGTGTGAGAGGTTAATCTGAAAAATGTCACCCCTCCTCTCCCTTCGCTTTCTTGTATAGCTTCACTAAACCCAACACTAACCCCAACCCTAACCCTAACCCTTTTTATTTTTTTCGTTTTATTAAAACAAGCTTGGATACTGCACCATTTTTTACCAAACAATGCATATTTCCACTGAAGCGTAAGGATTACTGTGATAAGGGCCATATTTATAGGGGGCAACCTGGGTGGGGAGTTGGGTAGCAAGACATGTGTTCGCATTTCATTTAAATTTCTGCATGTTTATAGTGTCGAAGGAAACATGGAGCAGGAAGGGAATTCCAAAGGAAAGCGTTCTGAGGAAAGAAGATATTAGAGTAGAAAATCGTCCAGCATCTAGGGACCTCTGCAGTGAAGGGGTGGGATTTTGCTGCCAGAAGAGTTGGTTCAACCCTTTTAGGGTGATAGACAACACAGGTATAGACAGACAAATTTAAAAGGGTAAATCGTGTCAAAATTAATGTTGGTTTTATGATAATTTAGGGGCCGTGTTTATTCAAAATGCTGTCATGTGTTTATTCACAACAGGAAAGCAAACATTTAAAGTAAGAAATTTAAAAATAAATACAATGGATTGTTTTTTTTTATAAATGAGTCAACACTTGTCAAGGCTAAAAGTCACTTGAGAATAAGGGTTAATGAGATGGATGGATTGTCAGTTGAATGATGAAGAATATTATGAGAGGATTGAAACTGATGGATGGGATGAACAATATTTGATTATTTACTCAGTTGAATGATGAAGAATATTACAAATGAGCCACCACTTATCAAAATGCTTGGATCATTCTATCGCTCAAAATTAAATAAAGCTAAACAAAATCAACTTTAAGCCAAACCAATTCAACTTGACTTTTTTGTAAGGCAAACCCCATTTAAATGTATTTTTATTTCACAACTTATGAATTGGAAGTTCCGGAAGGGAAGGGTTAGGGTTAGGGTTAGGGTTAGAGTTTAGGGTTAGGGTCAGACAATTGACCTTATGAAGAGGAAGTTCCAGAGGGGAAGGAGCAGTCAATTGCTCTTTTGAAATGTCACTTTTTTTCTCATGGATTTTTCGCAAATATGGATTGTTTCTAATATCCATATCCTACCCTACCGTTTTCATCGGTTGAAAGCCCTATCGTACCGAGTTGCGCTCACGGACCTTAGCATCGATCAAACCGGATATCTTAAGCTCTAGATAATCTATTGGACGAGACACAGGCCTCACATGATTCTAAGGTGTTTCACACTGCATTTATAAAAAGAAAGAATAAATCTTCAAGTGGGCGATTTAAGATTAAATCTGCCAAACCCATATGTCCGCTAATGATATCGATGTGGAAGTTCTAGTGGGTATGCCATTTATGAAAGCCAATGACATCGGTCTACGGCCATCCAAGAATCAGGTAACTATTGGTGATTCAGTAACCATTTAATATTTACCAGATGACATCCCATCACGTTCACCATCACATCCGAAACCAACAGGCTCTAATCCTTAGGTCTGAACCCAGATCAGCGGTGGTTTGACCCGGGGTCATATAAAGAACTCAGTCTCAAATAATACTATTGACAAACATATTTATGTGCCTATAAGCCATTGTCGACTGAATACATCATTAAACGATCGTGAATTGTAAGGTCTCTCTAGTTTTCATAGATAGTCCTCTCTATGCTTAGAAATAGGACTTTAACAAGGATATGATCAAATAAAATGGAGGGTGCTGCTTGTGGTTCTAATGTATTTAAAGACGTTATATAGCTTGATAATCATATTTATCTACTCATAATATGGAATAAAATAATTGACTTAATTGTTTGGAATAAGCTAACCGGATCACAAATGCTATCATTAAATAGATTCTTATATAGTTAAGAAGAGGTAACTTCGCTGGTATCTTTTGAAATTTTTAATTCTGAATAAAGGGAGGTAATGCTTTTGGTTTTCAGACAAGAGTTTTGTCCCTTACATCTGCTTTTGGTTCGCAGAACCTACAAGGCAAGGAGTAAGCTAAATATTGAGGATTCCTCTCCCTCTTACCTAACCCTAACCCTTCCATCTTCTTTCTTCCCCTCTTACCTAGCCCTAACCATTCCATGTCCTCTATTCCCCTCTTACCTAACCCTAACCCTTCCATGTCCTTTCTTCCACTCTTACCTAACCCTAACCCTTCCATCTTCTTTCTTCCCCTCTTACCTAGCCCTAACCATTCCATGTCCTCTATTCGCCTCTTACCTAACCCTAACCTTTCCATGTCCTTTCTTCCACTCTTACCTAACCCTTCCATGTCCTTTCTTCCACTCTTACCTAGCCCTAACCCTTCCATGTCCTCTATTCCCCTCTTACCTAACCCTAACCCTTCCATGTCCTTTCTTCCACTCTTACCTAACCCTTCCATGTCCTTTCTTCCACTCTTACCTAGCCCTAACCATTCCATGTCCTCTATTCCCCTCTTACCTAACCCTAACCCTTCCATGTCCTTTCTTCCACTCTTACCTAACCCTAACCCTTCCATGTCCTCTATTCCCCTCTTACCTAACCCTAACTCTTCCATGTCCCCTCTTTCCCTCTTCATTCTAGTCTCACTTAGTATCACATTTTGCGTCAGGCTCGTATTACTCACTGACGACTTATCAATTTCTAATACGCATTTTCTTATATCTTGGTCTGAATTTGTTTATCATTGCGTCATTCATTTGTTTTTTGAAAGCATATATCTTCAATGTTATAAACTTCCCTTTCTTACTTGGTTCCTGCGAAAGGTCAATCGTCTAGTTGAGTCTGTTTATTTAATCTGACAGATTTTTTAACTTATTTATCGCGTCAACCCAAAAGCCATTACTTTGTTTTCGGGGATTTTAAGAGGGACTCATTATGTGCTCCGCTTTATCCATTGTTGGCCGTTCCTGACCTCAACTTTTTAAATCTTTCTCTGGTGTCAGATCACTCCAGAACACACCCTGGGATCTTTATTTGTTCCACGCACTGGAAAGGTCACTGTAACCGCACTCATTGAGCTGTGCTAAAATCTATACTAGCAAATCTACCACCCATTATCCAACATTATGACATTATCCAACATTATGACATTATCCAACATTATGACATTATCCAACATTATGACATTGTCCAACATTATGACATTATCCAACATTATGACATTGTCCAACATTATGACATTATCCAACATTATGACATTGTCCAACATTATGACATTATCCAACATTATGACATTATCCAACATTATGACATTATCCAACATTATGACATTGTCCAACATTATGACATTATCCAACATTATGACATTATCCAACATTATGACACAGGGTTAAATCCCGGAACTATTGTCTGGCTTACTCAAATTTAGTTCAGTCCCAAGAGGCCACTTTCCCAGCCATTACCTCCTCCTTCAATTAATAAATGAATGTTAATATAAAGTATTTATGTTATTTTAAAAGAACATTTTTATTTTTAAAAACTTATAATTTTTTTAACTTAAATAACTTTACACCTATTTCATTTCAATGACGAAAATGTTTTATTATATCTATAACTAATTTTTAATTTCTGATTTTTTAATATCATTTTCCGTCGAGAGCTGCCTTTAAATTGCTTTTATTATTATTCGCACTTTCATGATGTTATTTCTTTGTCAAGGTGGTCGCTGAGTTTCGACTATGGGTATATTAAAATATATTTAGTCCTTGAAATGAAATGGAGAGGCAATTGATTTAAGGGACCCCAAAATTATTTTTTTAATGAAATAATATTTATTCATTTGTCGGATCCTTACAATAAAACCAACAACAATCACCACAGAGAAGCGATGTCTAAATCATTCAATATTTTATTGACTTAAATGCTTCGTACTGATTAAATCGAAATACACAATCTTGATAGGTTGCCTATATCGGACTTTAGCGAATCAGAAACAATCTCTCTGGGAGCCGGACACCTGTTCATAAAATCTATATAAAGAACCGGCTGAAGTATGGTTCTGCCCAGTTCTAGGAGGTTCACACTCCCAGGCTTTACCTTTTCTCTGTGAGAAAAGGTTAATTTATTGCTAATCGCCTGATGCTCCCTTGCCAGGGAATGTCGAAGCAGATGCTCAGTGTTTTTTTGTAGGCCAGAGTTCTCTTCCTCTTGGGCTCTGGTTTTTTCAATCCCCACCTTCCGACCTTGTGTCAAATCTTCTCGCGCTTGGAGGGAGGTAAATTCTAGCTGTCCAAACAAATCTTTATCACTCTAAAATCTTATCATCTTTTTGGTGCACGAACGAACGCCGCCTTTAGCCTCTGGCTACTAGCATCAGTACGTGGACAAGATGACAACATTTATGAACGTGAACTCACTCCTAAATTTAGCGGCACTTTGTCGGTCGTGGATTTACTTAGTTCCAAATAATACAAAGCTTACAAACTCAATCAACACTGAAAAATAAAATGCGAAGTGTGGTGGTTAGTAAGCCCCTTCCCAAATCTATTTAGATATGAGCTGCTCACTGTTTTTTGGGTTGTTTCAAGAACCGAAAAGAAGCAAGACAGTTTAAGGGGGGGGGGGCTCATTAGCTAGCTAAGAGACTTTGCTAACTAGGATGTGGTCTGATAAAACCTCAGGTCGACGTGCACCATGCCTAGGCAGGGAACACATACTCAAACTGTTGATATGTATACACATACAACCTGCGTACGCACGGTGATACTAACATATTCTTCATCTCGACATGGGAATTTTTAACATAACACTTTCTCCGTCGAGACAGCTTAATTTATTAAAGATTAATGAAGGTGTGGCCAGATCAGATCTGGCAACTTTATCGTCAGCGGCAAGCAAGACAGAGTGAAAGAGTGTATGAGCGACTCCAAGATGACCATCTGAAAAAAAAAACAGGCTATCTTAAATGATAGCTTGTAAAACGGGGTAACTTATCAGCAGGGACAAAACAGGACCCATACAAGATTAAGAATAGATAGAAATACTGTATTGGAGGTGTGATTCATAAAAACAGCAGTTTTTGAAGAACTAAAGACTGCAACAGATACATTTAGTGATTCTGATCAAACAGTGACGCTAGAAAACAGGCAGAAGATGGCTCTAAATAGCTTGCTCCATTTACCCATCAATGAGGAAGCGATTAAAGCTTCTTTCTCTTTTAGATTGTCACCTAACAAACAGCCGAATGGGAATCATTACGCTACAGAACCTCAATTCAAAGAAGAAAACTAGCGGAAGAAGCTGATGCCTCTATGATTTTTACTTTCTCTCTATTCTTCTGTAGTGAATTATTGTTTTCAGTTTGCAAGCTGATTTTCCACGAACGCACGGGACTGCTAAAATGATGGTTACCTCGTTTAGCAAAAGTAAGATGGATTTTAATGAATAAATTATATTTTTTATCAAAAACTTAATACCAGTTTATAGTTTTAATTCAGCATTTCATTTCTAGCTGTGAACTCAAATGAAGGCAAGAATCAATTCTCTATGTCAAGGTGCAGCAAGCCATGTAAAAAGACAAAAGATATTGCATCTAAATACCGTCTGAATGTTTGTCCAAGGTGACTTTAAACATGGATATGGTAGGCATCATCACGACCTCCTCTGGCAGGTTGTTCCAGTGAGCAGAAGCACTAACAGAGATGGTATCTAAATACCGTCTGAATGTTTGTCCAAGGTGACTTTAAGCATGGATATGGTAGGCATCATCACGACCTCCTCTGGCAGGTTGTTCTAGGGAGCAGAAGCACTAACAGAGATGGTATCTAAATACCGTCTGAATGTTTGTCCAAGGTGACTTTAAGCACAGATATGGTAGGCATCATCACGACCTCCTCTGGCAGGTTGTTCTAGGGAGCAGAAGCACTAACAGAGATGGTATCTAAATACCGTCTGAATGTTTGTCCAAGGTGACTTTAAGCCTGGATATGGTAGGCATCATCACGACCTCCTCTGGCAGGTTGTTCCAGGGAGCAGAAGCACTAACAGAGATGGTATCTAAATACCGTCTGAATGTTTGTCCAAGGTGACTTTAAGCATGGATATGGTAGGCATCATCACGACCTCCTCTGGCAGGTTGTTCTAGGGAGCAGAAGCACTAACAGAGATGGTATCTAAATACCGTCTGAATGTTTGTCCAAGGTGACTTTAAGCACAGATATGGTAGGCATCATCACGACCTCCTCTGGCAGGTTGTTCTAGGGAGCAGAAGCACTAACAGAGATGGTATCTAAATACCGTCTGAATGTTTGTCCAAGGTGACTTTAAGCACAGATATGGTAGGCATCATCACGACCTCCTCTGGCAGGTTGTTCCAGGGAGCAGAAGCACTAACAGAGATGGTATCTAAATACCGTCTGAATGTTTGTCCAAGGTGACTTTAAGCACAGATATGGTAGGCATCATCACGACCTCCTCTGGCAGGTTGTTCTAGGGAGCAGAAGCACTAACAGAGATGGTATCTAAATACCGTCTGAATGTTTGTCCAAGGTGACTTTAAGCCTGGATATGGTAGGCATCATCACGACCTCCTCTGGCAGGTTGTTCCAGGGAGCAGAAGCACTAACAGAGATGGTATCTAAATACCGTCTGAATGTTTGTCCAAGGTGACTTTAAGCACAGATATGGTAGGCATCATCACGACCTCCTCTGGCAGGTTGTTCTAGGGAGCAGAAGCACTAACAGAGATGGTATCTAAATACCGTCTGAATGTTTGTCCAAGGTGACTTTAAGCACAGATATGGTAGGCATCATCACGACCTCCTCTGGCAGGTTGTTCTAGGGAGCAGAAGCACTAACAGAGATGGTATCTAAATACCGTCTGAATGTTTGTCCAAAGTGACTTTAAACCTGGATATAGTAGGCATCATCACGACCTCCTCTGGCAGGTTGTTCCAGGGAGCAGAAGCACTAACAGAGATGGTATCTAAATACCGTCTGAATGTTTGTCCAAGGTGACTTTAAACCTGGATATAGTAGGCATCATCACGACCTCCTCTGGCAGGTTGTTCTAGGGAGCAGAAGCACTAACAGAGATGGTATCTAAATACCGTCTGAATGTTTGTCCAAGGTGACTTTAAGCATGGATATGGTAGGCATCATCACGACCTCCTCTGGCAGGTTGTTCCAGGGAGCAGAAGCACTAACAGAGATGGTATCTAAATACCGTCTGAATGTTTGTCCAAGGTGACTTTAAGCATGGATATGGTAGGCATCATCACGACCTCCTCTGGCAGGTTGTTCTAGAGAGCAGAAGCACTAACAGAGATGGTATCTAAATACCGTCTGAATTTTTGTCCAAGGTGACTTTAAGCACAGATATGGTAGGCATCATCACGACCTCCTCTGGCAGGTTGTTCCAGGGAGCAGAAGCACTAACAGAGATGGTATCTAAATACCGTCTGAATGTTTGTCCAAGGTGACTTTAAGCCTGGATATGGTAGGCATCATCACGACCTCCTCTGGCAGGTTGTTCCAGGGAGCAGAAGCACTAACAGAGATGGTATCTAAATACCGTCTGAATGTTTGTCCAAGGTGACTTTAAGCATGGATATGGTAGGCATCATCACGACCTCCTCTGGCAGGTTGTTCCAGGGAGCAGAAGCACTAACAGAGATGGTATCTAAATACCGTCTGAATGTTTGTCCAAGGTGACTTTAAGCACAGATATGGTAGGCATCATCACGACCTCCTCTGGCAGGTTGTTCCAGGGAGCAGAAGCACTAACAGAGATGGTATCTAAATACCGTCTCAATGTTTGTCCAAGGTGACTTTAAGTCTGGATATGGTAGGCATCATCACGACCTCCTCTGGCAGGTTGTTCCAGGGAGCAGAAGCACTAACAGAGATGGTATCTAAATACCGTCTGAATGTTTGTCCAAAGTGACTTTAAGCATGGATATGGTAGGCATCATCACGACCTCCTCTGGCAGGTTGTTCTAGGGAGCAGAAGCACTAACAGAGATGGTATCTAAATACCGTCTGAATGTTTGTCCAAGGCGACTTTAAGCACAGATATGGTAGGCATCATCACGACCTCCTCTGGCAGGTTGTTCCAGGGAGCAGAAGCACTAACAGAGATGGTATCTAAATACCGTCTGAATGTTTGTCCAAGGTGACTTTAAGCATGGATATGGTAGGCATCATCACGACCTCCTCTGGCAGATTGTTCCAGGGAGCAGAAGCACTAACAGAGATGGTATCTAAATACCGTCTGAATGTTTGTCCAAGGCGACTTTAAGCACAGATATGGTAGGCATCATCACGACCTCCTTTGGCAGGTTGTTCCAGGGAGCAGAAGCACTAACAGAGATGGTATCTAAATACCGTCTGAATGTTTGTCCAAGGTGACTTTAAGCATGGATATGGTAGGCATCATCACGACCTCCTCTGGCAGGTTGTTCCAGGGAGCAGAAGCACTAACAGAGATGGTATCTAAATACCGTCTGAATGTTTGTCCAAGGTGACTTTAAGCATGGATATGGTAGGCATCATCACGACCTCCTCTGGCAGGTTGTTCTAGGGAGCAGAAGCACTAACAGAGATGGTATCTAAATACCGTCTGAATGTTTGTCCAAGGTGACTTTAAGCACAGATATGGTAGGCATCATCACGACCTCCTCTGGCAGGTTGTTCCAGGGAGCAGAAGCACTAACAGAGATGGTATCTAAATACCGTCTGAATGTTTGTCCAAGGTGACTTTAAGCATGGATATGGTAGGCATCATCACGACCTCCTCTGGCAGATTGTTCCAGGGAGCAGAAGCACTAACAGAGATGGTATCTAAATACCGTCTGAATGTTTGTCCAAGGCGACTTTAAGCACAGATATGGTAGGCATCATCACGACCTCCTCTGGCAGGTTGTTCCAGGGAGCAGAAGCACTAACAGAGATGGTATCTAAATACCGTCTGAATGTTTGTCCAAGGTGACTTTAAGCATGGATATGGTAGGCATCATCACGACCTCCTCTGGCAGATTGTTCCAGGAAGCAGAAGCACTAACAAAGATGGTATCTAAATACCGTCTGAATGTTTGTCCAAGGCGACTTTAAGCACAGATATGGTAGGCATCATCACGACCTCCTCTGGCAGGTTGTTCCAGGGAGCAGAAGCACTAACAGAGATGGTATCTAAATACCGTCTGAATGTTTGTCCAAGGTGACTTTAAGCATGGATATGGTAGGCATCATCACGACCTCCTCTGGCAGGTTGTTCCAGGGAGCAGAAGCACTAACAGAGATGGTATCTAAATACCGTCTGAATGTTTGTCCAAGGTGACTTTAAGCATGGATATGGTAGGCATCATCACGACCTCCTCTGGCAGGTTGTTCCAGGGAGCAGAAGCACTAACAGAGATGGTATCTAAATACCGTCTGAATGTTTGTCCAAGGTGACTTTAAGCATGGATATGGTAGGCATCATCACGACCTCCTCTGGCAGGTTGTTCCAGGGAGCAGAAGCACTAACAGAGATGGTATCTAAATACCGTCTGAATGTTTGTCCAAGGTGACTTTAAGCACAGATATGGTAGGCATCATCACGACCTCCTCTGGCAGGTTGTTCTAGGGAGCAGAAGCACTAACAGAGATGGTATCTAAATACCGTCTGAATGTTCGTCCAAGGTGACTTTAAGCACAGATATGGTAGGCATCATCACGACCTCCTCTGGCAGGTTGTTCCAGGGAGCAGAAGCACTAACAGAGATGGTATCTAAATACCGTCTGAATGTTTGTCCAAGGTGACTTTAAGCATGGATATGGTAGGCATCATCACGACCTCCTCTGGCAGGTTGTTCCAGGGAGCAGAAGCACTAACAGAGATGGTATCTAAATACCGTCTGAATGTTTGTCCAAGGTGACTTTAAGCATGGATATGGTAGGCATCATCACGACCTCCTCTGGCAGGTTGTTCCAGGGAGCAGAAGCACTAACAGAGATGGTATCTAAATACCGTCTGAATGTTTGTCCAAGGTGACTTTAAGCATGGGTATGGTAGGCATCATCACGACCTCCTCTGGCAGGTTGTTCCAGGGAGCAGAAGCACTAACAGAGATGGTATCTAAATACCGTCTGAATGTTTGTCCAAGGTGACTTTAAGCATGGATATGGTAGGCATCATCACGACCTCCTCTGGCAGGTTGTTCAAGGGAGCAGAAGCACTAACAGAGATGGTATCTAAATACCGTCTGAATGTTTGTCCAAGGTGACTTTTAGCATGGATATGGTAGGCATCATCACGACCTCATCTGGCAGGTTGTTCTAGGGAGCAGAAGCACTAACAGAGATGGTATCTAAATACCGTCTGAATGTTTGTCCAAGGTGACTTTAAGCATGGATATGGTAGGCATCATCACGACCTCCTCTGGCAGGTTGTTCCAGTGAGCAGAAGCACTAACAGAGATGGTATCTAAATACCGTCTGAATGTTTGTCCAAGGTGACTTTAAGCACAGATATGGTAGGCATCATCACGACCTCCTCTGGCAGATTGTTCCAGGGAACAGAAGCACTAACAGAGATGGTATCTAAATACCGTCTGAATGTTTGTCCAAGGCGACTTTAAGCACAGATATGGTAGGCATCATCACGACCTCATCTGGCAGGTTGTTCCAGGGAGCAGAAGCACTAACAGAGATGGTATCTAAATACCGTCTGAATGTTTGTCCAAGGTGACTTTAAGCATGGATATGGTAGGCATCATCACGACCTCCTCTGGCAGGTTGTTCCAGGGAGCAGAAGCACTAACAGTGATGGTATCTAAATACTGTCTGAATGTTTGTCCAAAGTGACTTTAAGCATGGATATGGTAGGCATCATCACGACCTCCTCTGGCAGGTTGTTCTAGGGAGCAGAAGCACTAACAGAGATGGTATCTAAATACCGTCTGAATGTTTGTCCAAGGTGACTTTAAGCACAGATATGGTAGGCATCATCACGACCTCCTCTGGCAGGTTGTTCCAGGGAGCAGAAGCACTAACAGAGATGGTATCTAAATACCGTCTGAATGTTTGTCCAAGGTGACTTTAAGCATGGATATGGTAGGCATCATCACGACCTCCTCTGGCAGATTGTTCCAGGGAGCAGAAGCACTAACAGAGATGGTATCTAAATACCGTCTGAATGTTTGTCCAAGGCGACTTTAAGCACAGATATGGTAGGCATCATCACGACCTCCTCTGGCAGGTTGTTCCAGGGAGCAGAAGCACTAACAGAGATGGTATCTAAATACCGTCTGAATGTTTGTCCAAGGTGACTTTAAGCATGGATATGGTAGGCATCATCACGACCTCCTCTGGCAGGTTGTTCCAGGGAGCAGAAGCACTAACAGAGATGGTATCTAAATACCGTCTGAATGTTTGTCCAAGGTGACTTTTAGCATGGATATGGTAGGCATCATCACGACCTCATCTGGCAGGTTGTCCTAGGGAGCAGAAGCACTAACAGAGATGGTATCTAAATACCGTCTGAATGTTTGTCCAAAGTGACTTTAAGCATGGATATGGTAGGCATCATCACGACCTCCTCTGGCAGGTTGTTCTAGGGAGCAGAAGCACTAACAGAGATGGTATCTAAATACCGTCTGAATGTTTGTCCAAGGCGACTTTAAGCACAGATATGGTAGGCATCATCACGACCTCCTCTGGCAGGTTGTTCCAGGGAGCAGAAGCACTAACAGAGATGGTATCTAAATACTGTCTGAATGTATGTCCAAGGTGACTTTAAGCATGGATATGGTAGGCATCATCACGACCTCCTCTGGCAGATTGTTCCAGGGAGCAGAAGCACTAACAGAGATGGTATCTAAATACCGTCTGAATGTTTGTCCAAGGCGACTTTAAGCACAGATATGGTAGGCATCATCACGACCTCCTTTGGCAGGTTGTTCCAGGGAGCAGAAGCACTAACAGAGATGGTATCTAAATACCGTCTGAATGTTTGTCCAAGGTGACTTTAAGCATGGATATGGTAGGCATCATCACGACCTCCTCTGGCAGGTTGTTCTAGGGAGCAGAAGCACTAACAGAGATGGTATCTAAATACCGTCTGAATGTTTGTCCAAGGTGACTTTAAGCACAGATATGGTAGGCATCATCACGACCTCCTCTGGCAGGTTGTTCCAGGGAGCAGAAGCACTAACAGAGATGGTATCTAAATACCGTCTGAATGTTTGTCCAAGGTGACTTTAAGCATGGATATGGTAGGCATCATCACGACCTCCTCTGGCAGGTTGTTCCAGGGAGCAGAAGCACTAACAGAGATGGTATCTAAATACCGTCTGAATGTTTGTCCAAGGCGACTTTAAGCACAGATATGGTAGGCATCATCACGACCTCCTCTGGCAGGTTGTTCCAGGGAGCAGAAGCACTAACAGAGATGGTATCTAAATACCGTCTGAATGTTTGTCCAAGGTGACTTTAAGCATGGATATGGTAGGCATCATCACGACCTCCTCTGGCAGATTGTTCCAGGAAGCAGAAGCACTAACAGAGATGGTATCTAAATACCGTCTGAATGTTTGTCCAAGGCGACTTTAAGCACAGATATGGTAGGCATCATCACGACCTCCTCTGGCAGGTTGTTCCAGGGAGCAGAAGCACTAACAGAGATGGTATCTAAATACCGTCTGAATGTTTGTCCAAGGTGACTTTAAGCATGGATATGGTAGGCATCATCACGACCTCCTCTGGCAGGTTGTTCCAGGGAGCAGAAGCACTAACAGAGATGGTATCTAAATACCGTCTGAATGTTTGTCCAAGGTGACTTTAAGCATGGATATGGTAGGCATCATCACGACCTCCTCTGGCAGGTTGTTCCAGGGAGCAGAAGCACTAACAGAGATGGTATCTAAATACCGTCTGAATGTTTGTCCAAGGTGACTTTAAGCATGGATATGGTAGGCATCATCACGACCTCCTCTGGCAGGTTGTTCCAGGGAGCAGAAGCACTAACAGAGATGGTATCTAAATACCGTCTGAATGTTTGTCCAAGGTGACTTTAAGCACAGATATGGTAGGCATCATCACGACCTCCTCTGGCAGGTTGTTCTAGGGAGCAGAAGCACTAACAGAGATGGTATCTAAATACCGTCTGAATGTTCGTCCAAGGTGACTTTAAGCACAGATATGGTAGGCATCATCACGACCTCCTCTGGCAGGTTGTTCCAGGGAGCAGAAGCACTAACAGAGATGGTATCTAAATACCGTCTGAATGTTTGTCCAAGGTGACTTTAAGCATGGATATGGTAGGCATCATCACGACCTCCTCTGGCAGGTTGTTCCAGGGAGCAGAAGCACTAACAGAGATGGTATCTAAATACCGTCTGAATGTTTGTCCAAGGTGACTTTAAGCATGGATATGGTAGGCATCATCACGACCTCCTCTGGCAGGTTGTTCCAGGGAGCAGAAGCACTAACAGAGATGGTATCTAAATACCGTCTGAATGTTTGTCCAAGGTGACTTTAAGCATGGGTATGGTAGGCATCATCACGACCTCCTCTGGCAGGTTGTTCCAGGGAGCAGAAGCACTAACAGAGATGGTATCTAAATACCGTCTGAATGTTTGTCCAAGGTGACTTTAAGCATGGATATGGTAGGCATCATCACGACCTCCTCTGGCAGGTTGTTCCAGGGAGCAGAAGCACTAACAGAGATGGTATCTAAATACCGTCTGAATGTTTGTCCAAGGTGACTTTTAGCATGGATATGGTAGGCATCATCACGACCTCATCTGGCAGGTTGTTCTAGGGAGCAGAAGCACTAACAGAGATGGTATCTAAATACCGTCTGAATGTTTGTCCAAGGTGACTTTAAGCATGGATATGGTAGGCATCATCACGACCTCCTCTGGCAGGTTGTTCCAGTGAGCAGAAGCACTAACAGAGATGGTATCTAAATACCGTCTGAATGTTTGTCCAAGGTGACTTTAAGCACAGATATGGTAGGCATCATCACGACCTCCTCTGGCAGATTGTTCCAGGGAACAGAAGCACTAACAGAGATGGTATCTAAATACCGTCTGAATGTTTGTCCAAGGCGACTTTAAGCACAGATATGGTAGGCATCATCATGACCTCATCTGGCAGGTTGTTCCAGGGAGCAGAAGCACTAACAGAGATGGTATCTAAATACCGTCTGAATGTTTGTCCAAAGTGACTTTAAGCATGGATATGGTAGGCATCATCACGACCTCCTCTGGCAGGTTGTTCCAGGGAGCAGAAGCACTAACAGTGATGGTATCTAAATACTGTCTGAATGTTTGTCCAAAGTGACTTTAAGCATGGATATGGTAGGCATCATCACGACCTCCTCTGGCAGGTTGTTCTAGGGAGCAGAAGCACTAACAGAGATGGTATCTAAATACCGTCTGAATGTTTGTCCAAGGTGACTTTAAGCACAGATATGGTAGGCATCATCACGACCTCCTCTGGCAGGTTGTTCCAGGGAGCAGAAGCACTAACAGAGATGGTATCTAAATACCGTCTGAATGTTTGTCCAAGGTGACTTTAAGCATGGATATGGTAGGCATCATCACGACCTCCTCTGGCAGATTGTTCCAGGGAGCAGAAGCACTAACAGAGATGGTATCTAAATACCGTCTGAATGTTTGTCCAAGGCGACTTTAAGCACAGATATGGTAGGCATCATCACGACCTCCTCTGGCAGGTTGTTCCAGGGAGCAGAAGCACTAACAGAGATGGTATCTAAATACCGTCTGAATGTTTGTCCAAGGTGACTTTAAGCATGGATATGGTAGGCATCATCACGACCTCCTCTGGCAGGTTGTTCCAGGGAGCAGAAGCACTAACAGAGATGGTATCTAAATACCGTCTGAATGTTTGTCCAAGGTGACTTTAAGCACAGATATGGTAGGCATCATCACGACCTCCTCTGGCAGATTGTTCCAGGGAACAGAAGCACTAACAGAGATGGTATCTAAATACCGTCTGAATGTTTGTCCAAGGCGACTTTAAGCACAGATATGGTAGGCATCATCACGACCTCATCTGGCAGGTTGTTCCAGGGAGCAGAAGCACTAACAGAGATGGTATCTAAATACCGTCTGAATGTTTGTCCAAGGTGACTTTAAGCATGGATATGGTAGGCATCATCACGACCTCCTCTGGCAGGTTGTTCCAGGGAGCAGAAGCACTAACAGTGATGGTATCTAAATACTGTCTGAATGTTTGTCCAAAGTGACTTTAAGCATGGATATGGTAGGCATCATCACGACCTCCTCTGGCAGGTTGTTCTAGGGAGCAGAAGCACTAACAGAGATGGTATCTAAATACCGTCTGAATGTTTGTCCAAGGTGACTTTAAGCACAGATATGGTAGGCATCATCACGACCTCCTCTGGCAGGTTGTTCCAGGGAGCAGAAGCACTAACAGAGATGGTATCTAAATACCGTCTGAATGTTTGTCCAAGGTGACTTTAAGCATGGATATGGTAGGCATCATCACGACCTCCTCTGGCAGATTGTTCCAGGGAGCAGAAGCACTAACAGAGATGGTATCTAAATACCGTCTGAATGTTTGTCCAAGGCGACTTTAAGCACAGATATGGTAGGCATCATCACGACCTCCTCTGGCAGGTTGTTCCAGGGAGCAGAAGCACTAACAGAGATGGTATCTAAATACCGTCTGAATGTTTTTCCAAGGTGACTTTAAGCATGGATATGGTAGGCATCATCACGACCTCCTCTGGCAGGTTGTTCCAGGGAGCAGAAGCACTAACAGAGATGGTATCTAAATACCGTCTGAATGTTTGTCCAAGGTGACTTTAAGCACAGATATGGTAGGCATCATCACGACCTCCTCTGGCAGGTTGTTCTAGGGAGCAGAAGCACTAACAGAGATGGTATCTAAATACCGTCTGAATGTTTGTCCAAGGTGACTTTAAGCACAGATATGGTAGGCATCATCACGACCTCCTCTGGCAGGTTGTTCCAGGGAGCAGAAGTACTAACAGAGATGGTAATCTTCTGTGAGTGGACGCGTAGACCGCAACTCGGCATTGCGGTGAAAAACCCCTTGAAAGGAAGACTTAAATTCCTATTGATGATGCTGTATACCAGAATCAGGTCTCCCTGCATCTTTGCTGCTCAAGTGAGATTTTTCATGAGTTCTCAAATCATAATTAAATGGAAATTTGTTGAGAAAAATGAAATTTAAACAAAATACTGAAAATTATTTATTTATTTTACCATTGGGCATCTCATATTTATACAATTATCTTTTGAAGTCGGCTTAAGTATACTTCCTCACCCTAATCCTAACCCAATTTCTGTTTACTTAGGCCAACTTCAACTTGATGAAATTCATTCTATGAAAAAGACCCATCATGTGGTCGAAATATGGGAAAAAGTGAATATGCTAAGCATGTTTTCGTGTTAATTATTCTCACCTAGTTTGTTACTATCAGCTAGATTTCCAGTGTTTCTATCGGCCCTTCAAGGTTACAAAATAGACAGAAGCAATTGTTTGTAAATAAACGGAAGCAAGTTATCTTGTGGGTCATATTTGCAGCAAGATTAAACAAAAATGCTCAGTCATTTGTGTGGCCACAACCATTTTCAACCTTGTAAGGATGGGTTGATTCTGTAAAGAAGTGGCAATCACTATATATATATATATATATATATATATATATATATATATATATATATATATATATGAGAGAGAGAGAGAGAGAGAGAGAGAGAGAAGAGGGTAGTTCAGTATTAGTGCAGTTCCAACGAGAGAAAAGTATATATGCAAAGGAGTAAGGCTACCAACATTTGTAAAATGTTTTTTCCAACATTTATTTATTATTTTGTTATTTTATCATTTTATAATTTTATATAACGCGTTTCAAATGGTGGTCCGCTCTCATCAGATATGTAAATCCATTTGAAGAAATGTCTTTCGATTTCAAAGAGTGTTGTTTCATTTGAGGAAATGTGTTATTGTTTGGCGTTTCTGCGCATGTGTGGGTTTGCGGGGGGAGGGGGGTACGTGTTTTGATATTTTTATATCTTTTATTTTTATTTATTTATTTTTCTGCTACTCTTGGTCAAAGTCGTGTGTGTTTATTAAATACGTGTTATTTTGACCTTTATTTTATCGGTCATCTCCATTTCTTGGAGTGCTTAGATTTTCTTTCGAAATTTATTATTTTTTATTGCCCTATCACCAAATTGGTTGTTGTGCCCGCGTGTGTGTGTGTGTGTGTGTGTGTGTGCGTATGCGCGTGTGCGTGTGTGTGTGCGTGCGTGCGGTTAGTAATATATATATATATATATATATATTAAATATCCAATATTTTTTAGACTAGGTGATCTTAAAGAAATCAAAATCTTACACGCCTGGGTCTAAAGTTTGTTAATTATGTACCTCCGAGGCCGTATTCATAATAACTTCCACTAAGAATAAAAATATCATTAACTCTAAAGGCGAACTCCTTTCAGCATACTGACATAGAAGAAATTTTAAATTTATCCAACTCTTAATCCCATCTGACCCCCAACTCAATCTAATAGCTAAGTTGACTTGATTGATCTTCATCTTATAAATCCCTATTATTTCTATTTAAGACGAATTCTTAATAATATTTAATAACATCCCTTTTAAATTAGCTCCCGAACACTTTATTTATTATATTTTGTAAGACCTTTTTTTACCTAAATAAACACGTTATATTTATTTTGTATTTTTGATGCTTTAATCCATTCATCTTGATATAGTTTTTTTATAATCTCTATTTCGACATCATTTCATTTTATAATTCTACGTTTTTATCTTAATTTTATGGTTTTATATTTATTGCATTAATAATAATATTGTCGTATGAACTTATACAATTTAGTTTATTTTAATTAACCCTTTAACTATACATATGCTATTTTAACGAATTAAAAAACATTAAGTTTCCCTGTTTTTATTTTCGTTTAAAGATACTGAAGATTCCTTATGAGCTATAGACAATTTAAAAAATGTAATAAGTTAGCCCATCTCGATGAAACCGCGGTACGACTCTGTAATATGTAATGTATAGTTTTTAAATAAATTATATATATATATATATATATATATATATATATGAATAAAAATGTAGATAAAATGATCCGACATAATAGAAAATGAAAAAAAAGCCAGACACTATATTATTTATGTATTCATCAACGTTTCGTCTTTATTATAGACTTCCTCAAGGAAAAATGCAGAAAAACAATCATACAGTCATTAATTTTGATTTTCCTAAAAACGTTCGAGTTTCGGTATGGCTGTGGATGGAGAAGGCAAACATGAAAAAAGCCGAGTTTGGTTAACCCGTTATCAGCAGCAGATCACATAGTTCAAGGGAAAGAGGAAATGGGTGACAGTTGAGAGTTATTAATTTTTAATTATATTTTAGCTGATGTATATATGAGATAAAAAAACTACAATAACTTTTTCAAAATAACTTCGTACTTACATTCACCCATGAGCTTAATGTTAATAACAAAATTATGTTTTTAGATGTTCTCATTGACTCTAACAATGGCGCATAATCACCTCTCCCTATAAAAACGTACCTCTATTAATACATGCATTTTAAGTTATAAAAGTGAATGTCCATATCGATATAAATTACAATGATTAAAAATATATTAAACAATGCAAATCTAATCTCTTCAACCAAAAAATATTCCTTAACGAATTAAAAACAGTAAGCAAGTCTTAATTAATAATCAATTTCCTAATTAAATTGTAGACGAACAAATAAATTAATTATTAGAAACTTAGACAATACTAATAATAATCAGCTCAATAATTCCCACTACAACCAAATGCATCCGAACTTTAAATTTGATGAAAAAGCTCTTAAAAATATAATACATTGCTACATATCCCCCATCAACTCTAATAATAAAATAAGATTCAGCATTTATTATTAAAAACTGAAAACATCAACCATGTAGTTAAAAATAACACGTGTCAGACCCAAAATATATTAGGAAGAACCAATGTAATATATCAGTTTCAATGCCCCATGGGAGAATGTATCTCCGACAATAATAATAAAACTAATTCTTACATTGATTTCACTACCACAAGCACTTGACCGAAGGCTCACCTTACATCTCTTCGACACTAGCTCCATTTGCCAACACCTAAAAAACATGACTACCTCTCTTCTCAATATAGACACATCCTAGTTAACAATAATAAAAGAATACACCACGATACCAACACCAAAAATTTAAAAACATTCTTGAAACCCTCTATATAAAAAGTAAACCTCCCACAATCAATAATGTGAATTACGAAACTAGTTACAACATCTTAAAGTGTCTAATTATCGTTACCAAATTCTTAGCCGTTAAACAATTAAATATTTGAATCTTGCACGCGCTTAGAACGTAATCAAATTCTTAACCGTTAAGCTATCATACTTTTGAATCTTGCACGTGCTTACATGGAACAAATTCTATAGATGCTCTTTTTAAAGTTGTAAATTACTAGCCGTTTTTAAAAAAACTAAACAGTAAAATCATAGTTGAAAAGATACCAAGACTAACATCGCCTGAAGATTATTTGACGAACCCAATCGAATGCACTCGCAAAAAATGAAAGACAAATAGAACAAGGAACCTTCACCTATTTGATCAAAATACTAAATGGTCTATTCAGAAGATTGAAAAAATAAAAAAATCTTATCAAGCAAAAATACTCCGTTTTATTTAATACTATTTGCCTATATATATATATATATATATATATATATATATATATATATATATATAGCTGATGGCTCTAAATGTATCTTAATTTCATTAATGCCTGTGGTGATTTCCGTTGGCCTAGGTGAATAGAGTGTAGTATCGTGATTCTCTTCTGAATCTACGAACTGTGTTCGAACCCGTCTGACCGCCTGAAACCACCACTCCATGCACTGTTGAGAACATAAGTCCGAAACAACGCGATCTGTAGGTAAATGCACTTTAATATTTAAAGATATTCATAATATATGTATTTCCTTTAAAAGTGATATATATATATATATATATAACTTTATATATATAGTAATATATTATTCAAATTCGTAAAAATTCACACATAATTTGGGTTAATAGCTCAATAGTCTATACATTACTAGATCTCACAATATAATAATTTAATAAATGTTTCGAATTTGTTTTAAATATATTTTAATTTATATAATTGTTTTTATCTATTTTGAAAAATACATTTTCACTTGATAACAAACTCAAAATGTGTTCAAGCGGCTTCTTCGGTGAATTTTATTTTAATTTATACAATTGTTTTTGTCCATTTTGAAAAATACATTTTCACTTGATAACAAACTCTAAATGTTTTCAAACGGCTTCTTCAGTGAATTTTCTTCATCAAATTAAGCCAAAATCTAAACTCAAAGGATGATTCGTAATTCTGTTTTAATATGGAAGGGTGTTTTTTTTTGTAATTTCTGCACCCATTTGTATTTTAAAGTTGGATATTATTTACTGTTAAGTTTTTTTTAGAAGAAGAAAGTAAGCATAATTTATTAAAATATAATATTCGATAAAACTTTTCACAAACTGGAACTATATACTTTGAAGAGAGAGTCCATCATTTTAGTTTTGTTTGATGTGTTTGTAATAATCTAATAATTCCAATAACGAAATTATAAGGAGAATTTTTATGCTAAAGAGGAGATTGCTAAAACTTTCTGAAAGTACACAAAAATATTTGTTGATGTTGAATTACAAAATATTGATTATATCATAAATGTTGTATTCTACTGAGTCATATATATATATATATATATATATATATATATATATATATATATATATATATAATATTCATAAATAATATTAAATTATTAATACCTATAGACGCTAGAGTTTCAAGCGTATTGCTCTCATCAGTGCAGGAAGGCATGAAACCGGTTCATAGAGTCAGCCTAGAATCTGCAAGCCGTTGCCATATCCACTCGGTCATCGGAAACTGTCACATAATTAAAGGAAATTAAGATCTATATTTACTATTTACTATATCTAGTATGTATATGTATATATATATATATATATATATATATATATATATATATATATATATATATATATATATATATATATATATAGTAAGCAATGAAAATATATATTATATATGGCAATCAAGCTACACAGAGGCTCCCGTGTTTCATCCCCGGGGGGAATCGTCAGGCTAAATGCATTTAGCCTGACGATTCCCCCGGGGATGAAACACGGGAGCCTCTGTGTAGCTTGATTGCCATATATATTTTCATTGCTTACTACCTAGCTCTACTTACGTATCGAGCACTGTTGAAGTAAATACTGAAAACTGATACATAAAAAATTATATCTACTTATAATATTTTATGTGGATACATGAAATACTAATATATATATATATATATATATATATATTTTTTTTTTTAATGTTTTTTTTTTAATTTTTATTTTATTTTTTTCATTATTATTATTTATTTATTTTTTTATATTTGTAACTTATTCTTTTTTCTATTATTTGTCTCTGGCTCTTTCTGAAACAGGCCTTTTTTTCATGTACTTCCAGGGCCAAGTAAAACAGATGATATCTCATTCAAGGTTTAAATCCGAATGAGACAAAAAGGCAAAATGGTTAAAGATTTGGGGTTGGGGGGGTTATGAGGTACGGGATTGTTTAAAAAGCATATATATATATATATATATATATATATATATATATATATATGTGGGGAGTAAGGCACACCATAAGTCATGAAATGATAGACAAAATGGTAGACAAAATGTGTGAAAAATGACAAACGGAAAACAGGTTAAAAGGCAGGCGAAAAACAAAAACAAAAGATATGACCGGTTTCGTTCGTGTTAGCGAACGTCTTCAGAAAAGGTGAAGATTTGGAAATAATTTTATTTTGAAAGGCACACACATGGAAGAAGGAAAAGATGATCCAATTGGACCGATTTGTAGGAAGAAAGTTTTATTTATAGAAAGAAAGTTTTATTTATAGAAACAAAGTTTTATTTGTAGGAAGAAAGTTTTATTTATGGAAAGAAAGTTTATTTATTGAAAGAAAGTTTTATTTGTAGAAAGAAAGTTTTATTTATAGAAGAAAGTTTTATTTATAGAAACAAAGTTTTATTTATAGAAACAAAGTTTTATTTGTAGAAACAAAGTTTTATTTGTAGAAACAAAGTTTTATTTATAGAAAGTTTTATTTGTAGTAATAAAGTTTTATCTGTAGAAAGAAAGTTTTATCTGTGGAAAGAAAGTTTTTTATAGAAAGAAAGTTTTATTTGTAGAAAGAAAGTTTTATTTATAGAAAGAAAGTTTTTTTTGTAGAAAGAAAGTTTTATTTGTAGAAATAAAGTTTTATCTGTAGAAAGAAAGTTTTATCTGTAGAAAGAAAGTTTTATCTATAGAAAGAAAGTTTTATCTGTAGAAAGAAAGTTTTATCTGTAGAAAGAAAGTTTTTTTATAGAAAGAAAGTTTTATTTATAGAAAGTTTTATTTGTAGAAAGAAAGTTTTATTTGTACAAAGAAAGTTTTATTTATGGAAAGAAAGTTTTATTTATGGAAAGAAAGTTTTATTTGTAGAAAGAAAGGTTTATTTGTAGAAAGAAAGTTTTATTTGTAGAAAGAAACTTTTATTTATAGAAGCAAAGTTTATTCATAAAAACAAAGTTTAATTTATAGAAAAAAGTTTTATTTATAGAAGCGAAGTTTTATTTATAGGAACCAACTTTTAATCATAAAACAAAGTTTTATTTATAGAAACAAAGTTTTATTTGTAGAAACAAAGTTTTATTTGTAGAAACAAAGTTTTATTTATAGAAAGTTTTATTTGTAGTAATAAAGTTTTATCTGTAGAAAGAAAGTTTTATCTGTGGAAAGAAAGTTTTTTATAGAAAGAAAGTTTTATTTGTAGAAAGAAAGTTTTATTTATAGAAAGAAAGTTTTTTTTGTAGAAAGAAAGTTTTATTTGTAGAAATAAAGTTTTATCTGTAGAAAGAAAGTTTTATCTGTAGAAAGAAAGTTTTATCTATAGAAAGAAAGTTTTATCTGTAGAAAGAAAGTTTTATCTGTAGAAAGAAAGTTTTTTTATAGAAAGAAAGTTTTATTTATAGAAAGTTTTATTTGTAGAAAGAAAGTTTTATTTGTACAAAGAAAGTTTTATTTATGGAAAGAAAGTTTTATTTATGGAAAGAAAGTTTTATTTGTAGAAAGAAAGTTTTATTTATAGAAAGAAAGGTTTATTTGTAGAAAGAAAGTTTTATTTGTAGAAAGAAACTTTTATTTATAGAAGCAAAGTTTATTCATAAAAACAAAGTTTAATTTATAGAAAAAAGTTTTATTTATAGAAGCGAAGTTTTATTTATAGGAACCAACTTTTAATCATAAAACAAAGTTTTATTTATAGAAAGAAAGTTTTATTTATAGGAACCAACTTTTAATCATAAAACCAAAGTTTTATTTATAGAAAGAAAGTTTTATTTATAGGAACCAACCTTTAATCAAAGAAACAAACTTTTATTTATAGAAAGAAAGTTTTATTTATAGGAACCAACTTTTAATCATAGAAATAAACTTTTATCTATAGAAAGAAAGTTTTATTTATAGGAACCAACTTTTAATCATAGAAACAAAGTTTTATCTATAGAAAGAAAGTTTTATTTATAGGAACCAACTTTTAATCATAGAAACAAAGTTTTATTTGTAGAAAGAAAGTTTTATTTATAGGAACCCACTTTTAATCATAGAAACAAAGTTTATTTATAGAAAGATAGTTTTATTTATAGGAACCAACTTTTAATCATAGAAACAAAGTTTATTTATAGAAAGATAGTTTTATTTATAGGAACCGACCTTTAATCAAAGAAACACACTTTTATTTATAGAAAGAAAGTTTTATTTATAGGAACCCACTTTTAATCATAGAAACAAAGTTTATTTATAGAAAGATAGTTTTATTTATAGGAACCAACTTTTAATCATAGAAACAAAGTTTATTTATAGAAAGATAGTTTTATTTATAGGAACCAACTTTTAATCATAGAAACAAAGTTTTATTTGTAGAAAGATAGTTTTATTTATAGGAACCAACTTTTAATCATAGAAACAAAGTTTATTTATAGAAAGAAAGTTTTATTTATAGGAACCCACTTTTAATCATAGAAACAAAGTTTATTTATAGAAAGATAGTTTTATTTATAGGAACCAACTTTTAATCATAGAAACAAAGTTTATTTATAGAAAGATAGTTTTATTTATAGGAACCAACTTTTAATCATAGAAACAAAGTTTATTTGTAGAAAGATAGTTTTATTTATAGGAACCAACTTTTAATCATAGAAACCAAGTTTTATTTATAAAAGCAAATTTGTTTCATAATTTTTCTGTTGCACCTCAAGATTTTCATAAGTATTGTTTGCTGATTCATCATCTAAAACCAAGAAAGAAATTGACATTATTTTAAAGAAATCAATTTTTTTAGAAAAAACATTGTTTATTATTCATCACCATGATACTAAAAATAAATAACAAAATTATATAAATTATGTTCAATGACTTTAAATTGAAAACTATGTTTGAGCGTGTTTTGTTGTGTTAGAAATCGCAGTGCTGAAGTTCAGTCTCGCTGACCCCCTCCTACGGTAGGGGGAAAGTGACCGTGGCATTTGACGGCAAACATATTGGCGCCTGGAAGCGGAAAGTGAACCTTGGCAAGGGGAGTTAATTTGGGCGCCTTTTTTGAACACGTGGGGTCCTTTTGGATGTTTTCTGCAGTTGAGATTTAACGAGGCGACAATGAACCTCGTGCCGACTCCATGGAACATTTACTATTTCTCTAGTGTTGTGTTTTGCGAGGAATCAACCACGCGCCAACTTTAACAGAGTATGAGAACTATAAGACAGAGCAATAATGTAACCTCGTGTCAACAATTTTTATTGTCTAATTGATGATCTACTAAAAGGCTGATCACGCAGATCGCAACTTTTCTGCAACCAAGAAAAGCCACTTCCATTTGATGTTTTCCCGAAATCGAGGTAAGTGTGAATGCTGGCGTATGCAATTCGTGATTTTTAGCCATCATCTAGGTGAGGAGAAATTCTCACATAGAAGATTTTGCAGAAACGCTCCTATTTGTCTACGTTTATAGACACTATTGATTGTTCTTCTGTCTGGTCGGGCTTGGTTAATTTAAAAAAGTGAAGTTTTTGATTTAAAAATAAATAAATAATCAATTAAATATTATTGCTTGTTAAATTAAACAAAGGAAACATTTATTAGTAGTAAAAATAAACGTTGTCAAATTGAACTTTAAGGTTTTTTTTTAATTGAAAGTTTAAAAGAAAAAAAAAGAAGATTTCTGCCCAATTATGTCTCCCTCCAAGAAAGAGCTTGAGAGTAGGTTGGAGGCCAAAAATTTCGAATTTCCTCAACTCTCGAATGGGTAGAGAGTAGTTCGATGTCACAGCCTGTAAAAAATTCCCACATAGAAAAATATAAAAAAGTGGATTGCAGACTGTGATGACATCGTTGACCAGCTCTTAACGAAGTGCGAGTCCAAGGATGAGCGTTTTTTGGTCTGTGAGGAATCCAACAGATTTTCGGACACGATTCAGGAAGGAATGATTAGTATCGAAAGGGGTGTCTCAGACGGAATAGTGGGTGTTCAGGAGAATGTCAGGAAAATTCCTCTCATGAGACTGGATTTGCAGCGTTCAGTTTTTGACGGCAGCTCTTCCTCGGACAAATTTGAATTTAGGACCTTCCTGAAACGCTTCGAGTTCTGCACGGCTGTGATGGATGATAAAGCAGATAAATTGCTTTATTTGAAGTCGAAACTCATGGGCAGAGCGTTTGAGCTGGTGGCGGATTTTGACATTACGTCAGATAATTATAGCAGGGCTCTGAACTTATTAAGGGAAACGTTTATGAGCCCTGATATTATAAGAAATAAAATATTTGAGGAAATCCTTCCTCAGCCCGACCCTATTACAAGCATTGAGAGATTGAAAATCTATATTCAGCAAGTAAAATCAGACTTGACTGAGTTGGATACATCTTTTAATAGAGATTGTTTTTACTGAAGACTCCACGTCAGGTAAACTTATTGCTCGTGTTTTGCTCCGGAAATTTCCCTTAAAAATCCGGAAGGAGTTGATGTCGAGAAGCAGGTAAAGATACCCCTCTCTCCATGCCATCATGGAGAATGTCCCTGAGTTAATTGAGTTTATCACTGTGGTGCCATTGCGTCCTAATAAAGCGCAGGAGTTTTACCTGCCAAAACAGGCGTCCTCCTTGTCGGATAGCCACGGCAGTATGACGTACAGGTCTCATGGACCTGTACAGAATAAAAGGGAGGTTTATTCCCTCAAAAATAATGTTAATGAAGGTAGGGGGAGGAATTGCAAGTTATGCTGGAAGTCCGACCATGGAGTGAAGGATTGTTGTAGGTATTCGTCGTACGATTCAAAGATCGAACGTGCTAAGGAGCTCAGCCTTTGTGGGAAATATTTGGGTGCCCACAGGGAGGAAAATTGTCGTGGTTTGAAGGGATTTCCTTTTCCTTGTGTATCCTGTGGTTCAAAATCACATTTTTCTGTGATGTGTCCCAAGTCACCCCAGGCCTTTGTAGGCAATACCTCCCTACTCTGGGGACATGACGAATGCATTTGCCCTGTTCTTAATGTCTCTATTAAGAGAGATGGCCCTCCTATCCTTCTAAAATGTCTTCTTGACACTGGTAGTCAGAGCTTTTTTTTCTCCGCTGACGTTTTAAATAAATTGTGTGCATGCGAGGAGCTCTCTCCTCGTTCTGTCGTTATGCCTATCAACACTTTTATAGGTACTAAAAATGTCAAGCTGTCACAACTTGGGGTGTCTGTTAAATTGGGAACTCAGATTCCCTTCGTTTTTCCTGCCTTATTCACAGATGGTTTAAATCTGAAGTTTAAGGTATCTCGTTTTGTTGAGATTGTGGCTAATATCAGGGCGGCTGGATTTCGCCTCAACCCAGGGTATGAAAAATTGAATCATTCCACCTTGGACGGTCTCATTGGGTTAGATATAATTCAACGTCTAGAGAATTTCCGTCTGGTTAACTGTCTCAACAGATCGGCTTGGCAAACTCCAAATGGGATTATTCCCTTTGGAGATATCAGCTGTTTCTTGGGGGAAGGTTCGAGTTATGACAGTGATCAACTTGAATCCCCTTCCTTCGTGGAGACAGTCCATGTTTTACCCAATTGTTCGAGTTACCTCATTGAGGGAGCTTTAAATCCGATTGCTTCATTTCCGGACCCCTGAGGTCCCTTCTTCGAAGATTCTTCTGTGGAGCGTGGAGTAGAGAATTTTTTTCTCTCAACTCAATAGGCGTTGATAGCAATTCTGATTTGTCATCATATGATGAAGACAAAATCAATGAATTCAAGAAAAATATTGCCCTGGAAAATGGGAAGTATTATGTGGACTTGCCATGGGATGAAGAGAAAATATCTCTTGTTGAGTCAAATTATGTGCTTTCCTTGAAAATTATGCAAAGAGTTGCAGACTCCTTAGAAAGGAAGGGCATATATAAGGAATACCTACAAGTCTTCCGAGAATACAAGGAATTAGGTATTATTATTATTGAGCCTGTTCACGTTTCTCCGGGGGAGTTCGAAAATTATTGCTGGGTCCCGCATCGCCCAGTTATTAAGGAAGGGACAGGTGTTACCACCAAAATTCGTCCTGTTTTTAATTGTTCCTTCAAAAGGCGGGGGGGGGGGAGGTCTCCTTAAATGATGCAGCTTATTCAGGTGTCAATTTGACAGCCAGGTTGTTGGATCTATTATTGACCTTTAGGAAGGATGATCATGTACTCTTTGGGGATCTTAAGAAGGCATTTTTACAAGTTCGTTTGAGGACCGATAAAGATAAAAATCGGTTTTGCTTTTTCTTGAAGGTGGGTGACCTTTTGCGCACCTTCAGATATAATTCTATTATCTTTGGCTTTAATGCAAGCCCATTCATCTTGAGTTTTATACTCAAGTATCATGCGGACCAATACAGTTATGACGAAATGTTATCTGTACTTTGCAATAACTTTTATGTTGATAACATGGTCAAGACCAGCAGTAATCTCGAATTACTCTATTCAACTTACCATTCAGTACGCAACAGGCTGAAGGAAGCTGGGTTTGACTTACAATCTTGCAACTCGAATAATCAGAGCTTGCAGGAGGAGATAATGGAGGATGGGAAACCTTATCTGTTATTATTTTTTTTAAATGTCTGAAAATCAATAGGCATCCAGTCATGAGGAGGCTTCATCAGTGTATAAAAATTCCAGTCAGGCTGAAAAATTAAAATGCATTTAACATTCATTTAATTTATACATATTTTCTTTTCACTCAAAATTTCAGAGGGAAACCTTATCTGTTATTTTCACAAACAACATCCAAATAAAAATAAAAGTTACTCAAATATTTTGACTGTTTATAATGTTTCATTTCTTTCTCATACGTGACCCCCCCCCCCACCATTTTTTTCTAACCCCCCTCTCATCTTTTTCAGATCAATTAAGAATAAACACTTTTCAGCTGTTGCCGTAAGTTGTTGTTCAACTTTAGCGAGTCAAAATTATTTGCCATGGGTCACAATCTGTACAAGCACAATTTGAAATAGATTCAACTCTCCCTTTCATTACTAAAACACATTATCAAGCCATCTTTTCCTCTTTTCACAGTCTGGCACATCCAAGAATTTCTGCCACAGTGAAGATTATTTCGACTAGGTTCTTCTGGACAAATATGACGTGTGACATCACTGCCTAGACCCGTTCCTGTATATCGTGCAATGAATCTAAAATCTAAAATGCATCGGCATATCCAAACTCCTCTTGGAACCTTTAGTATTCCTGACGCATGGTTCAGCCATGTCCATGTTGATCAAGTTTGACCTTTAATACTCCTGATGCGTGGTTCAGCCATGTCCATGTTGATCTAGTTTGACCTTTAGTACTTCTGATGCGTGGTTCAGCCATGTCCATGTTGATCAAGTTTGACCTTTAGTACTCCTGATGCGCGGTTCAGCCATGTCCATGTTGATCTAGTTTGACCTTTAGTACTCCTGATGCGTGGTTCAGCCATGTCCATGTTGATCAAGTTTGACCTTTAGTACTCCTGATGCATGGTTCAGCCATGTCCATGTTGATCTAGTTTGACCTTTAGTACTCCTGATGCGTGGTTCAGCCATGTCCATGTTGATCTAGTTTGACCTTTAGTACTCCTGATGTGTGGTTCAGCCATGTCCATGTTGATCAAGTTTGACCTTTAGTACTCCTGATGCGTGGTTCAGCCATGTCCATGTTGATCTAGTTTGACCTTTAGTACTCCTGATGCGTGGTTCAGCCATGTCTATATTGATCTAGTTTGACCTTTAGTACATCTGATGCGTGGTTCAGCCATGTCCATGTTGATCAAGTTTGACCTTTAGTACTCCTGATGCGTGGTTCAGCCATATCCATGTTGATCTAGTTTGACCTTTAGTACTCCTGATGCGTGGTTCAGCCATGTCCATGTTGATCTAGTTTGACCTTTAGTACTGCTGATGCGTGGTTCAGCCATGTCCATGTTGATCTAGTTTGACCTTTAGTACTCCTGATGCGTGGTTCAGCCATGTCTATATTGATCTAGTTTGACCTTTAGTACATCTGATGCATGGTTCAGCCATGTCTATGTTGATCTAGTTTGACCTTTAGTACATCTGATGCGTGGTTCAGCCATGTCCATGTTGATCTAGTTTGACGTTTAGTACTGCTGATGCGTGGTTCAGCCATGTCCATATTGATCTAGTTTGACCTTTAGTACTTCTGATGCGTGATTTAGCCATGTCTATATTGATCTATTTTGACCTTTAGTACTCCTGATCCGTGGTTCAGCCATGTCCATGTTGATCTAGTTTGACCTTTAGTACTCCTGATGCGTGGTTCAGTCATGTCCATGTTGATCTAGTCTGACATTTAGTACTCCTGATGCGAGGTTCAGCCATGTCCACGTTGATTTAGTTTGACCTTTAGTACTCCTGATGCGTAGTTCAGCCATGTCCATGTTGATTTAGTTTGACCTTTAGTACTCCTGATGCGTGGTTCAGCCATGTCCATGTTGATTTAGTTTGACCTTTAGTCATCCTGGTGCGTTGTTCAGCCATGTCCATGTTGATCTAGTCTGACCTTTAGTACTGCTGATGCGTGGTTCAGCCATGTCCATGTTGATCTAGTTTGACCTTTAGTACTCCTGATGCGTGGTTCAGCCATGTCTATATTGATCTAGTTTGACTTTTAGTACATCTGATGCGTGGTTCAGCCATGTCCATGTTGATCTAGTTTGACGTTTAGTACTGCTGATGCGTGGTTCAGCCATGTCCATATTGATCTAGTTTGACCTTTAGTACTTCTGATGCGTGATTTAGCCATGTCTATATTGATCTATTTTGACCTTTAGTACTCCTGATCCGTGGTTCAGCCATGTCCATGTTGATTTAGTTTGAATTTTAGTACTCCTGATGCGTGGTTCAGTCATGTCCATGTTGATCTAGTCTGACCTTTAGTACTCCTGATGCGTGGTTCAGCCATGTCCATGTTGATTTAGTTTGACCTTTAGTACTCCTGATGCATGGTTCAGCCATGTCCATGTTGATTTAGTTTGACCTTTAGTACTCCTGATGCGTGGTTCAGCCATGTCCATTTTGATTTAGTTTGACCTTTAGTCATCCTGGTGCGTTGTTCAGCCATGTACATGTTGATTTAATTTGAATTTTAGTACTCCTGATGCGTGGTTCAGCCATGTCCATGTTGATTTAGTTTGACCTTTAGTCATCCTGGTGCGTTGTTCAGCCATGTCCATGTTGATTTAATTTGAATTTTAGTACTCCTGATGCGTGGTTCAGCCATGTCCATGTTGATTTAGTTTGACCTTTAGTACTCCTGGTGCATGGTTCAGCCATGTCCATGTTGATCTAGTCTGACCTTTAATACTCCTGATGCGTGGTTCAGCCATGTCCATGTTGATCTAGTGTGACCGTGGCCGGTCAGCCAAAGTTTCTGCTATCTTTAAACCCACATTGATCGTTTTGTATGCTGGCCTGAAGCAATTCCTTTAAGCGAACTCTTCCTAGAAACTAATGTGTAAACATTAATTTCAGGTTGGATTTCACGTTACGGTGTCCATACAACTATTATTACCACTGATCATGGCAGACAATTCTCCCATATTTCGATTTAATATGTTACTGGGCGCTTTTGCCGCCGCAAGTGTTTGTAGTTTCGTTCTATTCACACGGTGGGAAATTCAAAGCTAGTCTGAATTGCCAATTCTTCTCTTTCATACCAAGTCTACTCTCTTGCTGAAGCAAAAATGTAATCTTCTGAGATGAAAAAAGGAAAATGTTTATTTGTTCAAAAGTGAGAAATCTAACTGTTCATTTGCTGAAAAATTGTAAATGTTTTCAAAAGTGGAAAGTGGTTCATTTAAATCATTTTATACATGCAGGTGCAAAATTGTAGAAGGGGTTCGTTTATTTCTTTAAGAAATGTAAATGTTCAGATATAGAAGGTCTTGCATAACTTTTTCTGCCAATGGACATGTCTACCAGAATGTGTAGTGGTAATGTGAGTGGGAAGACATTGGGCTGTATCTGAGGATACTATATCACTTAGCTCAGGCAATATTATGGTGGGTGGATGTAGTGTCGAAGATCACGTACCAACGTGATCGGTACGAGAGCAGGAAGCAGCAGCAGCAGCGACATAGCTAGGGACATAGAGAGAGAGATTACGACCGTTGATACACACATGTTGTTATAACCCTTGTTAAATAAAGATATGTTTACAACCACCACAATTGACTGTTGTTTATTACCAAACACCACAAACTGGCGACGACGATGAGATGAAATTCTACACAAAAAAAAAAGCAAAGAAAGACATCTACAAAAAAAAAAGTGCAAACAACGAACTTTTCTACGAAAAAAAAACACGAAAAAAGAGGTCACACGTGCTACAAGAGAGAAAGAAAAATATACTTTTTTTTCTTCCAAAGGAAAAGTACAGAAAAAAACGAGAGATAAGTAATTCGTTTGTTATCACATTTATTGTCTTTAAATAACAATCCTTTTGTTATTCACATCTTATTGTCAAATTCGTCACATTGGGGGGGGGGGGCTAAGCCCTCCACGTGCGTTAGATACGATCGGAGATCCAGAGTCTTTACATAAAAGATGGGTAAATTGGAAAACCGATCTGGAAATTTTCATACTAGCTTCAGGTGTCATAAATTCTGAGCAAAAAAGAGCTATCCTTTTGTTAACAGGAGGCGAGGGTCTGCGTGAAATTTGGACGAATTTCACGGACGAACAAAAAGCCGGACACGAGGCTAATAAAGAAAGAGTCGATGTATTCCGAACAGCTATAGAACTGTTTGACAAAACTTTCGCTCTAAAGGAAAATATCCCTAAAGCGCGTTCAAGATTTTGGGAGTCTGAACCAAACACGGGAGAAACCGTGAATAATTATATCACTCGCTTAAAGAGTTTGGCGAAGGTGTGCGGTTTCACTCCAGAACCGAACGAATTCGTCAGAGACAAGATCCTTCTTCACATAAAGGACGCGGAACTAAAAGCCAAATTATATGGTGAAAGCAACTTGACGTTGGATCGTCTCATCCAAATTATTGGGACGTACCACCACAAAGAGGCCCTAATTTTAGGATCTACTTGTACGTCTGATATAAATAGATTAAGCGACAGACAAAAACCTAAACCAAGCCACAATGTGTCATCTGCATGTTATAAGTGTGGGGGGAATGGACATTTTGCAAGAGATTGTGTTAGAAGCAAGCATCACAAGTGTGGAATCTGTGGGAAAAAGGGACATTTTGAAGTCTGTTGTTTCTACAAAAACAAACAAACAAAAACGCAGAATAGATACGAACATGACAGAGCCCCAAAATACAGTCGTGGTGGACGAAAGCATTATCATAACAAAGGAATTCAACAGAGTGTAGGGGAAAGGGAAGATAACAAAACTGGTGGCGCTAATGGGTTTAATTTATTCAAAATATCAATGAGTGAAAATGTAATAAACCTCAAAGTCAGAAACACCACCATCCCTTTAGTGATAGACTCAGGAGCACAGCATAATACATTATCTGTAGAGGACTTCAAGAAAATAGAAAAAGAAGGACCCAAAATTAAGCTCCAGCCAGATTCTACTAAACTATACCCCTATGCTAGTGAAAAACCACTTCCCCTTCTAGGAAAGTGCATATTGAAGGTTGAAGTTCCTAGCACAAATCGCTACATAACAGTTCCATTTTTTGTCATACCACAGGCCCAAGCGTCACTTTTAAGTGGTAGAACTAGTAAAAGACTAGGACTTTTAAGTGTGGGCGTTAACGCCAACATCTTGAACTGCTCGGAACTGGATATATGGACGAGAATACTAAAAGAATTTCCAAAGGTTTTCAGTGGATTGGGAAAACTGAAAAACTACCAATTAAAATTCAAAATAAATCCAGAAATTATACCTGTCACTCAGCCAGTACGTCGGATACCATTCAAGCGGCGGCAATGTGTCCTAAACAAATTGCAAGAACTGGTTGATCTGGATGTAATTGAGAGGGTCAGGGAACCTTCGCAATGGGTGAATCCTTTAGTGACAGTGGAAAAAAGGCCCGAGGACAATGGAAAAAGCGATGTGAGGATATGTATCGACATGCGTAGAGCAAACGAAGCTATCGTTCGAGAACGTCATCCAGTGCCCACGATTGAGGAAACTATACAAGAAATGGCTGGAGGCAAATATTTCTCAAAAGTAGATTTGAATATGGCCTACTATCAAATAGAGTTGCATCCAGACTCCAGAGAAATCACAACATTTGCTGCACCTGATGGGCTATACCGGTATAAAAGACTTATGTTTGGGGTAAACATGGCCTCAGAAAAATTTCAGCAAATCATAAGTCAGGTTATAGCTGGCTGCCCAGGAGCATACAACATGTCAGATGACATCATAGTAGTCGGGAAAACAGAAAGTGAGCACGACACTAGACCTGCCAAAGTTTTCCAACACCTAGCCGAACAAGGACTGACCGTCAATGGAAAGAAGTGCCAGATTAAAATGACATCTATAAGATACATGGGCCACATTCTGACACAAGACGGCTTGAAGGTCTCGGACGAAAAGGTGAAGGCTGTAGTTGATGCTCCTCCACCAAAAGATGCATCACAGATGAGGAGTTTCTTGGGACTGGCCCAATTCTGTGCTAAGTTTGTGCCCCATTTTGCTAGTGTAACTGCACCACTTTGGGATCTTACAAGACTAGATTCTGATTGGAAATGGGAAGAAGAGGAACAATATTCCTTTAACAAACTAAAGAAAGGGTTAATTGAAGCGCCAGTCATGGCATACTACAGTGTTGAGTTGCCAACTAGAATCACAACTGATGCTTCTCCCGTTGGCGTGGGTGCAATCATTGAACAACAGCAGCTAAACGGATACTGGAAACCAGTATACTATGCCAGTAGGAAGCTCACACCAACAGAGTCCCGATATTCTCAATTTGAAAGAGAAGCACTGGGAGTATTCTGGGCATGCAAAAAGTTCAGTCTGTACCTCATTGGATGTGACTTTCAGATCCTGACTGATCACAAAGCGCTGGTAAAGGTACTATCACCTTCCCAGAAGCCCCCTTCAGCAAGAGTGGAGAGATGGCTGTTGTTTCTACAACAGTTCACCTACAAAGTCATCCACATTCCTGGCCGAACCAATAAGGCGGACCTGCTGAGTCGACAGCCCGTTGAAAACCCAGACAAAACTGAGGAAAAGGAAACAATGGACTACATCTACAGTATCATTAAAGATACTGTACCTCAGGCACTGACTCCCTGTGAAGTGGAAAAAGCTTCAAAGGATGATGCTACGATCTCCAAACTTCGGCAAGCTATATCCGAAAATGACTGGGCCCATTTCAAAGGTACTGCATTTCATGCAATCAAAGATGAACTCTGGATAGCAGGACAGATGGTCATCCGAGGACGCAGGATCATAATCCCTGAGGCACTTCAGGGGCGAGTAGTTGTACTGGCTCATGAAGGACACCAAGGGATTGTGCGAACCAAAAATCGCCTACGGTCCAAAGTTTGGTGGCCAGAGATGGATAGAATGGCAGAAAAGCGAGTAAAAGCGTGTTACCCATGTCAAGTGGTTGGCAAAAAGGCCCCTCCAGAAGAACTAGAGAGTACACCGCTGCCTGACCAACCCTGGACCTATGTAGCTGTTGACCTACTGAGTGTCTCCGAAGGGAACTACCTGCTGGCTGTTGTCGACTACTACTCAAGATGGCCAGAAGTTGCGCATATGAAAATAGCAAATGCCAAAAATGTAACGGGTGCACTAGAAATGATGTTCAATCATCATGGATATCCCAACTATCTGAGGAGTGACAACGGACAGCCATTCTCATCAAGAGAATTCAATGAGTATATGAATACTCACGGCATCACCCAGGTGAGAGGGATCCCGTATTGGCCACAGTCCAACGGCGAAGTGGAACGGTTCAACAGAACAATCCTAAAGGCAATTAAGATCGCCAAAGTCGAAGGGAAAGACTGGAGGACTGAACTAAGGAATTTTCTGTTCCAATACCGAACCACCCCTCACACAGTAACCGGAGTATCCCCAGCGAAGTTACTAATGAACCGCGAACTCCGAGGTAAGCTGCCAAGTATTGTAGGAGCGTCCACTGATTTTAGTGACGTACATGATAAGGATGCTCTACACAAACTAAAACGCAACATAGCTGCTGACCAGAGAAGAGGAGCCAGAGACCAACAGATCCAGAGAGGAGACACAGTATTGTGTAAAAATTTACACAGAACAAACAAGCTGGACGCTCGGTTCGAGTCTCAGCCCTATCAAGTTGTGGAAAAGAAGGAAAATGCTGTTCTAATACAACAACCCCAAGGCCAAGTGAGAATGAGAAACGCTGCCCATGTAAAAAAGGTACCCGGCGACATGCAGTATAGTCCTGACTACACCGACGTCCCTAAAGCAGTTTACTCTCCCCCTGATACAACCCACTGGCCCCCTACTTCTACAACAGATATCGAAGACACACACCTCAACCCAATCGATGCACTTCCCATCTCCAGTCCAGACCCTAGGGAAACTGCTCAAGAACCCCTAACACCGGCCCTAACTGCCCCTAGTGGTTCAATCAGAACACCTAGAGTAAGATCCACCCCAGTGTGGCAAGAAGACTTTATAGTGACATAAATTTATAAAAAAAAAAAGGGAAGATGTAGTGTCGAAGATCACGTACCAACGTGATCGGTACGAGAGCAGGAAGCAGCAGCAGCAGCGACATAGCTAGGGACATAGAGAGAGAGATTACGACCGTTGATACACACATGTTGTTATAACCCTTGTTAAATAAAGATATGTTTACAACCACCACAATTGTTGTTTATTACCAAACACCACAGTGGAACATGGGGTTCCAGGGTGTCGTTGTTCAAAAATGCTTGTTTAAGTCTGTCAACCGGCACAGTCTCTTTAGTCGTTCCAATATTCAGAGTAAAAAGACTTTTCATTATGTTTGAGAACACGATATGGACTGGAATAAGGTGGTGTTAGTGGTTGTTTAACCGAGTAATTCCTAATAAACACGTGGGTCCATGATGGAATGTCTTTAGGGACAGCTGCTTTGATGACGAGTGTTCATGGGTGGTAAACTGGTGAAATAGCATTTAAGTCTGTCAAACTAGAGTTCCAAATCCACTACAGATGAATTTGAAAGAGTGAACATATGACCAGGTAGTGCAAGTGGTGTACTGTATAGCAGTTCGGCTGGGGAATATCCCAAATCTTCTTTCATAGCAGAGCGACAGCCAAGGAGAACGATTTTAAAAATATTCAAAGCAGACGTTTTATCATCATCATCATCATCATCATCATCATCAACCGGTTTATTTGTTGAATCAGGCCACAATTAATCCTCTGATGAGGGTGGGGCCTGATTGTCTAGTTTCAAAATCTAAGTCTTCCTCTCCACTCCTGTCTTTGGCAAGGTTTGATGGAATCCATACCCATGGCCTTCCTATCACGTTTGACTACGTCCTCCCAAGTCAACTTGGGTCTGCCAGTGGTGATGTTCTCTGCTGGCACATTCAACTTTCGGACTTTAGCAATCCAGCCATCGCTACGCTCAATGTGACCCAACCAACGCAGTCTGTTCTTCCGCATGATGTCCGTAAGGCTTTTCAAATCGACCTGTGAGAGCAGAGATTCAAAAGAAACGTACTGTTCAGGCCTCACCAAACAGATCCATCTGACCATTGCCCTGTCATTACGGTGCAGCTTCTTTAGTATGCCAGCAGAGACAGCCCAAGTTTCTGAGCCATACAACAGCACACTTCTGACACATGAGGAGTATACACGCCCTCTCGTAGTTGTTGGCAGGTGTTTGTTTGTCAGGATTGGTAGCAGCTCTCTAAATTTTTTCCAGGCACACTTGCAACGTGTAGCTGCCGCGAGTTCACAGCCTCCACCTGATGACAGCACATCTCCAAGATAACAAAAGTCTGTCACTACTTCCAGCTTGTTGTCACCAGTATCCATCTCCGTCAGTGGTCTGCCATCAAATTTAAAATCGTTGCTTTTGATTGGTTAATTTAATTTGAGTCACGTGTGACAAATCCTTGATTGTAATTGGCATAAAAAATGTTGCCGCATAAAATGAGGGGCCAGTTTCTACTTTTTAAGATGATTACATGTGGTTTTATACCTTCGCAGGTCGGATTTAGGTTTAGTGGTAAATAAATCTAGTAAAAATGCTCTAAAACATTGGAATACTCTGGAAATCGGGACCATGTTACATTAAATTTATATACAAAACTAATTCCCCACTCTAAATTCTAATTGAATTGAGTTTTTTTCAGGGTCTTCACACGTAATCGCCTAAAAAAAAAAAAAAAAGAAGCAGAATGTCATTTGGGAGGAGGGGTAAGCAAAGGGTCCTCATCTACTTTTAAATATAGATATTTCTTTTTAATTTGACAAACTTATTGTTTTCCCTTTATGTATTGTATCCAAGATTTTGAATAATTCGTGAGATTTTTATCTAGATTTTTCACTTGTGCCATTTTTTCCTATTTACCCATTTTTACCGGTGCCATTTTTACCGTGCTATTTTTTCTGGTGCCATTTTTACCTAAATTCAAATCTAATACAATATGGGAATGATATATATATTTTTTGCTACTAAAGGAAATAATTTTTTTTAAAAATCAGGTTCATATTTTTACAAGTTTCAGAGTTCAGTTATTAATTGAAAATAACATTCCACATAAAATGAATTTGTTTTATTTGGTGCCCGGAAAATTGGGCAATTTTGGCAAGGTAGGAAAATTATGCAATTATGGAATAAATGTCGATTATAAATAGATTTTAGGACCGTTCTTGACGGGGTATAGTTTTAAGGTAAAGTAGTTGTTTCCCAGCCAAAATGGCGGACAATGAATCGGCTGCTTTTTTTCGACCTCACAAATGAGTAAACCCAAATAAATTGTTTGGGACTAATTTCCCAGCTGTATTTCTTTTAAAATAATTTCAGGTAAATTTGGAATTAGTCCAAAACAATTTATTTAGGTTTACTTACTCATTTGTGAGGTCGGAAAAAAAGCAGCCAATTCATTGTCTACCATTTTGGCTGGGAAACGACTAATTTGCAAGTTTTAAATAGTGATTACCCCTCCCCCAATAATATTTAAAATTAAATATTTTAAAATATTTACTGTTGTTTTAAAGCAAATAAAATCGATTTTTCTAAGTGTTCGTTCGAAGAACACGGTTCTTGTATTATTTTCTCCAATTAATTATTATATCAATAAAAAAGGGTGCTTCTGTATTACAGGGCCGAAAAAATTTATTTTTCTATCTTTAATTTTGAAGAGTCAAATGAGAGGGGGAGACAATTCAAAGTGTTCCCTGGGATTTATCTAAAAATTGGTTTTAACGCTCAAAACTTGAAGATATTTTATATTTAACCAGAGATAATGGCAAAATAATAGACTTCATGCAAGCGCACAGATTAATTTCAATAATTATTTTTACCTTTTATTGGTACCGAATACCATAAAACGTTGTGATTGTTTGATTCGTAAATAATCCTTTTACAGATATATATTTTTGACTTTGCTTTAAGTTAATTAAAATGCATACTTTGAAGATACATCCTGGGGGAACACTCTGAAACATTTCCCTCTGTCATTTGACTCTTCAAAATTAAAGATAGATTTTTTTTTCGGCCCTGAAAGTAGTAAATTTAAATCCTATTATGAGATTAAATCCATCACAATCCATTTCGGTTTCTTTGTAAACAAGATAAAATATGATACAACGATTTATTTGAAAGAAAAAAAAAAGTAAATGAAGTTTTAGTTAAATCTATTTTTAGGCAACATGATCATCAAAGTGGAGTGAAATATCAATCACGTCTCTATGTTGTTGAAAGAAGTTATTAAAAGAAGGAACATGAGATATTTGGGGAGATAAGTAGTATCTGCCCTCTTCCGTCTGTTCCTATCTTCTCTTTTTTTCTGATGGGTTCCATTCCTGATTTTCTATCCATTCTGTTAAATGTGTGCCAGTTGACACGGTTAAGATTCGAATAAAAAAATGTTGTTTGAAATAAATACAATTTAGGCGCGCAGAGTGAAAATTGTTGTATTGGCGCGTGACAAATATAAAATAACGCCCACGCACATTCCGATGTGCCTTTTTATATTAAATCAATTTAAAACGAGCGGACGTATTAGCAAGCACACCACGTGATATTTTTGTCCAATGAGATTTCTCCAAAAACATATTTTTCTAAACTTTTCTCAATAAGCTCGCTGGAGCCGACCCAATAGTATATAAGCACACACAAACATAAAACTTTCTCTTTTCAACTGACTTTCATCAGGAGCTTACACGCATCTCTATCACTCTTCCAGTTCACCATTTCGCGCGCTTTCATACAATTTCACAGGCGAACATTCACTATTGCCTCTTTTAATATTTTGTAACAAATGAACACTTCAACAAAGAAAAGACATTCTTCTTTTTACTTACAGAAACTAAAGAAAGGACTCATGAACTCATTACACAAAGTAATATATTCTACTTGTTAATATGTTTATTTCAGTAAATAAACTTCCGTTAATTGTGCATGTAAATATTCTTCTTATTATTTTTATTTGTGGAGGAAGTTGGTAACCCCGACCAAAAGGGTATGACGACCCCCACAAATTGGTGACCACGACTTAGAATTGCATACACAACGGAATCTCTTTAAGCTACACGCGGTTCCTAACATACTGGTGATGTCATGCGTGCGGTAACACTCAAAGGAAGAAAAAGACGATGCGAATCTCAAGGGATGATACAAGCCGTCAAACGAAGCGTGGATCTCAGTACAATGTAGCAACAAATTAGCGAGTTACGCCGGTAGTCGCTATTAAGTCGAAAGATAAAAAAAATCAACCGACAGTTTAAAGGCTCCAAAATCACTTTCCAACGAAAAACACAAAAATGGACGCTCCCCGCGTTGAAACACCTCTAGCTACGTTAACGCTAAATATTCCACCTTTTAATCCCACCAAAATAAAGACGTGGTTTATCCAGATCCAGGCCCTTTTCGACGCAAAACGGATTACGTCTCAGCGAACCAAGTATTGTTATTTGGTTGAAAAACTCCCGGCAGACGTCGTCGAGGAAGTAACTGATTTGTTGGAGAACGTTCCAGAACATAATCCATACGACGAACTTAAGGAGGCTATTTTGAGACGGACTGGCTTATCAAACGAGACAATGTTACGCAATCTCTTCACCCAAGTAGAATTGGGAGATCGTACACCGTCACAACTCTTACGATACATGCGATCATTGCTAGGAGACAACAAAATGTCCGAAACTATTATGAGAAGTTTGTGGCTGGATAAACTCCCAGACACAACAGTACAAATTCTGGCACCCACAACGGAAGAGACAAGCACGGCAAAACTAGCCGACATGGCGGACCGAATACATGAAAATCTGAGGGGCCGCAGATTAAACTCAACACAAGCACAGCCAAAACAGACGAGAGACGTCGAAGTGGCCGAACTAAAAACCACGGTCGAAAATCTCACTCGTAAATTGCAGGAATTAATGCAAATAGACCGTCGTTATTCATTTAATAATCGACCTAACTACCGAAAACGAAGTTTTAGCAGAGGTCGAAGCAACACACGAGAACGAGCGAACGAAATCTGTTTTTACCACAAAAAATTCGGCACACAAGCAAGGCGATGCACGTATCCTTGCAATTTTAACAAGGAACAGGGAAACGGTCATTCCAGCCAGTAGAGACGACAACTGTTGCTGGATTTTCTACTAAAGGTCGTCTATTTTTTATTCGTGACAGTAATCACGGATATAACTTTTTAATAGATACCGGAGCCGAAATAAGCGTGATACCAGCGCTAAGTAAACAGAAAGCTACTCCACAGCCTTACCACCTCCAGGCAGCTAATGGCACCCAAATACCGACATACGGTGAGAAGTACTTAAGCATCAATCTCGGCTTGCGTCGCACATTTTCATGGATATTTACCATAGCCAACGTGACGACACCAATATTAGGAGCAGATTTCCTAGCACGATATAATCTATCGGTAGACATGACTAATCGCACACTGACTGATAACCAAACAAAAATCGTAATAAAAGGTATCACCACAAGATACCAGTCTACTGGGATTAGTTCTGCCTTTCCTGAAGAGACGTACATTCGTCGGCTGTTTCAAAAATACCCACAACTTACTCAGCCATTCACAGTCGCGGATAATATAAAACATAATGCAAGGCATTATATTAAAACGAGTGGACAACCCGTCTACGCTACCCCCAGACGTTTGAAGCCGGATAAGTACAGGATCGCAAAGGACGAATTCCAACGCATGTTACAACAAGGAATTATTCGACCTTCCAAAAGTGCCTGGTCATCTCCTCTACATATGGTACAGAAATCAGACGCGACAACATGGCGTCCTTGCGGCGATTTCAGGAGGTTAAATGCACAAACTGTACCGGATAGATACCCTATCCCACACATTCACGATTTCGCAATCGGACTGCAAAACGCCACGATATTTTCTAAACTGGATTTAGTGAAAGCATATCACCAAATACCGGTGGCGGAAGAAGATATCCATAAAACAGCACTGACCACACCATTTGGACTTTACGAATTTGTCAGAATGCCATTCGGACTTAGGAACGCCTGTCAAACCTTCCAAAGGTTGATAGACGAGGTTTTTAGGGACCTTCCATTCGTATTCGCATACGTGGACGATGTCCTAATTTCTAGTAGAAACCTCGACGAACATAAACAACACTTGGAACAAGTTTTCCAAAGACTGTCCCATTACGGTTTAAAAATAAACTTGGACAAATGTATTTTCGGTCAGCAAGAAGTAAATTTCCTCGGACATTCAATTGATAAGGATGGAATATCACCATTACCCGAAAAAGTAAGTGCTATTACGAATTTTCCACAACCTACGTCTGTTAGACAAATTCGTCGCTTCATAGGTATAATTAATTATTACAGACGATTTTTACCCAACTGTTCCACAATCCTTGCACCGTTAACGTCATTATTGAAGAACAAAACAAAAAACCAACAATTAGAACTGGAAGGATCAGCTTTAAAAGCTTTCCATCAAGCTAAAACTGCCTTAGTCAATTTCACAAAATTGAATAATATTAAGGACAGTGAGGAATCGAAACTTACACTTACAACAGATGCATCAGACATAGCTGTAGGAGCAGTTATACACCAACTGACAGGGAGTACAATGACCCCTATTTCGTTTTTTTCAGCCAAACTGAGCAAGACACAGACAAAGTACAGTACCTTTTCAAGGGAATTATTAGCAATTTATTTGGCAATTAAACATTTTAGACATCTGTTGGAAGGAAGAGACTTTTGTATTTACACTGACCATAAACCGTTAACGTATGCACTGCATACACACATAGATAAGTATGGTCCAAGAGAAATCAGACATCTTGATTATATTGCTCAATATTCTACAGACATCAGATACGTCAAAGGACAAGAAAACATTGTGGCTGACACATTATCACGAGCTGCAATAACTTCGATTAATTCCAGTTCACTGAGTATGGAATTAATTGCACAAGAACAAAAAACGGACGAGACACTCACTGACGTACAACAGAAAACGTCTTTGCAATTGAAGGAAATGCCTGTACCTTTTAGTACAACAACATTTTATTGTGATACAAAGAAAAAACAACCACGTCCATACATACCGCCAAGCATCAGACGACATGTTTTTCAACATTTCCACAATTTATCTCATCCAGGCAAACGAGCCACGGTAAGAATAATAGCAGACCGTTTCGTTTGGCCGAAAATGAATACAGATATTCGAAATTGGACCAAGACTTGTGTATCCTGTCAAAAGAATAAAATACACAGGCATACAAAGTCACCACTGGGTACTTTCAGTACGCCAGATGCCAGGTTTACCAATATCCATGTTGACTTGGTGGGGCCATTACCCCCTTCGAAAGGACACACCCATATTCTCACCATAGTCGACAGGTTCAGCAGATGGCCAACAGCCATACCCGTGAAGGACACATCGGCGGCGACAGTAGCTGTCACAATATTAAAAGACTGGATAGCGATTTTTGGAGTACCGTCAGTACTCACAACGGACAGAGGCTCGCAATTTCAATCGAAACTCTTCGCAGAATTCAACCAATTGTTGGGAACATCCCACATAAAGACAACGGCTTATCACCCTTGCTCGAATGGCCTCGTCGAACGCTTCCACAGACAGCTAAAAACTTCTTTGGCTATGAGTCATAACAACGCAGACTGGTCAGATAATTTACCATTAATCCTATTAATGATCCGAAACACGATGAAAGAGGATTTACAAAGCACGCCAGCGGAGGTAGTTTTTGGATCAGCAGTCACACTACCTGGACAATATTTTGATGCATACACAGACATTTCACCCACAAATACATTTGTGACGGAATTAAAGAACAAAATGTCTTCTCTCAAATTTACACCCACCAGGAGGGCTGACAAACAAACACACATGCCAAATGACCTTCACACATGCAAATATGTATTTATTAGGAATGATACAGTCAAAAAGCCATTTTGTCCAAATTACACAGGACCATACCAAGTTTTGGACAGAAGTGAAAAATATTTCACTGTCCAAAGGAAAAACAAGAAAGACAACATCGCGATCGACCGAATTAAACCAGCATACATTGAGGAACACCCTCAGACATTTTCCCCACCAGAACAAATTCCCTTAGAACATGGGAGTCCAGCAGAAAATGACGGGAACATCAAACCTACGACAAAAACCGGTAGAAAAGTCCACTGGCCGAAACATTTCAAGGAATACATTACATATTAAAAAAAAAAAAAAATATATATATATTTTTTTCCTTTTTTTCAATCTGGGGGGAGTATTGTGCCAGTTGACACGGTTAAGATTCGAATAAAAAAATGTTGTTTGAAATAAATACAATTTAGGCGCGCAGAGTGAAAATTGTTGTATTGGCGCGTGACAAATATAAAATAACGCCCACGCACATTCCGATGTGCCTTTTTATATTAAATCAATTTAAAACGAGCGGACGTATTAGCAAGCACACCACGTGATATTTTTGTCCAATGAGATTTCTCCAAAAACATATTTTTCTAAACTTTTCTCAATAAGCTCGCTGGAGCCGACCCAATAGTATATAAGCACACACAAACATAAAACTTTCTCTTTTCAACTGACTTTCATCAGGAGCTTACACGCATCTCTATCACTCTTCCAGTTCACCATTTCGCGCGCTTTCATACAATTTCACAGGCGAACATTCACTATTGCCTCTTTTAATATTTTGTAACAAATGAACACTTCAACAAAGAAAAGACATTCTTCTTTTTACTTACAGAAACTAAAGAAAGGACTCATGAACTCATTACACAAAGTAATATATTCTACTTGTTAATATGTTTATTTCAGTAAATAAACTTCCGTTAATTGTGCATGTAAATATTCTTCTTATTATTTTTATTTGTGGAGGAAGTTGGTAACCCCGACCAAAAGGGTATGACGACCCCCACAAATGTGCACGACAGAGGGAGCTCCATTTATAAAATCTTTAGACAAAATGATAGGAATCAAATCCCGTCATTGTATTATTCAGACTGCTGTTCTCATATAGGATGTTATTCTCAAAACGTTTTGGCCGATGTAACCTCCAATCTATTTCTGGTGCATCTTGTCAAACTCGTGAATCTTTCTGTCAAACTCAGGAATCTGTACAGAATTTCGAACGGAACTTTTATTTAATCCACGGGGGTTGCTTTCTCTTGTTCCGTTAGCCATGACTGGGTAGAATCCACGGGTGTTGCTTTCTCTTGTTCCGTTAGCCATGACTGGGTAGAATCCACGGGGGTTGCTTTCTCTTGTTCCGTTAGCCATGACTGGGTAGAATCCACGAGGGTTGCTTTCTCTTGTTCCGTTAGTCATGACTGGGTAGAATCCACGGGGGTTGCTTTCTCTTGTTCCGTTAGCCATGACTGGGTAGAATCCACGGGGGTTGCTTTCTCTTGTTCCGTTAGCCATGACTGGGTAGAATCCACGGGGGTTGCTTTCTCTTGTTCTGTTAGCCATGACTGGGTAGAAGTTTTAAGTAATTCGTCCACTTTCAACATCTAGAAGACTGTCACTTAGAACTGAATATTACTTAGCACTTTATTTGTTATGTCATGGGTCCTTGCCGACAATTCTAGTATGAATTTTAGAACATTAAACCTATTGTTTGTTTTAGATGTGCAGTCTTAATACTTATCACTATACCTTACTACTTATTACTATCTATTATATATATATATATATATATATATATATATATGTATATATTTATTTATTTATATTTAGAATTTTTTTAATATATATTCGAATATAATTTTATAACATAAAGCAATTATAATAGTTCAATATTGTAAGGCCAATGCTATGTTATATTCAATATTTTTTATTTAATTGTATACCATATCAAGGTTATAGAGGACATATTGACGTTATATGGTATAAAATTAAATAAAAAATATTGAATATGTGTGTGTATATATATATATATATATATATATATATATATATATTTATTTAATGTTAATCTAATATACTATTTATAATTAATGGTTTCCACATTGTATTAATTCCATACTAGGTCTACTTAGGAGGTCATTGTCGCCCAACATATGCACTGCTTCTCTGGATTGTCTCACTCTCCACCACTCTTCACAGTATATAATCTATGGGACAAAATCTGAAGCGCATATGGGAACCATATTAAAAAAAAATAATAACATTCATATTTTTACAAGTTTCAAAGTTGAGTTATTATTTGAAAATAAAATTCCACATTAAATGAATTTGTTTTATTTATATAGGAACTAATTCAGAGTACATCAAAACGCAATGAAATATGTTAATATATCATATCTGTATATTATTTCTAACCATATTGGTTTTGTTATTAGGGAATGGAAATAATGTTGCAGGTTCGAATACGGGTATCACCTGCTGCAACTTTTCGTTTTGAAATAGGGATAAACGTTAAAAACCTTTTACAAATAGAAGTTTGAGTGTGTGTATATGTGCGTTCTTCTTTATCTATCTCATATATTTATTTATCACAGATAAAATAAAAAAATAAAAAATAAAAAAGTTTAGCCCAGATTTTTAAATTTTTATTGTTGAATATAAACTAATGCATCATACGTTATGGATACATCATCATCATCATTTTTTTTTTAACTATCATAAGTTCGTATAATAATTATTTGAATTAAAAAATAAATTTAAGGCAAAAATTACTTAATTATAATTTTTTTTTAATAATTACTATCGAATCAATATACTTATGTAAAATAATTAGGAAAACGCAAAAATATAAGCCAAATTTAAAAAAAAGGCTAAATATAATTTTTAAGGCCAAACTGCTTAAAAAAATTAAAGTAAACCGGCTAAATTTTCCAAAGTTGGCTTAAAAAAACCTAACTGTTATCTATTTGTATTAAACACGTTCGAGGCCACGTTGGGCTCGAGAGTTTCTAATCTCGTTTCACTCACGCGGTGGGAAATTCAAAACGAGTCTGCTAGATAGTGTGACTGCCTCTGCCATTTTTCATAGCATCCGAAGTTTTCTCTTCGCTTTAATATAAACTTTCATCTATTGAAGGTGAGTATTTTCCTCCAAATCTGCTAATTTAAATTTTAAATAAACTTTTTCTTTAAAACTATTCCTTCTGAATGTAATTTTTGAGGTGTGTGGGGAGATTATAACAATTGAAAAGAAGAGTTGAAAAGGTTCGTTCTTATAACATAAAGTGTTAACGCTCGATTGAATGTCCTTAAAGAACGCAACATCTTTCTGCTTTAAATCTGAGTTAAGATGATTTCTGAAACTAATCTCTTCCGATATCAACCAACTTATTTGGTTGGAAGAAAATTAATTTGTAGATATTGTTTGGGGAGAGCGAAAATGTGAGAAATGTTCATTTTAAACTATAATTATCTTTTAATAGTTAAGAAATGATTAGCAGACGACAACTGGCAGCCATCTTGAAATTAAAAAAAAAACTGAACTGAAAAATCAAATTTTATTTATTTTTGTTTATGAATTTCGTTTTATACGCAAAAAAATGCATGTTAAAAAAATAATTGATTAAATTTATTTTTTAAAAGTCTGCACGTAATCAAATTACCTTTTAATTTGTTTTATTTTTCACTCTGAACTCAGGATTATTTGAATGACGTCCCTTTGCGTTGAATAGCATTTTCGGTTCTTTCCTAGAATAGTGTCTCCACCGAGAAATACTCTTATCTTTCGTTTAGGAACACAAATGAACAAGGATACTAGACTTTTGATTTTAAACGCTCAAATTCTAACCAGAAATTTCTATTCGACAATGTAAAATTTCAACATCATTATCGAATGTCGAAGTCTACGGGTTTTTTTTTGTCTCATTATAAAATAATGGTTGTCATGGCGATTACTTCGAAAGTGATTTTGAAGCCTTTAAACTGTTGATTCTAAAATAATTTGTGTCTAGAATTAAAGCGAGTATTATGTTTCAGTTGTACTTCTAAACCAAAGAAAAACAGGTGCTTGTACAGATCAGGCCCCATGGCGGACAATGTTGGCTCTTTAAAATCCGATAATGAGTTACAACAGCCAGAAAGGTAACAGCGCTTGTGTCAAAGTCCAAAAAACGAAAGTGTTGCATTTTTTAATTTTTAATTTTCAGTAAATTTGTACATGTACACATGATTATAAACTTAATTTAGGAAAATTCGGCAACGGAGAGTTTGGCAGTTATGGAATAAATATCGACTGAAAATAGATTTTAAACCCGTTCTTGCAGGGAATATAAGTGTAAATAGGGTGTGTGGACAAAAGCCCACCAACGTAAAAATGAATAAATTTAGGTACTTTGTTACTTTGGGACCCACGCTAAAAGTCCCTCAGCTTCGGTGCTTTCCGGTGGTTTACGGTAAACGCCGGAAAGCCCCGAAGTGAGCCGCATAAGCAGACGACATCTAAGCAATCAAACTAAATGAAACGCTGAACTTGCAAACTGGTTGAAACGCAATTGCAACATATTTTTTTACATGGCTGTTGAAACTCCTGAAGGAACAATAAATTTCTGTCAGGACCATTAATTGATTGCTAAAGAAAATTTTTTTTTTCTAAATGTGGAGATAAATTCAAGATCGCTAAGCGAACAAAACTCACTGATAAATACTCTTGAAGATGCCTTAACGCCAAAACCCTAATTCCGAACCCGAAATAAATAAAAATAGCCATAAAAAAAGTTCACAAAAAGTAATAATTTTTGCACAAAAATGTAAAAAAAGACAAAACACTTGATTAACTTTTGACTGTTATTATCACTGTTTTTTCTTCGTTTAAAATAAATTTTCTTTCGTACAAATGTTTAATAAAAAAAAAATTAAAAAAATAACTCTTTAATTTAAACACTTATTTGAAACTTCGTTAAAAAAATAAATTATAATTTCGAAAAAGTTTTGCGTGTTTTGTCACGCTTGTAAATCTATCCTGAGGGACTTTTAGCGCGGGTCCAAAATTAACAAAGTACCGTATTTTTTTTTCTTAAATTTTTTAAATTTCATTGAAAAAAAAAAAATTTCCGGTACTTTGTAAGTACTGCATTCTTTTAAAAATTACATAATACAAAAACATGCACACTAAGTCAGGGTGGTAACATGAAAAATACATTAAATTTTTTTTTTTAATGTACTTTATTACTTTTGGACCCACGCTAAAAGTCCCTCCACGTCGGTTCTTTCCGGCGGTTTACGGTAAACGCCGGAAAGCCCCGAAGTGAGCCGCATAATCAGACGACATCTAAGCAGTCAAATTAAAAGAAACGCTGAACTTGCAAACTGGTTGAAACGCAATTGCAACATAATTTTTTACATAAATTTCTGTCAGGACCATAAATTGATTGCGAAAGAAAAAAAAATGTGGAGATAAATTCAAGATCGCTAAGGGAACAAAACTCAGATAAATACTCTTGAAGATGCCTTAACACCAAACCCCTAATTCCTGACCATAATTCCGAACCCGATTGCTCTAACCCTAACCCAACTGCCCTAATCCTAATTCCTAACCCGACTGCCCTAGTCCTAATTCCGAACTGGACTGCCCTAACCCTAACCCGATTGCCCCAACCTGACTACCCTAATCCTAATTCCGAACCCGACTGCCCTAACCTTATTCCTACTGCCCAAACCCGACTACCCTACCCGACTGCCTTAGCCCTAATTCCTAACCCGACTGCCCTAACCCTGAACCCGACTGCCCTAACCCTAACTCTACTGCCATAACCCGACTGCCCTACCAGACTGTCCTAACCCTAATTCCTAACCCGACTGCACTAACCCTAATTCCGAACCCGACTGCATTAACCCGAAATCCTAACCATAACACAACTGCCCAAACCCTTATTCCGAACCCGGCTGCTCAAAATGTAAAAAAAAAACTCTAACTTTTCACTGTTATTATCACTGTTTTTCCTTCCTTTAAAAAAGATATTTCATTTGTACCAGTGTTTAATAAGAAAAAAAAAAGTAAAATAAAACAATAACTTTTTAATTTAAACCCTTAGTTTCAAATTTATTTAATTAATTTCAAAGGGAAATAAGCATTAGGTTTAAAGAATTTCAAACCGAAAAAAGTTTAAAGTACGGAACGCCACGAATAGACCAAACAGAAAATAATCAAATTTTCGTATACATGATATATATATATATATATTTTTGTATTATTATATATTAAACAAACAAATATTATAGTAAAACACAACTAATTCGAAATATGTTTTTATTCGTAATATAAAGAATAGATTAAAATGACTGATTTGTTTCAGAAGAAACCAAAACGCATTATACTGGATTCAATTTCGTAATTATAATTATTTATTAAAATCGGATCTCTAAAAGTTAACTTTAGTACTTTACCTATTGCCTTTTTAAATCAAATACAGTTGAGAAATTGTCCCAAAACAATTTATGTGGGTTTAATTACTCATTTGTGATCTATATAACAAGATGTATGACGCTTATAACTGTTATAATTGTGGTACTAGGACACTGAAGAATGTGAAAAGGTTGAAAACTCGATGAAAGGAAAACAACCCGTACTCCATAAAAATGAATAACACATCGTATCACAAATTATAATCATATATTTGTATAAAACAAGCAAGACAAATTAACAATACATAACAGGTATTTATTTTTTTCAAAAGATCAACTAATGTTCTTTCCGCACAAACGGAGTTCTTTATAAGAGGCTGGTTTTAGTTATTCCGAGAAAGTTGATCAGTCAGGATAAGAATTAAAAGTCCAAATATAGCAATTAAGAAGGCTTATAGCCTTTATGGAAAATGAAAATAGGAAAGTCTTTTTCCTTGTGTAATTCGAGGAAAACACATGAGAAGTCCTTCTCCTCCCACGGGAGATCGAGATATGAAGGTAAATGTGTTAAAATCACGGGGAACGACAATATATAACAATATGAAAGTTCAATTTTAGGACGTATTAAAATGGTATCTTTTTTGTTTTTGTCCTTATGTCGTAAACACATACCTTTTTGGTTTGACGGCGGAGGGAAGGATATTTTAACAGAATTTTAGATTCTGTGGTCCGTTCTTAACGGAGATATATTCTTTTTCCCGGTAAATTCGGGGTTATACCTCGTGGTGTTTGCAGCCGTTAATTTTCGCATTAACTTTTCCTATTTTGGAATAATTATTTGCCTTGGCTGCTTGGTGAGCTGCCAGTCAAAAAAATATACGTCTGTTCTTGACGCTGCTCGACGAACTTTTTTTTTTAGTTTCTTTCTCTCTCCATTTTCCCGTTTCTTTAGTATTACGTTTGCATAGCAACAGTATTCTCCCATTTGATTGGTTGAATCCCCCCCCCCCCCGCAAATGTGTGGGCTGAATTATGAAAGCCTGTCTGTCGAACTTCCTGTTGATCCCTTTTAACAATTGTTGCCTGTCTGCACCCTTTTTCTTTATGTGTAGGGGAACATGTGCCAACAAGTCCCCTGTTCCTTTTTTATGCTTTATGGGGCTAAATATGTGGATATAACATTACTTTACTCGCAACCAATACTTACGTTAACTTAATGTGCTTATATTTTATATTAATTATTTTTTTAACGCAAAGACCCCACAAATAATTTTTTGTTAATAGTTGTCAATTGATGAAAAAATAATTTATTACGCCTCTCAGAGAGTTCAGTTTTCGGGATAAGTTTTTTTTTTTTTTGCTGCCCTGACCCTGTCAGTTTGTGTGGTCACTGCGTATATATCCTCTGAAATAATTAATGCTTGTTTGTACTCTTTGGAATTAATTAAATAAATTTTCAATTAATGGAGTATTTCAAAATTCTTGACTGCTAAACTCTCTCTCAAATCGTTATTTTCACTGAATTTAGTTAAAATGGCACCGGTAAAAATGGCAAAAGAAAAAAAATGTTGATAAATAGGAAAAAATTGTACAAGAGAAAAATATAGATGAAAATCTCACAATGAGATATGAAAATATTGGATACAATATGTAAAGCGAAAACATGAATGTACCCCCCCCCCACCAAAATGAGATTCTACATTGATTACGTGTGACCACACTGAAAAATACCAAACAATTATTCTTTTAATTTAGAGTAAGGGATTAGTTGCGCATATAAATTTAATGTAAAATGATCACCCCCCCCCCTTTCTGGGCCATTTTAGGACAGTAAACTAAAAACAATTACCACTAACCCTTAGTCCGACCGGCAAAGTCGAAAAAAACACACGTAATCGCTTGAAAAAGTAGAACTCATCCACCTTACCAGAAAAAACAATGCATAGAATTTATTTCCCATCGCAAAAGAAAATTTGCTAATGCTCTAAAAAGTTAGAATGGCCCGTATATGGTGGATCATTTTATGTTTAAGTTATATGCAAAACTGATCCCAATTTGCATTCTAAAATAATTGTCGTCTTTTCTCCGTAAAAGATGAGTAATACAATACATAATTTTTTTAAAATGTATCCTTTGTTTTACCACCCGGACTTAGGGTTAGTAGAAAAAAGGGTGTGAGTTTTTAATGATGTAATCTTTAAAAGAATGCCGTATTAACAAAGTACTGGAAAAATGTTTAAAAATGAAATTAAAAAATTATTGATAATTGTAAAAAAATTTAATATAAATTTTTTTTTTTTAACTTTTCAAAATTAATTTACTTTTACGTTGGTGGTCTTTTGGCGAGGCTTTTGTCCGTGTTTGAATTATTTTGGTGAGTTTTTGTCCTACCATTGTATTGAACACGTTCAAGGCCACTTTGGGCTCGAGAGTTTCTAATCTCGTTTCACTGAAATTTAAAAAAAATATTAATAATTGTAAAAAAAAATTAATATAAAGATTTTTTTAAATTTTATAAATTAATTAATTTTTACGTTGGTGGTCTTTTGGCGAGGCTTCGTGTTTAAATTATTTTGGTGGGCTTTTGTCCTACCACTGTATTGAACCGTGGCCACCGAGAGTTACAACTCTCGGTGGCCATGATTGAACACGTTCGAGGCCACTTTGGGCTCGAGAGTTTCTAATCTCGTTTCACTGAAATTTAAAAAAAATATTAATAATTGTAAAAAAAAATTAATATAAAGATTTTTTTAAATTTTATAAATTAATTAATTTTTACGTTGGTGGTCTTTTGGCGAGGCTTCGTGTTTAAATTATTTTGGTGGGCTTTTGTCCTACCACTGTATTGAACCGTGGCCACCGAGAGTTACAACTCTCGGTGGCCATGATTGAACACGTTCGAGGCCACTTTGGGCTCGAGAGTTTCTAATCTCGTTTCACTCACGCGGTGGGAAATTCAAAACGAGTCTGCTAGATAGTGCCTCTACCATTTTTCATAGCATCCGAAGTTTTCTTTTCGCTTTAAACTTTCATCCATTGAAGGTGAGTATTTTCCTCCAAATCTGCTAATTTAAATTTTAAATAAACCTTTTCTTTAAAACTATTCCTTCTGAATGTAATTTTTGAGGTGTATGGGGAGATTATAACAATTGAAAAGAAGAGTTGAAAAGGTTCGTTCTTATAACATAAAGTGTTAACACTCGATTGAATGTCCTTAAAGAACGCAACATCTTTCTGCTTTAAATCTGAGTTAAGATGATTTCTGAAACTAATCTCTTCCGATACAACCAACTTATTTGGTTCGAAGAAAATTAATTTGTAGATATTGTTTGGGGAGAGCGAAAATGTGAGAAATGTTCATTTTAAATCCTAATTACTTTTTTAATAGTTAAGAAATGATTTTTGCTTAAAATGGACTTAGCAGACGACAACTGGCAGCCATCTTGAAATTAAAAAAAAAACTGAACTGAAAAGTAAAATTTTATTTATTTTGTTTATAAATTTCGTTTTAATAATAAAAAAAATTCATGTTTAAAAATTAATTGATTACATTTATTTTTTAAAAGTCTGCACGTAATCAAATGACTTTTTAATTTGTTTTATTTTTCACTTTGAACTCAGGATTATTTGAATGACGTCCCTTTGCGTTGAATAGCATTTTCGGTTCTTTCCTAGAATAGTGTCTCCGCCGAGAAATACTCTTATCCTTCGTTTAGGAACACAAATGAACAAGGATACTAAACTTTTGATTTTAAACGCTCAAATTCTAACCAGAAATTTCTATTTGACAATGTAAAATTTCAACCTCATTATCGAATGTCGAAGTCTACGGGGTTTTTTTTTTTGTCTCATTATAAAATAATGGTTGTCATGAAGATTACTTCGAAAGTTATTTTGAAGCCTTTAAACTGTTGATTCGAAAATAATTTATGTCTAGAATTAAAGCGAGTATTATGTTTCAGTTGTACTTCTAAACCAAAGAAAAACAGGTGCTTGTATAGATCAGGCCCCATGGCGGACAATGTTGGCTCTGTAAAATCCGCTAATGAGTTACAACGAAAGTGTTGCATTTTTTAATTTTCAGTAAATTTGTACATGTACCCACGATTATAAGCCACCCACCCCACCCCAAGATAATTATGATTTTATTTTTTAATTATCAGTAAATTTGTACATGTACACACGATTATAAGCCCCCCCCACCACCACCACACCCGAAGATAATTATGATTTTATTTTTTAATTATCAGTAAATTTGTACATGTACACACGATTATAAGCCCCACCACCACCACCACACCCGAAGATAATTATGATTTTATTTTTTAATTTTCAGTAAATTTGTACATGTACACACGATTATGAGCCCTCTCCCCCACCCCAAGATAATTATGATTTTATTTTTTAATTTCCAGTAAATTTGTACATGTACACACGATTATGAGCCCCCCACCCCAAGATAATTGATTTTATTTTTTTAATTTTCAGTAAATTTGTACATGTACCCACGATTATAAGCCCCCCCCACCCCACCCCAAGATAATTGATTTGATTTTTTAATTTCCAGTAAATTTGTACATGTACCCACGATTATAAGCCCCCCACCCCAAGATAATTATGATTTTATTGTTTAATTTTCATAAAATTTGTACATGTACCCACGATTATAAGCCCCCCCCCAAGATAATTATGATTTTATTTTTTAATTTCCAGTAAATTTGTACATGTACCCACGATTATAAGCCCCCCCCCCCCCAAGATAATTATGATTTTATTTTTTAGGCGATGTAAACTACCTGAAAAATTTGTCTGCGAAAAAATAAACAATGACAAAAACAAACAAAAAGAAAATCAATAATTTAGAATTTTGCATATAAATTTAACATAAGATCATTTATTTTCCGGCCAGCAGTTTTTAAGCAGATAGCATTTTAAGAGCACATGGCTGAAACTGTTTTTTTTGTTAAGAGGATAAATTGTGTGTCGGGGGGTGGGTGGGGGTTGAGACAAGTTTAAAACGTTAACATGTAATAAAAAAAAAAAATAATTTTCATCATTATAAAGAAAATAGCGGGACAGAAGATTATTTCATCAAAAAGAAACTAGGAAAAATGATGGTTCTACAGCTCGACCCCTAAGCAATTATGCTAATTAAAATAACAGAAATACATGACGTAATTTTGCGGTCGTTATCAAAATTCGTCGTTATGTAACAGTAAATGAGGGGAGGGGGAGGACATAAAAAGGAGCAAATAATAAATTAGAGCCAGAAATGTAATTCAATACAATTTTATTTATATTAAAAAATAAAAGCTGTTGCTTTTGTTTCCCAAAGCTTTGTTAACTACATTAACCACAGGTAACAATAAAAAGTACAAATAATAGAAGATGAAAAACCAACTGAGATATCTGAAGGTTGTCTTAGGTGTCACGATTAACACCAATGGAAATAAAATTCATCAAAGTGTAGTATCTGTTCCGATGGATACTGCACTCCATACTGGTATTGTCTTGTCCTTCGGGGCTTGACTTACGCCGGTCAATGGGTCTGTCCTGTGCAGTTCTAGGAGGTCCACCCTCCCAGGCTTCGCCTCCCCTCTTTGGGGAGGAGTAAGTTTATTGCTTACTGCCTGAGGTGCCCCTACCGGGGAATGCCGACGGGGCTGCCCAAGCAATTTTTAATGGCCAGAGTGCTCACCTCTCGCGTGCTGGCTTTTCAAACCCCACTTTCCCGACCCGACCTTGGGTCACATCTTACTTGTGGGAGTAAGATAAAACTGGCCTTGTGCCTAACTCCTGGAGAGGAGTAAATAAAAACTCCTCTCTGAATAAAACCAGTCTGTTTATCTCGATCTCTAACTTATCAAAAGAAGAAGACAATTCATTCAGTGAATCTGCTGAATATTTAAATAACTTCAGTAGTTGTGATAAATAACCATCTCAGAGTATTTGACTTATCAGTGCCAAGGACAATTGGTTGCTGTATGTTATGACACTAACTTTTAGATTGGCAAAGTTATTGATATTATATCTACATCGAGTGCAGTAATCACGTTTTTAACTCCAACTGAAAATATTTTCTGATGGCCTTTGTCAAAGGATATTGCACAAGTGGAGTCAACATTTGTATATAGATGGGATTTTATTGTAATACTCATTTCACGTGATGGATTTGCAATGTTCTAGCCTATAAAAAACCAGTCTGATTGCAAATCACTAAGGAAAGGAACTGCAGGAGAACAATTAAATCTGCCTAGAAAATATATTTTTTGTGTTTAGCTCATATTATAAGTGTTCCTATTGACTTGCCTCCCCACGAGTGCAGAGTTAAACACAAAGTCGGTTTTTAATGTGGGGAAAATTTGGATTGGAACAAAAATAAAAAATGTCCTCAGTCTAGAAGGATTTCTCCTTCACTGACCGAAGACAGAAAATATGAAGTGTAGTATCAGAACAGAAGTGTTGATTAATCTTTGTTATACATGTTTTTTTTTGTCAATGTTTAATTTTTGTAATTTTATCGCCCCCATCACATTTTTATTCTTGTGAGTGGTTGTGTTAGGGGCCACAGTGCACTCCTGTTAAGACAGCACTGCCTACTGTGTTCATGACCAAAGGAAGTATTCTCATTCAGTTTTTAAGTAGAACTATTTAAAGTGGAATTTGAGCTGAGTATTTTGTTGACAGTTTGAACACGGATATTGGTTTAAAGTTAAAATAAAGAGATAATTCTAATTATTCATTTCGCAACCTACATTGACCCAAATAACCACGAGGGTGTTGCTACTGACCAGATTAACAATGGATTTAAAGATGTCCTTTCTCAGTATTTTACTTATGTTTTGTTTATTTCAAAAAGTTCAAAGCGGTAAGTTAATTTTTTTTTTTTACTATTCTTTTGTTTTTGTTTGTTTTTTTGCAAATGTAAAAGTTTAAATTTGGAAAATCCGTTAGAAGTGAAGAACATTAATTTTCCTCTCCCCAATTGACTTGTTAACTATGTTATAGTATATCTTTCTTTTGGTCTGAATGAAGAATTCATCTAGTCTAGTGGAGTATCCAGCTGCGCTGTTAATGAGGTAACATTACTTGGAGAAGGTGCACCATTCCTCCCTCGTATGAGCCAATGTATAGCCGTGTCGAGAGGACCTTATTTGGGCTTTGAATACTATGTTATTTTGAATATTTGGTCAGGATTTACTTGTATGGTGAAGTATCCTCATGTCAGGTTGTCCTGACCCCTTGTACAGAGAGACCGAAGACACTCGAGGATGGTGTCTAGTAATTCAATCTCTCCTATATATATATGGTCCTGGGTATGACCTTAAAAAACATCCAGTGGTGAGGTCTCCATTTGGGAGCTGTGGGGAATGTGGAGTTGCCCCTTAGTTGCCATTGCTCCCAGGTCCACTCTGTCCTGGAGTGGTAGTACCTGTAAGGACCCCATCTATGGGTCAAAGAGAACCTACTGGCGGTACCAAATCAGGCTGTCTGAAGTTATTGCCTTCTTGACTCAAAATGCACCAAGCATTGATGATGTATTGTTATTTTTCTTTGTAAAATTCAATCATGTTCTGCAAAATCCAAAACAAAAACAACAATTTCCCTCCCTCCCCTCTTCACCCCCCCATCACTCAACCAAACACCATGAATAAGTACTTAAACATATAAAGAACTTGAAGTATAAAAACCTTCACCAAAATGATCAGATTCGGTATTAAATAACCTGAAAAAGGTTGATATGCCGTAAAACAAACATTTGAAGATATGAAGAACTTAAAGCATAAAAACCTTCACCAAAATGACAACAATTCAAAATACCAAAGCTCTTAACTAATGACTATAAATGACCCACTGACTTAAGACTCAAATGAAGGATATTTCCTTCTTGCATTCATGGCATGAAATGACCCTTAGGGTTGATGTGCCATTAAGCACTATCTTACCTTACCTATACTTGCTATGCCGTAAAACAAACCAAACCTATATATATATATATATATATATATATATATATATATATTAATTTAAGTTTAATCCATGCTCTGTTAATGTCATATGTATATATATATATATAGTGTGTGTGTGTGAGATATGCAAAGCAACAATAAATGATAACATCAACAATGAACAAAAAATATACATAGAGGCCATGGAAAATAATTTCAAGTATAAGTATAATCACCACATTCAGGTGTGAAAAATATAGAAATAGGACTAAACTATCTAAATATAATATATATATATATATATATATTTTATTAAATAAATATTAAATTATTTTAACCTATATATGCCGGCGTTTCAAGCTTTTGCTATCATCATTAATGTATTAAACAAAAAACAAGAATTTATAGCTAAATGCAGACACATAAACAAATGCTTGCTTTGCTATTTAAGCTTAAATGAAGTAAAAAAAAACGATCATCCAAATTATTAACAATATTATATAAACAAGAACAAAAAAGAATTGTCTTTTATTGTACAAATAATTAACAATATTAAAAGTAATTAAATAATAATTGTAGAATTAAAAAAATAATTTTCTATTGATTGAATAAAAACCAAAAAAACAATACGATTAAAAAACATTAAGAAATAAATACATGAATTAAAAAATGAAACATGATAACTCTCATCTCCGGTCTCATCTTGTTAGACACCAAAACACATGGCGCTATACTTTTGAGAATCGGATAAAATTGTCAAACTATGATAAAGTTAAGTGTATTTTATTACTCATTATATATATATAATTAAACAAGTTAAAATATATTGATAAAATGAACTTAAAACCAATATTTTTCAAAAGTGCACAATACAAAGAACTTTATAAGCATACATAATATAAACATTTGAAATGCCCTAAATAAATGCAATTACATTTCAGTATAGCTTATACCTTATCAGGGCTCAAGTTTGTAATGAAAATAATTTGTCCCATTCCTTCCCACTGTTATGGAATTAAGCCGAGTAACTGTGTTGGTGTTGGGACAATGGCTGCCACTGATTGTAAAATTTGGTTGTCTGAAATCTCTGACAATGACTCTTATTTTTCTATTTTCATTACAAACTTAGGCCCCGATGAGGTACAAGCTGTACTGAAATGTAATTACATTTATGTAGACCATTTTAAATGTTATATATATATATATATATATATAAATTATATTATTAAACGTTTTCTCCGTTAGCTGCAGAATATGCACTGTGTTGAGTATCCCTTAAGCCTTACGATATTGGAGCAAACTGTTCACTTGGTTTATGTTCATGTTCGTCCATTCACAAACGTTGTCTATCCATCTTTTCTTTTGTCTACCTTTCCACTGGCTTCCTTGTATTATGTCTTCAATGCATATTTTTCATAGCCCTACACTGGAATGCTTAGCATGACCAAACAATCTCAATACTTTACATTTGGTGACAGGGATATTGATGGCATGCCAGTGAGATTTCGCAACTATGCAATACTGATGTGATCAGATAGTTTATGATCAGTAATGAAGCACATGATGAGTTGGTTTCTATTTTCTGATGTCATTTTGCAGTGTTTATATATATATATATATATATATATATAATTACTAGATGAATACCCATCCCAGAATGAGTAAAATGAATTCTCCGAACAGAACAATTTTGCACCACTTTTGTTCCCTTGTGAACATTAAAATTAAGATATGTGTTGTGGACTGATCCGAATTTACCCATAGTGACAGGATAGATTCGTCAGGTCACTAAAGTCGACACCTTTACCTAACCAAAGAGGAACCACTTAGCGCACCGCTTATAGCACGTCTGCCTAGAGCCTGTATTTGAGACTGACTTATTGTATGTAATTAAGTATTCTTAATACATTTCTTATTCTTTCTATTCCTGTCTTGTGTTCTTATTTATTTATTGTTATTACTACGATATAACATAATGATACTAAACCTTATGTGATCTGACCATTTGCGAGGGAGAGTAACTTGGTGTGTGTGCGCCTTAGAGATGTCTCTGGAAGGGCTGTTACATCTTGGGCACAGCACAACACCAGCTCTCCGGACTAAACGATTGTTACATTCCCCTTTGCAAGGGTTCATACCCAGTCGGGTTGCAGTGCAGTGTCATTAATTCTCTCCTGAGAATTAATTCTGGTTGGGACCATGAGCTGGAAATTGAAGGTTTGTAATGAAGGAAGAAGACATTACTTTATATATAAAAAATATATTTATTTTTGCATTCTGAAAAGAACAATTAAAAACTCGAAGCTGAGTTGGTGAGCTGGCTCGGGACATGCGTCCATTCCGTACAAATTCAATCACCAAACTGTTTTAAAAATCTCTCGCTGTAATAGATAGATAGATAGAGAGAGAGAGAGAGAACAAGTATACACAAAAAAGAAAGACAGAGAGATAAAGTATTTTCAGTCCACAGATCCCATTGCGATAGTTGATTTGACCTTTAATCCTATCTTATGCACCTGTCAAAACACCATGATTATTATATAACCAATTGCTTGACCGATGCGGCTGACATTTTGAAGTATAATGTTTTCGATTCATGTGTGGCTTCCTTCGAGGGCAATAGAAAGCCTGGTACAGGGGCTTATAAATGTGGGGAATTGCAGCTCCCCCAAAAGGCTTACTATTCTTGCCACACTTATGTCTATAATCCCTATTTTGATTAAAATCCATTACATGATTTTGATTCTAGAAAATGTCTACAATTTAAGGCTTAAGCTTAATGGGTCTTGAGAAAGAATTGAAATTCAGAAAATTGTTGTCTAATGACTATGGATCAAATTCAATGCAAATCTGACATATTTAAATTTTCAACTGTGAGGTTGTGTTTCCATATTATGTCCCCTAAAATCCCTTTAAAATACTCCAAATGAACTGAAATTGGGGGAATAATTATCAATAATATCTGTTAAAATTTCACAAAAATTACAAGTATCTGAATTTTTACAAAGGGCTTATACATTCTCTTCCCTCCCCTTTTCATTAAACTAAATATAAGCCACATTATCCACCCTTACACTTAGAAGCTGTTTTCCAAAATTCATAACGATCGATTAATTATTTTAGGAGTGAATCATATACATATATATGAATATGTGTTCATATATAACTTTATATACATGCACGCACTAAATGTTAAAATTTACAAAAGAAATAATGTGCCCATGTTACCAAGAATATATATTCCAAAATTCATAATTTAGGAGTTTATCCTGTGCAACGAAATATATATATATATATGAGAGAGCATATATCATAAATTAGTTAAAAAAAAAAAAATTTTTTTTAAAAGACCCAATAACATGTTTCATCATAGGTTCTGCAAGAGCTAATATAAAGTATTTTATTTAAAATCTATACATTACAATGTCTGTTTAGTGTAGCGGGGTTTCATCGGTCTAGACATGTCGGTTCTGGGGTAGAAACTGTCTTATATTGTCAGACCGAATCTTCAGCACTGTTCAGTAGGTGAAGACTCCGAGAAAAATGGGGGGAAAAACCCACAATTCACCGGTTCAAGGCAAACGTTGTCCACTTTTTGTGTTCCCCCATAACAGATAATCCATGTAATCTCTTAAACTAATGAACAGATCATTATGAAAAATGGGGAAAACAGTACAATTCACCTGTTCAAGGCAAACAGTGTCCTTTTTTTTGTTCTCCCATAACAAATAATCCACGTTCATGAAGAGTTGTCTGTTGTTATTGTATGTTTAAGAGCGATTTTTAAAAAAATGTTTTTTGTATTTAAATTTTATTTAAAAGGCGTTTTTGTTAGTGTTTATTCTTTGTTTAGGTGCATTTGTTTAGAAAGGATTTTTATACGCATTGTTTTTCTCTCACAATTTCGATATTTTTGGATTAGTTCGGTTGTGTATTGCCAAAAACTGGCGTATAATGACCTTCCAAATTATCGATCTGGGATAAAGGTTGGATCAAGAGAAGAATAGGGACCCCAGATCATTAACACAAGACGCGGGACATATTTTGGAAGTCACCGGTTGACCTCGCAATACACGTGGTCTCTATTTACAAAACACTTGTAAATAGATCTTTTATTTATGTTAATAAATGCAGTATATTTCGGAATTTTTTTTCGTGTTGTGTATTTTAAGAAAAAGTGGATACTTTTTTTTCTTTTCGTAGGGAGGCAAGTAACTAGCGAAGTTTTATTTATTTGTTTATAATTGTTGCTTAAAGAAAAAAAGGAAAAAACTTCACGAGGGCAGAAATGGGGGCGGGGGGTATGAAATATTTATCACCATACTTAAGTAATCTTTCGTTTTGTAGGGAAAAATCAAGCTTCCCAAAAAGGGGCACTCTGGATCTTACCTCAGTTTAGAAGGATTTTTCCATACTACACATTGCTCCTAGCCTGAGGAGGCAAAACGGATGATTACGCAAGTTATTTTAATAAATAAACGAAATATATACGCTTTTTAAAAAATCGGCTGACTTGTAATCTTTCGTTTTGCCTCCCCACGAGGGCGGAGTTAGACTTCAAAAATCAGTTTCTAAACGGAAGCAATTTAAAATTATTTTTTTTTTCTGTAAGCAACAATTATAAACAAATAAATAAAACTTCGCTAGTTACTCGCCTCCCTACGAAAAGAAAAAAAAGTATCCACTTTTTCTTAAAATACACAACACGAAATATAGAATTGCGTTTAAAATTTGTTTTTTATTTAGTAAATAAAAGTAAAAAAAAAAAATGATAAATTGTTTTGTTTATTGCAAAACGACAGATTACAAGTCAGCCGATTTTTAAAAAAGCGTATACATGTTAAAAGAAAAAAACCCCGAGTTGTTTTGTAAATAGTGACACAAAAACATGTTTTAAAAGAAAACATGTTTATTTATGAACTCTCTGCCTTAAAATAAATATTAACATGTTAAAAGAAAAAAAAAATTCCGAAATATACTGCATTTATTAACATAAATAAAAGATCTATTTACAAGTGTTTTGTAAATAGAGACCACGTGTATTGCGAGGTCAACCGGTGACTTCCAAAATATGTCCCGCGTCTTGTGTTAATGATCTGGGGTCCCTATTCTTCTCTTGATCCATCTTATGTAACAAGGAAGAGATATAATAATAATGTGCTCAAATGGCTGAACTGCGCTGAAGATTCATTCTGACAATATTAGACTGTTTCTATCCCAGAACCGACATATACAGACAGATGAAACCCTGGTACACCAAACAGGCACTGTAATCTATAGTTTTCAAATAAAATACTTAATATATATTTAGCTCTATCTTACCATATGATAAAATATCGAGATTCAAATTGTTCTTTGCAAGTTGATAATAAAATCTAATTAGTTCCACAAAGGAGTTTCTAATTGATTTTAAATAATAATTATTTATATATATATATATATATATATATATATATATATAATTAACATACTTATACATCAATGGTCGTAAATGTTTATCGGACTCATAATCTTTAACAAAATTTACTATAGGTATGACAAATTATATGCTGCAATGATTTCTTTACCCTAACTAAAATATATAATTTCAAAAATATTTCAGTGCATCAAAAACGCTTTTGGGCTTTTTAATATTAACTTTACGTTTTAAAAGAAAAGAACTTTTAAAAATATTTTTTAATAACCATATTGCATTTTGAATTAAAATGTTCAGTGAAAAAAAGTGCTTGCATTTTTAACTGATTCAAATTTTATATTAAATGCTTTAAATATTCAGAGCAGACGTTTTTTGTTTTTATTCAGTTTCAAATGGTTACCCTTCGTGCCATCATTTGAGTGGTTAATTTGAGTCACATGTCAGTTTAAAAAATGTAAACAAACATTTGACAGACATCAACATTTTTTTTTTGTTTTCTAGATGAAAATTTGATGTTAAATTGTTAACATCTGATTTTTTGTCTCTGTAGAAATGATTTTAATTCTTTAGAAAAATTGTGTCTACGTTAAATAATTTACTCTTTTTCTATGTAAACTCAATATTATAGTATCGAAAATAATTTTAGTATAGAATCGAGATTTTTTATATCCTTGATTTTTTTTTTTTTTTTTTTTTTTTTTTTTTTTTTACTATGTGAATTTATTGAGCAACGAGTCCATTTTGGGCTGTAAACATTGTCTGTTGATTTGAGGACAGTTTAAATTTATTTTCCTGGAAAATTACCAAGAATTAAGAAAAAAATATGACTAATATCATTGGTTGTAATTATATTTAGAACAAAAACCAAATATTAACGAATATTTTATGAAGAAAATTATGACAAAATGTCATTGTTAGGTTATGTTGTAGCAGTCATAAATAATGACTTATTTTCTCTCTCGGAGAACTGTCCCTGTTAGGTGATTTGGTTACACACTGACCAAATAAGCTTTGAGGGCGCATTTATGTCGTCAGTCCCAAGAAAGACTACTTCAGCTCCTTTGGGTATCACAGATGATGATGATCAGAAAGATTTCTGAAAGCAACCCAGAATGCCCCCCTCCCCCTACTCTCTCCTGTCTTGATACACTGGATTCCTGAGGATCAACTATCTTCACTCAAAGTTAAGCTGCTCTTTGACTTTTGACAGCTAAATAACTCTTCATTTTCTCACTCACTCAGTGTTCTAACTTTCTCTAATCTATTCCCAACGGAGTAGGAAACTACAATAAATACATTTTGTTGTTTATTCATAAAAAGGTTTTGTTTTCCTGTGTGAAACCATTTTCGTTGTGCATACAAATAACATAGAAGTCGATCTTATCACTCTCTGCTAAGACTAGTACCTATAATGTTTGGAAAATAAAAAACAAATAGTAACCAAAATTTATTGAAAATATCTGATTATTTTTTAATTAGTCAAAACGACTAATTATTTAAAAAGTTAACAAACATTTGGCAGAAATCAAAAATCATCTGAGTAGAAAGTATTAACCCAAAAGGTAAATAAAGATAAAATTACTAAGTTTAGTCATCAAATATTTATTTTGAAGTCTAACAACCTAGAAATTTTCACTGTAATAAATATATATTTAAAATATTAATATTAAGTTAAAAGGTTAATTATTATTTCATTCTCCAACCTTCTCTTATCATTGTTTTCAGCCCCACCCCACCCATAAGCATCTGCAAGACAGGAGCAAAATGAGTTCTGCTGAAAAACGTGAATCTTGTTATATCCATAGCCTTCGCCACAGGTTGATTCTGATTGGCTAGCAACAAAGCATCACTGTTCTTTTGAAAATAAGTGAGGCCGCCATTGCAATGAAAAGATTAGTAACAGCGCCACCCATAGTTGCTGCGAACCGTTTTTTTTGTTTTGTTTTTTTTAATTTACCAATTATTGAAGAGGTGTGTGTTACCTTTTTAACACTTACAACAAAGTTTCAAGCAACCAGCAATAAAATAGGGAATGAGGTAATCCCTTGAAGGATGCCCTCCTACGACCAAACCAGACAAAAAGTTCACGCTCTCTAGCAAACCAGACCCTAGAATCAAATTGTGGGAAGGTTTATCCCTGGCTGGTATTGTAGGGGCCAGAACTTTTGCTAGAAATAGACCGTTTTCACCCTGTTTAATATCTCCACTACATTTGTATTCAATATAATTCTTACTACTGTGTGTCCTTAAACTGTTTCTATTTTAAGATAAATTTGCTCTTTATAAAGTAATACTTCTTTTTAGTAATTTGTTATTTTTCTTTCCAGAATGTCCGTATGGTAAATTTGGCAGCGATTGTTTGGAGACCTGTCATTGTTTACATGATGTTTATTGTAATAAAACAAATGGGAAATGCAGAAATGGACAATGTGAAGTAGGATACAAGGGAGATAACTGCCAAACGTCTGGTAAGGATGCTTACTGAACTATATTTAAATAAAAATTGAGACTAGACCACCAGTTGGGTCAGTATTTGTTATATAGATTATTAAATATTTAGAGATTGAAAAAAAATGTTCATAAATATTTAGAAATTCCAAAGTTATGACTGTTTTTGCTTTACAGACTTAGTATTATACAATTATACGGGTGTTTCGAAAATTGATGGCATAAGTTGGGATTATGTTGTCTTGGGAGGACGTGGTCAAACATGATAGGAAAGCCATGGGTATGGATTCCGTCAGACCTCACTAAAGACAAGAATGGAGGAGAAGACTTAGATCAAGACTAGATAATCAGGCCCCACCCTCATAAGTGGATTAATTGTGGCCTGATTTAACAAATAAACCGGTTGTTTATGATGATGATGATGATGATATGTAAATAATGAAAAAAGTTTGCATAAACAGGTCCGGAAATGATTGGTTACAGGCCATTGAAACAAATACTGGCCAACATTCTTTTTTTGTCCTAACAGATAGTGTAGGCTGCAGTTCTGAATTTTCTATTGATTAGTATATGTTTCTTGTTGGTTTATTGAGTTCGAACGACTGATGCAAGATGATATGTACACAAATCAGGAGAGAGCAGATATGCACTTCATTTATGGTTTGGTGGATGGTAATGCTGCAGAACCTTGTGCTGTCAACAGAGGGCAATGAAGGTCAACAACACCAGAACAAGAAATAGAGATACACGATAGTGTAGAGTGGTTGGTGTAGGTCTAAATGGGAGATAGCCATTTTGTTGAGTCAGACATGTCTGTATTTATCTGACTTGAAATGAAGAATATAAGGTCACCAGAGTTTGATATAAAAAAAAATACCAACGTCTTCTCTACAATAAAATCAACTTTTATTAACAAGAACATAGGAATACAGGAATGTAAGGCAACAAGTCAAGTCGGTTTAAAGTAGAAATGTAATTTAGTCCTGGTCTTTTAATTCACCTCTCGCCAAAGTTACACAGTGAGAGGCGAGTCATGTTTGTTTCAGTTGGTGTCTTGACTCCAACTAATTATATTTGGCTCCAAACTCTCAGGGCAGAAATTAAGAAAAGGGGCTGAGAGCGTGCATGTGCAGTTATGCTCTAATTGCCTGTGTATCATTACGTGAAGTTGAATATGTCTGTTTTCACCGATCGAATCACAACTTACTGCTACGCAAGAAATTGCATGTACATACAAAAGAAAATAGATCTTCATCATGTAACTGCTACAGATATTCCTCAAATCAATACACAACAGGTGGCAAGGCAAGTGGTTATTTCTCATTTGATTGTTTGGAAAATGTTACACGAACAAGGTTTGTATCTACAGCATGTACAGATTAACCAGCATTAAATGATAATCCACATGCAATCGTTCCATCACGCGATTCTCACTCAAAATCTGGGTCCACATACTTTCAAACAGATTGACGAGTGCACAAGTTTGCTGCCCAAACAACGACAGCATGGTTGTCTTCAAGTCTAATGTAAACAAGTACTTGTCAAGCCGTCCTCTTGGAAAATCAAGCCCTCTTAAGTAGTCTACTGCCCGTTTCACCCACTGTTTCCAATCCTTTCATGAGTAGTCTTTGGGCCTTGATAAGTGGTGACTCATTAGTAAAAAAGAAAAAAAAACAAAGGCATACCATTGCTTCTTGGAAACTATGATGCCGAATATAATGGACGACTACATTTCACGCATGATGATGCTCCCCCTCCCTGATTAGTAACTGTTTCTCATTGGTTTATTGAGTTCTAAGAACTGGTGAAAGATAACATGTACACACACATAAGAGAGCAGATATGCACTTCGTTTATGGTTTAACAGTTGGTAATGCTGCAGAAGCTTGTCATCTGGACCAGGAAAGTTTCCGAACCGAAGATACCCTGATAGAAAAACATCCAATAACATTGATCACCTCCTGTGACACCCTCAAACCTCATGGCAACAGAGGACGATCAAAGTCAATGATGCTAGAAGAAGAGAAAGAGATATTTTATAGTGTAGAAGATACTCCTCAAATACAGATGTTGTTACAAACAGTTTACCCTGCACAAGTTACGTTCTGACACTGGTTCTTGGAGCAATGTGTTGGAAATCCTGACTTTTCCAAGTGCATTTTCATAACTGATGAAGATGGGATAATAAACTTGCACAATCAGCCAGTATGGGCAGCTGATAATCCACATGCAGCTGTTCCATCATGTAGCCAACAGTGGTTCTCACTCAGGTATTCTTGGTAATATATTAGTGGAGCCATGTACTTCCAAATAGATTGACTTGTCAATGACTGCTTTTCATGCATGGTGGTGCTCCCTCCCGATTTCAGTCAGTTTCCTTGACGGATATTTCCCTGGTCAGTGGATAGGAAGAGGTAGACCAGTTACATGCTGCCCACCTCACCCCTCCACACTCACCTGATCTTAATCCTTTGGATTTCTACCTTTTGGGCCATTTGAAATCAATTGTTTATTCAACTCCAGTACGTGGTGAAGATGATCTCCACAATTGAATTGTAGCAGGGTGCAAGACCATATGAAACATGCCAGGAATTTGGAAGCATATTCTTGCTTCCATGAGGCGGCGTTGTGAGGCCTGCATCTACTGTAAAGGATGCACATTTTAAACAGTTGCTCTAGTGTATACAAAAATATTGTATATTAGTATGTTTGTTTCAATGGCCCATAACTTGGACTTGTGTTTATGGGAATTTTTTTCATTATTTACACATAGAATATTATCCCAAAGTTATGCCATTGATTTTCCAAACACCCTATATAAATCACCAGCTGTTGCTGCTGATGATCTATATACCCGTTGGGTCAGTATTTGTTATATATATTATTAAATATGTATGAAAATCCAAATATTTTTATTTACAGTAATTTTCTGTACTGTGATGATGATGATGTGTCTGTTTATAAATCAATACTCTGAACATTGATGAAATAGATTTGAATGAATGTAGTTTGCGTATCTGGCCCATTATTAAATTTCAATTGAAGAAAGAGTACTTTTTTTTTAAATCCTAAGATGCATCAATGAAGCATACATAACATTGGTACATTCAACATGCATCATTCATTTATGCGAAAAAGTAACTTGTAGAAGAGGAAGTGATCAAAATGTTTCATTTGAGCTTAATGAACTTTTGATCACTCCTTTTGTTGAATGTTTCTATCATTAAGCTTTTCACACATACTTGCCACAAACTAGAGACTCCACATTTCGTGATTCCGCAGTCTTCACACATTCAACATGAATTATTCAGATATGCAAAAGGAACTTGGAGGAGAGAAAGAGGCCAACATGTTTTATTTGAGTTTAATGAACTGTTTAAAAAATAATTTAATTAAAAAATTAAATTCACCAGAATGCATTTCGAGTTCTTCGTAAACAAGTCAGCCATTCATAGATCTGAATGAACTTAGTTTGCACATTTGGCCCAGGAATGAGTGATCCGATGTAATTGTGAATCTGTCAACAATCATTCATTGATTTATATTTGTATATATATATATATAATATTTATATATATTTATATATGTACTATTTATATATTTATATGTATTTATATATGCACTATTTATATATTATATATTTATATATTATATATTTATATATATTACCTTGAAAATGGATGACGTCATTACCTGGTACAGCTTGAGTAGGTGTTCGTACCAGTTGGGAATATGTCCTCGACAATCAGTTCTACAGTGACTTCGGTGCTGTATGGCTGAGGTATGGTTTTATTCAGTCCTAGGAGGTCTACTTTCCCAGGCTTTACTTTCTCTCTGAGAAAGGGTTAGTTTATTGCTAATTGCCTGAGGCACTCTATCAGGGAATACCGAAGGGGCTATTCTGGTATTTTTTGTCGGCCTGTGTGCACTTATCCTAGTGTGTTGGCTTTTCAAAACCACACCTGACCTTGTGTCTAACCTTCTGGAGAATAGGTAAACAAAATACTATTCATCCTTTGACATCATGAAGTGTGCATGGTAACAAGCAAGCAACGAAAATAACAAGATCCCAAACTATATAAATTTAGAACATCATGTGGAGTAAAAATAAGTAGAAAGTAATTTCATTCAAATTCCCAAATAATTTCAACAAAGAAAATCTCTTAAAAGTCGATGAATGGTTGCAAGGTTTAACAAATGATTAATAAAATATTGAAATCTTATCATTTTAGCTTAGGATTAACACATAAGAAAAAGATTTAAAACGAATATGCTTGTGGGTTTCTATTTCTCATTTCAGATTTACAATTTAACATATTTAATTCAACATACTTATATTCTACCCTTGTGTTGATTGGTAGATGAGGACTGGTTGTAGAAAAACTAAGTAATTAAAATGTCAGTTTTATTTAATTACTTAAACATATATAAGTTAAAATTTTTATTTGACTATTTTGACATTTTGCTAAATGATGGATTAATTGCCAAGCAAAACCGAAAACTAATATCCGGATTGTTTTGGCTGATGCTGATTTATATAGGGTGTTTGGAAAATCATTCATAGAAATCCCTCTATTAAGATTGAGTTATCTCCCTTTATGTTGTCATATGTCAAGTGATAGATCGCTTGAAGTTGTATGGTGTAGTGGTTACAGGCACATGCCTGGTTCGATTTCTGTAGTGGCTACTGTATTACATTTACTAATACCCTTGGGAAAGGTATGAATCCCTCCAGCTTTGTATTAAATAGTAGGGCTGACTAGACTCTCAACCCCTATTTGCACAAAGATATAATGCTTTATTTTTGGAAGCGTATCTTATTTGTTTGTGTCTCTCTTATCGGCTCTAAAATATAGCATTTAAATCCTATCAAGGTAATGTTTATCTTCTGGCTGTTGATCTGTATAGCCACAGTCCATTCATACGACACCTTTGTTCTACCACATCTGCTGTTGTGATCAAGCAGATGAAACTCAAATGGATTACACTTTCAATTTACCAATCTTTTCTCAAAAACACTGATTTTTTTTTGAGCCAGCGGCACCACCAAAAATTTGCTGCAGAGTTCAAATCCTCTCTGTTCACTTATGCAGTAATACTGTTATAAAAGGTATGAACCCATAATCCCCCCTAGTTATGTATAAAATAGCAACTTGCGTTCAATTAAATGTATACTAAATGAATCGTTCATAATAGACATTGTGTGTTGGCCTTTAGTAACCAAAAGAAGGATTGATATGTCGTAAATTTTTAAATGAATTGTTCCAAAATCGAATAAGATATCATAAATAAAATTCTGTCGGCATTCTAGATTAAAAATTGATATTCATTTAATTTACATATTTAGCTGACAATTATTTTTACGGTAAAGAAGCGACTATTTAGTGTAAAAAGATATAAATTATTACAATTAATAAATTATAAAGTTTGTTTTATTTATCAAAATATTATTTAGCTGAGAAGTAATTTTTAAGAAGTAAGTAAGCAACTATGCCAGTTAAAAACTATTTCTTAAAGTTGAATTGATTTCAATGTTAATTTATTGTTTTTCCCTTTTCAATCTGATTCGAGATTTGGTTTGATTCCTAGCTTGGTTAATCTTAATAAATTATGTAATTGCTTTGTGTTTTCACTCTTTTCAGTATGTCCGCTTGGTAAATTTGGCAGTGAATGTGAAAAGACCTGTCATTGTGCAAACATAGATCTTTGCAGTAAAGCAAACGGGTATTGCAGTGATGGGAAATGTGAAGCTGGATACAGGGGATATTACTGCCAAACTGGTAAATATTTAAAGAAAAGTTTACAATGAAAGAAATTTGATTCACTTAAAAAAAGATATGCAAAGAAAGCCTTGTTTATCAAGAAGAACATCAGTGATTGAAATAGATTTGCAGAGTGATTGAGTAACGTTATCTCGTTTGATGAATCATCATTTTTTTTACTTTCCACTGATGACCCAGAATGATACTGAAGTAAAATGTGTGGTATTTGTGAGTTGTAAGGCACAAATATATAAGAATGCATCGAATAAAACTCTTCTGTATAGATCAACAAATATAATTATTTATTATATATTTACAACTTGAAGAAGAATTACTTCATAGTGAGGACGTAATTATTTGCAGTTGCTAAGCGACACATCCATTTGAATGTTTTCCCAAATGTGAGCTGGTGTGAATCCATGGGACATAAACTATATTTTAGAAAGTTATCTCAAGGAAGATAACAAAGGGCAAAGAGTTACTTTGCTTTTAAATATAAAATGTTTCATTATCATTTTTGGATTAAATCTGTTTCATCTAACAAATACATTGGAAGATCAGGTGAAAGATTTCTTCCAAGTTGTATCAAAATAAGCGTGAAGTGTGGGAATGTAGGAATAATGGTATGGGGAGCTTTTACTGCTGTAGGTGTTGTTTTTAGGCAAGTCGAAGCTCTGCATAGAGCTCACGAAGATTGCGTCTCAGGATTGTCTGGTTTGCATGAAGTCCTACTCGTTGGTCGCAGCATTTCATTAAACCTACAAGATTGCAAGCTTTTACCCCTGACACCGAGAGCAGCAAGGCTTAGCAGCTGTAGGAGAAGTCGGGAAGGTTTGGCGCAGAAGCAATATTGTCACTCTCACTCTATTGATTTGCTGTTCCACACCGGACACGTCTTTACTTGCGATCTGCAGTGACAGAGACAACTATAGGATGACGGATTCTGATGCCGACTCCTTCCTGGATTTTCACCAGATCCCTATTAACTGTGTTGTGGCCCTAATATCGCTATGTGCCAGACCTGTCCGCCATGGGTGGCCCTGCCACGAACCAGAATTACAGACATCATAGCTCTGACACTACCACATTGCCATCGCCTTTACCATGTGGGGAAGGGTGGGATTTTAGGGAGATGCTGCAGGTGTTGGTAAACTAATATAGTGTGATAGGTCAATGAATACAATTCATTAAGATACTAGAAAAAGGGTGTCTGCCAAGTATTTAACAGCTGGGAATATCATAAAACATGATCTTTCAACGGGACAAATACTTCTGCACACTCGTCTAAGATGA
>OY744535.1:70932453-70999309 GCA_963556195.1 Sepiola atlantica
TTTTACCCACTCTCTCTCACTCTCTCTCTCTCTTCTTACCCACTCTCTCTCTCTCTCTTCTTACCCACTATCTCTCTCTCTCTCTTCTTACCCACTCTCTCTCTCTTCTTACCCACTCTCTCTCTCTTTTTACCCACTCTCTCTCTCTCTCTCTCTTCTTACCCACTCTCTCTCTCTCTCTTCTTACCCACTCTCTCTCTCTCTCTCTCTCTTCTTACCCACTCTCTCTCTCTCTCTCTTCTTACCCACTCTCTCTCTCTCTCTCTCTCTTCTTACCCACTCTCTCTCTCTCTCTCTCTCTCTTCTTACCCACTCTCTCTCTCTTCTTACCCACTCTCTCTCTCTCTCTTCTTACCCACTCTCTCTCTCTCTTCTTACCCACTCTCTCTCTCTCTCTCTCTTCTTACCCACTCTCTCTCTCTCTCTCTTCTTACCCACTCTCTCTCTCTCTCTCTTCTTACCCACTCTCTCTCTCTCTCTCTTCTTACCCACTCTCTCTCTCTCTCTCTTCTTACCCACTCTCTCTCTCTCTTCTTACCCACTCTCTCTCTCTCTCTCTTCTTACCCACTCTCTCTCTCTCTCTCTTCTTACCCACTCTCTCTCTCTCTCTTCTTACCCACTCTCTCTCTCTCTCTTCTTACCCACTCTCTCTCTCTGTCTTCTTACCCACACTCTCTCTCTCTCTCTCTCTCTCTCTCTCTCTTCTTACCCACTCTCTCTCTCTCTCTCTTCTTACCCACTCTCTCTCTCTCTCTCTTCTTACCCACTCTCTCTCTTTCTCTTCTTACCCACTCTCTCTTTCTCTTCTTACCCACTCTCTCTCTCTCTCTCTTCTTACCCACTCTCTCTCTCTCTTCTTACCCACTCTCTCTCTCTCTCTCTTCTTACCCACTCTCTCTCTCTCTCTCTTCTTACCCACTCTCTCTCTCTCTCTCTCTTCTTACCCACTCTCTCTCTCTCTCTCTCTTCTTACCCACTCTCTCTCTCTCTCTCTCTTCTTACCCACTCTCTCTCTCTCTCTCTCTTCTTACCCACTCTCTCTCTCTCTCTCTCTTCTTACCCACTCTCTCTCTCTCTCTCTTCTTACCCACTCTCTCTCTCTCTCTTCTTACCCACTCTCTCTCTCTCTTTTCTTACCCACTCTCTCTCTCTCTCTTCTTACCCACTCTCTCTCTCTCTCTCTCTTCTTACCCACTCTCTCTCTCTCTCTCTCTCTCTTCTTACCCACTCTCTCTTTCTCTCTTCTTACCCACTCTCTCTCTCTCTTCTTACCCACACTCTCTTTTCTTACACCCTCTCTATTTCTCCCTTTTTACCACCCTCTCTCTCTTTTTACACCCTCTCCCTATCTCTCTCTTTTTATACCCTCTCCCTATCTCTCTCTTTTTACACCCTCTCTTCAATCTTCCCTCTCCCTCTCTTCAATCTTCCCTCTCCCTCTCTTCAATCTTCCCTCTCCCTCTCTTCTATTCTTCCCTCTCCCTCTCTTCTATTCTTCCCTCTCCCTCTCTTCTATTCTTCCCTCTCTTCAATCTTCCCTCTCTTTTCCTCTCTTCATTCTTCCCTCTCTTTTCCTCTCTTCATTCTTCCCTCTCTTTTCCTCTCTTCATTCTTCCCTCTCTTTTCCTCTCTTCATTCTTCCCTCTCTTTTCCTCTCTTCATTCTTCCCTCTCTTTTCCTCTCTTCATTCTTCCCTCTCTTTTCCTCTCTTCATTCTTCCCTCTCTTTTCCTCTCTTCATTCTTCCCTCTCTTTTCCTCTCTTCTCCCTAACCCACTCTTCTGTCTCCTTCTCCCTCTCTTCTGTCTCCTTCTCCCTCTCTTCTGTCTCCTTCTCCCTCTTTTCTGTCTCCTTCTCCCTCTTTTCTGTCTCCCTCTCCCTCTCTTCTGTCTCCCTCTCTTCTGTCTCCCTCTCGCTCTCTTCTGTCTCCCTCTCGCTCTCTTCTGTCTCCCTCTCGCTCTCTTCTGTCTCCCTCTCGCTCTCTTCTGTCTCCCTCTCGCTCTCTTCTGTCTCCCTCTCGCTCTCTTCTGTCTCCCTCTCGCTCTCTTCTGTCTCCCTCTCGCTCTCTTCTGTCTCCCTCTCGCTCTCTTCTGTCTCCCTCTCGCTCTCTTCTGTCTCCCTCTCGCTCTCTTCTGTCTCCTTCTCGCTCTCTTCTGTCTCCTTCTCGCTCTCTTCTGTCTCCTTCTCGCTCTCTTCTGTCTCCTTCTCGTTCTCTTCTGTCTCCTTCTCGTTCTCTTCTGTCTCCTTCTCGTTCTCTTCTGTCTCCTTCTCGTTCTCTTCTGTCTCCTTCTCGCTCTCTTCTGTCTCCTTCTCGTTCTCTTCTGTCTCCTTCTCGTTCTCTTCTGTCTCCTTCTCGTTCTCTTCTGTCTCCTTCTCGTTCTCTTCTGTCTCCTTCTCGCTCTTTTCCGTCTCCTTCTCGCTCTTTTCCGTCTCCTTCCCGCTCTCTTCTGTCTCCCTATTTTCTGTCTCCCTCTCCCTCTCTTCTGTCTCCCTCTCCCTCTCTTCTGTCTCCCTCTCCCTCTCTTTTGTCTCCCTTTCCACTCTTTCTTCTCCCCTCCCTCCCACTCTCTCTTTTTTCCCTCTTTGTTTTCTTCCTCTTCCTCTTTTATTTTCTTCCCCTCTTTCTATCTCTCTCTTCGCCTCCCCCTCTTTCTATCTCTCTCTTCGCCTCCCCCTCTTTTTATCTCTCTCTTCGCCTTCCCCTCTTCCTATCTCTCTCTTCGCCTTCCCCTCTTCCTATCTCTCTCTTCGCCTTCCCCTCTTCCTATCTCTCTCTTCGCCTTCCCCTCTTCCTATCTCTCTCTTCGCCTTCCCCTCTTCCTATCTCTCTCTTCGCCTTCCCCTCTTCCTATCTCTCTCTCTTCGCCTTCCCCTCTTCCTATCTCTCTCTTCGCCTTCCCCTCTTCCTAGCTCTCTCTTCGCCTTCCCCTCTTCCTAGCTCTCTCTTCGCCTTCCCCTCTTCCTATCTCTCTCTTCGCCTTCCCCTCTTCCTATCTCTCTCTTCGCCTTCCCCTCTTCCTATCTCTCTCTTCGCCTTCCCCTCTTCCTATCTCTCTCTTCGCCTTCCCCTCTTCCTATCTCTCTCTTCGCCTTCCCCTCTTCCTATCTCTCTCTTCGCCTTCCCCTCTTCCTATCTCTCTCTTCGCCTTCCCCTCTTCCTATCTCTCTCTTCGCCTTCCCCTCTTCCTATCTCTCTCTTCGCCTTCCCTCTTCCTATCTCTCTCTTCGCCTTCCCCTCTTCCTATCTCTCTCTTTGCCTTCCCCTCTTCTTCCACTTATCCCCCCTCTCTATTCTTGTTATATATTAAATTTTGGGGTGGGGCCAAGGATATGCTCAGAATTGATTGTGTGAGAGTGGATGTAAGTACTGATAGTTACACCTGACATTTTCCAGGGATCAATTAAGACCCTTGTCCCCCTTATTAACATTTCTATTATTTTTTTCATTTTAATGAGTTTCCCGTTATAAATAAAGTAAAACATTGCATTTCATTAAACATTTTATGGATATCAAGCACAAATGCAGATCCCATGATAAAGTTGTTCTCATTTTCATCAAAATGAAATATACTCATCCAAGTATCCTAGGTAATGTAGTTTCAGAATATATATGAGTATATGGGGGGGGGGTGTCTATCTCCAAAATCCGAGGAGGAGTTTGTGAACAAACAGACATAAGCTACAACTTTATAAAGATAAGTAGAAAAAATGTGACCTGTTGGGTCACACATTGAGCTCTGGTTTGATTGTTTAAATCAGGAATAAGTGAGTTTCCAAAACCAGTTAAGATAAAGACAAAATCAAAAATTAGTCTCCTTCTTCCACACCCCTCTGTCCTGCTCCAGCTACGAGTAAAATAATATTACTACTGTTGGTGATATTTCCTTATATTTATAATGAAATATTTTAATCTTGAGTTTTATAGTAAGTGTTATTACATTTGACTGTTAATAAACAGAGAGAGAGAGAGTGACAGAATCGAAACGGATAAAAACCGTATAAAATGAGAACGGGGGTGGCAAACTTACAGTGAGAGAGGGTCAGAGTGATAGACAAAAACTTAGTCAGAGATGGGGCACTTGGTGAGTTAATTGCAAATTACGGCTTATTAGAACAATTAAAATGTAATTATTTTCAAACTCAATACAAAAACTGAGGAATATTTTAGCATGTATTTTTTGTGATTAAAATATATGTGAAAAATCCTTAGAAATAAACGTTAATTAACTCTGCTTTAGTATAATAATAGATTTATTTTGGTGTTTTGTTATTTTGTCTCTTTCCAGAATGTCCAGACGGTCAATTTGGCAGTAACTGTGACGGGATCTGTCATTGTGCATTCATGCACAACTGTAATAAAACAAATGGACATTGCAGAACTGCCTTTTGTAAAAAAGGATACAAGGGAGATGACTGCCAAATGGGTAGGAGGAAAGTTTTCTGTTTATTAGATTCTGGTTGATGACAAGAAATGAGAAATAATCTAAATGAATAAATGCAAATTTTCGGCCCATTTCTCACACGAACGGTGACGTCAAAGCGCCAGTGAAGCTAACGAAAATTGGACAGTTGAACTTTAACGTTTTAAAACAACTGCATGTTTGAGTAATTCTTCTAGACACGGCTGCCATTTTGTGTGTTGGGTTCTTTTGAGTAGATATGCGAGGTCGGAATAAAGAAACAGTTGAATTTACATATATACATATTATTCTCACAATCTGTGAAGATGAACCTCAGAAGGATATATCAGGAATATATCAGATGATTCTATTGTTGGCATTGGTTTCCCAGATGTCTTTCTAGTCAGAATTCTTTTCTTGAAAGAAATTGGGTACTTACAGGAAGGACCATGTAAGGGTTGTCAACATTCTAAGTGAAAGTGTTTCTGTGGAACAAACTGGATTTAAACTGGTCACACTCAGGTCGTCAGTCAGTGTCGTTAACCACTTAGCCACCAACATACATAAAGGGATGAAAAACCAAGTGAAATAATAACATTAACATAATAGAATTAACAGAATTAACAGCACATTTAGTGACAGCTTTAATGTTAAAATATTAGTATATCAGGATTTTGTACTGAGTCCGTTGCTTTTCATTTGTGTCTTAGAAGCATTGTCTAGGGAGTTTTTTTCTAGAAGAGATGCTGTATGCTGATGAATTAGTGCTTGTCTGTGAAATAATGGAAGGTCTACTTTTTAAGTTGGATATTTGAAGGAATGCTATGAAAAGTAAAGATGTGAGAGTGAATGTTACCAAGGCTAAAGTTATAATCAGTGGTTGTAGTGTTGGAAAGCCCCCAGACAAAGGAAAGTTTCCTGCTCAGTTTGTGGAAAGGTGCACAAAAAGTGAAATCATTGTTAGATAGAGATAAGTTTGTGCGCAAGAAGTGCATAACAATGGAGATGGATGAGAACTCAGATGTGGAGAAAGTATATTTGGATGGCTAGGTATTGTGGTTATTCAGAAGTTTTGTAACCTTGATGATACCATGAAGCACAGAGTGGTACTGTTGCTAGTGTGATTGCAAGAGTTAGGAGTTGATGGAATAAGTTCAGAGAATTTCTGCCATTACTAACCAGCAGAGTGTGACCAATGTCGATCAAGAGAAGAGTCTGTCAGGTATATGTATGAAGTGTGATGTGAAATCTGGTCAATGAGGGTTGAGAACATGTGTTGTATGGAGAGAAATAATACGAGAATGATATGATAGATGTGTAATGTGGGTATTAAAAATAGGCTTAGATCTAATGATTTCAGAGGAAGATTAAATCTGGATAGTATAGGTAGATGTGTGCAAAACAGGAAACTTTGTTGGTATGGCCACATTGAAAGATTGCATGAGTTCTTGGATTAGATGTAGAACAATTGAGTTGGCAGGGGAAGGCCAAGGAAAACCTGGGAGGAAGTAATAAGGATGAGATTTGAGAGAAAGAGAGATGAAGACCTGGTCAGAGATAGGTTAGTTTGGAAGTCAATTTTTAAAAGCTGTCCAACACATGCCAGCATGTAAAATGGACATTCAACTGAATATGAAGATGATGATGAATGTCCCAACACAATAAAGACACCTGTTGCTGAGGTCATGGAAGAGATGTAACAAAATTACCCCAAAAAGCAGAATAGTGAATAGAAATGAGTATTATAACCTTGATGATAACGTGATGTAGGTCAGGGGTGTGGGTAGACGTCACATTTATAATGCAACTGCGATTATTTTTCTTGTGATAGAATACCGGACTCGCCTCAGTCACTAATTTGGAGAATATATATATGACTACGAACAGTAGTGGATTTTTTTTCCAGTACAACTAAAAGGCATCTTAAAAAAAGAGGCATGCCAAAGATAAAACCTTTTTAAAAAAAAAAAAATTTTTTAAATGTATGATGGACCGTGACTCAAATTCGAACTCTGACCATTAACATTACGAACTATACAAGATAAAAGTTCAATAGAATACTTTTTAGTAACTAATAATAGTACACTCACTGCTATTACTTTTTCTAAAATAAATTAAAATTTTTTTTCGAATTCTGAGTATTTTCAAGATTTCAACAATTAGTTGAAATGACTAAAATGCTGTGTATGAGCATGCAACAACAATGACAACAACATCAAGAGTTGCAGTAACAAATGCTACAACAGCAGAACAGTTTCGAAAAAATTCTGAAACCGATCAACGGTGAAAGAAAAAACAGTTTCTTTTGCTGAAGGAATTATCTGAATTTTTATACGAACCTGATTCTGGCATTACATTTCCAGCATATTTCAGACGATTTGAAACCATGTTTACTAAAAGGTGCCTAGATTGGTCGGATGAAGAACGCATAATCCTGTTATTACCGAAATTGGGAACAGTGGAGAATACCAAATATATGAACTTGATATTGCCCAGAAAACCTGAGGAAGTTTAATTCGATGAAACTATTAATATACTGTCGAAGATATTCGACGAAAGAAATAGTCTATTCCACACGCGATACAAATGTCTAAACATCATGAAAACAGATAATGAGGATTTTTTGGCATATACAAGAAAAAGTGAACTCTTTGGTTGAGCAATTCAAAATAGATGAAATCCCCCAAAGATTTATTCAAATGGCTAATCTTTGTTTAAGGACTAACAGCCCCTAAGTACAAAGAAATAAGGTCTAGAATCTTAACAATGGAAAATCATGTTACAAAGAGTGACAGAAGAATGTCAGCCTCTCATTAATGTTAAAAGGGATAATACCCAAATTGAGGAAAAAAGTGTTGCCAAAGGACAACACATAAAAAACAAAAAACTCCTAAATTCAAAAAGATAGGAAAATGTGAGACGTGTGGAAATAATAAGCATACTATAGATGTATGTTGGTATAAGAACAAATTCTGTGAATCTTGCAAAATTAAGGGTCATAAATAGTCTGTTTGCCGCAAGAATAAGAAAAATAATTTTGAAAAAGTAAATGTGTTGTTTTTATTTTGAAGTATGCCAATTGAGAAATGTATTAAACAATTGCAGAATTATGTCACTGATCAAGAGAAGATTGGGAAAGCCGTCAGAACAGACTAGATGTTTCGCGTTTTGTTCACCCTAGTTTGGGGTTGGGGAGTTGAGTGTAACCATAAGCGGAGTGTGCTAAAAGGAATGTCGACATTCTGCATGCCTTAAATTGTCAGCTATAAATAAACATCGTGTTTCCAATTTCTTCATTTCTGCTACAACACCTTTCGATTGGGGGGACCAGTAAAAGACAGGGGATTATGTTACATAACACCGATTTGACGTCTACTGACCAGCCCACTCAATATGGGTGGAGAGAGAACTTGGGTTGCCACGTTTTTCGTCAATATTGGAGTCCAGAGATTGACATCATGGCCAACAACAACAACAACAAAGAATGAAATATATCTACGAAGAAGAAAGTCTGGTTCGAGCAGATGAAGACACAGAAAGGAAATAAATAAATATGAAATAAAAACTTTGATAAAAGAATGTAATTAAAACTGTTTCTTAGTTTACGAATCATGCACTCATGGAATAAAAATGAGAAACTTGCATGCAAACATTAAAAAAACGGAACAAAAAAAAAATGGTTATACGCACCCACAAAGAGAAAAATAAATGAACTGTAACATCCTTGAGTGGCTTTGACTTTAATAAATGGTGACTAGTAAAAAAAAATGTATAAGTAAATATGACTTTTTTGTGGTCTTCTGAGAGTCTATATGACTGCTACCTTGAAACGTCATGCAAAGATGAAGAGACGGTTGGACCATGTCTGATAGCGTCAGAAAGAGGATGATAGTCTGTTCTGTATTCCTCACGCCAGAAACTTATTTCACTTGCTCAATCCTATCAGACAGATTGCTGATAGATAGTTTATACAGAGTACCAACATTATTCGTTGTTCTTTGTCCAGTTATCCAGCCTTGCTGCCTCTTGAAATGTGTGGAGATTCTCATCCTTTTTAGTGTTGCTGCAGTGGGAGTATAGGCAAAAATATCACATAGATTGTGTTTTTTCATAAACTCATCTGTTTTCTTTTAGAAACGGGCAGTTGCATTAATGTAAAGGTTGTTGTATTTACGAAATAACTAGAATTTGTTACTACATATTGACTGTTCAATTGTTAACTCGTTTCAATTTGCTTGACATTTGCTGGTCCAATTGATGTAATTTTATCTACGACAACAAATAAATATCTAACATCTTTTATATTTACAAAAATTATTTCATAGAAGATTGTAATAAACAGTTATGACTTTAACAGTTATTCTTCTTTGGCAGCTTTATATGAAAGAAAAAACAAAAAAACTATTAAACTCCGAATTAATTCGATCTATGGGAGGAAAATAGCGGCATGTGTTCAATGAACTGTTTACAATAAGTATTGTTTTGGCATTAAATAACCTGAAAAGTGTTGACATGCCAAAACACAAACGAATAATGCTGTTGAGAAAAGTATTTTTACTTCGCAATTTGTGTACAATTAATTGAATGAATCCTTTATAATATTTGTTTCTCCATTAAATAACCCAAAAAGGGCTGATATGCCATAAAAACAGACAATGAAAACAAGCCATTTACAACATTTTGACTTGCTTGATTCTTTGGCTAGAAGCAAAGTGTAGTATCTGTTCTGATATTACACTTTAGCATTTTTGTCCTCAGTCTGTGAAGGAGAAAACACTAAACATTAATTTATTATGAACTGTTCAAAAAATAGTTATGCAAATTAGTCACTCAAATAGCTGTCTTTGTGTCTTCCGTCTTTACTATATATACAGTATTTCAAAATATGCTATATCATTGATTTAAATAAAAGTAAACATTTATTCATTTAGACAATTTATTTTATTTTTAGTTATATATTTTGGCTTTCTAGTTTTTAATGAAAAATAAACTGTCGCTTACATTGTCACATATCTGCTCTTTTACGTCTGCTCCCTGTCTGTGTGTACTGCTTCCCCAAGAGGTCAAAACGTGATCCCATCCCAATGTAAGCCCAGGTAGTACCAGATAAACAAAAAAAAAAACTCTGTTTCGTGTGTCTGTCTTCTGAGCTATCTACTTTTATAGCATAGTTACACGCTACCGAAATCTCTGATTCATATTCTCAGAGAGTGGAACTTGATCAGTCTGACCTTAACAGACAGCTACTTCCATTATTTTGTCATTTACTTTCCAACTCTTATCAAGTCTGGCAAAAGATCATCCTTATATTCTAACACAAAATCTGATAAATGAACTGTTTTTTTTTTTTGTTTGTTTTTTTTTAAATTGTAAAGTAATGATTTACTTTTGTGATTTATTATGTTGTCTATTTCCAGAATGTGGGATTGGTACGTTTGGCCATAACTGTAATAAGATTTGTCATTGTGCAAGAAAATACAAATGTCGTAAAACCGATGGGAGATGCAGTGATGGAAAATGTGAACATGGATACACAGGATATGACTGTCAAACTGGTAGGGATATTTACTAAACTGTATTCAACAATTAGAGATATACAAGAAAATTGTGTGCGATATATCGCATTTATCCAACACAATTTGCTTTCATATCTTTAGAAATTAATTTCATTAAATTCCCAAGTTGATGAATACAAGGTTAACATTGTTACGGATTGAAAATTATAATTTATTTTATTATTTTAAAATATATCTTATATATTGTTTTATGCCAAAACGCAAGCTTCTAGAATGTTCCGTTACATTTGTAATAAAAGTCAAAATGTAAACATTAAAGATTGGCAAAATGTAGCCCAACCAACATGCTTTGAAATCCATACCAAATAACCAAGCATTTTTATGCGCACTCAATGCGAAGAGAATATCAATGTCACAATCAACTCCAAAGAAAAGGCAAGCAAAACCCGACGACAACGATTATCAGTGAGAAATCTTTGAACTACTGCTAGAATATATCCTTCGTTGTAGGAAAGAAAATCACAATATCTCATTTCACAAAATTATGTGAAAAAAAATCTTGGACTAAAAATAACCTTCTCTTCTTAAGATATCACCTTATTAACAAAGATCTGACATGAACTGAGACAATGTTGAACTCTTTTCTACTTTTTTTGCACTCGGTTATACTTCACAACAGAATCTTACGAAAACTACATAAATAAGTCTTGTTTGTTTAATCGATTTCTTTTGCTTGAATTAGTTATTCATTTCAACTGTAAACAATTTTACAAAATGTAGGGATCTCATCGTATGTGAGAGTGGCAGCATACAACACAGATGTCTGACCTGCAAAACATGGTCAACGACGAAACGTCAAAATGACCCGATTCTGGCTGCAGCGCGTCAGATGGAGAAAATTGTCGGTCTCACTCTATAGGCTTCCATGAGAAAGTATATCACCAAACAACGTCTTAACTGATACGTCCCACATTGACGCCAATGGCCCAAAGCCATGTAGTAGTCTGCTTAAGACGTGGAGGGTATCAGTTGATGAAGATCTGATTCTGGTGGGTGGCCCAAGTGAAATGGCAACAGACAAAAAAAGTTGGAAGTCATTCATGACACGTTTAACCTCAGTATGAGTCAAGAAGACAAAAAATAAAAATAATTCGTTTGTCTCTCTTGTTCATTTTATTGAATTAACTAGCTGTGTTATTACCTGATGAAGTATAAACCATTTCACCGATGTTGCTGAAGAATTTTTTAACTTTCAATTTTGTTCTTTATTTTTTTTAACTATACAATTTTTTTAATCTTTAACCAAATTATTATTTTCGTAAAATAGGATTTTTAAATTTAATTATTATAGTACCGTTTTTTATTATTAATGACACCAAATTGTTATAGAAATATAGTTTTGTTACGGTAATGTCGTTTTAATCTATAACATTATTGGATGTAATTAACTTGCAATCTTTTAATACATGAGGATTTGCTTAGAATTTTAAAACCAGTTTAAATTATTTTCCATTCATCAGTTTAAATGCTTTCAAATTTGAAGGGCCACAAAGTAATTCAGTCCTTCTTTTTTTCAACTTTTAATAAAAGATTAAAATGACTGACTTGTTTGCAAAGAAACCGAAATGCATTCTGGTGGATTTAATTTTGTAATTAAATTTTTTTAAACAATTCTTTTAGAAGTCTGTTTCAGTACTTTACATTTTGGAAAGATATAATTCAATTAAGGAATATGTTATATTAAAAAATATTGATTTATTAATAAAATTGCTTGGATGTCTTTAAATCCCATAAATACCATCATTTTTTTTTTCAACTACATTGTTTTTTGTTTGGTTTTGGTTTTCTTCTTTTTTTTTTCTTTTTTTGTCAAACTATTTCTTTTTAATAGGATTTTAAATGTAATTATCTTTTGGTCATTAAATTATTAATGGAACCGAATTGTTGTAAAATTATAATTTTGTTCACATATTATTGTTTTAATCTCTATTTGTAAAAAAATATAACTAAAATCGAGAAAAGACAGATTTTCTTGTCTACAAAGATTGATTAAACGAATCATAAACAAAGTTGTTTACAATATCAGCAGGCAAGTTCGTAGAGAAGGTGAGTGAAGTGGAATATTTACGTGATGAATGCAAGGAGAGGGAACGTTGAACTTAGTGTCAGTCTGGTGTAGAGTGAGGGGAGATTTAAGAAATTGAAATGCATTTTGGTGGATTTAATTTTGTAATTAAATTATCCTTTTAAATAGAATTAAAATTGCAATTTTTATTTCAATTAAATTTTCTAATTTAAATAAATATAATAATTCAATGTGTAATTATTGAAGTTATGTTATAGCAAGAAAAATAGGTACTTATATAGAAAACGAACAGCGTTTCCGTGACTTTTTCGTCAACGTTCGGGCAGGTTACGGAAACGCCTGAGAGTTGCCAAGGTGAAGACTGCCAGACGATAAATTCAAGAAAAGTTACAAATAACAAAACATAGATGAAGAAACTAAAAGTAAAATACATATATAAAAATAAAGAACGTTTTTTTCTTTTTTTTACATTTTCTGGGTTAGGGTTGAGGGTTTCTGTTTAGGGTTAGGGTTAATTTTTTTTTTTATTCGAAAGTTTCAAATGAAAATAAAACTAGGCAATTTGTCTAGAAGGATTTTTTCTATGGGTTCTGTTGCGCTAAGCACAAACGACGATGGCGGCAAACAAGCAGAAGAGGAAAGGGTCGATGAACAAGCAGAAGATGCACTGACGCACATAGTAGAAATTAATTTTTTTCATAAGTTATCGTCTGCCTGCTGCAACCTGATTGGCTAAAAATTTCGGCAATTTTCAGGCGCTTCTGTAACCTACCCGAATGTTGACAACGCAAAGTCATGGAAACACGGGTCGTTCTCTATATAAGTACCGAAAAATAATAATAAATAATAATAATTCAATGTGAAATTATCAAAGTTATGCCGAGGCAAGTAAACACACACACACACACACACGTGAAGTGGTTTCATAATTTTATTAATAAAAAGCAGGACCCGTGTCCCAGCATTGCCTAGGAATATAAAAGAATGATATAACTATAAAAAAGAAATTATTTTTGTGTGTGGATAGGAAGGGGGATAACTTTTTTGGTTCTGTTTAGGAATAGGTATCCAGAAATTTAAAGTTGTGATGTAAGCAGTTTCGATTTTCCGGATAAAGCCGAATCAAGTTCCGAACCGAACTAAGCCAACTTTGCAAACTAAAACTTAATTTAGGTTAGGGTTAGTTCGTATTGTGTAGATTGTTCGGTCAAGTTTGTTAACGTTTGTTATCATCACTCTTACTTAGCTAAACACGGGTATTTTTCATCATGGTCAATTTTGGTTTGTATTCTATGGCATGTGAAATCGATGTTAAATCAAATATGATGATGATGAATTCAATGTGTAATTATCGAAGTTATGTTGAGGCAAGTAAAAACACACACACGTGAAGTTGTTTCATAATTTTATTAATAAAGAGATGCTTTATTTTGTTGATTTGTTATTTTTCAGAATGTCCATTTGGTAAATATGGTTATAAATGTCTGGCCGACTGTCATTGTGCAGACAACAAGAAATGTAATAAAACAAATGGGAGATGCAGTGATGGAATATGTGCAGCAGGATACCACGGAGATTACTGCCGCGGTAAGGAAGATTTTTTTTATTCTTTGCTGTTTGTTGCTATAAAAAAATGTTAAATGAACTATATAATAATGATATGCTAAAGCATTTCATGTTCGTACGTACGTGTTGTGGGCCTGTAACAAACTCGGAGTTTATAGAAAACAAGCATATTGAAAAAAGTATAATACAACAGAGAACAAGAGTCTTAACTGCCAGTATACACTGGTGTAGTTTCAACATCTGAGAGGCAGCTGCTCCCAGTATTTATGGTGAGTGGAAGAGTTCAAGTAGACCGTATAGGTAAGGTACCATAACATTCTCTTCCAAAGCCTTACCTCCTCACGAATCACAGTATCATTTCCTTTTTAGCTTGAAGCTGTTCTGAGGTTACTTGGGGTATCCGTTTATCAAAGTTATTGTATCTGGTGACCATGAACTTCTTCTTGGGGAATGCTATTGGTGTCTTCCGATAGTCGTTCCCTAATTTTATTTAGGTGTCCCTTATGAGAGAACTGAGAGCTTCTATCAAATTCAGATTTGATATTCTCCAGCATTTTAATTGTAGACTTCTGATTTTGGAGCACATCTTTTACCTTGGAAAAAATGTCTTTGCTTCGACATTCATCTTCAAGACAAGTCACCTTATCTTTCATAGTCCTTAGCTCTTCTAAGACATAGTTGTGTTGCAACCTTCAACTGGTTATCCACAGAATTTAACTTGATTTCTTTCAGTTTGGTGTTAGCTATTTGCAGCATGAATTTTGTGTCCTTATGTAATTTAATTTCTGCCAACAATTTATTTTGAGTCCATTTCATACGATTTATAATGGTTAAAACAAATTCCTTCTTTCGTTTTTCTGACTTGGTCGTCAGATTACTAGTGAGGATTGAACTCAGAACCTAGGAGTAACAAAAAGGCTGGTTACTGCACTACAATAAACAAATTCACCTTGATAATAAAAATAGTGAGCCAACGAATTCTTTATTTTCATTTGTTAAACAGAAGATCTGCTAATAGGAAAGAAGAAAGAAAAAGCCGTGAAGGGAGAAGTAAAAGTCAAATTATTTTGTGAGACGGATTATTTTGTCTTATTGAAGCTTGAAGAGAGATTGTTAGTTTTATCAGTTTTTTATTTTTTTTAGTGTTTGGAGTCAGTGTTAGACTTCCAAATCCCCACTTTCAAGTTATTTTGGCATATATACTTGGTATGGATGTCAAGGCTTTCGACATCTGGCTAATTCCGGAATTCAGCGGTGCTACAACTGACATGCCCGTCATTGAATGGATAGAAAATGTGGAGTTGGTTTGTGAACTCTGCGCAATGGACAAAATCGAGCATGTTCTACCATTATGGTTACGAGGCGGTGATCTTGCCATGTACAGAAAGCTGAGTCAAGAAAAAAGGGCAGACGCAAAGCAAATTAAACAGGCCCCTATGACTGCGTATGCAACGGATAGGTTCAATGCATTCGACCAATTTGTGACAAGGTGTCTTCGCCCAGAAGAAACGGTAAACAAATTTCTGGCTGAAATTCATCACATGGCTCGGTTGGTTGGAGAACCTTTGCCCGATCGATGGATGGCGTGTGCATTCATATCGGGGTTGCCACATGTCAGGCAGCTTCTCAGAGCCCTGTTCAGGATGGACACAATGAGTATAGAACAACTTCTGACTCTGGCGAGAGCCATCGTGATGAATGACGAAGAACACCATGTATCAGCTGCCACGTCTGTGAGACGACTGCAGAACTTTACCTTGCTAAACCATACAACAGAGCAATCATCTGTCACAAATGCTCTGGGCCTAACCATATGGCCAGAAATTGTATACAAGGGCTCTCGAAGGAGCCTGATAGTAGATTGCGGAGGTTTTCAATGCAATGGACAGCATGTTGCATCACAGATTGGAATGAAAATAAATGTCTCGAAGACAAAAATACTCGCTGTCTACTTTGCTCCAACAGACAAAACACCCATCGTCCTTGTTAGTGATGTTTTTGAAGAGGTTGAGCCCAACTCCCCTACATGATTGGAAAAGTGATGTGGGGAACGAAGATAAACCTTGCTGATGAGTTAAAGGTTACCTGGAACCCAGCCTTGACCCTCAAATCTACAAAGTTTGCTGTTGAAACAGCGAGTGGCTAGAGATCACCCAATCATTGACTTCAAATCATCAGGCGTGGTCAGCCTTCGTGAGGGATGCAGTGACAAGGATCGATGGATAGAGCCGGCTCAACATGCTCCGAGTGAATGCTGAAAGACAATACAGTTTGTCAACAAGATGGAGTTTCTTGTCACTTTGCTGTGCACGTTTTTAAATCGCAAATTTCCTAACAAATAGATTAAATTAAGTGGACCATTTCCTTGCCTCCATGTCTACTAGATTTAGCACGCAAACTTTGTTCGTTCGAATGACATTGAACTATTCTACAACTACACCCTTTAGTATTTAGAGAGTCAATAAACAAAACTGGGTTCACTGATCTCTCCTTTTTTTGTCTATTTGCATTGATCAATCAAAAGTGAAATGAAATCGATAATTTAAGAATAACAAATTATGAAAAAGAGAATGAAAGCAAGGAAATAAAATTTGTCACATTTACTTTTTAACATATAAAAGTTAAAAAATGAATTAGAATTTTATTTGGGAATTAAAGTATTACTGTCAAATCACCAAAGTTAAGCGATATTGAACCTGGTTAATACTTATGTAAGGGTTATATTTTTGATTGAGTCAACCGACTCTTAGACAATAGCTAAAGAAACAAACAACTTTGTATTTTTCTCATGGTGGTGCAGTGAATACATTCAATCATATAAAATAGTACCTTCCTTCCAGTGTTTTTTTCATTTTTTAGACATTTAATTTCTATTTATTTAAAATTTAAATTTTATTTAGATATTAATTATTATTCAAATCAAGAGCCAGTTTTTGCAAAAAAAAATATTTGCTTTTTTAATTAAACACTGATCTTCTTAAAAATAATACTTAAAAAATTAGTTAATTAAAAATACTCTTATTCCTATCAAATATTACTTTCCTTCCAGTGTTTGTGTATAGACACAATTATTTAACACCCCTTCCTCTCCAAAATTCCTCACTTCTACATAAGTACATTCTGCAATGATGCTCTTTCGTTATTGTCAATAATAATGTTTAAATGTTTATTATTATTATTTATAAATGTAATACTTACAGAGCACTACAATTAATATTTTATTAAGAAAATCGAGTAAAAATATTCATATGGAGTTCATGAGTTTCTTGAGTTCTTCAATGGTTTTGACCTTTAAATTAGATTAAACCAGGTCTAAGTTAGAACATAACCAAAATTTTGACTAAGTTTAGTGACGATTGGTCAAGCGATGTGTACGTTAGTCTGTACACAATAAGCAAACAAACATAGTTACGAACCGAAAACATTACTTCTTTGAAGGGAATAACAACATAACATCCGGGTATTGCTACTTCCGACTAAGAATTTGTTCACAATTTCATTTAGTTTATAATATTTTTCATTATTTAATTTTTTAAATTTCTTTTTCTACTTTTAAATTTTGTGCATATTTCCATATTTAAGAATACAATAAAAGTGTGTTTTCAGAATTTTTTAGATGAGGATTGATAATTTGGATTATTCAGACTACTATTTTTATCTTGGTGGTTATATTTTTATTATTGGCTGATGTAATCTTCAACCTTCTTTAGGTGCCTATTTTCGAACTTGGAAACTTTCTAGTCATTCTTGGGAATATTTGTTGAACTCGGTAACCTTGTTTGGAGATTACATCAGCTGAAATGTTGTGAACATAACATCCAAGATGAGAATAGTAGTTCAAATAAAAGTTTATATTTATTTATTTCAAATATGATTGTAGATTTAGTTGTAACCCAAAGTTTGATTATCTTTTTCTTTTTTTTTAGTGTGTTATTTTGATTCTTTTTAGTGTGTCCTTATGATAAATTTGGTGTTGACTGTTTGAAAACCTGTCATTGTTCATATACTGATAAATGCAATCCCGCCGATGGGAAATGCAGTAATGGGAACTGTGAACCAGGATACATGGGACATAACTGCCAAACTGGTAAGCATATAAGAATTGTGATGTTCAAAAAAGTCCAGTGAAATAAAAATAGAAACTAATTTAATTCAAATCATTTTCTTTTCTTTTTTAAATATTTTACAAGGTGATGAATACATATTAGCAATGGTCAACATATGGTAAGTAATTATGAACTAATTTTTAAATTATATTTTTCTAGGTTTGAAATAAAAAAAAAATTTTAATTTTTATATGACCATATAAGTTGATGTTATTTATTTTTTTAAGATGGGTCATTCCAAGTTCAACAAGAGTTTCTCCTGAAGGTTCTCTATGTATTTTTAAATGTTCACTACTTTGGATCCAGGAATTAGGGCTAGATTTAGGGTTAGACCATTCTTGAAAATGCCAGCTCAATTGGTCTCTCTAAACAGGTTTTATGAGCATTTGAAAAAATGAGCAATTTCAATAATTTCGAAAATTTTGAATTTTTTTTAAAAGCAAGTGAATAACTCTTTAGCTTTGATGGGCAATCACCTAGAAATAACCCTAACCACCTAGAAATGGTGTCTTGATAAAAACACTGGTTCTCATCACCTCACTGGATTGGTGTTAGGAAAGGCATCCGGCTTATAAAAAATCTTGCTTCAATTGAAAAAATTACTTTCAAAGAAACCTGACCAGTGATAAGTTTGGAAGTCATTTTTTAAAAGCCATCCAACACATGCCAGCATGTAAAACTGACGTTAAACCGAATATGATGATGATATAATCATTATAAATACGTCTTGAGGTTTATATAAAAGTAGGCTGGATTTGTTTTCGACTATGGAATAGAAGAAAGCCTTTGTAAACTGTCTTTTATCTACTCTTCTTGGACTGCTGCTCCTATGCTGTTACCATATACTTCGATGGGAATATCAGGTCATGTATCTAAAACTCGGTCCTAGTGGCCCTGCAAGCTGACGACTCGTACTAATCTGCAAATGAACATAAGTCTTGACTGTTCGTTGTGATCTGCACTGACCAGACACTGGCTGACGATAACAGATCAGATTCAGATATAATCACTATAGAAAGGAATGATGGATGTCATTTTGTGATATTGTGGATCTCCTGACCCAGAGTTAAAAAAGTTAACACCAATTAACTTCTGAGAAAAATCTATATTGATAATTCTTTTGGTTTGGTTATACAAGATAAACTTGATTTTTATTGTTTCATTTGGTATGGTTTTATTTCGCTGACAGATAACCCAGAAGAATTTAGGTAGGTTATGCTCATGCAACCAGTGGTATAACGTTAGCAAGATTAATCAGTTGCGATTTGTGATATGGACGAATCTGGTTCCATCACTCGGCAGATATAGATTGAGATATTTAATAATATACATAATAAATACTGACCTAATGGGTCACCAGTGATCTAGTTTATTATAAAAAAAATTGGTATTTTCAAATGACGATATAATCGTCACAAAAAGGACTTCCTAGGTGGATGTCATTTTGTGATATTATAAATCTCAAAATATAAATTGACCTCACTCAGAATTTAAAAAGATTGCACTTATCCAGTTATAAAACTCTTATTAGCTTCTGAGAAACACTAAAATCATAAAACATGAATTGTTTCGGAATTTTTTAGATGAGGATTGATAATTTGAATTATTTGGACTACTCTTCTAATTGTGGGTGTTATTCTCACGTTTTGGTCGATGTAGACTCGATAACCTGTACGGAATTTTGAACGGAACCCTTTATTTAATTCACAGAGGTAGCTTTTTTTTTTTTTTTTTACATGATTCACCCCAAACAAGGCAGGACGCCACTGTAAATGTAAGGGGCTACTGAGAAAAAGGAAAAGGGGAGAAGGATTGGTGGTTCAGCTTAAATTGGGATCTGAGCAGCGAAATGTCTGTTTACATTAGTTTTAAATTTCTGCATGTCGGTACTGTCGGGGAAACAGGGGGCAGGGAGGGAGTTCCAGAGGACAGCAGCACGAGGAAAGAAGCTATTTGAGTAGAATGCTCTACGGCATCTGGGGACCTCCACAGTGAATGAATGAGATTTAGTAGAATGTCGAGTTAGTCTAGTGAATTTACGTCGAGGGGGCACCAGAGCAGCACACTCATCGGAGCATAATCCATTGAAGTATTTGTAAAACAAACACAAGGATGCCACATTGCGGCGATGGGACAGGGGCTGGAGCTTAGCTGACAGTGAGGGACCTATTAGGTTGACTACTCTTTTTTGGACTTTGTCAAGGAGGGAGAGACTAGTAGATGATGCACCATTCCAGATGTGGCAACAATACTCCATGCATGGGCGAATGGTGGCTTTGTAGAGATACAGGATAATGTCAGGTGTAAGGAGTCCACTAGCACGGTAGAGGGAGCCAACCTTCTTTGCGGCAGCCTTGGCAATGTCTTCAATGTATGTGTTCTAATTCATGTTACCTGTGAAGGTTAGGCCAAGGAGTTTGAATGATGAACTCTCAGGTAGGGTGTTATTTGCCTTGTTCTTGCTCTTGTTCTGTCAGCCATGTATTCTTACTATCACCCATACTGAGAATTGAACCTTCAACCACAAGAAAACTTTAATTTAGAACAGATTATTGTGAATTATTCGAAATTCTGTACGGATTTCCGAGTTCGATAAGATGCATTTGGAGAAGGTCGGAAGTTACATCGACCAAAACTTTGTGAGAATAAGATCCAAGATGAGAACAGTAAAAAAAAAAATGAAGTTCTTTTATTTTTATCAAACTCAAACTTTTTTCTTAAAGAACAAACTATTGATATTTGTTTTCGCTTAATAATATGTCATGAATTTGTTGATGTGCATTTTAACTCTTTCCAGAATGTCCAGATGGTAAATATGGCAGTAACTGTGTGAAGACGTGTCATTGTGTGGAGAAAAGCAAATGTAATAAAGTAAATGGGAAATGCAGTGATGGGAAATGTGAAATAGGATACTACGGATATAACTGCAACACTGGTAAGGAAAATACGCAGACGGTTCTTTAACAGTTTTCTTTTTGATTTCTCTTCTATGTTCTTCGATGGTGAGGAAGAAGGGCAGATGGTACTTTAACCGTTTCTCTTCCTCTTAGAATCCCAATTGATTTGGGTTTGAGGAAATAATTTTTCAAAACTTTTACTTTGTGTCAGACAAGCGACATTGTTAAAAAGTGAGTTTGTGTTGATTTTTAAATGAAAAGAAAAGGCAGTTTGGCATCTAGCAAAATCTGCTTAATACGGAGTCTCCATAAAATCTGTGTGCAATGCAAAAGTATGTAGAACTTGTCTGCTGCAAAATTATTTTATCTTTCAGCTTGAAAAAGACTGAAAGATAATACAGTTTGTTAGTAAGATGGAGTTCATTGCCATTTTGCTGTGCACGTTAGTTTTTAAATTTGACATTTTCTAACAGATGGATTAAATAAATTGGACCATTTCCTTGGACTCCATGCTCACCAGATTTGACTCCATTTGATTTTTTGATGGGCACATTTGAAAACAATTGCTTACGCAAGCAAACTTTGTCTGTTCAAAGACTTGAAAGCTAAAGTAACAGATGTTCTTTCAGGCATTTATGTCAATTGATTGACAAATATTTTTAGAAAACTTGAAAATCGTTTCAGCCTTTTTATTACTGATGATGGTGGACATGGAGAAACTTTATAAAGGTTCCAATAAACATTTCATTTTAGATTTTCTTTTTAATACTTTATACAGATTCTTTCTAGCACAAATACTTAAAAGTAATAAATTGTTTGTTTTGCACACAGACTTTATGGACAGCCTATTTATAAATGTGGGAATTATATAATGTTTTTGATAAGCATTTCTTTCATTAAATTTGTAATTATCTTCTCACTACACTCTTTAGTATTTAGACTGCTACAAATGGGAGATGAAGTGATGGTAAATTAGAAGAGGTGGACTATTTTTGAGAATGTAAATGAACAGAACTGACTTCACTTCTCTCCATTTATCTATTTGCATTGATCAGTCAAAAGTAAAAGTTTGAAAAAGCGTAGCCAATTTAAGATGATCCCATGTGAAACAGTAGACCCCTAAAATGGTGTTCAATTTAAAATGATCCTATATGAAACAATACACCTCTAATTGTCCATCTTAAACTTTCAGCTGAATATCAAATGTTCCACAGAGATGTTCGCAGATTTGTGTGGGGAGCACCTTTTTTAAGGAGTGGTGGCTGAGGTGGTATTAACTTTTTAGTTTTTAAAGGAGCATGGAGAGGAATATTTTATTAGATGTTGAACTGAGATTATTGATTATAAAACTAATTAATCTCTCTACCACGACTGCAAACAACATTCATTTCTTTGGAATGTGGAACACATTGCTACAAATTTGCTTCTCTGATGCCTACAACATGGTCATCTTCAAATCTAATGTCAATAAACACTTGTCATAAACTATCCTAGTAAGTCATCAGATTTTATTCATTCCATTAATTATTTTCAATACTCTCATAATATTTGTGGAGAACATGAAGGGGGCTTACCTGCGAAACGTCCTCGTGTTTGTCTGTCCTGTGCGCTGCGGATGAAAGAAAAGAATTCAACATGGCGTCCATGAACCTTTATTACGTACGGTTCACGCAGAGTCTCGCGAAGTCACGTTGCACGCATGCAAATTAGGTGTGCCTCAGTATAATAAAAGCGGGTCTCTTACCGTCTTAAAATGAGTCAGTGCAAAGTAAGTGCACGTGTGACGAACGATGAGATCTGCTTTGGAAGTTGACAGAGGACGTTGTGATCTACGGACAGAGTGATTTGCGTTTCTTTGGACCTTCGTATTACTACAATATTCTTCATCATTCAGCTGTAAATCTATCTTATTAACCTTTATTCTCGAGTAGCTTTTAGCCTTGATAAGTGGTGACTTACAAGTAAATAAAAAAAATAAGAGATGCCCAAAGAAGCATAATAAAAATAAATGTGATTTCAGAGTTCTTGTTGAATTAACTCTTTGAATTTATTTGTACATTATCTTTTCAGAATGTCCAGATGGTAAATTTGGTGTTGGATGTTTGGAGACCTGTCATTGTCAATACAAAGTTCAGTGTAATAAAACAAATGGGAATTGCCATTATGGGGAATGTGAATCAGGATACAAGGGAGATAACTGCCAAACTGGTAAGAAATTAACTATATTTAATGACGAATTGTGATGTAGTAGTAATAATAGTAATGATGAAATCATTGTGTACAATAATAATAATGCGACTTGTGAGGTTAAAAAAATAAAACTTAATTTCATTTATGTACAAAAATAAATTAAATGAAAAAATGTATTGAAAAAGTTGGTGAATGGTTATGGTTTTGAATATTTTATAATTACTATCATTTTAAAAACTTATTTTATAAAGTATTGCTTTCTTTTAAAGGATGGTTTTATTTAAAAAAAGGATGGTTTTATTATTTTAAAAAAAGGATGGTTTTATTATTTAAAAAAAGGATGGTTTTATTATTTAAAAAAAGGATGGTTTTATTATTTAAAAAAAGGATGAGTTTAATTTCATTGTGAAGTCAGGATTGAATTTATTTTTTGTTTTGAATGGAAAAATTTATTCTCAATTATTTTTTTCTATTTTAAAATGATCCTAAAATAATTACAGAAAGTGTTATATAGTGAGATTGTCGACAAGAACGGACATCACATTTGTAGATTTAAGGGAGAAGATTGTCAGTTTGTTGTAGGGTTGCTGCGTTTTTATTCATCTCATTGGGCTCGTTTGAAATGAAGAAAAGAGTCACCAAGTTTTCGGTTAAAAGGACAAACTTTTTCTCTACAATTTAATCAATTTTATAAAACAGTTGCATCAACATAAAACATGGTCCGGAAACAGTTATGAAAACAGGAATATAAGACTGGTTGATTCAGTTGACATGTATGTACTATATAGAAAAAGAATTGAGTCGGTTAGTTTCATCTCGTCTAGCAGAGTCATTACTAACGGCGGGGAAAGAGATCCAACATCTTGTTACATTGACATCTCAAACAGGACTTTTATCTCGCCTCTCACTTAAGTCATGGCGAATGGCGAGGAAGGAAATATGGTGTCTTGTCAACACGGCACAACACAGTTTTGGGCTGAAGCCATCCCACACAAGTGTTTTGGTTGAACAATGCATCAATCGCTCTGTGAATGAGAACATGCAAGCGTAAAAGAAAATAGATCGTAATTATGCAACTGCTACACATTTTTAACACAACTTTATAGCAGATATAACAAAAAAAAAGAAAATTGGCTATCTGCCCTAAAAAGAAAAGTGGTCCGGAACTGGAGGGTTATTTTACATTAAATTTATATGCGAAGATGATCTCCCACACTAAATTCTAAAATATATATTTTTTTCCACCAGGTTTTGAAAGGTGTTCACACGAAAAGTAGAATCTCATTTTTTTTGGGGGGGGGGGGATAGCTGAGGGTGTAATCCACAATGATACCGAAGAGATAATAACAGATAACAATGGCCAACTGTTTTACTATATTCTGTCTGTTCAAATTCGACGGTGATTTTGAAGCCTTTATAGTATCGATTAAAAAGTGATTCATGCCTGGAATTAAAGTTTAAATGTCAAGTATTATGGTTTATTTGTGGTCTAGAACAAAAGGAAAACATTAACTATCAAACTTCCTCCACCCTGTCATATTTTTAAAAAAAAACGACTATTTTGTTTATCGGTTACAAATACCATAGGAAATAATATCTTATTGGAAATTATGGAAAAATGTGTTAGACGAGTTATCTATCATGGAGAACATTTTGTTAGAGGGCGCTTCTGGCATGAGAGTTTGTAATCTCGTTCTATTCACGCGGTGGGAAATTCAAAACTAGTCTCAACCTGTAACAAAGTAGCCAGGGCCGACGGGGATCGGGTGCCTTGGTTATGCACTAGTATGCATCTTAGTGATGATGCTGGACCCTACGTAGAAACGAAGTGGAGATATCCGGCTAGTATATATTGACGTGGAAACAGGCCTTTTCAGACAACGGAAAAAAGGTGTCGGGATGTCTGGCAAAAGTCGTGTTTGTTGTCAAAATTGATAATCATTACAACAGATAGTTATAAACCAGATGGGAGATTGGAATTTGGGCAAAATTGCTAATCACCAAAATGCTAAATAAACCTCAACAAAAAAAACATATGATCAGGTGTATCAGTGCTATGTCTGGGACTCAGGCGAAGCCGGGCGGGCTAAGCTGACGGTCAAGACAATCATCTAGGCTGTTGGTATTAATTAGGGCAAACGACCCTTCCCCACAACGAAAGAAAGAGAGTAGGTGTTTTATCATCACGCAAAAGAAACCAGAAAGACATCTCATTTATCTGTGTCATTGAAAAGAAGGCGTGCCACCCCCAAACCCCTGAGAGAGGAAGAAACGCAGAGAGGAATATGTTGGAGAAAGGGAGGAGTGTAGCGATGGACATTTCAATAAGGGAAAGTAAGTCAGAACCAGGACAGAGAACAAACTGGTCGCGAATCGGGCACTTGTGCTGGTTCAACGGCGAACAGAGAGCTGGAAAAACTCCCATCATTTTCCTTAGATAAGTTTAACTTGTGAAAATAATCGTTGTAAACGGATTCGCACACGCACAGAGAGACAACAAAATAGCTTAGCGCCAAAGACATTTACCATACGATAGACTTTAATTCAACGTTAAATCAATTCTTTTCTTTTTGTTGTTATTAATAATTACCTTCATACAAAAAGACCCTGCCGAGTTGTTGCATTATTCCTTTCGCTTTGTTCTGCTTGAATAATCTTCGCTTTCACAGAGTCAGCCGATTGCTATCACTCAGTAATCGTTCGCTGATATAAAGTTTCAACGCGGGAGAGACGAGACCGACGGAGCCATCATCATCATCGTCGTCATCCCGGCCTGGAGGAATTTCGATCTACATATTTTTTTTATTGCCACTACGACGATCGGCCAGAGAGTGTTCACTGTCTGGCAAGATCTCTGTGTAGAGAACCAGAGGCGTGAGCAGCGAGACAGAGACACAAGTGGGGTACCATGTTATAAGTGGTTCCATGACGCAGGATCGAGTGGGGTACCTTGTTATAAGTGGCACCACGACCAGGATATCAAACACCTGTGCCTGAGTGGCCAACTTTCCCCACGGTGTGAGAAGAGTGTGGGATCCTATGTTATAAACCAATTCTTTTCTTCTACCAAGTCCATTTTTCATATCAGCCAAAGTTTGCATTTCTTTTCACTTTTAGTATACACTATAATCTGTTGAAAGTGAGTATTTTGCCCCAAATCCGATAATTTAATCTTTAAATAAACTTTCTCTTTAAAACAACTTCCGCTGAATGAGATTAAAAATTTTTTTTTAAATTGAGGCAGTGTTGATAGGTCATTAATATAACATAACATGCTGACGTGTAAACACTCGATTGGAGCATGTTTCTGCTTTCATTTGTCAGAGTTACGATGATTTATGTAAAAAATTTCTTGGAAAAAAAATGTGGATAGATATTTGGAGAGAGAAAAAAAGTGATAAATGTTCATTTTCAACCCAAATTGCCTTTTTGAATAACTAAGAAATGATGTTTGTTTAAAAATGGAATTAACAGACGACAACTGACAGCCATCTTGAAATTTTCAAATAAAAACAAATTAAAAAGCCAAACAAATCTGATGTCTTCTGTTAAGGAATTTCTTGTTTTAATAATAAAAAATAACTAAAAAAAAATTGGTTAAATCTATTTTTTTAAGTCTGCACAGAATTAAATGACTTTAATTTGTTTTGTTTTGACTCTAAATTCAGGATTATTTGAATGACGTTTCCTTTGTATAGCATTTTCGGTTATTTCTTAGAATAATGTCTCAGTCGAGAAATACTATTTATCTTTCGTTCGGGAACACAAATGGACCAGGATACTCCACTTTGAACTTTAAACACTCAAATTCTATTGAGAAATTTCTATCCGACATTGCAAAAGCTTTAACATAATTATTCGACAGCACTTTTATGCCCGCCACTGCCCGCCATCAACCACAATGAAGGTTTTGTCTTACGAGCAACCATTTAAAATTTTTAAATAAAAAGGAAAAATCTGCTGAATATTTTAAAAATGAAAAATGTGTGCTCTGGTAATAGCACAATACCAAATGGCTGGTCTTTTGAAAGGTGAATTTAGGACACTGAAAACCTACCTAATTTGATGCTAATACAGGCATCTTTCAATTTGATACACTACTATTACTAGAGTTCCTTTTTTTTCTTTTTGGTTTATTTTTATTTGGTGTAAAAATGCAGTAGGCTGCATGTTTTAGACGGTGCAGATGATAGATGCTTGGTCAAGGGAAAGGGCACAGAGGAATTTGAAAATGTCTTTGATTTTGAAATGAATTAAGTGCCTCTTAAAAACAGAATCATGTAGAGACCAAAAGTAATGTTCTTAGATGGACTCCAGTAAGTAAACACTGTCTGGCCGTTATCTCCAGTAGATATCTCAAGTAGCCAGTGCTTGAGTGGTCGGGTGGTGATGCTGAGAAAGACTGGAATCCAAGATTTCCGGTTGGGAGGGGGTAGTTTGGCCCTCTGGGCATGAGGAAGTTGGGTTTTCTGAGAGAGCTGATGGTCAGTTGAAGATGGATATCTCTCCAGGCAAGGTGTGCCCATTTCGGGCTCTTAGCTAAAGGACTGTGTTGATTGAACTTATACTTTATTTCGCCAGGGTAAAAGATCGTGTTTTGCAAGTCTGCTATTCAACCCAAGAAAACGAGTACCATTTTTAATCTCCCAAAAAATAAACATCTGTTAATTGTTAATAAACTGAACTCATGGTTTTATTTGGGATGAGAATTCTTTGTTGCAGCACTGACTAAATTGAACAACAACTTTTAATCGGCACAATATGTGAGACGATCGTGGCCAGTGCAACACTTGATTGGCTCTCCCTAAAGAATGCAGCATCTTTCTGCGTTCATTTATTGGAGTTAAGATGATTTATGAAAATAATCTCTTCCAATACAACCAACCTATTTGGCTTGAAGAAAATGAATTTAGGGGGAGGAAAAAATGGGATAAATGTTAATTTTTGACTGGAATTACTTTTTTGAATAATTAAGAAATGATTTTTGCTTAAAATGGAATTAGCAGACGAAAACTGGCAGCCATCTTAAAATGTTCAAATAAATCTGGTAAAAAAAAAGACAAACAAATCTTTCTTTTTATAAAACCACCGATTGTCATGGCAAATAACACCCTACCTGAAAGTTCATCATTCAAACTCCTCGGCCTAACCTTCACAGGTAACATGAATTAATACAAATACATTGAAGACATTGCCAAGGCTGCCGCAAAGAAGGTTGGCTCCCTCTACCGTGCTAGTAAACTCCTCACACCTGACATTATCCTGTATCTCTACAAAGCCACCATCCGCCCATGCATGGAGTATTGTTGCCACATCTGGGCTGGTGCATCATCTACTAGTCTCTCCCTCCTTGACAAGGTCGAAAAAAGAGTCGCCAACCTAATAGGTCCCTCACTGTCAACCAAGCTCCAGTCCCTGTCCTATCGTCGCAATGTAGCATCCTTGCGCTTGTTTTACAAATACTTCAATGGATTATGCTCCGATGAATTGGCTACTCTGGTGCCCCCTCAACGTAAATTCACTAGACCAACTCGACAATCAACTAAATCCCATTCATTCACTGTGGAGGTCCCCAGATGCCGGAGAGCCTTCTGCTCAAATAGCTTTTTTCCTCGTGCTGCTGGTCTCTGGAACTCCCTCTCTGCCCTCTGTTTCCCTGACAGTACTGACATGTAGAAATTTAAAACTAATGTAAACAGACATCACGCTGCGCAGATCCCAATTTAGGTTGACCCCCCCCCCCTCCCAACCTTCTCCCCTTTTCTTTCTTACGTCTACAGTGGCGGCCTGCCTTGTTTGGGGTGAACTATGTCAAAAAATTTTTTTAAATTTCGTGTTTTAATAATAAACAAAATTTCATGTTAAAAAAAAAAATAATTAAATCTGCTTTTTTTTTAATTCCACGCTGAATTAAATGACTTTTTAATTTGTTTTGTTTTCACTCTGAATTCAAGATTATTTGAATGACGTCCCTTTGTGTTGAATAGCATTTTCGGTTCTTTCTTAGAATAGTGTCTCCACTGAGAAATACTTTTTATCTTTCGTCCATGAGGGCAAATGAACCAGAAATTTCTATCCGACAATGTAAAAGTTTTAACATCATTATCGAATGTCAAAGTGTACAATTTTTTTTTCATTATTATCAAAAATGGTTGTCACGGTGATTATTTTAGAAGTGATTTTGAAGCCTTTAAACTGTTAATTCAAAAAGAATTTGCGTCTAGAATTAAAGCGAGTATTATGTATTCTAAACCAAATTTAAAAAGTGCTTGTACAGATCAAGTCCCATGGCTGACAATGTTAGCTTTGTAAAATCTGGTAATGAGTTACGACAACAGCCGAAAGACAATGAAACAAAATGAAAACAAAGTCCAAGAAACTGAAACGAAATTGTTGCATGTTTTCTTTTTTTTAATTTTCAGTAAATTTGTACATGTACCCTATGCTAAGCCCTCACCAACTTTGAGTTTTGTTTTTAGCTAGAAAGACAGATATACCGAGCGAAATAGTACAAACATAGTGCATAAAGAGAGTAAAAAGTGACTCGTCCTCTTTTCTCTCGCTCTCTATTAAGATGGTTCATCCAGTTGAGTGATGATATAAAAAGAAAAGCAGCTTCTTTCCAACAGTGTACTACAAGATGATCGTTAAGTTTCTGTGCATTTAACCTTTTATAAATAAAATCCTATGTAGCTTTCGTTTCTCTATTTTATTATTTTGCTGTTTGGTCGTAAAAAATTAGGTGCACAGGGACTTTCGATTACCCTGTGTTAATATTATCTATTTAGTGAAGTTAACTTGAGTGGCTCACTGCCTAGCCTTCAAGCTTGCTTGGCGGTAACTATTGCCTGCTCAGTCTCTCCTTCCATCGTCTCCTGCTTTAGACGTGTGGATTAGTTTATTGCCAATCCACTGAGGTGCCCTCACCGGGTAATGCCAACTGGGCCAATCCAGAGTTCCCACTTTTTGCTGGGAGTTACACTTCCTACTTTAAACCAACCACATGTCACATTTTCACTTTGATGCCAAGTCAAATAAATACAATAATATTATATATACTAGTTGTCCCTACTCGGTATTGCCCGGAAGTCTTTTCTATTTTCATTAATAATTTATGTGACTGAAATATAAAGAGATTTAGCAAGAGAGCGGTTCAGTTGTCGTTTGCCGAAGTTAGGAAAATGCTGAAAGAAAGAGTACAGAAGACACAGATAAAGGATAATATGTATTAATACTGTTAAATTGAACAATAATACTGAAAATCTTGCAAAACTGATTGTGTTAACGGATATAAGAAGTCCAACTAATAAAAGAGTTCTTTAATGGCCATCGCACTAGTGTTATTAATGCACAGATTATAAAGCGTGTTATGGAAACGTTATTGTGTAAGTAGGTTAAATAACATTGAATTGAGAGAAATTGCTTATCAAAAAAGAATGAAGGGATGGTGTTAGTGAAATCTGAAAGATTTGCTCTATTTAGATTTCTTCCAGGTTTCATCACGGTGTCATTGGTGGCAGGAAGAGGATTTGAGATTTTGGGAGAGTTAGCTCCTCTAACTCCTTCTATGTAACTTCAAGAGAGTCTAAATCTCTCAATGCATCAAACTCTTATTCTATTTTCGCCCTCGTGTATTTCTCCACTACATTTGTATTAAATGTAATTTTTACTGTGTGTTCTTATGCTGTTTTTATTTTTTGATATATACTATAGTAAAATTATGAGACAATGTTACGTGTGTGTGTGTGTGTTTCCCATATCAATGTAACTTTGATAATTACACATTGAATTATTGTTTTGTTTTTTCATTTACTATTAATTGAATATTTATTGAAGTTTAAAATGCAATGCTATAAGATCAAATGAAATTGTAAAAATCCTATTATGAAATTGAAGAAACCAGAATTCATTTTGGTTTCTTCATAAACAAGTTGACCATTTTTATCTTTTGTTAATAGTTGAAAAAAATGAATTACTTTGTAACCCTTCATAATTTTAAAGGAATTTGGAAGCATTTAAACTGTCGAAAACAGTCATTTAAACTAGCTTAAAAATTCTACCAAATCCTGAAAATCTTGAACGTTTTGGAGGCGTTTTGCGTTCATTAATTTTATAAATAAAGATTAAGACATTAACAATTTGGTTTAATTAATAATTTAATAAATAATACTGTAATAATTAAATTTAACTTTCAAAATCCTATTAAAAAAATGGTAAAATAATAAAGCAAACAACATGGTTACAAAAAACAAAAATAGAAGCAAAACAAAAATGAAAATTACTCCCGGGCAACACTGTGTAGAGACAGCTTGTAAAGTTATAATTTACTTTTTGTTTATTCATTTTGTTTCTTTTTTTGTATTTTTAGAATGTTCATCTGGTAAATTTGGCCGTAACTGTGCATATACTTGTCATTGTGCAAACTACAAAAATTGCAGTAAAACTGGAGGATGCCAGGATGGCATATGTGAAATAGGATACAAAGGAATTGACTGCCTACTTGGTAAGGAAGAAGAAAAAGAAGAATCATCATCATCTGCATACTACGGAATTCAATCTATCATCTATTAACTGTCTTCAAAATACGTTATCACACACCTTTTTTTTTTCTACACCCTTCCACCATTTCTTCACAACCAGAAGATGAAATTCACAGAAACCTTCAAAATACTGTGATTTGTAAATATGGTGTATTGCCTTTTTTAATCGTTTTATTTGCAACAAAAATTGACAATAAATTGAAAATAAAAATTGCAAATTATGTACAAACTTATTTTGGGATTTCAGGGAGGGGGGGGGGTGATAGTCACATCAGATTTTGTCTATTTTTCTAAATTTACTTAAAAAAAAATATCCTACCTATCTGACAATTTGATTTGGCATTAAAATAACCCATTGTTGATTGATATAGCGTTAAAATTAAAAAACTTACTCTAAACTCAACTCAATCACCGCAATACCGCATTCATTTTATGGACTTAAACCTATTTAAAAACAGAAGATGAAATTCCTTCAAAATACTGTGATTTGTAAATAGGGTGTATTGTCTCTATACACTTATAAAAAAAATCTAGCGTATTGCATTGGGTAGAGGCATGCCGCCCATTCGTAAATGTTTGGGATAAATTATATTATCAAATCATTGTGTCCAGTGCTCAGTATAATTTGAAGAGAAAGGATAGTGTATAAATTATGATATACATGCGTGTATGTGTATGGAAGGGGGGGGGGGCATCAAGAGTAGTTTTGCCGAATTTTTGGGAAGCATGATGGTTTGAAAGGATGTAGTGTCTCGTCAGCCAACAACCGATGCAGGCAGTTTGTTCTATGTTTCAGCAATTCTGAGCTTGAAAAAATGTTTTAGACAGTCATGGGAGTTGTGTTGTTTTCTGATTTTGTAGATATGTCCACATGTGTTAGACACATGAGATATTGTCAATCCGTGGACCTTTACACGTGTTAAAGTGTTTGTTATTTCACTTGTTAATACTGGATGAAGTTCTTTACAGGGCGTTCAGGATACTTTGACACTTTTTGGAAAAAAAAGAAAAAGCATCATATCTTGGCCAATAATTGATGTATTCTCAAAATCGCAGTGTCCTTTGAGAGACGCCAGAACACTTGTTTGATCCTGGCAATCCGCTCATCTTTGGTATAGTAGGTGAGTGTCTTTCTAATAGTCTGTGGGGTTGCAATCAGGCCAGTTGGGGAGACCAGATGTTAAGACTCGTAAAGTCGTATAAGTTCTCAGAGAGCCACTTCTGGATTTTCCCGGAGGTGTGACATGGATCTGTATCCTGCTGATGTATGACCTTCTCGCATCTGCCCTCTCCACCAAGCGCTTGACAACAATGGACAACAACTCAGTATAGCCATATAAATTGAGTCTGAGTCCCTTGTCGAAGATGTGTGGTAGTATGACGTGGTCATTTTTAGAAGGGAAAAGAAAGGGAAAGAGTGAAGCTATGCAAGTAGAGAGGGAAAGGCAGAGGCTTAACATATCAGTAACATATCTTGCTCTTTTATTAGAAGGGGATGGAAGAAAAGAAAGGGAAAGAGTGAAGCTATGCAAGTAGAGAGGGAAAGGCAGAGGCTTAACATATCTTACTCTTTTATTAGAAGGGGATGGAAGAAAAGAAAGGGAAAGAGTGAAGCTATGCAAGTAGAGAGGGAAAGGCAGAGGCTTAACATATCAGTAACATATCTTGCTCTTTTATTAGAAGGGGATGGAAGAAAAGAAAGGGAAAGAGTGAAGCTATGCAAGTAGAGAGGGAAAGGCAGAGGCTTAACATATCTTACTCTTTTATTAGAAGGGGATGGAAGAAAAGAAAGGGAAAGAGTGAAGCTATGCAAGTAGAGAGGGAAAGGCAGAGGCTTAACATATCTTACTCTTTTATTAGAAGGGGATGGAAGAAAAGAAAGGGAAAGAGTGAAGCTATGCAAGTAGAGAGGGAAAGGCAGAGGCTTAACATATCTTACTCTTTTATTAGAAGGGGATGGAAGAAAAGAAAGGGAAAGAGTGAAGCTATGCAAGTAGAGAGGGAAAGGCAGAGGCTTAACATATCAGTAACATATCTTGCTCTTTTATTAGAAGGGGATGGAAGAAAAGAAAGGGAAAGAGTGAAGCTATGCAAGTAGAGATGGAAAGGCAGAGGCTTAACATATCAGTAACATATCTTGCTCTTCCTCACCTTGCCAGGCATGCTACAATTCAACTTGGCCCATTGTCTCATATTTTATTGTGCTTCAAAACACCATTAAAAAAAAAAACAAGAAACAAAAGTTGCAAGCAAGAAATGAACTATATTTTATTATTATCTGTGTATGCATATGAGAAATATATCACCCAAAGGGGGATATGATATCTCTTTCTACATTTTTACACTTCTAGTTGTCTCATAATGATGACTGAGCTACGACCAATTCATGTCGATGTTAAATCATACTTTCCTTCTTTTTTTAAGTAATCAGATTTGGTTTTGATCTAATAATTTTTTGTTTTCTTTTTCAGACTGTAATTATGGTGATTTTGGCGCTGGATGTGCGGGTAGCTGTCATTGTGCAAACAATTATTTGTGCAATAAAAAAACTGGAGAATGCAGTGATGGGATATGCGCAGCAGGATACATGGGATATAAATGCCAAACTCGTAAGGAATTTGTTTTTAGTCTGTCTCTTATAAACTTTTACTGTTTGGTTGGATTGCTTATCCACTTATAATATAACGAGCAGGGGGGGGGGGGGCGCTGATAATTACTACTTAATTAATTTTTTCAAGTCAGCGTTAGGTTGGGAAACTATTAATATTAATTACTTAATTTAGATTAAATAACATAAATAAAGTAGAAAGAAATTTCAAGATGAGACTGCGATTCGAACAGAAAACTTGTTAAGAATCTTACTTAAACTATTGATTTATCTTAAAATTACAATATGCAATTTAAAAGATGTGGCACAAGGCCAAAAGGGGGGGGGTGGGAAGGGGGTCGAGGATCGTCCACTTGTCTATTCCCTATGCTAGTATCTGTCACCACAATACCGCATTCACTCTATGGGCTTAATCTATTTAAAATTCCCCAAATGATTATTTACAACGCGTTTTAAATGCAATAGTCTTTTGGTTATATACAAATAGTCTCTGAAAAAGTGAATGGTATTTACAAAAGTGTTGTTTTTTTTGTGTGTAATTTTTTTTTTTTTTTTTTTTTATTTTGTGATAACATGTAGATTACAATATAATACAATGAATGATGGGGGGGGGGAGCCTAAAAACACCCAAAATAAAGAAAAATAACAATAATTAAAAATAGAAGAACTAAATAAAATGCTAAAAATAGGAGTGGGTTAGTAGAGAACCCCCTTACCTGTCTAATTGTGAACTGCTCTCTGTTTTCCAGTGTAAACTGAAAACAAGAAAGACAGTTCCTAAATAGGATTGGGGATTTACCTAATGGATAAAAGAAAAGTGGGGGGTGGGATTTTGAGGACAGTTGGTATCTTTCAGGATAGGTACCAATTGGGTCGGGCCTGGGATAAAAATAAATCTTGGGAACGGGCATCCTGAAAGATTACTAATACCAAAAAATAAATATAGGGACAGCACTCATTTATACCTCTAGCTAAGGGACTTTGAAGTCAAGCTTCTTGTCAAGCTTCTTGTCTTTTTAAAAACTTTTGTGACTTAAAGACGGCGTGCGCCATGCCTAGACAGGGAACACAAACTCAAATCTAGTTCGACCAAATACACATAAGCTAGCGGTGTGTATCCACCTTCTTCTAAACTGTGAGGCATGCAATCTCCTATCAGACTTAATTTTGATTTTAAGCTGATGTTTAAAATGCAAAATCAAATTGTGATCAGAAGGCGACGCACCCAGTGACCTATCTCTAAGCGTGAAACCCACACTACTAGTCTAGCTACGGCTAGAATCGTGAGAAACATCATTCGTTTCTCCCTGGTCCACAAAGGAACCACATTGTAGATTACAGATGCTACATCCAGGCGAACCAGCTTATCGGGTATGATGCGAGCCGTCACCTCGTTGACATATTTCCAAAACTCACAAAGCCTGCTGCAAGTGAAGAAGGCGTGCTCAGCCGATTCTTCTTCGTCGTCCTCGCAGCGAACACAATATGGACTAAGCACTACTTTGGCTTTGTGAAGCCTGCCATTGAGGGGTAGAGCGTTCCTAACCAATCGCCAGGTCAGAGAGAACTCAGAATTATTAAGATACCCCCTGGCCTGGCGCCCAACACCATTAAGAGCGGATCTCTTCCTCCGACCATCCCAGCCGCTCACCCAGCGGATCAGAAGCGGTCCCCTTCACTAACTCCCTATAAAGGGTCCTTCTAGGCCGTACAAGATCACTGGACCCCGGCAGCAATCTGAGCGCAGCTCGGCATTCAGTGAAGAAACACGTAACCTACAGCCAAAGTCTAAGTTCTTACTGGATCGACCTAGACCCAGTCGATAGTAGGTAGCTTCCATAAGAACATCAGATCGATCAGAACGTTTGTCAATAAAAGAAGACGATGAGTTCCAGCCGAATTCCCTTTGGAAAAGCCCAAGAGATTTTGTATAAACGATTAATTCTTGTTCAATGTTTTGCGCTGAAAAAAATTCCTACCAGTAAAATACATAGCCCTGTTGTGCTCGCATACCCTTAATGACAATAAAAGTGTAAAAATTAGGGAATTTCTTTGCTTTTGTACATTTAGTGTATATTAATTTTCATCTTAACCCTATTACGGTCATATGATTTCAGTATGCTGGCATTTATCATGGAATGTCACTACTTTTGTAAAGGCTATGCCTCAATACAATGGTCGCCCCATTTCACCGCTACTTTCTAATTTTACCTTTTGCGAAAGCTGTTTCTTCCCCACCATTCTTCCTACTTGCCCAGGGCAATAGTATGACATATTTCTATAAAAGTACCACCTCTGTCTGCGCCTTCTATATAGGTACTTATCTCAGCCCTGGTGTTCATACTATATACATAACTATCGCCGCCCCATTGCAGATAATATATAAGTACCTATCGCCGCCCTGTTCAGAAACTGAATACGTACCTATCGCCGCCCCGGTGCGAATGCTGAATACGTACCTATCGCCGCCCCGGTGCAAATGCTAAATACGTACCTATCGCCGCCCCGGTGCGAATGCTAAATATGTACCTATCGCCGCCCCGGTGCGAATGCTAAATATGTACCTATCGCCGGTGCGAATGCTAAATATGTACCTATCGCCGCCCCGGTGCGAATGCTAAATATGTACCTATCGCCGCCCCGGTGTGCAAACTACATAAGTATCTATCGCTGCCCCAGTGCGAATACTAAATATGCACATATCGTCACCCCGGTGCGAATGCTAAATAGGTACATATCGCCGCTCCGGTGCGAATGCTAAATACATACCTATCGCCGCTCCGGTGCAAATACTAAATACGTACCTTTCTGCCGCCTCGATGCGCATGTTATATACGTACCTATCGCCGTTCCGGTGCGCATGCTATATACGTACCTATCGCCGTTCCAGTGGCCGTGCTATATACATACCTATCGCCGTTCCGGTGCGCGTGCTATATACGTACCGATCGCCGCCCCGGAGCGAATGCTAAATACATACCTATCACCGCCCCGGTACGCATGCTGTATGCGTACCTATCGCCACCCCGGTGCGCGTGCTATATACGTACTGATCGCAGCCCCGGAACGTGTGCTATATACGTACTGATTGCCGCCCTGGTGCGCATGCTATATACGTACCTATCGCCACCCCTATGCACTACTATTACGTACCTATTGCCACCCCGGTGCACATACTATATATATACCTATCGCCGCTCCGGTGCGCATACTATATACTTACCTATCTCTGCAAGGGTGCACATACTATATATGTACCTATCTCCAGGCCAGTTCGCATACTTAAGAACTCATATTAACGTGTCAGAAAAACAAAATAGTGTTCATTCATGTAGTGTCACTATCATAAATGGAAATATTTTTAGGTTAAAAAAAGAAATTTTTCTGCCCCCCCCCTCAATTTGTTTTTTGTATCCTCCTCCATACATAGAAATATTTTTAATAAAAAACAAAAATTTCCCCCCCCCTCAATTTTTTTTTTCATCCTCCCCCATACATAGAAATATTTTTAATTAAAGAAAAAAAAAAAAAAATTGACCCCCCCCCCAAAAAAAAATAAAAAATTTTTACCCTCCCCCATAGATAGAAATATTTTAAGTTTAAAGAAAAAAAAAAAAAAAGTTTTTTTCATCCTCCCCCATACATATATTTTTAATTAAAAAAAAAAGAAAAGAAATTTGGACCCTCTCCCCATTTTTTTTACCCTCCCCCATACGTAGAAATATTTTTAGTTAAAAAAAGAAAAAAAAATTTCCGAGGCCCCTCGGTCATATCAAAGAACCATACTGCAGAAGCCTCCGGGTTCTATATTGTAAAAGCACCCCTGGTGCTTGGTCCGTATACTGTAGAAGCACCAGAAGCACCCCCGGTCCGTATACTGCAGAAGCACCCATGGTCCCTATATTGCAGAAGCCTCCGGGTCCTATATTGTAGAAGCACCCCCGGTGCTGGGTCCTATACTGTAGAAGCACCCCTGGTCCATATACTGCAGAAGCACCCAAAGTCCCTATTCTTCAGAAGTCTCCGGGTCCTATATTGTAGAAGCACCCCCGGTGCTGGGTCCTATACTGTAGAAGCACCCCTGGTCCATATACTGCAGAAGCACCCAAAGTCCCTATTCTTCAGAAGTCTCCGGGTCCTATATTGTAGAAGCACCCCCGGTGCTGGGTCCTATACTGTAGAAGCACCCCTGGTCCATATACTGCAGAAGCACCCAAGGTCCCTATTCTTCAGAAGTCTCCGGGTCCTATATTGTAGAAGCACCCCCAGTGCTGGTCCCTATACTGCAGAAGCACCCCTGGTTCCTATACTGCAGAAGCACCCCTGGTCCCTATTCCGCAGAAGCCTCCGAGTCCTATATTGTAGAAGCATCCCCGGTGCTGGGTCCTATACTGTAGAAGCACCCCTGGCCCCTATACTGCAGAAACACCCATGGTCCTTATTCTGCAGAAGCCTCCGGGTCCTATATTGTAGAAGCACCAGGAGCACCCCCTTACTGATCCCCCCCTCCTTTTCATCTGCACAGTAGCTCTATCTAGGACATTGAGCACTTTTCTCCTGGACAACGCCGAGTACTTAGAAAATCAAGGAGGCATCCAGAGAACTACTAAAATCACTCTTACTAATTCCGCCTCCTTTTCATCTGCACACTCTTAACGTAGCCTTCCTATTGATACATTATTGATACATCCGGACAGAAGTTATGGTATGACCTGATGCAACCAGACAGACTTTATGGCAAGACCGGGTACATCCGGCAAGGGATTATGGGACGTTTTCAGTGACTCAGCATTTTTATCGGATTAGTACATGAATACGTTGGATAATAAGGTTTTTCATAATTTTCTGGAAAACTAAGTTATATGGTAAACTGAAATTTAAATGCCATCAACTAGACCCTAGAACTTCTATCTCTGCCAAAAATCATCTGAATCCATCAAATAGTTGATGAGATACAGGGTGGCACATACATACGTATGCACGTACACACGGATAACAAAATCATGCCTGACCTTTCTGGATCTCTGGGTTGCCTTGACTAATGATGCTGAAATTCTACACACTTATAGAACCTATCAAAAAAAAATTTTGTGCAAAGTTTTAACTAATTTGGTTCATTGGTTTTTGAGTTATGATTGATCAAAGAAATGAGATTTCTAGCATAGGCCGTTTTTGAAGTCTATTAAGGGATAGAGCGCTATCGCGCCTCCCTTGATTCATATTTACAAATATACACTTATAACTGCTATTCTCAAATTTATATATGTATTTACAATATTTTCCGATAAGGTGATATCAATAAAAATTATTCATACAATTAATTAAACACATTTTATTCAGAAACCAGCCTGTTTTTAAACCATAATTTGAATGGCAAATTCTTTTAAAATTGCAAGGTCATCTTTCCGGAAGTGACGTCATTGTGAGAGGATTTTTTCACATTATAATTCTTTATTTTCATTACGTTGTTAAGACCAGGTGTTTTGTTGTAAATTGAAGTTAAACAAGGATATCCCGGCCATTACTAAATAGGTGACCATTTTGGAAAAATAAATTGCTGACTCATCCTTCCGGAAGTGACGTCATTGTGAGAGGAGTTTTTCACATTATTATTCTTTATTTTCATTACGTTGTTAAGACAAGGTGTTTTGTTGTAAATTGAAGTTAAGAAAGGCAAATAAGGCCATTACTAAATGGGTGACCATTTTGGAAAAATAACAAAACTGGTTCTTTGATATGACGTAGGCACTTCGATAGCATATTTAAACATGAGTATACAAAACTGGTTCTTTGATATGACTGAGGTGCCTCCAATATATTTTTCTGTGGGGATGGGGTAGGGTGGGAGTCGAAATTTTTCTTTTGTTAACTAAAAATATTTCTAGGTATGGGGGAGGTTAAAAAAAATTTTTATGGGGGGAAGCAAAATCTTTTTTTTTTTGTTTTCTAACCAAAAATATTCTTGGTCCGAAACAAAGAAAATCAATGTCTCACCACCCAAGAAATATGACTGGGGCTCCATCGGTTTACGGGGGAGCATTCATTTCTTAGGCAGCAGCCTAGCAAAAATAGACGCCCCTTAGGGAGTCTATTTTCCCTAGTCCACTTATAATATAACGAGCACTTTCTCTGTCATTCTGTCTGTCTGTCCGTCCTGGAGAAATTTTGTAAACGAGTCAGAAACATAATAAATACATTGGGCCACATATTAACAACTAAATAAACAATAAATAATTTTTGGTGTCAACGCCGCGATTCGAACTCACAACCTTGATGCTAACAACCAAACGCTTTACCGAATGAGCTAAAAGGACACAGTTGAAAATGGTCTCTGAATTCTCTTACTTGAACAAATCACTTTTTTTTCAGATCTCTCATTTAGCAATACATGATCGTATAATAATTGGTTCTTCTTTATACTTTGGGGTCTGCGTCCGCGCTCGATCTGTTCTTCGAAAATACAATTGGGTCTGCGTTCGCTCTCGATTTTTTCAGGGGGGGGGGTACCCCCCCCCCCCCCCCCCCATTTTTTTTTTTTTTTTGGCATGAAAAAAAATGGTATTCGGAGACAAATTTTTTTTTCTTTTCTTTTGTCTAACCACCCAAGAACGCGGCAGCCTAGCAAAAATAGACGACAGTTAAGGAGTCTATTTTCGCTAGTCTACATAATATAAAGAGGAAATTCTCTGTCACAATGTCAGGATTTCTGTCTGTCTGTCTGTGGAAGATAATTTTGTAAACGTAAGAAATACATTTGGGCACATCTTAACCACAAAATAATACATAAATAAACAAATAAATTTGAGGCCGAGAGTGTGATTCAAACTCAGAACCTTGATGTCTATCGCTCTACTAACTGAGCTAAACTACTAAAGATAATGAAAGCTGTTCTGATTCAGACACTTATTAAAAAAATGCAAAAATATTTTTTTTTAGTTTTCAGTTTTTAATTAGGAACACATTAATATGAGTTCTTTTATATAATAGTGGCGCTACATAAATGTACACGATTTTGGTTTTTTGATACGACAGTTCTTTTATAGTAGGACAGGGGCGCTTTAGTAAATTAATGTTTTAGTAGCACAAACTAAGCATAAATGAAAACAGTACTAGATTGGAAATTAGTCTGCATTTTTATTTCAAACTCCTTCAGTCCTAAAAAAGATATATGCGATATGCGTTCGCTATTTGAGGACATATTTTACATTTGTTTAATGGTTAAATAGAAGATACACACTTGGTCATGACTGCCCTATCTGACATCAGAAATTGCAAACTGTTAATAAAAAGAAAAATCCTACATTATATCTTAGGCCGAATAATTTTTGCAAATAATAATTTCTTTCTACTAATTTGTTTAATGGTAATATAGGATATATCCACTTGCTCATGGCCTCCCTATACAACCGTAGAGAAGATATTTTGTTAGGTCTATAATATAAAGGAGAGTTGTGTGTCTGTGTATGTGCTTCTATTTGTATGTCTGAAAAAGGCTGACAAGATACTCGACAGAAATATCGAAATATTAGAAAAAACGTTGATTCCTTTGTGCCAGACTGACACTACTTAGAGGAGGGTTACCAAATTTCTTCATTTTTCAGTCATCTGTACATTGTATGCATGTGCGGTTTGCCAAAGAAAAAAACACACCGTTAAAGTGACCTATTTTCCTATAGATTTTGCATAACGGCTACAGATAAAGAAAGACGACCAGCAGGTCGAGCGTTAGAATCCAACTGACCCATGAGAATTTTCTTTTAACGATAACTTACATATAAATAGAAGAAATAAGGCGAAGACAGAGGTGGTACTTTTAATAGAAATATGTCATACTTTTGCCTGGGCAACAGAAGAGGAGGGGTGGGGGAGAGGAGGCGACCCAGGAAGAGACAGCTTTCGCTCAAGATTTTTCTAAACGTAAAACTTATTTTACATAAATAAATAAATAAACAATAAAGAAACTTGACACCTACACTAGGAATTGAAACCGCGTACCTGAGGCCCGCAGTCTTAGTCGTTACTGACTGAGCTGACTGATTGAACTTATGAAAGTCTTTCAAATTAACTCACTTAAACAATTCACTGAACCCACTCGGTTGACTGTGGAACTCTTCAGTCACAGGAGGAAGAGACGTGTCAGCGTAGCTAAAATATACGACTGCAGGGAGGAAATTTTTGCAAGTCTACTTATAATATAACGAAGAGGTTGTCTGTCCCTCGTGAGAATTTTTGTTAATGTAAGAATTACATTGGGGAAACTCCTAACTACTTATTTTAGATTAAATAATAAATAAATTTGACGCAGAGGCTGCGATTCAAACACTAACATTGATGTGTTCTGTATGTTCAGCAGCGTAATATATTTTTTTTTTAATATTACTTATTATGCTGGCAGTTCATATATACGAAATTGGCCCAAACAACATGCGCTTTTTCGAATTTACGTAATTCATTTGTTTTTAAGTTCTACTAAATTAATATTCAGAAATAAACACTTATAGCTGGTATTGTCAAATTCCTATATGTATTTATAATATTTCCTTGATAGTAACATTAATAAAAATCATTAATACAATTAATTAAAGACATTTTATTCAAAAACTATCGAATTTTTAAAGCAGACTTAGACTTTCTGTTTCAAGGGAGATAATTAGATGAAAACTTCAATGTATTAATTTGGAAAATTTCACTCATTCTTCCAGAAATTACGTCATTGTGAGAGGAGCATCCACGTTGTTTATTTTTATTTTGGTTTACGCTTAAACCAGTACGTACACTTTTGTTGTCATATCATGCTTCCAGGAATTAACTCCTACTTTATCATTAAAAAATAACTATTTAATCCGGTCTATTAATTCTGTGTGGTATATTTTCATTCGTCATGATACATTCCTCCCAGGCATTATCTCTACTTTTCAGGGGAGGGGACATTATAATATACGTTCATTCCTCACGATACCATTCTTCCAGGATTACCTTCTTTTTTATATGGGGATAGTGTACTAAATATCCTGTTGTCCTGATGTCATGCTCCCAGGCATTAACTCTAACCTTTTGGGGGGAGGGGGGGGGTTCGCTTATTTCATTTGATTTTCGCACACATTTTGGATAAAATTAATCAATTAGTCTTAAATTGTATTTTTTTTCCCAAAATAAAATTCTGATTTATTTTTTAAAGACTTGAAATTAATTTGGAAAACTGCAGACTCATTCTTCCTTAAGTGATGTCATTGTAAGAGGGAAGGGGGGGGGGGGGGTATTGTAATTGTTTATTTTTATTTCAGTTTAAGCTTATTTTCGATTCTTTTGTAGACCAGAGGCGTGTACGTAACCTTTCGATTCTTTTGTAGACCAGAGGCGCATCCGCAATTATTTTATTGTGTAGGTAAACTTTTGATTCTTTTGTACACCAGAGACACGTCCGGAAACTTTTGATAAACTACGATTCTTTTGTACACCAGAGGCACGGTCGTAAACTTTCGATTCGTTTGTACACCAGAGGCATGGCTGTAAACTTTCAATTCTTTTGTAACAGGTGTACACCAGGTGATGCGGTAGCCTAGCAAAAAATGCGACCGACAAGGACCATTTATTTGCTAGTCTATTATATAAAGGAAAATCATCTTTCTGTGTCCGGCTCAAAGTCAGAAACTACACAAGGTACACTATCTAATCTTACATCATCATATTAAATGTGACCCATGACCTGCTTATGGTAAAAACAATACTGTAATATTCATTTATTTGAAGGTCGCCGGGGACCAAATTGGTGCATGGGGGTAAAAGAAATTACTTTTGTTTATTCTTAATAGTATTTGTTTCAAAAATAACACTGAAACAGTCAACTTTAATTTTTCCTTTCTTTCCATGATATTAAACCAATTGCCAGAGAAAGTGGGGCGGTCAGAGGTAGAGAGAGAAGTTAAAAAAAAAAAAGATGTTAAACACTTTCTGTAACTCTTCTATTTTGTTATCCATGACCCCCGGGCAATACTGGGTTTCCATGCTAATTTTAACGTATATAAAAGTGAAATTTCCCTTTTTTGGGGAACATTTTAGTCACACCAGAACCCTACAAAATTCATAAATGTAACATTTTTTTATAAATAACTTCTCTGTATATATTTGTGTATTACATATAAGCTATATCTCGTGGTCACTTTTGTTCAATTGTGAACCCAAAACCCAGATGAATATAAAGTGGCGTCCCCATTATTTTTAAGGGATAAATTTAGAATCAATAATTATTATATTTATATATAGGGCTTTAAGAGGCAAATTTATAAATACACCAACGGCCCTTCTATACTGCTATTTTTAATTGTTCATTACACTAAGGAAAGATAGAATCAATGATTATCATTTTTAAGGGACAAATCTAAATGTACACCAACGGCCCTTCTATACTGCTATTTTTAATTGTTCATTACACTAAGGAAAGATAGAATCAATGATTATCATTTTTAAGGGACAAATCTAAATGTACACCAACGGCCCTTCTATACTGCTATTTTTAATTGTTCATTACACTAAGGAAAGATAGAATCAATGATTATCATTTTTAAGGGACAAATCTAAATGTACACCAACGGCCCTTCTATACTGCTATTTTTAATTGTTCATTACACTAAGGAAAGATAGAATCAATGATTATCATTTTTAAGGGACAAATCTAAATGTACACCAACGGCCCTTCTATACTGCTATTTTTAATTGTTCATTACACTAAGGAAAGATCAATGATTATTATTTTTAAGGGACAAATCTAAATGTACACCAACGGCCCTTCTATACTGCTATTTTTAATTGTTCATTACACTAAGGAAAGATCAATGATTATTATTTTTAAGGGACAAATCTAAATGTACACCAACGGCCCTTCTATACTGCTATTTTTAATTGTTCATTACACTAAGGAAAGATCAATGATTATTATTTTTAAGGGACAAATCTAAATGTACACCAACGGCCCTTCTATACTGCTATTTTTAATTGTTCATTACACTAAGGAAAGATCAATGATTATTATTTTTAAGGGACAAATCTAAATGTACACCAACGGCCCTTCTATACTGCTATTTTTAATTGTTCATTACACTAAGGAAAGATCAATGATTATTATTTTTAAGGGACAAATCTAAATGTACACCAACGGCCCTTCTATACTGCTATTTTTAATTGTTCATTACACTAAGGAAAGATCAATGATTATTATTTTTAAGGGACAAATCTAAATGTACACCAACGGCCCTTCTATACTGCTATTTTTAATTGTTCATTACACTAAGGAAAGATCAATGATTATTATTTTTAAGGGACAAATCTAAATGTACACCAACGGCCCTTCTATACTGCTATTTTTAATTGTTCATTACACTAAGGAAAGATCAATGATTATTATTTTTAAGGGACAAATCTAAATGTACACCAACGGCCCTTCTATACTGCTATTTTTAATTGTTCATTACACTAAGGAAAGATCAATGATTATTATTTTTAAGGGACAAATCTAAATGTACACCAACGGCCCTTCTATACTGCTATTTTTAATTGTTCATTACACTAAGGAAAGATCAATGATTATTATTTTTAAGGGACAAATCTAAATGTACACCAACGGCCCTTCTATACTGCTATTTTTAATTGTTCATTACACTAAGGAAAGATCAATGATTATTATTTTTAAGGGACAAATCTAAATGTACACCAACGGCCCTTCTATACTGCTATTTTTAATTGTTCATTACACTAAGGAAAGATCAATGATTATTATTTTTAAGGGACAAATCTAAATGTACACCAACGGCCCTTCTATACTGCTATTTTTAATTGTTCATTACACTAAGGAAAGATCAATGATTATTATTTTTAAGGGACAAATCTAAATGTACACCAACGGCCCTTCTATACTGCTATTTTTAATTGTTCATTACACTAAGGAAAGATCAATGATTATTATTTTTAAGGGACAAATCTAAATGTACACCAACGGCCCTTCTATACTGCTATTTTTAATTGTTCATTACACTAAGGAAAGATCAATGATTATTATTTTTAAGGGACAAATCTAAATGTACACCAACGGCCCTTCTATACTGCTATTTTTAATTGTTCATTACACTAAGGAAAGATCAATGATTATTATTTTTAAGGGACAAATCTAAATGTACACCAACGGCCCTTCTATACTGCTATTTTTAATTGTTCATTACACTAAGGAAAGATCAATGATTATTATTTTTAAGGGACAAATCTAAATGTACACCAACGGCCCTTCTATACTGCTATTTTTAATTGTTCATTACACTAAGGAAAGATCAATGATTATTATTTTTAAGGGACAGATCTAAAAGTATATCACCGGCTCTTATATTCTACTATTTTCAATGTTCATTACACTAAGGGAAGATAGAATCAATGATTATTGTTTTGTTGACTTTCTCAGACAATTACAAAATGTGAACATTGGTAGAAATTTAACGTTGATTTCAAACACATACATTTGTTAAAAACAAATTACACAAGTCTTAACGTTTCATTCTCTATATTAATACGTTCTTCTAGATGTCCTTCCAAATTCTGATAGAGAATATTAAACAAAGCAGTGGGTTGCAGTTTTCTGTAATTAATTAAACTTTCCTTTTAAAACATGATAGTATCCACGGACCATTTGAGACGTGTAATGCTTCATGAGTTTAAAAATTTTTATTGAAGATGAATACTTGTATGATTTGCGGAAAGCTTCATTGCCAATTCTCCAACTGATACTGTACAGTTTTCTTTAAGTGATATCAGAAGGAGCTCTTCATCAAATTCAACTGGACACTCTGATCCATCTTCATTTACAAAGATAAAATTTCCATTTCTGAAGTTTATGTTATTTTCTGCACGTTTTTTCATTTGGGCATTCTTCGCCATAAGCTGAGTGAATATTTTGAGTCACCTCAGCTGCAGAGTTCCCTTTTTAAGCTCCTAAAGCATAATTTGCCTCAGATGCGCAGTGAATAATACTATCAGGTTTTAAGGGCTTTCAACAGTAGAAGTTTTAATACATTTTTTCTGTAAAATAAAATTTTCTAAAGTTAAATGTAACCAAATAGATATATACATGGTATATAAGTATTTAGTTCCATTTACTTCTGGGATTAACTAATCACTTCTTTGAATGACAACTCAGAATTGCAAGTCAACACATCTTTTAGAGATTTTTCTTTTTAAAAATGGGTATTTATTATTTTTGTTATAGGATGCAATCCTGGCACATTTGGTAAAGGATGTCTATTCAAATGTCATTGTGCAGACAATTTCCCATGCAAAATTACTGATGGCAAATGTGTGAATGATAACTGTGCATTTGGATACATGGGAGACAATTGTCAACAAGGTAAGACAAAAAGCTATTAGAATAAACGCACAAGTGGGTCTTGATATTTCTCAGAGCTAAATGATATTAAGCATGAAGTTTTGTAGCAGTCATAAACATTGACATCTGTTTTCCTCTGGCGGAGAGCAGCCCTAGTCGGGTTGTTTGATCAGACAAGGACCAATCAAACTACAAGGCATAGTAATTTCGACCAAACTTTTAGGGACTCCATGCTTATATTTTGCATGACGTTTCGGATTAATTCCAAATATGCACAAAGAAAGCTCCTAATTTCCTACCAAGCTAAATCATCTTAAAAATGGTAAGAAATTAAAATCGTTGTTTCCCAATGTGTCTTTGTATGACAGTCAAATGTTATCTCAGATTAAGATTAATTCCTAAGCAAAGAAATTCCAAGGATTTTTGTAGTAAAATTAAGATTACATTTTTCCTACACGATTTTTATTTTTAAAATCTATTACTTCCGAGGAAAGTTGTATACTTAGTGTATCCAATCTGTTCTTCTTTATATACGCAAGACATGGACTATGGATTCCAATTTCATAGCCTGTGTGAAATGAACTAACAGATTTATAATGGCAAAAATATATTTGTCAATGGAAGAGTTGGGGGTCATAGATGTGGAGAAAGTTATCCGAAGTAGAAGATTAAATGTGCAAAGGATGTCTTCAAAAGATCCAAGGAAATTAGGTTTAAGAGAGATAGGTGGTCCACAGAAAGTGGGTAGACCTCGAAGGGATTGGAAACAGTTGATGGCTGAAAACATGGGATGATTGGGATTGATGAATAAAAACGCGAGTGATGGAAAATTGTGGAGACAACGAATAAAGAAGTCTAACTTCGTCAAGGGAAAAAAGGACTTAAAACCAAGAAGAAAGAAAGAAGACTTAAATTGCATTTCTGGAAACCAGCAAATTTTTTCTTGAAAAAGTAAGAAGAATAGAAAGTTGATGAATAATGTGAAATGGTTTGGAAATCACTGACTTAGAGGAATATACTTATTGTTGTTTATTGGAACTACTTAGCTGGATTTATTACCACTTATTTGGACTTATTCGCATTTCTTACTGCTTTCCTGTATTTATCATTGCTGCAATTCAAAAAGGGTATATTTTCCCATTATCATATATATTTAGTCATACTTTATTTTCTGTACATTGACTTTCGTGTTTGATTGTTGTATAATTATGTTTATTGTAACCATATGTGCTCATTAACTCTTAACAATTGGCCCTGATAGTCTCTTTCTTTGTTCCACTAAAGTGATTCATAATTGTTACATATTAACTAGCAGGAATATGCTTTTAGAGTTAAGTGTAGACTGATTTGCCAGATATAAATTATCACTTGAGTACGATTAACCTTAGCTTCATATTTGCGAAGATGTCTCTGATTGGCTGAGTGTAATCATGTGACATAGTATGGAATTGAATTAGTATAGACGGTTGCAATTGAGAAATTAGTGAAGAAACAATGTAGCGTGAGAAAAACAAAAGCAACTCAGATAAGGACATGGATCCATAGGTAAGTGTAATAGAATATGTTAAGTGAGAATGTTGTGTTCACCATCCTCCTTCCATGAGTGTCTAGCAAGCTAGCTTACAGTAAAGTATCCAGACTGTTGCCATGAATCAGAGAGGCAAATAACACACATCCCTTTTAAAAGGCCAATAACATATATACCCAACCGTTAAAAGGCCAATAACATACATAACCCACCGTTAAAAGGCCAAAAACATGCATACCCCCGCCGTTAAAAGGCCAATAATATACATACTCCCACCGTTAAAAGGCCAATAAAATATATACCCAACCGTTAAAAAGCCAATAACATATATACCCAACTGTTAAAAGGCCAATAACATATATACCCAACCGTTAAAAGGCCAATAACATATATACCCAACCGTTAAAAGGGCAATAACATATATACCCAACTGTTAAAAGGCCAATAACATATATACCCAACCGTTAAAAGGCCAAAAACATACATAACCCGCCGTTAAAAGGCCAATAATATACATACTCCCACCGTTAAAAGGCCAATAAAATATATACCCAACCGTTAAAAAGCCAATAACATATATACCCAACTGTTAAAAGGCCAATAACATATATACCCAACCGTTAAAAGGCCAATAACATATATACCCAACCGTTAAAAGGGCAATAACATATATACCCAACCGTTAAAAGGGCAATAACATATATACCCAACTGTTAAAAGGCCAATAACATATATACCCAACCGTTAAAAGGGCAATAACATATATACCCCACCGTTAAAAGGCCAATAACATACGTACCTTACCGTTAAAAGGCCAATAACATACGTACCTTACCGTTAAAAGGCCAATAACATACGTACCTTACCGTTAAAAGGCCAATAACATACATACTCCCACCGTTAAAAGGCCAATAACATACATACTCCCACAGTTAAAAGGCCAATAACATACATACCCCACTGTTAAAAGGCCAATAACATACATACCCCTACCGTTAAAAGGCCAATAACATATACCCCCCCCCCCCCCGACCATTAAAAGGCAAATAATATACATAACATTAAAGTTGATGAATAGGCTGTACAACAGTATGTGATTTGAGGTTTGTTGTTTGTGGAAGGCATTACTTTTATGTAAATTTTTTTCTTTGATTTAAGATTTAAACATTATTATTTAAAACATGTTCAATTTACTCTCAATTCAGTTAACATGGATATAATTGTTCAACTTGTCTTTGGCTCCATTCTAGTAGTTGCCGTCATCATTGGAATTGTAATTGGCTTCGGGTAAGGTCTATATTTCTTTTTCTTTTCTTTAGACCATTTAAAAAAGTATAACTTATTTGAAACATCCACCTAAACACACAAATATTTGTATTGCTGACAGCAGTTTTGAGCTTGTATTTATTGCTTATGATATAAGAAAAAGTAGGTGAAACTTTCAGCTATTTTGTTATACTTATGCATATGAATTTATTAAAAAGTTCTGAAAATAAAAGAAAAAACGAACCCTACATTAAAAAAAAATAAACCAAACAACTCAGGATTATTATAGGTTTGTTTACAGATGCCACGTGTGTGTACGATGGTCAACCGGAAGAAACCGGTGCAGACCCAAATGCATTCCTCTCGTCTTGGCATTTTTCTGGGGTCCTTAAAACCTAATTGATCCAAAATTTCCATCATTAGGCCCCGATGACCATCTCATTGTGGAAAGGATCTCTTCTTCTATTCAACGCTGTTTTCCATCTACCATGCTGGGAGTAGCCTATACGACTCAACCTTTTTTCTCTTCTTTTTAAAAGGATGTTTTGCCCATCATCCAAAAGAATTCTATCATTTATGCATTTCTTTGTCAGTGTGGAGCTGACTATGTTGGTAAGACTACCAAAAGATTAGTAATATGAATATCTCAACATATCCCTCATGCTATTCGCATGCACAAGGGAATTAACAGGCACATGAATTTACCATTTGTAATCACTTGCTCAGTATAAATACTTGTTCGAACAGTTACTTCGATCAGTGCTTCTCCATTTTACATAGTGCTTGATCAAATCTTAATCTCAATATTCTTGAGGCAATCGTTATTAACACCTCTCGACCGAGCGTATGTAAACAAAAAAAGTTGAAACATAAGTTGGAGATTTTTCGTGATATAGATATAAATCCATCAATTAATTAGTTGAGAAATTAACCCCTAATTTTAAATTTTATTTCTTTAGTTTTTTCCCACTTACCTCTCAATTAATATCTCCGACATCTAAATTTCCATCCATTTCCTCAATCGACATTCTCTTAGTTTTTATTGGTATCATTTCTGACGTTTCTCTTCCGAAGAGGGTCAGACAGAAACGCCTTTAAGTGACTTTCTTACTTTTTCCTTTTTCAAACTCCTTTTCATTGATAAATTTTTCCTCTTGAGCTAATCCTACGTTTTTGCTGGACCAAGAATGTTATTTATATATATATATATATATTCGGGTTCGAGCCCTCCGACCAACATGAATTAACATCTACACTGAAGATTGCGGAAGCATGAAACATTGATGTCTGTAGGTAAAAATAATTAATATTTACTTTGGCAATATACAGTTGTCAAACAAACATTTTTCTTAGAAATTCTAATGCTTAAATTATTATGTGAACATGCGTTTCTCAACTGATTTTAATCATTTATTCAAATGGTACAGTTGCCAAACAAACATTTTTGTTAGAAATTCTAAATTAGAATAGTCGTTCTTTTTAACGTAAAACTGTTGAATTTTCGAATTGAATACAAAAAAGTCTAATTTTACTCTCCAGATTAATTAGGTAAACACAACCAAGTAGTAGAGTATTTGTTGCTTTGTGTTTTTTTGTTTGATTTGAACTCTTTAAAGATTTGAAAATTATACAAAAAATAATTGAAGAATTTAAGTATTACGAGGAGATAGCTTGGAGGGACTGGGCTTTTTGGTGTGAATCCTTGTCTCACACGTCTTCCATTTCATCGGGGCTTGCATTGGCACATTGCTCCAAGTTAACTCCTTAAGGCATTTCATCTGACTTTGGTGAATTTTCAAGCCTCTCTTGCATGTCGCACCGCGTCTGCATTTGTTAATTGTCGATTGGGCTGTTCCGTCTAATTCCGCTAAATTGTCCTGTTAAGATCCTTCTCCCCCTCCCAGGATCCCCTAAGGATATGGTGCATTCTGGTGTTTAGTAGCATTTTTTTTGGATGTTCCTCGCAGAGCATCCATGATGGATAGTTAACCTGCTCTGCCCCTCTACCTGTCTTTCTGGGATGCCATTTGTCTCTCCAATCCATTTTTCAGATACATTAATATTTATTTATAATTTATAATTTATATATATACATATATATATGGTTGCAACAAACTCGATATTGAGTATTGCCATCACTTGTTTATCCAATTCATACATGAGCATATCGAATATGGCTTTTCAAGCCTGCCAAACTCTTATACTGTCACAGTAATTGCAAACATGTTGTCTAGAGCCGAGATGCATCCAGGTTATTTTGTACTTCTGCTTCTGCCGAAAGAGTGTTTCAGACCATAAGATCAAGCTCGGTGCACATCTGTAAAAGTAAGAAAACGTTACTGTTACAGAGCTCCACACCATGCTTGCCCAGCACATTACAAGTCTCTCCATCCTTCCCTACTCATGCATTGGAGTTCCCAAGGATGACAAGTTTAGCTGCATGAGGAACCTTCAAGAATACTTGTTTGTTGAGAGATAAATAGAACACAAGTTTTTCATCTCTGAAATTCAAATTTGGAGCATAGACACTAATCAAGGTCAGTCAAGTATCTATTGTGCATCAAGGGCATCCTCAAGGACATAATACGATCACTAGAACCACATCGTAATTGCTCCAGCTTTGATGCAGTTGCTTTGCTAACAGCAAAACCAATACCACTCTTCTCTCTTGCAGCCTTCTGTCTTGTCACTCTAATATAGCGTGTACCCACCTAAAACCTCAGTAAAATCTCCCTCACCACTAAGTCTTGTTTCCAATAATGCCAACATATCTATATCGCAACGTTTCAGTTCTTTTGCAACAAATGCAAACTGCCATTCTTGACGGGGTTTAGTTGATTCAATGTCTAACAATGTTCAGACCCTCCAACAACCAACATTCATAGATCTAAGCCTTTTCGCAGTGGCAGAATAATAATCTGCCCTATACTTCAGTGCTGTGGGACATCTGCCCGGCCAGACCACTTCACCACAAGTTCTTGGACCCTTGTTATCATTGATTCGGACATTATTATCTTCAATCATTGACGGTGTTGCCTTTTTAGGTTTCGGACAACCAATGCACACAAGGTACAAACAGGTGTGAATATTGTATCAAACAATGAATGTGCATGAAATTATTTATAGTGACAAAAGGTCTTGCACGCAATCAATCCCACTCACTGAGCACCAAGGGCATTATATATTATATTAAATGTGCGGTCGTTTCTTAAGGCTTTTTTCCTATATACTTTAATAACACAAAATATATACCAAAATATTCCTTACTTCTGGAATAAAGTTATGTTTGAAAGTAATTATGTTTTAATTGTTCTAATTAGTCGTAATTTATAATTAACTGAACAAGTCACCCATCTCTCTCTCTCTCTCCTTAAGCTTTCTATGTATTTCTCTCACCCTCTCTCACTTTGTTGATTCTCTAATATTTCTTAATGTCTCTTTGAGCATTTAGAGAAAGAGTGACGAATGAGTCACCATTTATCAAGGCCAAAAACAACTCAAGGATAAAGTTAATGAAAAAGGCTTCTGTGTCAGTTTAATGATGAAGAATATTATGGGAGGATTGAAAGTGATTAATGGAATGAAAAAACAGTTTGATTACTTATGGGGACGGTTTTTGACAAGTATTTGTTAATATTAGACTTGAAGATTGTCATGTTGTAATCTGCAGGGGAGCAGTCCTGTGGTAATTCATTTTTATTTAAAAACTAATTGGGCTTGACCCGGAATGAATAAGAACCCCTGTGTACTCCTGCTTCCAGTTCTGAACCTCGATATTCGACAGTTTAAATGCTTTCAAATTTCGAAGTGTGACAAAGTAATCTATTCTTTTTCTTCAACTATTAAGAAAGGCTTAAAATGGCTGACTTGTTTATAAAGAACACAAAATGCATTGTAGTAGATTTAATTTTTTAATTGTTTTTGTTTAAATAGGATTTTTATAATTTTATTTTATACTATTGCTTTTTTATTTTAATAAATAATTGATTCATACTAAATAGAATATATAATGTGAGAGTAACGAAGATACGAGAAACACACACACATAAGAATTGGTCACATAATTTTATTAATATAGAAATAAGCGAATTGTATGACTTGTATGGAATATTGATGGTTTTTTTTTTTGTAAATTTTGTCTTTATTATTTTTTTAGGAGGAAAAAATTGAAGAAATTTTTTGATTGTAACACATCAAATTCTGCGAACAATGTCTCCATGGAAAGACTTGAGTAAGTAATTGTGGACGTCGGAAAGAGGATGAATATCATTCTAAAAATGAAATCAGTTTGTAAATAAAGACGAATGTGTCGATCTAATTTCTTATTTTCATCATTATTAGGAATAATAAAACTGCTCTACTATTAATACTAAACACTTATAAGCTCCAAAAATATTGGCCAGAATTGTATCAAATTTGGTAGGAAGCTTTAGGTATTCAAAACTATCATACGAATTTGAGGAAAAAGTGAGAACTTTCTGCTTATGACTTGCGAGCTTTCGGATTTGGTCAAAGTACCAATCGTTTGGGTGCAACTTCATGGACGGCTGCATTGCACCAAAAAGACCAGCAACAAGATTGAAGAATTGAATGGTGTGGTCATTCTGCTGTATCCAGCCTATAGTCCAGCAGTTGCTTCATCTAACTACGGGCTATCAATGAAGCATTTATGAAAGATCGTCAATTGTAATCTTTATTTCGAACAATAGTTGTTTTTTAATAAATACTTGCATAATAAATCATTTATTTTAACACGATGGCACACAATCTTTTCCTTCAACCTCATACTACTCTTGTTACTATTAATATTGTTTCAACAAAATACTAATAACCCTAAATAAGAGTAATGGTCTTTATTTTGAAGCACGAGACAGTTTTGTTTTTCTGGGGGTTGGCAGTCAGTTGGACCGGTGTGCCTCTCCATGCAAGATGAGCCCTTGGAACTCTTAGCCAAAGGATTATGCTGATTTGACTTCTGTTTTATTTGGCCGAGATAAAAGATCTCATATTGCAAGTCTGCTATTCGATCTAAAAAAAACGAGTACGATATGTAATCTCCAAAAACACTAAACATCTGTTAATTGTTTATAAACTGGTTTTGCTTGGAATGAGAATTCTTTGTTGCAGCACTGACTGAGTCGAATGGCAACCTTGCACCAGGCACAACGAGCGAGATAATCACGGACAGTGCAATGAACTCATGCATGTTTATTCAGGAAGTCATTCTTTGATGAAACAAAAGTCATCTAACTCCCCTAACCCCTTCATGAATTGCTTGAAGCCTTCACGGCAAAATTAACATTTTCAGTTTTCAGAGACAACTGTCATACTTTTACTTATTTGAAAAAAGCTGAACTCACATCTATGAGAATCTGCCTTTCCTGGATTTACAAAAAAGTGGAAAACTCACATTCCTGTATCATGAAACCATCCTTTTAGGCATTACCTCCTCCTGTGAAAGTTGTGTATGTCAACAAAAAATTTTCACTTAGCTGTTCAGTAGCAAACTGAACATTTACATTATATATACTAGCAAAAACATGTGACCAGAGGGGGGGGCATATTGCAAATTTTTTGCTAGCAATATTAATGATATCAATGTGAGTAACATACGTTGCTCTATTGCAGATTTTAAAAAAAAACACTTAATTTTTTTTTTTTTTTTTTTTAAATCTCACTCTAGTGTATTCGGATGATTTGGAACATGTGCGTTTAGCTAAGTAAACTAAGAGACTTATTCGTACCTATGTGCATAAGTGGGAATATTTTTCAATTCCATTAGACATTCTCAAAGACAGAACTTATGGGATGATAATGGAATTTAGTTTTGCTGAGAACATTTTTTATTTTTTTGTCTTTGCTGGATTGTAAAAATAAATGAGGATTTTATTTGAGGTTTTGTTTTACGGCATATCATCTCTTTTTAGATTATTTCATGCCGAATGATAATACCTATAATTACCAATTCATTGTATAAGCCTTATACTATAGCTATCAGCATGTACGTTACATATATCTGCATCCATGTATGTAAAACCAACATATATACAAGTATGTTATAGGAGAATAGTATTCAGCTGACAGCCCGGATGTAAATCTTAAGTGGAAACATAAAAGAAGTTGTTTTATTTGCTTTTTGTTTTTTGGTTAAGAGTAAAAAAAAAAAGACGTTTTCAAGTGTTGTCAGGTTTCAATAGGATCCAGTGGGTGGAGTTGTTAGGGTTAAGGATCCGGTGGGTGTAGTCGTATTAAATGTCACCTCTTTAACAAGTGTTAGGGTTAGGCTTAATAAAATGGATCATGAAATTAAGTGAAGGAAGGACAGCCGATCACATTAAAAATATACATGTAAGAAATTAGATTTTAGTATTGTTTTTCAATATGTCTTCTATGGTACGTCCTATCACCTCAGGGTTTTTATGGAAAGCACAAATGCGCAACATTTTTCAAACTATAGCTTTTTATAAGCCGAATCACCAAAGAAGCAAGCGAGCAAAGTGATTACGCATCGCTGAGTTTATCATTGTTTTCATCATTCAGTTGAGTTCATATTGCTGGTTTTTATTGCTGGTTTTTATTGCTGGTTTTCTCCAGTTGTTAGCAAAAGTTGATGCAAAATGTTGCACTCCTACTTTCAATGGTGATTGTAAATAACTTGTCATTCCCTTCAATTGTGTAATTAAACCATTATCCCTTTTCTATTAGATTTAACCATTATCCCTTTTCTATTAGATTTAACCATTATCCCTTTTCTATTAGATTTAACCATTATCTGTTTTCTATCAGATTGAACCATTATCTCTTTCTATGAAATTTAACCATTATCTCTTTCTATGAAATTTAACCATTATCTCTTTCTATCAAATTTAACCATTATCTCTTTCTATCAAATTTAACCATTATCGCTTTCTATGAACTTTAACCATTATCTCTTCTATTAGATTTAACAATTATCTCTTTCTATGAAATTTAACCATCATCAGTTTCTATTAGATTTAACCTTGATCACTGTCTATTAGATTAAACCTTGATCACTGTCTATTAGATTTAACCATGATCACTTTCTATTAGATTTAACCATCATCACTTTCTATTAGATTTAACCATCATCACTTTCTATTAGATTTAACCATCATCACTTTCTATTAGATTAAACCATCATCACTTTCTATTAGATTTAACCATGATCACTTTCTATTAGATTAAACCATCATCACTTTCTATTAGATTTAACCATCATCAGTTTCTATTAGATTTAACCATCATCAGTTTCTATTAGATTTAACCATCATCAGTTTCTATTAGATTTAACCATCATCACTTTCTATTAGATTTAACCATCATCACTTTCTATTAGATTTAACCATCATCACTTTCTATTAGATTTAACCATCATCAGTTTCTATTAGATTTAACCATCATCACTTTCTATTAGATTTAACCATCATCACTTTCTATTAGATTAAACCATCGTCTCTTTCTATTAGATTAAACCATCGTCTCTTTCTATTAGATTTAACCATCATCTCTTTCTATTAGATTTAACCATTCTCTTTCTATTAGATTTAATCATTGTCTCTTTCTATTAGATTTAACCATTGCCTCTTTCTATTAGATTTAACCATTGCCTCTTTCTATTAGATTTAACCATTGTCTCTTTCTATTAGATTTAACCATTGTCTCTTTCTATTAGATTTAACCATTGCCTCTTTCTATTAGATTTAACCGTTGCCTCTTTCTATTAGATTTAACTATTGTCTCTTTCTATTAGATTTAACCATTGTCTCTTTCTATTAGATTTAACCATTGTCTCTTTCTATTAGATTTAGCCATTGTCTCTTTCTATTAGATTTAGCGATTGTCTCTTTCTATTAGATTTAACCATTGTCTCTTTCTATTAGATTTAGCCATTGTCTCTTTCTATTAGATTTAACCATTGTCTCTTTCTATTAGATTTAACCATTGTCGCTTTCCATTAGATTTAACCATTGTCTCTTTCCATTAGATTTAACCATTGTCTCTTTTTATTAGATTTAAAAATTGTCTTTTTCTATTAGATTTAAGCCGAGGCTTCAGTTCTTCTGACCAACTCTGTCAAATCAGAACGTGGAAAACTAATTTGCTACACAAGAATTTGGTACCATGACTAGGATTAACGGAACGAAGACTAAAACCATGTCATAGTGAAATGCTTATCAAAGTAGTCCATGATGAGAACAGTGGAACAGAAACGTTACAAGCGAGATTGTTGACATTCACTCTACCAACAGAAAATGAGTACCAAGAAAAAATGGAAAATATAGTAAAATAAGTGCATGCTTAAACAACCGAAAGCTGGTAAGATAAGTCTTTTCACTTTTCTTTTACTTTTCAGTTATGTGTCCCTGATAAATTTGACGATAACACAGGATCTTGCAGGAATTTTGGAAGTGACTAATCCAAGGAATTTAATTTATTATTGGGCCATCCCATAAATTCTCTGAAATTTAATAAGTGAGAAAGTCTAATAGAGCTCAAAAATCCTTCTAAATCATATATATGTACCTGGACACATTTAACTTTTATGAAATTTTATTTTACAGAAACAATTAAAATTTCTCCTACTTAGGGCAGGTGAAGTTCTTATTAACTTTGGTAGAGATCTATCTACAGGCCTTCATCGGTCACGCTCGACCATAGGTGATGCATCCTTAGCCTAGTTGTTCTGACTCTGTTCGACTAGAGCAACACCGCTTGTGGCTGAAGAGACCGATGCTAGAGGGGTAGTCTCTGTCGCAAAGGTCACAAACGTGTGTTGTCCCTTGACTGCTTGCTTTGGTGCTCTCCTTTCTGCGTGCACACTTCTCTGCAGCAGCAGCATTTATCAGATGTTGGTTCAGAGTTTCCCTCCATCTTGAACGGTCATCTGCAACGCTCTCCCAGGACCCAATGTCAATCTGGATTGCCTCCATGTTGCACCTCACAACATCCTTGTATTGGAGTTGGGGCTGACCGATGGACCTCTTCTTAAATGCCAGCTATCCATACACGATGCTGTTTGGAATATGTTCATCTTCCATGAGATGGACATGGCCTAACCAGTCTACATTGCGTGTACATACTGGGAAGACTCATGCAGGACAGGACCTCTGTGTTGGATACCCTATCCTGCCAAGGATGCAGCGGAAGCTTCATAGGTGGAAGGTGTTGAGTCGCCACTGCAGTACAGCAGTGTGCTGATGATGCAGATGCTGTACACTGCCATCTTAGTCTTCATCGTCAGTTTGGAGTTCCTCCACATTTTGGACGTGAGATGAGCAAGCGTCATAGCTGCTTTCCCAATCCTCTTGTTGATTTCAATGTAAAGGGAGAGGTTGTTGGTTATGGTGGAGCACCGGTACCTGAACTGGTGAATTACATCAAGTTCATAGTCATCGATAGTGACGGCAGGTGGTACCTCGGTGTCTTTTCTCAGAATGTTAGTCTTATTCAGGCAAGCCCGAAATCTTTGCATGCCTTTGAAAAGTGGTCCATCAGTGCATGTAGTTCCTGCTGGGTGTGCATCACAACTGCTGCGTTGCAGCAAACAGCATGTCTCTGATGAGAACTGTGCATACCTTTGTCCTGCTGTGAGGCGGCCAAGGTGGAACAGCCCACTGTCTGATCTGGTATCAGATAGATTCCTCCATTGTAGTGCCAAAGGCATGCTTCAGCAGAACGTCAAAGATCCAGAAGAGTGTTGGCGGAAGACTCTGCTGCAGATATTGAAGGAGGTTGGAGGAGCTCCTGCAGAACTGGACTGCCCTCTTCATATTGGTGTGAAAGGACTCTATTATGCACTGCAACTTCAGTAAACGGCCAATCCTCAAGAGGATCTTGAACAGGCCGTCTCTGTTGACAAGGTCTAACGCCTTGGTGAGATCTATGAAGGCGATCTACAGAGGCATCTGCTGTTCTCTGCACTTCTTCTAGAGTTGGAGGAGGGAGATCATGTCTACCATTGATCTTTCCGCTCAGAACTTGCACTGTTATTCAAGGAAGACATGTTCTACCAGCTTCTGCAAATGGATCAGGATGACCCAAGCAAAGAATTTGCCGTCAATACTGATGAGAGAGATGCCTTTGTAGTTGTTACAGTCACTTCTCTCACTTCTCTCACTTTTCGTCTTGTAGAGAGTAATGATCTTGGCGTCCCTCATGTCCTGTGGTTCTCCCTCTTGGTAATATCACTCATGATGGTGTATGACAAGTATTTGTTGACGTTGGATTTGAAGACGACCCTGTTGTAGTCTGTAGGGGAACAGTCCTGTGATAATGTGTTCCACAGGTGGGGAGTTCTTGGAAAGAAACTCTGTTTAAAGTTAGGCTAATGGAAGAAGGAAAGGAAAGTTGTTTTTTTTAGTTTTGGTAGAGACAAATTCTTGCTATAATGTCTTACAAGGAGGAACCAGAGATTGGAGCTCAGTCGAACACTTATTAAGAATAGAGTAAAGTGAGACTAAGCTTCTGTGATGAAAGGGGCTTTAGAGGACAGAGGAGATCATCTCCCACTAGATTGCAAAGTCTAGAGTGAAAGTCAGTCCTAGAAGCAAAACAAGGGGCTTCCTCAAGGAGAGAGCGATTCATTTTGACTGGGACGAAACAAGGATCTGATCATTGGTGGTTCAAAGGAGAAAAAAAAAGGCTTAGTATTAAAGGTGTTAAAAGTAACATGCCGCTTTTTTTACCATTGCACCACATGCTCCAGATCAGAAAAGAGAGAATCAAGAAGATCTTGGTCACAAATGTTCTTTTAAGTGCTGCCATAGACAGTTGTGTCATCTCTATAGATGTAAACAATTGATCTCATGCAATATTACAGTCAGCAGTTGATCTTGCAGAATGAAATTCATATTGCTTGTCACTAAGTAGATTGTTTTTGCTGAGATGATGAACAATTTCTTAATTTATGACAGATTCAAGCAACTTATTCATGACACACACAAGACTGTTATTCGGTCTTTAATGAGATACAGAAAACTGATCAGCAATACTTTTAAATACTGGGCAGACCGAAAAAGTGTTCCAAGGAGATGGAAAGCATTTCTCCTTTAAGCTTTGTAAGGATAGAAGTAACTTACGGCAGCAGATTATTAAGCACAATGATTGGAATGTTGTTGGTCCAGTTGCCTTGGTTGCATCAAGCCTCTTGATAAGTTTGACAACGTCCCAGACAGATATATGGATATCACTTCGTCATGGGGGAAATTCTGGATGTAGCTGGTACTGATCATAAAAGGTGGAATTTTTTGGAGGGTATGAAACTCAATTCCAGTAATTAACCAATCAGATATATTGGAGGTGACACAGAACACAATCTTTCTGAAAATGAAACGCAGAGGAATTTCAGAGATGAAAGATCTAAAGTTATCCCAATCAGCCCTTGAGTATCGATACACTCTGCCGTGGAAAGGGACATCTGAGGTCTTGTTAAACTTGATGTTAATGAAACCAATTGAGTTATCGGAAGATCCCAGGGGAGATAGAACAGTAGATGTGCACTGTTTAGGGCAAGTTGTCAGGAAAAGATGAAGAATATTTGCAAAATGTCTGTCAGCATCAGGTACGCGAGTGGGTTTGTCAATAATCTGAGTCAGCTGATAAGAAATGGAAAAGACATGATAAAACCTTTCATCATCATCAGTTTTTTTGGAATAGACTAGCCATTCAACATTGTGAACATTAAAGTCACCACAGATATGAATGTTGGCAGAAGAATAAACAGACAGGAATGGGACGGTTTTTCAAATCAATTTTTTCAGAGATTTTCTCAATAATAGTAACTCTATTGTTAGGAGGACGAAAAATAAAAAAAGATAAAAGAAATACTGTGGACAAGAGCAACATAGAAACACATGAAGGGTAACTTAGGGTCTTCGTTTGAGAGGTCCCTACGATTTTAAAAACCGTCCCTAATGTAAGCACACATTCCATGGCAATTTTTGGGGTTCATGTTTAGAGATTATGTTAGAATAATCTGGAATCTTGTTGAAGTCTGCTTGCGAACAAAATTGGATAGGCTGTGATTTATCTACTAACATTGGGAGAAAGACGAACACATTGAGACCCAGTATTGTGCCATACTTATCTTGTTTCCAGGATGCATGTTTTTGAATGATGTTTCCCTTGAAGCTGAGGACTGCCTTGTGAAGATCATATCGGTGGATACTGAAATGAAAAAGGTTATCAACTGACATATAAGTGTCATATGAACAAGAAAGTAACACTGCATGTTTGCCTCACCATCTTACTTGTTACATCATTTTTTTGCACTGACCGGAAGTTTGTTTTTTTCAATCTGCTCCAAAACAAATATAATGATAACTCTTTGTTTAAATCTATTTTTAAATACATTTCAAAGTTTCTCATGGAAGGTAAATAACCTTTGTCATTCTTTATAAGACTTACATACAGATATTAATATTCATTTGAATATCTCATTTTAATAATGGTCAAACAACTATTTTCCAAAACACAGCAGTGATGAGAGGATCAACACAACCTGGGTTCACAACAAAATGCAGGTGTATAACGGTTTATGTATCCAACGGTAAGGCATAATTAAACACTAATATTTATTTGAATATCTCATTTTAATAATGGTCAAACAACTATTTTCCAAAATGAGAGGATCAACACACTTGCGTTTATCACCAACCTGGGTTCACAACGAACGGTTAATGTATCCAACGGTAAGGCATAATTAAACACTAATATTTATTTCAATATCTCATTTTAATAATGGTCAAACAACTATTTTCCAAAACACGCCAGTGATGAGAGGATCAACACACTTGCGTTTATCACCAACCTGGGTTCACAACGAAATGCAGGTGTATAACGGTTTATGTATCCAACGGTAAGGCATAATTAAACACTAATATTTATTTCAATATCTCATCGTATTTTCATAATAGTCAAATGACTATTTTCCAAAAACAGTTGCAAAAAAAAATTCTGCCCAAATATCTGCTTTTGACAATAGCTCAAATAATTTGTTCGATGACAATATTATTTCTAGCACAAATAACATAATATTAAAGCACAAAGTTCATCCAGTCATATTGTCAAATCTAATAACAATTTGTTTCAAAGCATTATAAACATTTAAATGAAAAGAAAAAAGGTTTTAGCTTTTTTTTAGTAATTCTATACATTTATCAAAATTAAAAATCTCCCCTTTCATTTCAATGGTGTTTTCCATCTCTTTATTCGATACTGATGAGTAGATGGCACATCATATGACTCTGTTATTGGGATTTATGTTCACAAAATTAGGATTTGTTAATTTTAGTTTTGTTACTCGGCTCAAGATAACTTAGGAAATCTAAAACTTATTGTTTTCTTGAATAAATATGAATTTTGGGTGGATTTTCAATTTGTTATCTTCATGAAATTTCCTTTTTAAATGCTATGCAACATGATAAGGTTTGAAGATAAAATATTTTTGATGTCGGTGAAAATTTTATAAATTTCCCCCATTGTGAAAAATGACCCCTAAAGTGAACAAGTGTACACCGTTCTGTGATGTCTACCCAAGTTTATGCTGCACATTTGGTTTGATTAGTCAACATTAAAATTTCCACATGGCTCTATGTTAAGACCATGAGGACGAGGAGACTGAAAATCGTGAATATATTAAAGAAACTGCTATGTTAGTCTAATTGTCTTCATTTTTGTCTATATAGATTGTGCCAAAGTCTGTCGTCATTACACTACTCATAAGACGTTTTGTTTTCTTTCTCAATTGGAATACTACATTTCATTTAAGAAAGGCAAAGTGAAAAAGACCCTTAAAAGTTGTAAAAAAGAGACTTTAAAGGCAAAAACACTTATCCCCATTTTTTTTCATTTCTGAACATTTGTTTTTACACGTTGAAGACAAATTGATAACTGTGTTTTATTTCATTTGATCTGTTTGTTTAATGTGTTTTTTGCATACATGGAGTACTCGGTGGTCAATCATTGATTGATTTAGACACATGGTCAACCATATAAAAAACATGACTCTGAAATTCACTTTCCCTTTTTTCGTCTGACAATTAAAGATGGCAACATGTTTGCCAAATCATCTTTCTTTTCCCTTTAATCTCCAAATTAAAAACATTAGCTGTCTACTGCTCTTCTTTTGTCCAGACGAACTCTGTAACGTGTGTTCATCTCCTCACCAAAACAAACCAATTCCATCAACATGCTCCTACACTTCTTCCTAAGTCCATCTTTTGCACATATAGTTATACTGTCAAGCCACGTGTATTAACCAGATTGACATGTGTGCATATTTCAGTGTATTACTTTTTTTTAAAACATATTTCACCCCAAACAAGGCAGGCCGCCACTGTAGATGTAAGGGGCTACTGAGAATAAGGGTGTAGGTTTTGGATGTCATCCTAAGTTGGAAGCTGTGTAGCAAGATGTCTGTTTACATTAGTTTTAAATCTCTGCATGTAGGTACAGTCGGGGAAACGGGGGGCAGGGAGGGAGTTCCAGAGGCTGGCAGCACAGGGAAAGAAGCTATTGAAGTAGAAGTGTATGATATATGTGTTCAGAGATGACCGTTAGGATATCCGCAGTAGATCGTGCTTGTCTAAATACATACTGGCAGTCAGAAAGAAGTTTAGCATTTACTAGATTGATTAAGGATTCAAAGATTTTAGCAAAGATCGGGAATAGACTGATTGGATGGTACTTCTGAGGATCAGTTCTATCTCCAGAATTTTTGAAGACTGGTACCACAGAGGCAATTTTCCAGCAATCGGGGAAGCAAGATTCAGCTAAGCATTTGTTGTAGAGTTTGGAAAGGACAGGGGTCATTTCTGCAGAGCATTTCTTTATTACTATTAGAGGTATAAGATCAGGTCCACAAGCTTTGGAAGTGTCAAGGTTTTTTAGGATGTCCTTGACCTGGGATGGGGTGATGACCAGGTTTTCAAGTGGGGCTTCAGTCCGTAATGGGAATTTGGGAAGGAGTGGTTTACTGAGTTAAAGTGGAGTTTAAGACAAAACGTTGGGATAGTAGTTCAGTTTTATCAGTTGCTGTGCAAACGACATCATTGTGGTTTGATAGTGGGGGAATTGTTAATTGTCCATTGTAGATTTTCCAGAAATCGCAAGTGCCTAGTTTCTGTGACTGAATGCATTTTTTTTTTGTTATCACTGTATACCTTCTCTTTGCTTTACCTATCACTACTTTACAATCATTTCTTGACTATAAATTTCTGTCTATTCGCAGTTGACTTATGGCGGATGGACTTTCGAAATGCTTGCTGCCGTCAGCAATGGCAGCTGCACATTTCGAGGTGAACCATTGAGGAGAGTGAGGTTTGCTGAAGAATTTTTGCATGGGGACATAGGCTTCAATGCCTTCTTTGACCCATTCGGTTAACTCATTTGCACACTGATCCGCAGAGAGTGAAAATGTTTCACTCCATGGGGCGTTGCTGATGTGATCTCTGAGGGATTCAAAATCAGCCTGCTCGTAGTATCTTGTTGTTTTGAGCAACGGTTCATCAGCTTTTGGACGACTTTTTAGGGTGATATGTATCATTAGAACAATGTGATCAGCATTCCCGAGTGGGCTATGAGCTTTCATCACACAAGTCTCGGGCAGTGAGGCCAAGAACAGGTCTAGAAGTGAAGCTTACTGGTCTACTCGATCAGGGATGCGGGTCGGGAAAACGACAGTCTGTGAAAGGGAGTGAGCTTAGGAGAAATTATACGTAGAGTTACCGGTTGCGTTAGTAAAGCTGGAGAATCACAACCAGTCACGGTGGTGTGCATTAAAATCCCCAAATACATTTATCTGGGCATTCGAGTCAATTGAGGGTGCTCTATCTATACTTTCAGAGACAGAGTTTAGCGGGGTACAGTCCTGGGTCGAAGGTGAACGGTATAAGAAATATAAGTAATTAACGCTGTAATGTAAAGTCAATCTAAACCATATGTAGCTTTGGTCATAACCTATATTCTCTAGTCAAGGGGAGGGAGGGTGTTCCGAACATAAACTCCTAGCCCGTGCATATGTTTGTCAAAGTCTTAACAGTAGAGTACAAGGTAGTCAGTCATGTGAAAGTGGTGAGTGGAGGTTAAGGATTGAAGGTTCGTTTCACTTAGTGCTAGGATATCCAGGGAGTTTGTCAGGAGAAAAGTTTTTACGTTGTTGATGGTTCTAAGTCCCCGGATATTTGTGAATGCGAGCCTCAAGTGCAGAGGCGAAGATGTTTTTTGTTGAGTGTCTGGTTTAGGTTATTTTATTTTGTAATTATATGTTTGTTTTGATATAGAGTGGGGTGCGCAAGGTGGGTGCTTGTTAAGTGCCACTAAGCTCACACAACCAGTCGATTAGTCGTAAGCTGGTCCATGGATGGGGTAGCCTCAGGGAAAGCCCACCAGGGATAACTGTAGGGTCCCTTTCCATGCGCGACATGGCACGTATAGCTACCCATGGTATTATACTACTGATGATAGAGCAGCTGTTCTTAGCACTACCTAAGAGTTTGAGCTCCTGTACTGTCAGTCGGAAACAGCAGCCAAACAAGCTGTCTAACCTGTACCCTCAACCTGTTGGAACAAGAGCGACCCAGACTGGTCATGAGTTAGTGACGAAAAAAATTTCCCCAAGTTGCGCAGAAACAGAGAAAGAGAAACGCCGTTCATTGTCCTAGTCAAGAAACAAGGCAAGGCGCTGGGTGCCTTTGAGGCGTCCCAGTGTTCCTCTGCGCCTGGCTAACAGACAGAGAAGGAGTGCAAAGGACCGGCGATAGGCAGAGTTC
>OY744535.1:70999509-71307009 GCA_963556195.1 Sepiola atlantica
AGGAGTGCAAAGGCCCGGCGATAGGCAGAGCTCATTTACTCCTTACGCAATTTTAGGTTTGCAAACCTGATATTTTGTTCGAGATTCCAGCTCTAGGAAGATTGTCGATCAGGACTAAGGAGGCCTTCCTCCCCAGCGGTTTGCTGCCACAACGTAAGGGATTAATAGTAAGGTTTTATTATCAGAGATTTCCTTCTCTTAGATAGGTGACCTGACAAGGTCTACAGGTCCAACACACCGAGAGGGGGATAGCCTACACCCGTGTGCTAGTCAGGTATTTCCGAGCCTCCGCATGTAAAACAAAAACGTATATGTATATATGTAGATAAGTTCACTGTACACTCCAGAGGGAACAAAAAGTTGAAGATAAGTTTCCCTCTCACAAGTAAGTACAAATAAGAGAAAGACAGCCATAACTTCAGGCCAGATCGTGAATTTAGGAATTACTTGAGTATGAAATCAATAGACAGACAATAAAACAGTATATATATATTTCCTCAAAATTCTTGATATATATATTTATATATATATCAAGAATTAAGTACATGTATATAATACACATTAACATTTAGAGAAAAGTAACATGTGAGTAACCAAAAAAAAAGTACTTAGCTTCACGTCCAGGGCAAATGAAAACTTTCGGGACCTTGCTTTGTCTGACTATCCTACTTGTAAGCATCAAAAAATCCTGTTATATTTTTAGGTTTCAGTTCTCTTTTGTTTATGTGTAAGAAAAATTAAGACACAGATAATTCTTAAATATGTAATATTTCCTTGAACTTTAAATGATTTATTGGTCCCCCATGTTAATTGGAAATAACTTTTTTTATCACTGATAGACAGGACTTTTTCCCTTTGTCTCCTAAAAGTATATTTGGATGGCAAAGTTATTAATGTATCAATGTCATTCAGATGTTTTGTTATCTTGATAATACCATTGGAGCAGAGGGAGGAACCGGCGCTAGTGTGATTGCAAGAATTAGGAGTGGATGGAGTAAGTTCAGGGAACTTCTGCCATTACTAACCAGCAGAGCATTACCACTGTCGACCAAAGGAAGAGTCTATCAGTCATGTGTATGCATTGTGATGATGTATGGAAGTGAAAACTTTCCAGTGAAGGTCATAAAAAAAATTTTCTTTTAAAATCTCTGTCTGAATAAATGAAATTTGACTAATATTTATACTTGTAGACATATTCACCAATATTTCCTTTCTCCTCCAAAATGTCCATAGATATTTTTCTTTACCGTCCTCGGAGTTAGGCAAAGGTCACACTTCTTAGGCCCATAGAACCTATTCAAATGCCCCTCCTCCGCTGCCAGATGACATATCTCAGCGAACCCCACTGACTTCTTTAGCAACACCCCATATCAAATCCTGCCTGTGGAAGTCTGATATTTAACAGTTTTGTTATAAATTGTTGTCTCAACCCATTCCACAATAAAAATGACGGAGATTAGAGATTTTCAAAAACATCAATCGAGCCTTGAAGAAATGCTTATACAATTCAGTCAAAATTCTACTTAAAATTACAGGACAGAAGACCGTATTACCCGGCCTTCGAACTAGGATCAAAGTGTAGTATCTCTTTTGCGCTTGTTCAGAGGAGGAGAACTCCTTTTTGTCTCAAGCAATTTTTTTTTATACCATCCAGAGTTCCCCTTTTTGGAAAGCTGGATATACCCCATATTAAAAACCAACCTTGTCTCTAATGTTGTCCTCATGGGGAGATGAATAAATATGGGCGCTTATGAAATTTTCATGATACATGGTCATGTCATAATAGAACCTCTCCCTATTTCTTTCTCTCTCTCTCTCTCTATTTCTTTCTCATTTAATTATTTACATCATTCGCCCTTTCACCCACCATCTAAATCATACATACATACACAGTCCTAAGAATTGTCTAAGTTATCGCCCTTGGACTTATTCTGGCCAACATTAGGGAGTGGGAAGTTGAGAAAACTTGTTTAATATTGGTGGATACTTTAGCTATTATAAGTATTACTTAACATATATTTGTTCAGGTGGATCTGAACTTGTGTAAACAGGATATATTCTAGACAGGAGGTCACGATGAGGTTATTAGATCAACACTGTCAGGAAATAAGCTGATTTTTCAAGAGAATAGGAAGCAATAATAATTAAGTGGAAGTAAATAATTACATAATTGTCAACAAGGAAACAACCCCTTGGGCGATGTAACATATATAGATTTGTGGATAGGGATCACCGCAAAATGGTTGCAATGGTAAAAACAAAAGCATTTTCTTTTAGTTTTCAAAAAGCTGTGCCAGTACCAATGATTACATAGGCATCAAGGCAGAAACGACCCCTTGGGAGCTATATAACATTTACTGTTTCTGGTGCCGTACACCAGGTTGTTTCCAAAGTGATACAGGTGATCTCCTTTGCCTGTTTAATTAATGTGATAAGCATGTCTGATGGCTTTTTGTCGTAGCTACACATTTTTCACCAGTTTTTGGCAGGATTGAACAATTGATGTTAAATGAGTTTTGTAAGTAAATAATTACACAATGAAACAACCCCTTGGGCGATGTGACATAGATTTGTGGACAGGGGTCACCGCAAAATGGTTGCAATGGTAAAAACAAAAGCATTTTCTTTTTTTCCTTTTAGTTGTTTTCACCAAAGTTATACAGTTAAACTTCTTTGCCTGTTTTTTTTTTTCAATTCTACTATCAGCTTAATATTATCCTCCTGCAATGTACTTGCATACATACTGTAATAGTTGTAAGTTGTCTCCATCTATTAGAACTCTTCACTGATATCACTCCAGAAATAGAAATGAGGCTTCATCCTCTCACATCATGGATGGCATGCAGTTGAGACTTGTAAAAACACGGCTAATGAGAGCATGAAGTGAACACTGCATGTTCTCTACATTCCTCACCTCCGTTATGTCAACACCCAACTCCCCATTTGTCACAGCTAAATTATGTTGACCCACTGGTTCTTATCAGATCACATAAGTTAAGCAACTTGAGTCTGGCCAATACTTAGATGGGTGACCATTTGGGAATACCAAGAGCCATAAACAAGCATTCCAACTAGATTTATAAATAGATATCAGCCTTACTGCAAATTATAACGGGTGACAGACTAGCATCCTGTGACAAGTATGGCTTAGTGGGCCATCTGTTCTGCTTTACACTATAAGACTAGGGATAAACCCCAAACTTGTTAGCTTTTAGGCTGATAAAGGGATGTTTAAGTAAATTATGACTCTGATACTGATTGGTCAATAAATGACGAATTTGATGCTGATTAGTCTATGAGTGACCACTCCGATGCCAATTGGCACAACAAATGATTCTTTCGATGCCGATTGGTCAATAACAAACACAGAACTTTACTATAATTTTTTGTATGTTTTAAAGAATGAGTCATGTGGATCTTTCCACTTGATGTATTCCCAATTCAGGTTTAATCTTACAGAATTAGAAAAGTGTTATTGAAAAGAACACTTAACGAATACTGGGAATTCTGTGAAGTGGCCAAGGAAAAAGTTATCCTTTTTATAGATTCACTTAAAGAAAGAAAGAAAAAGAAACACTTAACATTCATTTTCATATCGACAAGTGAGAAATGGCAGCATACCCATGCACACATATTGCATACACTCAGAATATATTCACACATACACAAGTATATATAAAGACACAAGCAACATATGTGTACAAAAACAAATATGTAAGTTAACACAAATCTAAATATACACACATAATATCTACTGCCACGAGCAGTTTTGTTTAGCTCAGTTGGTAGAACACTGGACGGTGACCACTGGGGTTCCAGTTTCGAATCTCGCTGGTTCTAGCCACACTGATGAGTCATAATAACGACGAAACATGTATCTGTGTGTAAAAATATTATCTATATATATATTATATATATATATATATATGTGTGTTAGGATGTTTTATATGCTTGTATATTTGCCTACATGTAAAGGATTCACTCCTAAACTGATCATTATGAATTTTGGAACACAGCTACTAGACATAAAGGGTCTAAATATGGGCTATATTTAGTTTTATGCAAAAGGAGTAAGAAGGGTGTGGAAGCCCTTCATGAAAATTCAGATACCTTTGATTTTTGTGAAATTTTAACAATAGCTATTAGACATCAATTAATAAATATCCCCCAAAATTCAGTTTCTTTGTAATATTTTAAAGGGTTTTTAGGGGGCATACGGTAGTGGCAGACTTAGAACAGTGTCCCCTAACCCCCCCCCCCCCCCAATTTTTTTTTCCTTTTTTTTTTTCCTTTTTTTGTTTAATAAATTAAGATCGGTTAGACGCCAAACTTAAAAAATTTTTAAAGTATATTTTCAAAGCGTCATTACGTTATTCAAGTTTATAGTGAAACAATTCCCCAATAGAACCGGTCGAAACCTTTAGATGTGAGGAGTTTAAAAATTTATTTAATTTGTGCACCATTTTTAACACCGAGTTAGCAAGGGTGTAAAAACGTTCATATCCACACACATTCCATGTGAAAAACAGCAAAAAAATTGAATGAAATTAAAGACGCAATGAAAGAAGAACATAAGTAATTATAAAATTAATTTGTTATTGTTAAAATAATTACATTGACGAATTATTTTTTATGTGTGCTGTTTCCAATATAGACCAATTAAGTCTATGATACTTAAATGTTCACACTTGTAGACTACGAAGTTTGACTTATTGTAGAGAAATGTATGTTCATAAAATGTTTGGTACTTATGCAGTTTACGGACCGTGTTATCGTCAGCACATTCTGGCAGCTTACGTAAACCGCCAAAGGTGCCGAACGAAAACTTTGTGTTTTTATGTTGAAAATGCTGGCCAATATTAAAACGCTAGCAATCACTAGTAATTAAGGGAAAAACATCTAAATAGAGATTAAAACAGTCATCGTATGGTTATTTAAGAAAAAAAAAAGATTTTTTTCTTGTTATGAAGACAATACAATGAAAAATGAATGGAAATATATGTAATTTTGTAAGAAACTTTAAAAATTAAGGAATAAAAATTAAAATCAAGGGAAAAAAAACACTCATCGTATGGTAAGTGTTATGACTAAATATTTATTGTCTAGCAAAGAAAATATAGTGCAACAACTGTTAACAAACAGTTTCTTTTTAATGATTTTTTGCTCTTGACAATTCTTTTTCAACCCTACCGACTAGGTTAGGGTGTTTTTTTGTTAGGGTTAGAGTGTTTTTTTTTCTGTTAGGGTTAGGGTGTTTTTTTGTTAGGGTTAGGGTGTTTTTTTTTCTGTTAGGGTTTGGGTGTTTTTTTCTGTTAGGGTTAGGGTGTTTTTCTGTTTGGGTGTTTTTTTTTTCTGTTAGGGTTTGGGTGTTTTTCTGTTAGGGTGTTTTTTTCTGTTAGGGTTAGGGTGGTTTTTTTCTGTTAGGGTTAGGGTCTTTTGTAAGCAGATTTTTTGTGGACTTAAGTGCAGACGACAGAAAAGAAGAAGGGCTAGAGGGAGTGGAAGGAAGCTGTGCACCTCCAAAAATACTTGTCCTTCAAATTATGTTTTCTTTTCAATTTGCATGTATGTACACATGTTCCCAACTCTTTTTTTCGCCTAACAGTTTCCTTTTTTTGAAAAAGTCAATAATTGCTTCAGGAAACTGAAGCATCTGTCCCAACTTAATTAGATTCATGCTGACTTGAAACAATTTTCAAAAATTGTCGACTTTTCCGCAATATTTTTATCCCGTTTGCCAATTGTCGATTGCTGTGATTTCACTGGCTAAGCAGTTCGGCACCTTCCAGCGGTTTACGTAACCTATCAGAATATGCCCGGTCCGTAAACTGCATAAGTAGTGCATATAAAATATCAATCAATTCTTTTGTAACAACAATTGAACCAAGATAGGAAAATGCATATTTAACGCACTTAGTCCAGTCATTGTTAAAAATGGCACACAAATAAAATTATATCATCTGAATTCATTTAAAGCAGCAAAATATTTTGTGTCTTTATTTCTGTTTACTTGTCATTAATCATTGCGTTTTTTGTGCTGTTTTTTAACATTTATATTCATTGCTTATTTTGAATTGATGTTTATTTATCCAATGTCAATGAGTAACAAATACCCAGTGCTGCTTCTTTTTCTAAATAATAAATAAGTCTTCTTTTTCGGTTATGTAGTAATTCATTACCAGATTCCTGACTCCATTTACAGATGTTGGCAGTAATTTATCAGATTTTCCCCTCTGATTGTTATAAAACGACACAAAGCATAGAAACCGTATTTAGGTTTTATTCGGCATAGTGAAGAAGTTAGTAAAAAACAGGAATATTTATAAGCAGGGGCAGTTGATTATTACACTGAAGGCAGGAGTGATAGGATGTTCACCGCAAACTCCGCTGCTATTAATTCCTGACTCCATTTGCAGATATTGGCGGTAATTTATAATATTTGCACCTCTGATAATGGAGATTTGTCTATATAAAATTGCTTTTGGCGATTAAATTGAAATAAAATCCATCCATTCGTGTCTGCTAACCTTGAAATCTTTTCATAGATTTCCTTGTTAAATTGTCTTCCATTTTTTTTGCCATTTTCACAGGAGGCTTCATCTTCATTTATCCAATGAGAAAACTTATTGAATGATGAAAGCTATTGTAAAATAAAGAGAAAATCTAGTTAGTGTTACTTTCTTCAAATAAATCTGGAACGGATTATTATTATGTATACTCAACGGGAAAGATCACCTGACGTACTGTGAATAAACTCTGTCAGTTTGAAATGACAAGGCGCTGATCTAAGGAATCGTCCACAAGAATTCATGGTCTTTTCACACTGTGCATTCAGCTTCATCTAAAATCTGCCTGACTGTAGTTACGATATTTATTCAAAGGAAAACAACGGAGAAATGTTTTATGAAAAGCGGAAACTACAAACATTAAAATTGGTTTCGATTTTAGTGATCATTATATGAAAACCAGTTTTATAAAATCAGTTTCAGAACCTAATATACATAAATAAAAACAAATTTCTCAAAATCAGAATGGAACCAAATTAAAACAGCACATATTGAACAAATAAAGGTCCCAATATCCTATAGGATAGAGCCTTATCAATAATAAATAATAATAAAATGTACTTAGCTTTAACAGGTTACTGCAGTTTCATGGTATCACCGATCATTAGACATATTCATTATGTATTATCCTTGTTCTGTTAACTGTGTTTCCTGTAAATAAAATTACATATCTCTTTAGTTGTAAAACCATTGTTTATTTCGTATTTAAGTCAGATTTGGCCAGACAAATTACTCTCCCAAGTAAGTCGTCAATCTGATTTTCTTCTCGATTTAAACTCCCAACTAACATTAGCTTTCTATACTAAAGTTCCATAGCCTCTCTGGAAAGCTCCACATATGCTAATGATGTCAGAACTTTCTTTACTAGGAACCTTCAATATAACACGGTATCTTGTACTATTGTCAGTAAGGTGTAGTACTTTATTATTTATGATTTTCGGACAAATTTATTCATCATGGTTGTCGTTATCACAACGTTTCAAACATTTTGTCCTTGTGTCTTCTTCAGGTGTTTTGAGAACCGTCATGGATCTGTGGACCAAACTCTTTATTAGAGCCTTAGGTGTGTACAGTTAGAATTTCAGATGAGAGTTAATCACATTCTGGATATCGGATGAAACAGAAAAATTTGGTCTTGTGACAATTCTTTCAGTTAATAAAGGAACTTCCTCATCCACAAAATAGAACTATTTTTTTAACTAGCAATTTGGTCTTGCCCCCAATTCAACCAGGCTCTTTTGTTCAAAATGCAGAGATTAAAAAAATATATATTCATGTCTTGCTTACAGCTTTGTTTTTATTCCAGTTGTAGTGGTGACTTCTGGAGTTGTTGGCCCTTATTGAATTGTGTTTCTTTGTAAGATCGGTGGGATTGCAGCTTGATTAAAAGATAAATGTTACGAAAAGAGTTGCTGTTACAGCGTATCTCATTTACGATGGGTAAGATAATATTTTCGTTATAATTGCCACTGGAAGGGAGATTGTCAAAAAAAAATTGTCCCTTTATTCACTTACATCATAAAAATTAAAATTATTGAAATTTTGATTAAATTCAAAGAATAACGATATTGTCTGCATCATCCTGGTCTGAATTCATAAACAAAGGAAGTATTCATATGAAGTTTTTAAGTGGATAGACATTTTTAAAGTGGAATTTGAATAGAGCTGTGTATTTTGTTGACAGTTTGAACACGGATATTGGCTTATTGTTAAAATGAAGAGAGATTTCTAAATGTTCATTTCCCAACACACACTGACCCAAATAACCACGAGGGTGTTGTTACTGACAAGTTTATAATGCCTTTAAAGATGTCCTTTCTCGGTATTTTATTTATGTTTTGTTTATTCAAAAAAGTTCAAACTGCTGGAGACGGTAAGTTAATCTTTATTATATCCTTATGTTTGGCTTTTGCTAATTAATGTTAAAATTTATATTTGGATAATCCCTATTTTTTTTCAGTCTGCTTATTTCACTTTTTATATCTGAAGATGCTGACGGCTTTGAGATAAAGTCTCAATATTAATCGGATAGCATTTGTGTTTTGAATTTTATACAAAAAAAAACAGGAAATAATGTAATATTTTTGAATTCTAATAATGGACATTTACAGTTTATGAATGTATAGAGTGTATAAACAAGCATATAAACACACACATATATATAAAATAATATATATAAAATAATATATATAGTAAGTTGTGACTAATAAATTTATAACATTATTTCAGTTCCAAGAATTCAAGATCAACAATTGTATATATATTAGAAGAATACCTGTCTCAGAACGGGTTAAATGAATTCCCTAAATAGAACAATTTTGCATCACTTTTATGTCTCCTTGCGAAGATTCAAATACAGATATAATGCTACTAAATATTATGTCTAGAATCCTTATTCCAATTTTGATCAACATCCATTACATGATTTTGATTCTAGAAAATGTCTAAAATTTTAGGGGTCTTAAAAAATTGAAATCCACAGAATGTTGCTTAATTGACGTCTAATGACCATGGATCAAATTCAATGCAAATCTTATATATTTGAATTTTTAAATGGAAGGTTGTGTCCATTTTATGCCCCTTTAAAATCACTTTAAATCCCATGGATGTATGATTTTAAGGTGTATTTTATATCTACCTAGGACTTACTCTAGCTACTAACCAATCAGATTCGTTGGTTTTATTACTCCCTCCTAAGCTATTTTTTCTATTAGGCAAATGGATCAAATTAACAAAAGGTGACCGTACTCTGACACGTGGGCACTGAAATAATTTTTCTGTTCATTTTAGATTTATTTTTTAGTTATAATATTTGTATTTATTTAAAATTTTTATTTAAACATTTTTTATTTTATTAGTTATTGTAAAGTAAAGTCATTGCAGAGATTTACACTGACATATCTAAAGATAAAATCCACATTATTAAAAAAGTGTCGATCGGTTTTGATTAATAATAATGATCAATGGATAAAGGCTATAATGACAAATTCCTTCGATTTGGCAATGTGGGTCTTTTACTCTGCAGAGGCATCAGAATTTGTATGTCTATATATTCTGTACACCCTCATAAATATATTTAATACTACTGATATCAACCTATATTGAGATGATGGATTCGCTATTATAAAGGACTCTAACAAGCTCAAGAATGAAAACTTAAAAAAAAATTGTATATATGGAAATTAAAAAATTAGGCGTAAGAGTTAGACTTAGCTAACATAAAGTTAACTAACTTTTTAAATGTCATTTTCAAATTAGATAAAAATACACACAAGCCATATTTAAAAGATAATGTTAACCCAATATACATGAACCCAAAGTTCAACCATTCCTCATCAATCATAAAACATATTCCTTTTATCGAACATAAGCTTAGTAATAAGTCTAGTAACAAAAAGGTATTTAATAATTTAATTAATATTTATAACACAACTCTAAAAAATAGTGGGTGTAATAATATGGAAATTAAATATAAGCAATAAGATACAAATAATAATAGAAATTGAAGAAAGAGAAATATAATTTGGTTCACCCCACTGTATAACCAGATGCTAAAAAAAGTAAACTTGGTAAGAAATTCCTACATCTTATCAAAATAACATTTTTGCTTAATTAATCCCTTACATAAAATATTCACTGGTGCTACCAGTTCAGGCTGTCTGAAGATACCCGCTTCCTGACCTAAAATGCATTGTTTTTTCCTTTTCCCTTTTCAAAACTCTCATGTTCTGTAAATCCAAAAACAAGCATTTTCTTCTACAAAACAACCAAACCAACCACCATGAATAAATATTTGAAGATATAAAGAACTTGAAGCATAAAAACTTTTACCAAAATGACTGGATTCTCCATTAAATAATCCGAAAAGGGTTGATATGCCATTAGACAAAACAACCAAACATAAAATGTTCAATGAAAGTTAATTAAATTGTCCTATACTTGCTTACAGATTTTGTAGCTCATTATTGAACCATTACTGACCTCAAAGAAAGCAGGCGATCACCTATAGTTGAATGGAACAATATTAAGATGGGACACGACATGGAAATATTTAGATGATTCGTGTATATTATGCTTGAACGAGAAACTAGAAATGTTAAAGATTCCAAAACATTACTAAGTCATAACAGCAAAATAGCCACTAATTGTATACATAGAATAAATTTTACTTTGAGATAACTACTGAACATTTTTTTCAAATAAATACAAATATCATAACGAAAAAATAAATCTCAAATGGTGATAGGTAAAAAAAAGAACAGGTAAATTGTTTTAGTTCCCATATGTCAGAGTATGGTCACCTTTTGTTAATTTGACCGATTTAAAAGTGGGGAGCACCAACACCCCTCTCAAACAAAGTGATTGGCACCCATTAAGTGATAGAAATACATAAGTTGGAAGGGAGTAATAAAACCAAGGAATCTGATTGGTTAGTAACTAGAGTAAGCGCTAGTTAGATATAAAAGAACCTTAAATCATACATCTCTGTAATTACCCTGATGATTTCCCCCGGGAATGAGACATAATCGTTTCTGTATAGCTTACTTGCAATAAATATATTTTCATACAACTGTATGTACATATATATATATATGGAAAATTAGCTTATGGGATAGTGGATAAGCAAGGCCACATGCTAGTAGAAATAAAAACACATTAAAGTTAGACTAAGATATTTCGGTCGATTCGTTCGACCATATTCATTTAATAAAAGAGAAGTATATACAGTTGTATATATTGCTTATCCACTATTCCATAAACTAATTTTTCATTTGTCTGAAATTTTAATTTCATATTTACTCCCTAATATATATATATATATCTATATATGTAAAAATAAAAATGGAATAAAGAATAAGCAATTCAACAACTAACAAAAATAAACTCAAAAACTCATGTTGTAAAGTTCCACCGAGATATTTCGGCCATGGATACGACCATTTTCGATCAGTTAATAAACTTTATTTCAACTTTATATCTATATATATATATATATATATATATATATATATACATATATATATGTGTGTATATCTAGGCAGCATCTTTTCTTGAAGACAAGTATTGTTAAATATAACAGACAACTTATGTCTGGATATTCTTTCATAGATCCTTTCTATTGTCCGAATCAGAATCTTAGTTTGGGGGAGGGGGATTAGCTGATGAATATGCCATAGTTTTCATTTGTGTCCCAAGTACTTTCAGACCAATCCGGGTCCATCTTCAGAGTAATGAGGTGAATCAGGTAAAGACCACGTGTTTGTATTATAGATGGTTTTATATAATAAGTACAAAACTATAGTCAGCATTATAGACATGTTTGAATATTATTGCTGGTATTGAAGTTAATTCTGTTAATTACGTTTTTTTTTGGTTTTTATATATAGGGCTTCTAATATATGGATTTTATGTTTGTTAGTACTATATTCTTCTGGATTTTCTTCCACATTAAAAACTGACCTTGTGTCAAACTCTGCCCTTGTGGGTAAACCAGTAAATAGGAATAAACAAACACAAACAGTACATGTTTACCAAATGAGATGTAGATGGTGAAATTATATTGTTAGATACAGATATTGATGAATGAAAGAAACAACAGGAATAAAGCATAGTTTCTGTTGTGATGCTGCACTTAGTCTATTCTGGTGAAACTATATTGTTAGATACAGATATTGATGAATGAAAGAAACAATAGGAATAAAGCATAGTTTCTGTTGTGATTCTGCAGTTAGTCTATTCTGGTGAAATTATATTGTTAGATACAGATATTGATGAATGAAAGAAACAACAGGAATAAAGCATAGTTTCTGTTGTGATGCTGCCCTTAGTCTATTCTGGTGAAATTATATTGTTAGATATTGATTAATAAACGAAAACATAAGAATAAAGCATAGTTTCTGTTGTGATGCTGCACTTAGTCTATTCTGGTTCAACAATATTGTTAGATACAGATATTGATGAATGAAAGACACAACAGGAATAAAGCATAGTTTCTGTTGTGATGCTGCACTTAGTCTATTCTGGTGAAATTATATTGTTAGATACAGATATTGATGAATGAAAGAAACAATAGGAATAAAGCATAGTTCCTGTTGTGATTCTGCACTTAGTCTATTCTGGTTAAATTATATTGTTAGATACAGATATTGATGAATAAAAGAAACAATAGGAATAAAGCATAGTATCTGTTGTAATGCTGCACTTAGTCTATTCTGGTGAAACTATATTGTTAGATACAGATATTTATGAATGAAAGAAACAATAGGAATAAAGCATAGTTTCTGTTGTGATTCTGCACTTAGTCTATTCTGGTGAAACTATATTGTAAGATACTTATATTCATGAATGAAAGAAACAAAAGGAATAAAGCATAGTTTCTGTTGTGATGCTGCACTTAGTCTATTCTGGTGAAACTATATTGTTAGATACAGATATTCATGAATGAAAGAAACAATAGGAATAAAGCATAGTTTCTGTAATGATTCTGCACTTAGTCTATTCTGGTGAAACTATATTGTTAGATACAGATATTGATGAATGAAAGAAACAATAGGAATAAAGCATAGTTTCTGTTGTGATGCTGCACTTAGTCTATTCTGGTGAAATTATATTGTTAGATACAGATATTGATGAATGAAAGAAACAATAGGAATAAAGCATAGTTTCTGTTGTGATTCTGCACTTAGTCTATTCTGGTGAAACTATATTGTTAGATACAGATATTGATGAATGAAAGAAACAACAGGAATAAAGCATAGTTTCTGTTGTGATGCTGCACTTAGTCTATTCTGGTGAAACTATATTGTTAGATACAGATATTGATGAATGAAAGAAACAATAGGAATAAAGCATAGTTTCTGTTGTGATTCTGCACTTAGTCTATTCTGGTGAAATTATATTGTTAGATACAGATATTGATGAATGAAAGAAACAACAGGAATAAAGCATAGTTTCTGTTGTGATGCTGCACTTAGTCTATTCTGGTGGAACTATATTGTTAGATACAGATATTGATGAATGAAAGAAACAATAGGAATAAAGCATAGTTTCTGTTGTGATTCTGCACTTAGTCTATTCTGGTGAAACTATATTGTTAGATACAGATATTGATGAATGAAAGAAACAATAGGAATAAAGCATAGTTTCTGTTGTGATTCTGCACTTAGTCTATTCTGGTGAAATTATATTGTTAGATACAGATATTGATGAATGAAAGAAACAATAGGAATAAAGCATATTATCTGTTGTGATTCTGCACTTAGTCTATTCTGGTGAAATTATATTGTTAGATACAGATATTGATGAATGAAAGAAACAATAGGAATAAAGCATAGTTTCTGTTGTGATTCTGCACTTAGTCTATTCTGGTGAAACTATATTGTTAGATACAGATATTGATGAATGAAAGAAACAACAGGAATAAAGCATAGTTTCTGTTGTGATGCTGCACTTAGTCTATTCTGGTGAAACTATATTGTTAGATACAGATATTGATGAATTTAAGAAACAATAGGAATAAAACATAGTATCTGTTGTAATGCTGAACTTAGTCTATTCTGGTGAAACTATATTGTTAGATACAGATATTGATGAATGAAAGAAACAATAGGAATAAAGCATAGTATCTGTTGTGATGCTGCACTTGGTCTATTCTGGTGAAATTATATTGTTAGATACAGATATTGATGAATGAAAGAAATAATAGAAATAAAGCATATTATCTGTTGTAATGCTGCACTTAGTCTATTCTGGTGAAATTATATTGTTAGAGACAGATATTGATGAATGAAAGAAACAACAGGAATAAAGCATAGTATCTGTTGTGATGCTGCACTTAGTCTATTCTGGTGAAACTATATTGTTAGATACATATATTGATGAATGAAAGAAACAATAAGAGTAACGCATAGTATCTGTTGTGATGCTACACTTAGTCTATTCTGGTGAAACTATATTGTTAGATACAGATATTGATTAATGAAAGAAACAATAGGAATAAAGCATAGTTTCTGTTGTGATGCTGCACTTAGTCTATTCTGTGAAACAATATTGTTAGATACAGATATTGATGAATGAAAGAAACAATAGGAATAAAGCATAGTTTCTGTTGTGATGCTGCACTTAGTCTATTCTGTGAAACAATATTGTTAGATACAGATATTGATGAATGAAAGAAACAATAGGAATAAAGCATAGTTTCTGTTGTGATGCTGCTCTTAGTCTATTCTGTGAAACTATATTGTTAGATACAGATATTGATGAATGAAAGAAACAATAGGAATAAAGCATAGTTTCTGTTGTGATGCTGCACTTAGTCTATTCTGGTGAAATTATATTGTTAGATACAGATATTGATGAATGAAAGAAACAATAGGAATAAAGCATAGTAGCTTTTGTGATGCTGCACTTAGTCTATTCTGGTGAAACTATATTGTTAGATACAGATGTGGATGAATGAAAGGAACAACAGGAATAAAGCCTAGTTTCTGTTGTGATGCTGCACTTAGTCTATTCTGGTGAAATTATATTGTTAGATACAGATATTGATGAATGAAAGAAACAATAGGAATAAAGCATAGTTTCTGTTGTGATTCTGCACTTAGTCTATTCTGGTGAAATTATATTGTTAGATACAGATATTGATGAATGAAAGAAACAACAGGAATAAAGCATAGTTTCTGTTGTGATGCTGCACTTAGTCTATTCTGGTGGAACTATATTGTTAGATACAGATATTGATGAATGAAAGAAACAATAGGAATAAAGCATAGTTTCTGTTGTGATTCTGCACTTAGTCTATTCTGGTGAAACTATATTGTTAGATACAGATATTGATGAATGAAAGAAACAATAGGAATAAAGCATAGTTTCTGTTGTGATTCTGCACTTAGTCTATTCTGGTGAAATTATATTGTTAGATACAGATATTGATGAATGAAAGAAACAATAGGAATAAAGCATAGTTTCTGTTGTGATTCTGCACTTAGTCTATTCTGGTGAAATTATATTGTTAGATACAGATATTGATGAATGAAAGAAACAATAGGAATAAAGCATAGTTTCTGTTGTGATTCTGCACTTAGTCTATTCTGGTGAAACTATATTGTTAGATACAGATATTGATGAATGAAAGAAACAACAGGAATAAAGCATAGTTTCTGTTGTGATGCTGCACTTAGTCTATTCTGGTGAAACTATATTGTTAGATACAGATATTGATGAATTTAAGAAACAATAGGAATAAAACATAGTATCTGTTGTAATGCTGCACTTAGTCTATTCTGGTGAAACTATATTGTTAGATACAGATATTGATGAATGAAAGAAACAATAGGAATAAAGCATAGTATCTGTTGTGATGCTGCACTTGGTCTATTCTGGTGAAATTATATTGTTAGATACAGATATTGATGAATGAAAGAAATAATAGAAATAAAGCATATTATCTGTTGTAATGCTGCACTTAGTCTATTCTGGTGAAATTATATTGTTAGAGACAGATATTGATGAATGAAAGAAACAACAGGAATAAAGCATAGTATCTGTTGTGATGCTGCACTTAGTCTATTCTGGTGAAACTATATTGTTAGATACATATATTGATGAATGAAAGAAACAATAAGAGTAACGCATAGTATCTGTTGTGATGCTACACTTAGTCTATTCTGGTGAAACTATATTGTTAGATACAGATATTGATTAATGAAAGAAACAATAGGAATAAAGCATAGTTTCTGTTGTGATGCTGCACTTAGTCTATTCTGTGAAACAATATTGTTAGATACAGATATTGATGAATGAAAGAAACAATAGGAATAAAGCATAGTTTCTGTTGTGATGCTGCACTTAGTCTATTCTGTGAAACAATATTGTTAGATACAGATATTGATGAATGAAAGAAACAATAGGAATAAAGCATAGTTTCTGTTGTGATGCTGCTCTTAGTCTATTCTGTGAAACTATATTGTTAGATACAGATATTGATGAATGAAAGAAACAATAGGAATAAAGCATAGTTTCTGTTGTGATGCTGCACTTAGTCTATTCTGGTGAAATTATATTGTTAGATACAGATATTGATGAATGAAAGAAACAATAGGAATAAAGCATAGTAGCTTTTGTGATGCTGCACTTAGTCTATTCTGGTGAAACTATATTGTTAGATACAGATGTGGATGAATGAAAGGAACAACAGGAATAAAGCCTAGTTTCTGTTGTGATGCTGCACTTAGTCTATTCTGGTGAAATTATATTGTTAGATACAGATATTGATGAATGAAAGAAACAATAGGAATAAAGCATAGTTTCTGTTGTGATGCTGCACTTAGTCTATTCTGGTGAAACTATATTGTTAGATACAGATATTGATGAATGAAAGACACACAGGAATAAAGCATAGTTTCTGTTGTGATGCTGCTCTTAGTCTATTCTGTGAAACTATATTGTTAGATACAGATATTGATGAATGAAAGAAACAATAGGAATAAAGCATAGTTTCTGTTGTGATGCTGCACTTAGTCTATTCTGGTGAAATTATATTGTTAGATACATATATTGATGAATGAAAGAAACAATAAGAGTAACGCATAGTATCTGTTCTGATGCTACACTTAGTCTATTCTGGTGAAACTATATTGTTAGATACAGATATTGATTAATGAAAGAAACAATAGGAATAAAGCATAGTTTCTGTTGTGATGCTGCACTTAGTCTATTCTGTGAAACAATATTGTTAGATACAGATATTGATGAATGAGAGAAACAATAGGAATAAAGCATAGTTTCTGTTGTGATGCTGCACTTAGTCTATTCTGTGAAACAATATTGTTAGATACAGATATTGATGAATGAAAGAAACAATAGGAATAAAGCATAGTTTCTGTTGTGATGCTGCTCTTAGTCTATTCTGGTGAAATTATATTGTTAGATACAGATATTGATGAATGAAAGAAATAATAGAAATAAAGCATAGTATCTGTTGTAATGCTGCACTTAGTCTATTCTGGTGAAACTATATTGTTAGATACAGATATTGATGAATGAAAGAAACAATAGAAATAAAGCATAGTTTCTGTTGTGATTCTGCACTTAGTCTATTCTGGTGAAACTATATTGTTAGATACAGATATTGATGAATGAAAGAAACAACAGGAATGAAGCATAGTTTCTGTTGTGATGCTGCACTTAGTCTATTCTGGTGAAATTATATTGTTAAATACAGATATTGATGAATGAAAGAAACAATAGGAATAAAGCATAGTTTCTGTTGTGATGCTGCACTTAGTCTATTCTGGTGAAACTATATTGTTAGATACAGATATTGATGAATGAAAGACACAACAGGAATAAAGCATAGTTTCTGTTGTGATGCTGCACTTAGTCTTTTCTGGTGAAATTATATTGTTAGATACAGATATTGATGAATGAAAGAAACAATAGGAATAAAGCATAGTTTCTGTTGTGATTCTGCACTTAGTCTATTCTGGTGAAATTATATTGTTAGATACAGATATTGATGAATGAAAGAAACAATAGGAATAAAGCATAGTTTCTGTTGTGATTCTGCACTTAGTCTATTCTGGTGAAATTATATTGTTAGATACAGATATTGATGAATGAAAGAAACAATAGGAATAAAGCATAGTTTCTGTTGTGATTCTGCACTTAGTCTATTCTGGTGAAACTATATTGTTAGATACAGATATTGATGAATGAAAGAAACAACAGGAATAAAGCATAGTTTCTGTTGTGATGCTGCACTTAGTCTATTCTGGTGAAACTATATTGTTAGATACAGATATTGATGAATTTAAGAAACAATAGGAATAAAACATAGTATCTGTTGTAATGCTGCACTTAGTCTATTCTGGTGAAACTATATTGTTAGATACAGATATTGATGAATGAAAGAAACAATAGGAATAAAGCATAGTATCTGTTGTGATGCTGCACTTGGTCTATTCTGGTGAAATTATATTGTTAGATACAGATATTGATGAATGAAAGAAATAATAGAAATAAAGCATATTATCTGTTGTAATGCTGCACTTAGTCTATTCTGGTGAAATTATATTGTTAGAGACAGATATTGATGAATGAAAGAAACAACAGGAATAAAGCATAGTATCTGTTGTGATGCTGCACTTAGTCTATTCTGGTGAAACTATATTGTTAGATACATATATTGATGAATGAAAGAAACAATAAGAGTAACGCATAGTATCTGTTGTGATGCTACACTTAGTCTATTCTGGTGAAACTATATTGTTAGATACAGATATTGATTAATGAAAGAAACAATAAGAATAAAGCATAGTTTCTGTTGTGATGCTGCACTTAGTCTATTCTGTGAAACAATATTGTTAGATACAGATATTGATGAATGAAAGAAACAATAGGAATAAAGCATAGTTTCTGTTGTGATGCTGCACTTAGTCTATTCTGTGAAACAATATTGTTAGATACAGATATTGATGAATGAAAGAAACAATAGGAATAAAGCATAGTTTCTGTTGTGATGCTGCTCTTAGTCTATTCTGTGAAACTATATTGTTAGATACAGATATTGATGAATGAAAGAAACAATAGGAATAAAGCATAGTTTCTGTTGTGATGCTGCACTTAGTCTATTCTGGTGAAATTATATTGTTAGATACAGATATTGATGAATGAAAGAAACAATAGGAATAAAGCATAGTATCTTTTGTGATGCTGCACTTAGTCTATTCTGGTGAAACTATATTGTTAGATACAGATGTGGATGAATGAAAGGAACAACAGGAATAAAGCCTAGTTTCTGTTGTGATGCTGCACTTAGTCTATTCTGGTGAAATTATATTGTTAGATACAGATATTGATGAATGAAAGAAACAATAGAAATAAAGCATAGTTTCTGTTGTGATGCTGCACTTAGTCTATTCTGGTGAAACTATATTGTTAGATACAGATATTGATGAATGAAAGAAACAATAGGAATAAAGCATAGTTTCTGTTGTGATGCTGCACTTAGTCTATTCTGGTGAAACTATATTGTTAGATACAGATATTGATGAATGAAAGACACACAGGAATAAAGCATAGTTTCTGTTTTGATGCTGCACTTAGTCTATTCTGGTGAAATTATATTGTTAGATACAGATATTGATGAATGAAAGAAACAACAGGAATAATGCATAGTTTCTGTTGTGATTCTGCACTTAGTCTATTCTGGTGAAATTATATTGTTAGATACAGATATTGATGAATGAAAGAAATAATAGAAATAAAGCATAGTATCTGTTGTAATGCTGCACTTAGTCTATTCTGGTGAAACTATATTGTTAGATACAGATATTGATGAATGAAAGAAACAATAGAAATAAAGCATAGTTTCTGTTGTGATTCTGCACTTAGTCTATTCTGGTGAAACTATATTGTTAGATACAGATATTGATGAATGAAAGAAACAACAGGAATGAAGCATAGTTTCTGTTGTGATGCTGCACTTAGTCTATTCTGGTGAAATTATATTGTTAAATACAGATATTGATGAATGAAAGAAACAATAGGAATAAAGCATAGTTTCTGTTGTGATGCTGCACTTAGTCTATTCTGGTGAAACTATATTGTTAGATACAGATATTGATGAATGAAAGACACAACAGGAATAAAGCATAGTTTCTGTTGTGATGCTGCACTTAGTCTTTTCTGGTGAAATTATATTGTTAGATACAGATATTGATGAATGAAAGAAACAATATGAATAAAGCATAGTTTCTGTTGTGATTCTGCACTTAGTCTATTCTGGTGAAACTATATTGTTAGATACAGATATTGATGAATGAAAGAAACAATAGGAATAAAGCATAGTATCTGTTGTAATGCTGCACTTAGTCTATTCTGGTGAAATTATATTGTTAGATACAGATATTGATGAATGAAAGACACAACAGGAATAAAGCATAGTTTCTGTTGTGATGCTGCACTTAGTCTTTTCTGGTGAAATTATATTGTTAGATACAGATATTGATGAATGAAAGAAACAATAGGAATAAAGCATAGTTTCTGTTGTGATGCTGCACTTTGTCTATTCGGGTGAAATTATATTGTTAGATACACATATTGATGAATGAAAAAAACAACAGGAATAACTCATAGTTTCTGTTGTGATGCTGCCCTTAGTCTATTCTGGTGAAATTATATTGTTAGATATTGATTAATAAATGAAAACATAAGAATAAAGCATAGTTTCTGTTGTGATGCTGCACTTAGTCTATTCTGGTTAAACAATATTGTTAGATACAGATATTGATGAATAAAAGAAACAATAGGAATAAAGCATAGTATCTGTTGTAATGCTGCACTTAGTCTATTCTGGTGAAACTATATTGTTAGATACAGATATTGATGAATGAAAGAAACAATAGGAATAAAGCATAGTTTCTGTTGTGATTCTGCACTTAGTCTATTCTGGTAAAATTATATTGTTAGATACAGATATTGATGAATGAAAGAAACAATAGGAATAAAGCATAGTTTCTGTTGTGATTCTGCACTTAGTCTATTCTGGTGAAATTATATTGTTAGATACAGATATTGATGAATGAAAGAAACAATAGGAATAAAGCATAGTTTCTGTTGTGATGCTGCACTTAGTCTATTCTGGTGAAATTATATTGTTAGATACAGATATTGATGAATGAAAGAAACAATAGGAATAAAGCATAGTTTCTGTTGTGATTCTGCACTTAGTCTATTCTGGTGAAATAATATTGTTAGATACAGATATTGATGAATGAAAGAAACAACAGGAATAAAGCATAGTTTCTGTTGTGATGCTGCACTTAGTCTATTCTGGTGAAACTATATTGTTAGATACAGATATTGATGAATGAAAGAAACAATAGGAATAAAGCATAGTTTCTGTTGTGATTCTGCACTTAGTCTATTCTGGTGAAATTATATTGTTAGATACAGATATTGATGAATGAAAGAAACAACAGGAATAAAGCATAGTTTCTGTTGTGATGCTGCACTTAGTCTATTCTGGTGGAACTATATTGTTAGATACAGATATTGATGAATGAAAGAAACAATAGGAATAAAGCATAGTTTCTGTTGTGATTCTGCACTTAGTCTATTCTGGTAAAATTATATTGTTAGATACAGATATTGATGAATGAAAGAAACAATAGGAATAAAGCATAGTTTCTGTTGTGATTCTGCACTTAGTCTATTCTGGTGAAATTATATTGTTAGATACAGATATTGATGAATGAAAGAAACAATAGGAATAAAGCATAGTTTCTGTTGTCATTCTGCACTTAGTCTATTCTGGTGAAATTATATTGTTAGATACAGATATTGATGAATGAAAGAAACAATAGGAATAAAGCATAGTTTCTGTTGTGATTCTGCACTTAGTCTATTCTGGTGAAACTATATTGTTAGATACAGATATTGATGAATGAAAGAAACAACAGGAATAAAGCATAGTTTCTGTTGTGATGCTGCACTTAGTCTATTCTGGTGAAACTATATTGTTAGATACAGATATTGATGAATTTAAGAAACAATAGGAATAAAACATAGTATCTGTTGTAATGCTGCACTTAGTCTATTCTGGTGAAACTATATTGTTAGATACAGATATTGATGAATGAAAGAAACAATAGGAATAAAGCATAGTATCTGTTGTGATGCTGCACTTGGTCTATTCTGGTGAAATTATATTGTTAGATACAGATATTGATGAATGAAAGAAATAATAGAAATAAAGCATATTATCTGTTGTAATGCTGCACTTAGTCTATTCTGGTGAAATTATATTGTTAGAGACAGATATTGATGAATGAAAGAAACAACAGGAATAAAGCCTAGTTTCTGTTGTGATGCTGCACTTAGTCTATTCTGGTGAAACTATATTGTTAGATACATATATTGATGAATGAAAGAAACAATAAGAGTAACGCATAGTATCTGTTGTGATGCTACACTTAGTCTATTCTGGTGAAACTATATTGTTAGATACAGATATTGATTAATGAAAGAAACAATAGGAATAAAGCATAGTTTCTGTTGTGATGCTGCACTTAGTCTATTCTGTGAAACAATATTGTTAGATACAGATATTGATGAATGAGAGAAACAATAGGAATAAAGCATAGTTTCTGTTGTGATGCTGCACTTAGTCTATTCTGTGAAACAATATTGTTAGATACAGATATTGATGAATGAAAGAAACAATAGGAATAAAGCATAGTTTCTGTTGTGATGCTGCTCTTAGTCTATTCTGTGAAACTATATTGTTAGATACAGATATTGATGAATGAAAGAAACAATAGGAATTAAGCATAGTTTCTGTTGTGATGCTGCACTTAGTCTATTCTGGTGAAATTATATTGTTAGATACAGATATTGATGAATGAAAGAAACAATAGGAATAAAGCATAGTATCTTTTGTGATGCTGCACTTAGTCTATTCTGGTGAAACTATATTGTTAGATACAGATGTGGATGAATGAAAGGAACAACAGGAATAAAGCCTAGTTTCTGTTGTGATGCTGCACTTAGTCTATTCTGGTGAAATTATATTGTTAGATACAGATATTGATGAATGAAAGAAACAATAGAAATAAAGCATAGTTTCTGTTGTGATGCTGCACTTAGTCTATTCTGGTGAAACTATATTGTTAGATACAGATATTGATGAATGAAAGAAACAATAGGAATAAAGCATAGTTTCTGTTGTGATGCTGCACTTAGTCTATTCTGGTGAAACTATATTGTTAGATACAGATATTGATGAATGAAAGACACACAGGAATAAAGCATAGTTTCTGTTTTGATGCTGCACTTAGTCTATTCTGGTGAAATTATATTGTTAGATACAGATATTGATGAATGAAAGAAACAACAGGAATAAAGCATAGTTTCTGTTGTGATTCTGCACTTAGTCTATTCTGGTGAAATTATATTGTTAGATACAGATATTGATGAATGAAAGAAATAATAGAAATAAAGCATAGTATCTGTTGTAATGCTGCACTTAGTCTATTCTGGTGAAACTATATTGTTAGATACAGATATTGATGAATGAAAGAAACAATAGAAATAAAGCATAGTTTCTGTTGTGATTCTGCACTTAGTCTATTCTGGTGAAACTATATTGTTAGATACAGATATTGATGAATGAAAGAAACAACAGGAATAAAGCATAGTTTCTGTTGTGATGCTGCACTTTGTCTATTCGGGTGAAATTATATTGTTAGATACACATATTGATGAATGAAAAAAACAACAGGAATAACTCATAGTTTCTGTTGTGATGCTGCCCTTAGTCTATTCTGGTGAAATTATATTGTTAGATATTGATTAATAAATGAAAACATAAGAATAAAGCATAGTTTCTGTTGTGATGCTGCACTTAGTCTATTCTGGTTAAACAATATTGTTAGATACAGATATTGATGAATAAAAGAAACAATAGGAATAAAGCATAGTATCTGTTGTAATGCTGCACTTAGTCTATTCTGGTGAAACTATATTGTTAGATACAGATATTGATGAATGAAAGAAACAATAGGAATAAAGCATAGTTTCTGTTGTGATTCTGCACTTAGTCTATTCTGGTAAAATTATATTGTTAGATACAGATATTGATGAATGAAAGAAACAATAGGAATAAAGCATAGTTTCTGTTGTGATTCTGCACTTAGTCTATTCTGGTGAAATTATATTGTTAGATACAGATATTGATGAATGAAAGAAACAATAGGAATAAAGCATAGTTTCTGTTGTGATGCTGCACTTAGTCTATTCTGGTGAAATTATATTGTTAGATACAGATATTGATGAATGAAAGAAACAATAGGAATAAAGCATAGTTTCTGTTGTGATTCTGCACTTAGTCTATTCTGGTGAAATAATATTGTTAGATACAGATATTGATGAATGAAAGAAACAACAGGAATAAAGCATAGTTTCTGTTGTGATGCTGCACTTAGTCTATTCTGGTGAAACTATATTGTTAGATACAGATATTGATGAATGAAAGAAACAATAGGAATAAAGCATAGTTTCTGTTGTGATTCTGCACTTAGTCTATTCTGGTGAAATTATATTGTTAGATACAGATATTGATGAATGAAAGAAACAACAGGAATAAAGCATAGTTTCTGTTGTGATGCTGCACTTAGTCTATTCTGGTGGAACTATATTGTTAGATACAGATATTGATGAATGAAAGAAACAATAGGAATAAAGCATAGTTTCTGTTGTGATTCTGCACTTAGTCTATTCTGGTAAAATTATATTGTTAGATACAGATATTGATGAATGAAAGAAACAATAGGAATAAAGCATAGTTTCTGTTGTGATTCTGCACTTAGTCTATTCTGGTGAAATTATATTGTTAGATACAGATATTGATGAATGAAAGAAACAATAGGAATAAAGCATAGTTTCTGTTGTCATTCTGCACTTAGTCTATTCTGGTGAAATTATATTGTTAGATACAGATATTGATGAATGAAAGAAACAATAGGAATAAAGCATAGTTTCTGTTGTGATTCTGCACTTAGTCTATTCTGGTGAAACTATATTGTTAGATACAGATATTGATGAATGAAAGAAACAACAGGAATAAAGCATAGTTTCTGTTGTGATGCTGCACTTAGTCTATTCTGGTGAAACTATATTGTTAGATACAGATATTGATGAATTTAAGAAACAATAGGAATAAAACATAGTATCTGTTGTAATGCTGCACTTAGTCTATTCTGGTGAAACTATATTGTTAGATACAGATATTGATGAATGAAAGAAACAATAGGAATAAAGCATAGTATCTGTTGTGATGCTGCACTTGGTCTATTCTGGTGAAATTATATTGTTAGATACAGATATTGATGAATGAAAGAAATAATAGAAATAAAGCATATTATCTGTTGTAATGCTGCACTTAGTCTATTCTGGTGAAATTATATTGTTAGAGACAGATATTGATGAATGAAAGAAACAACAGGAATAAAGCCTAGTTTCTGTTGTGATGCTGCACTTAGTCTATTCTGGTGAAACTATATTGTTAGATACATATATTGATGAATGAAAGAAACAATAAGAGTAACGCATAGTATCTGTTGTGATGCTACACTTAGTCTATTCTGGTGAAACTATATTGTTAGATACAGATATTGATTAATGAAAGAAACAATAGGAATAAAGCATAGTTTCTGTTGTGATGCTGCACTTAGTCTATTCTGTGAAACAATATTGTTAGATACAGATATTGATGAATGAGAGAAACAATAGGAATAAAGCATAGTTTCTGTTGTGATGCTGCACTTAGTCTATTCTGTGAAACAATATTGTTAGATACAGATATTGATGAATGAAAGAAACAATAGGAATAAAGCATAGTTTCTGTTGTGATGCTGCTCTTAGTCTATTCTGTGAAACTATATTGTTAGATACAGATATTGATGAATGAAAGAAACAATAGGAATTAAGCATAGTTTCTGTTGTGATGCTGCACTTAGTCTATTCTGGTGAAATTATATTGTTAGATACAGATATTGATGAATGAAAGAAACAATAGGAATAAAGCATAGTATCTTTTGTGATGCTGCACTTAGTCTATTCTGGTGAAACTATATTGTTAGATACAGATGTGGATGAATGAAAGGAACAACAGGAATAAAGCCTAGTTTCTGTTGTGATGCTGCACTTAGTCTATTCTGGTGAAATTATATTGTTAGATACAGATATTGATGAATGAAAGAAACAATAGAAATAAAGCATAGTTTCTGTTGTGATGCTGCACTTAGTCTATTCTGGTGAAACTATATTGTTAGATACAGATATTGATGAATGAAAGAAACAATAGGAATAAAGCATAGTTTCTGTTGTGATGCTGCACTTAGTCTATTCTGGTGAAACTATATTGTTAGATACAGATATTGATGAATGAAAGACACACAGGAATAAAGCATAGTTTCTGTTTTGATGCTGCACTTAGTCTATTCTGGTGAAATTATATTGTTAGATACAGATATTGATGAATGAAAGAAACAACAGGAATAAAGCATAGTTTCTGTTGTGATTCTGCACTTAGTCTATTCTGGTGAAATTATATTGTTAGATACAGATATTGATGAATGAAAGAAATAATAGAAATAAAGCATAGTATCTGTTGTAATGCTGCACTTAGTCTATTCTGGTGAAACTATATTGTTAGATACAGATATTGATGAATGAAAGAAACAATAGAAATAAAGCATAGTTTCTGTTGTGATTCTGCACTTAGTCTATTCTGGTGAAACTATATTGTTAGATACAGATATTGATGAATGAAAGAAACAACAGGAATGAAGCATAGTTTCTGTTGTGATGCTGCACTTAGTCTATTCTGGTGAAATTATATTGTTAAATACAGATATTGATGAATGAAAGAAACAATAGGAATAAAGCATAGTTTCTGTTGTGATGCTGCACTTAGTCTATTCTGGTGAAACTATATTGTTAGATACAGATATTGATGAATGAAAGACACAACAGGAATAAAGCATAGTTTCTGTTGTGATGCTGCACTTAGTCTTTTCTGGTGAAATTATATTGTTAGATACAGATATTGATGAATGAAAGAAACAATAGGAATAAAGCATAGTTTCTGTTGTGATTCTGCACTTAGTCTATTCTGGTGAAATTATATTGTTAGATACAGATATTGATGAATGAAAGAAACAATAGGAATAAAGCATAGTTTCTGTTGTGATTCTGCACTTAGTCTATTCTGGTGAAATTATATTGTTAGATACAGATATTGATGAATGAAAGAAACAATAGGAATAAAGCATAGTTTCTGTTGTGATTCTGCACTTAGTCTATTCTGGTGAAACTATATTGTTAGATACAGATATTGATGAATGAAAGAAACAACAGGAATAAAGCATAGTTTCTGTTGTGATGCTGCACTTAGTCTATTCTGGTGAAACTATATTGTTAGATACAGATATTGATGAATTTAAGAAACAATAGGAATAAAACATAGTATCTGTTGTAATGCTGCACTTAGTCTATTCTGGTGAAACTATATTGTTAGATACAGATATTGATGAATGAAAGAAACAATAGGAATAAAGCATAGTATCTGTTGTGATGCTGCACTTGGTCTATTCTGGTGAAATTATATTGTTAGATACAGATATTGATGAATGAAAGAAATAATAGAAATAAAGCATATTATCTGTTGTAATGCTGCACTTAGTCTATTCTGGTGAAATTATATTGTTAGAGACAGATATTGATGAATGAAAGAAACAACAGGAATAAAGCATAGTATCTGTTGTGATGCTGCACTTAGTCTATTCTGGTGAAACTATATTGTTAGATACATATATTGATGAATGAAAGAAACAATAAGAGTAACGCATAGTATCTGTTGTGATGCTACACTTAGTCTATTCTGGTGAAACTATATTGTTAGATACAGATATTGATTAATGAAAGAAACAATAAGAATAAAGCATAGTTTCTGTTGTGATGCTGCACTTAGTCTATTCTGTGAAACAATATTGTTAGATACAGATATTGATGAATGAAAGAAACAATAGGAATAAAGCATAGTTTCTGTTGTGATGCTGCACTTAGTCTATTCTGTGAAACAATATTGTTAGATACAGATATTGATGAATGAAAGAAACAATAGGAATAAAGCATAGTTTCTGTTGTGATGCTGCTCTTAGTCTATTCTGTGAAACTATATTGTTAGATACAGATATTGATGAATGAAAGAAACAATAGGAATAAAGCATAGTTTCTGTTGTGATGCTGCACTTAGTCTATTCTGGTGAAATTATATTGTTAGATACAGATATTGATGAATGAAAGAAACAATAGGAATAAAGCATAGTAGCTTTTGTGATGCTGCACTTAGTCTATTCTGGTGAAACTATATTGTTAGATACAGATGTGGATGAATGAAAGGAACAACAGGAATAAAGCCTAGTTTCTGTTGTGATGCTGCACTTAGTCTATTCTGGTGAAATTATATTGTTAGATACAGATATTGATGAATGAAAGAAACAATAGAAATAAAGCATAGTTTCTGTTGTGATGCTGCACTTAGTCTATTCTGGTGAAACTATATTGTTAGATACAGATATTGATGAATGAAAGAAACAATAGGAATAAAGCATAGTTTCTGTTGTGATGCTGCACTTAGTCTATTCTGGTGAAACTATATTGTTAGATACAGATATTGATGAATGAAAGACACACAGGAATAAAGCATAGTTTCTGTTTTGATGCTGCACTTAGTCTATTCTGGTGAAATTATATTGTTAGATACAGATATTGATGAATGAAAGAAACAACAGGAATAAAGCATAGTTTCTGTTGTGATTCTGCACTTAGTCTATTCTGGTGAAATTATATTGTTAGATACAGATATTGATGAATGAAAGAAATAATAGAAATAAAGCATAGTATCTGTTGTAATGCTGCACTTAGTCTATTCTGGTGAAACTATATTGTTAGATACAGATATTGATGAATGAAAGAAACAATAGAAATAAAGCATAGTTTCTGTTGTGATTCTGCACTTAGTCTATTCTGGTGAAACTATATTGTTAGATACAGATATTGATGAATGAAAGAAACAACAGGAATGAAGCATAGTTTCTGTTGTGATGCTGCACTTAGTCTATTCTGGTGAAATTATATTGTTAAATACAGATATTGATGAATGAAAGAAACAATAGGAATAAAGCATAGTTTCTGTTGTGATGCTGCACTTAGTCTATTCTGGTGAAACTATATTGTTAGATACAGATATTGATGAATGAAAGACACAACAGGAATAAAGCATAGTTTCTGTTGTGATGCTGCACTTAGTCTTTTCTGGTGAAATTATATTGTTAGATACAGATATTGATGAATGAAAGAAACAATATGAATAAAGCCTAGTTTCTGTTGTGATTCTGCACTTAGTCTATTCTGGTGAAACTATATTGTTAGATACAGATATTGATGAATGAAAGAAACAATAGGAATAAAGCATAGTATCTGTTGTAATGCTGCACTTAGTCTATTCTGGTGAAATTATATTGTTAGATACAGATATTGATGAATGAAGGACACAACAGGAATAAAGCATAGTTTCTGTTGTGATGCTGCACTTAGTCTTTTCTGGTGAAATTATATTGTTAGATACAGATATTGATGAATGAAAGAAACAATAGGAATAAAGCATAGTTTCTGTTGTGATGCTGCACTTTGTCTATTCGGGTGAAATTATATTGTTAGATACACATATTGATGAATGAAAAAAACAACAGGAATAACTCATAGTTTCTGTTGTGATGCTGCCCTTAGTCTATTCTGGTGAAATTATATTGTTAGATATTGATTAATAAATGAAAACATAAGAATAAAGCATAGTTTCTGTTGTGATGCTGCACTTAGTCTATTCTGGTTAAACAATATTGTTAGATACAGATATTGATGAATAAAAGAAACAATAAGAATAAAGCATAGTATCTGTTGTAATGCTGCACTTAGTCTATTCTGGTGAAACTATATTGTTAGATACAGATATTGATGAGTGAAAGAAACAATAGGAATAAAGCATAGTTTCTGTTGTGATTCTGCACTTAGTCTATTCTGGTGAAATTATATTGTTAGATACAGATATTGATGAATGAAAGAAACAATAGGAATAAAGCATAGTTTCTGTTGTGATGCTGCACTTAGTCTATTCTGGTGAAATTATATTGTTAGATACAGATATTGATGAATGAAAGAAACAATAGGAATAAAGCATAGTTTCTGTTGTGATTCTGCACTTAGTCTATTCTGGTGAAATAATATTGTTAGATACAGATATTGATGAATGAAAGAAACAACAGGAATAAAGCATAGTTTCTGTTGTGATGCTGCACTTAGTCTATTCTGGTGAAACTATATTGTTAGATACAGATATTGATGAATGAAAGAAACAATAGGAATAAAGCATAGTTTCTGTTGTGATTCTGCACTTAGTCTATTCTGGTGAAATTATATTGTTAGATACAGATATTGATGAATGAAAGAAACAACAGGAATAAAGCATAGTTTCTGTTGTGATGCTGCACTTAGTCTATTCTGGTGGAACTATATTGTTAGATACAGATATTGATGAATGAAAGAAACAATAGGAATAAAGCATAGTTTCTGTTGTGATTCTGCACTTAGTCTATTCTGGTAAAATTATATTGTTAGATACAGATATTGATGAATGAAAGAAACAATAGGAATAAAGCATAGTTTCTGTTGTGATTCTGCACTTAGTCTATTCTGGTGAAATTATATTGTTAGATACAGATATTGATGAATGAAAGAAACAATAGGAATAAAGCATAGTTTCTGTTGTGATTCTGCACTTAGTCTATTCTGGTGAAATTATATTGTTAGATACAGATATTGATGAATGAAAGAAACAATAGGAATAAAGCATAGTTTCTGTTGTGATTCTGCACTTAGTCTATTCTGGTGAAACTATATTGTTAGATACAGATATTGATGAATGAAAGAAACAACAGGAATAAAGCATAGTTTCTGTTGTGATGCTGCACTTAGTCTATTCTGGTGAAACTATATTGTTAGATACAGATATTGATGAATTTAAGAAACAATAGGAATAAAACATAGTATCTGTTGTAATGCTGCACTTAGTCTATTCTGGTGAAACTATATTGTTAGATACAGATATTGATGAATGAAAGAAACAATAGGAATAAAGCATAGTATCTGTTGTGATGCTGCACTTGGTCTATTCTGGTGAAATTATATTGTTAGATACAGATATTGATGAATGAAAGAAATAATAGAAATAAAGCATATTATCTGTTGTAATGCTGCACTTAGTCTATTCTGGTGAAATTATATTGTTAGAGACAGATATTGATGAATGAAAGAAACAACAGGAATAAAGCCTAGTTTCTGTTGTGATGCTGCACTTAGTCTATTCTGGTGAAACTATATTGTTAGATACATATATTGATGAATGAAAGAAACAATAAAAGTAACGCATAGTATCTGTTGTGATGCTACACTTAGTCTATTCTGGTGAAACTATATTGTTAGATACAGATATTGATTAATGAAAGAAACAATAGGAATAAAGCATAGTTTCTGTTGTGATGCTGCACTTAGTCTATTCTGTGAAACAATATTGTTAGATACAGATATTGATGAATGAAAGAAACAATAGGAATAAAGCATAGTTTCTGTTGTGATGCTGCACTTAGTCTATTCTGTGAAACAATATTGTTAGATACAGATATTGATGAATGAAAGAAACAATAGGAATAAAGCATAGTTTCTGTTGTGATGCTGCTCTTAGTCTATTCTGTGAAACTATATTGTTAGATACAGATATTGATGAATGAAAGAAACAATAGGAATAAAGCATAGTTTCTGTTGTGATGCTGCACTTAGTCTATTCTGGTGAAATTATATTGTTAGATACAGATATTGATGAATGAAAGAAACAATAGGAATAAAGCATAGTATCTTTTGTGATGCTGCACTTAGTCTATTCTGGTGAAACTATATTGTTAGATACAGATGTGGATGAATGAAAGGAACAACAGGAATAAAGCCTAGTTTCTGTTGTGATGCTGCACTTAGTCTATTCTGGTGAAATTATATTGTTAGATACAGATATTGATGAATGAAAGAAATAATAGAAATAAAGCATATTATCTGTTGTAATGCTGCACTTAGTCTATTCTGGTGAAACTATATTGTTAGATACAGATATTGATGAATGAAAGAAACAATAGAAATAAAGCATAGTTTCTGTTGTGATTCTGCACTTAGTCTATTCTGGTGAAACTATATTGTTAGATACAGATATTGATGAATGAAAGAAACAACAGGAATGAAGCATAGTTTCTGTTGTGATGCTGCACTTAGTCTATTCTGGTGAAATTATATTGTTAAATACAGATATTGATGAATGAAAGAAACAATAGGAATAAAGCATAGTTTCTGTTGTGATGCTGCACTTAGTCTATTCTGGTGAAACTATATTGTTAGATACAGATATTGATGAATGAAAGACACAACAGGAATAAAGCATAGTTTCTGTTGTGATGCTGCACTTAGTCTTTTCTGGTGAAATTATATTGTTAGATACAGATATTGATGAATGAAAGAAACAATATGAATAAAGCATAGTTTCTGTTGTGATTCTGCACTTAGTCTATTCTGGTGAAACTATATTGTTAGATACAGATATTGATGAATGAAAGAAACAATAGGAATAAAGCATAGTATCTGTTGTAATGCTGCACTTAGTCTATTCTGGTGAAATTATATTGTTAGATACAGATATTGATGAATGAAGGACACAACAGGAATAAAGCATAGTTTCTGTTGTGATGCTGCACTTAGTCTTTTCTGGTGAAATTATATTGTTAGATACAGATATTGATGAATGAAAGAAACAATAGGAATAAAGCATAGTTTCTGTTGTGATGCTGCACTTTGTCTATTCGGGTGAAATTATATTGTTAGATACACATATTGATGAATGAAAAAAACAACAGGAATAACTCATAGTTTCTGTTGTGATGCTGCCCTTAGTCTATTCTGGTGAAATTATATTGTTAGATATTGATTAATAAATGAAAACATAAGAATAAAGCATAGTTTCTGTTGTGATGCTGCACTTAGTCTATTCTGGTTAAACAATATTGTTAGATACAGATATTGATGAATAAAAGAAACAATAAGAATAAAGCATAGTATCTGTTGTAATGCTGCACTTAGTCTATTCTGGTGAAACTATATTGTTAGATACAGATATTGATGAGTGAAAGAAACAATAGGAATAAAGCATAGTTTCTGTTGTGATTCTGCACTTAGTCTATTCTGGTGAAATTATATTGTTAGATACAGATATTGATGAATGAAAGAAACAATAGGAATAAAGCATAGTTTCTGTTGTGATGCTGCACTTAGTCTATTCTGGTGAAATTATATTGTTAGATACAGATATTGATGAATGAAAGAAACAATAGGAATAAAGCATAGTTTCTGTTGTGATTCTGCACTTAGTCTATTCTGGTGAAATAATATTGTTAGATACAGATATTGATGAATGAAAGAAACAACAGGAATAAAGCATAGTTTCTGTTGTGATGCTGCACTTAGTCTATTCTGGTGAAACTATATTGTTAGATACAGATATTGATGAATGAAAGAAACAATAGGAATAAAGCATAGTTTCTGTTGTGATTCTGCACTTAGTCTATTCTGGTGAAATTATATTGTTAGATACAGATATTGATGAATGAAAGAAACAACAGGAATAAAGCATAGTTTCTGTTGTGATGCTGCACTTAGTCTATTCTGGTGGAACTATATTGTTAGATACAGATATTGATGAATGAAAGAAACAATAGGAATAAAGCATAGTTTCTGTTGTGATTCTGCACTTAGTCTATTCTGGTAAAATTATATTGTTAGATACAGATATTGATGAATGAAAGAAACAATAGGAATAAAGCATAGTTTCTGTTGTGATTCTGCACTTAGTCTATTCTGGTGAAATTATATTGTTAGATACAGATATTGATGAATGAAAGAAACAATAGGAATAAAGCATAGTTTCTGTTGTGATTCTGCACTTAGTCTATTCTGGTGAAATTATATTGTTAGATACAGATATTGATGAATGAAAGAAACAATAGGAATAAAGCATAGTTTCTGTTGTGATTCTGCACTTAGTCTATTCTGGTGAAACTATATTGTTAGATACAGATATTGATGAATGAAAGAAACAACAGGAATAAAGCATAGTTTCTGTTGTGATGCTGCACTTAGTCTATTCTGGTGAAACTATATTGTTAGATACAGATATTGATGAATTTAAGAAACAATAGGAATAAAACATAGTATCTGTTGTAATGCTGCACTTAGTCTATTCTGGTGAAACTATATTGTTAGATACAGATATTGATGAATGAAAGAAACAATAGGAATAAAGCATAGTATCTGTTGTGATGCTGCACTTGGTCTATTCTGGTGAAATTATATTGTTAGATACAGATATTGATGAATGAAAGAAATAATAGAAATAAAGCATATTATCTGTTGTAATGCTGCACTTAGTCTATTCTGGTGAAATTATATTGTTAGAGACAGATATTGATGAATGAAAGAAACAACAGGAATAAAGCCTAGTTTCTGTTGTGATGCTGCACTTAGTCTATTCTGGTGAAACTATATTGTTAGATACATATATTGATGAATGAAAGAAACAATAAAAGTAACGCATAGTATCTGTTGTGATGCTACACTTAGTCTATTCTGGTGAAACTATATTGTTAGATACAGATATTGATTAATGAAAGAAACAATAGGAATAAAGCATAGTTTCTGTTGTGATGCTGCACTTAGTCTATTCTGTGAAACAATATTGTTAGATACAGATATTGATGAATGAAAGAAACAATAGGAATAAAGCATAGTTTCTGTTGTGATGCTGCACTTAGTCTATTCTGTGAAACAATATTGTTAGATACAGATATTGATGAATGAAAGAAACAATAGGAATAAAGCATAGTTTCTGTTGTGATGCTGCTCTTAGTCTATTCTGTGAAACTATATTGTTAGATACAGATATTGATGAATGAAAGAAACAATAGGAATAAAGCATAGTTTCTGTTGTGATGCTGCACTTAGTCTATTCTGGTGAAATTATATTGTTAGATACAGATATTGATGAATGAAAGAAACAATAGGAATAAAGCATAGTATCTTTTGTGATGCTGCACTTAGTCTATTCTGGTGAAACTATATTGTTAGATACAGATGTGGATGAATGAAAGGAACAACAGGAATAAAGCCTAGTTTCTGTTGTGATGCTGCACTTAGTCTATTCTGGTGAAATTATATTGTTAGATACAGATATTGATGAATGAAAGAAATAATAGAAATAAAGCATAGTTTCTGTTGTGATGCTGCACTTAGTCTATTCTGGTGAAACTATATTGTTAGATACAGATATTGATGAATGAAAGAAACAATAGGAATAAAGCATAGTTTCTGTTGTGATGCTGCACTTAGTCTATTCTGGTGAAACTATATTGTTAGATACAGATATTGATGAATGAAAGACACACAGGAATAAAGCATAGTTTCTGTTTTGATGCTGCACTTAGTCTATTCTGGTGAAATTATATTGTTAGATACAGATATTGATGAATGAAAGAAACAACAGGAATAAAGCATAGTTTCTGTTGTGATTCTGCACTTAGTCTATTCTGGTGAAATTATATTGTTAGATACAGATATTGATGAATGAAAGAAATAATAGAAATAAAGCATAGTATCTGTTGTAATGCTGCACTTAGTCTATTCTGGTGAAACTATATTGTTAGATACAGATATTGATGAATGAAAGAAACAATAGAAATAAAGCATAGTTTCTGTTGTGATTCTGCACTTAGTCTATTCTGGTGAAACTATATTGTTAGATACAGATATTGATGAATGAAAGAAACAACAGGAATGAAGCATAGTTTCTGTTGTGATGCTGCACTTAGTCTATTCTGGTGAAATTATATTGTTAAATACAGATATTGATGAATGAAAGAAACAATAGGAATAAAGCATAGTTTCTGTTGTGATGCTGCACTTAGTCTATTCTGGTGAAACTATATTGTTAGATACAGATATTGATGAATGAAAGAAACAACAGGAATAAAGCATAGTTTCTGTTGTGATTCTGCACTTAGTCTATTCTGGTGAAATTATATTGTTAGATACAGATATTGATGAATGAAAGAAATAATAGAAATAAAGCATAGTATCTGTTGTAATGCTGCACTTAGTCTATTCTGGTGAAACTATATTGTTAGATACAGATATTGATGAATGAAAGAAACAATAGAAATAAAGCATAGTTTCTGTTGTGATTCTGCACTTAGTCTATTCTGGTGAAACTATATTGTTAGATACAGATATTGATGAATGAAAGAAACAACAGGAATGAAGCATAGTTTCTGTTGTGATGCTGCACTTAGTCTATTCTGGTGAAATTATATTGTTAAATACAGATATTGATGAATGAAAGAAACAATAGGAATAAAGCATAGTTTCTGTTGTGATGCTGCACTTAGTCTATTCTGGTGAAACTATATTGTTAGATACAGATATTGATGAATGAAAGACACAACAGGAATAAAGCATAGTTTCTGTTGTGATGCTGCACTTAGTCTTTTCTGGTGAAATTATATTGTTAGATACAGATATTGATGAATGAAAGAAACAATAGGAATAAAGCATAGTTTCTGTTGTGATGCTGCACTTAGTCTATTCTGTGAAACAATATTGTTAGATACAGATATTGATGAATGAAAGAAACAATAGGAATAAAGCATAGTTTCTGTTGTGATGCTGCTCTTAGTCTATTCTGTGAAACTATATTGTTAGATACAGATATTGATGAATGAAAGAAACAATAGGAATAAAGCATAGTTTCTGTTGTGATGCTGCACTTAGTCTATTCTGGTGAAATTATATTGTTAGATACAGATATTGATGAATGAAAGAAACAATAGGAATAAAGCATAGTATCTTTTGTGATGCTGCACTTAGTCTATTCTGGTGAAACTATATTGTTAGATACAGATGTGGATGAATGAAAGGAACAACAGGAATAAAGCCTAGTTTCTGTTGTGATGCTGCACTTAGTCTATTCTGGTGAAATTATATTGTTAGATACAGATATTGATGAATGAAAGAAATAATAGAAATAAAGCATAGTTTCTGTTGTGATGCTGCACTTAGTCTATTCTGGTGAAACTATATTGTTAGATACAGATATTGATGAATGAAAGAAACAATAGGAATAAAGCATAGTTTCTGTTGTGATGCTGCACTTAGTCTATTCTGGTGAAACTATATTGTTAGATACAGATATTGATGAATGAAAGACACACAGGAATAAAGCATAGTTTCTGTTTTGATGCTGCACTTAGTCTATTCTGGTGAAATTATATTGTTAGATACAGATATTGATGAATGAAAGAAACAACAGGAATAAAGCATAGTTTCTGTTGTGATTCTGCACTTAGTCTATTCTGGTGAAATTATATTGTTAGATACAGATATTGATGAATGAAAGAAATAATAGAAATAAAGCATAGTATCTGTTGTAATGCTGCACTTAGTCTATTCTGGTGAAACTATATTGTTAGATACAGATATTGATGAATGAAAGAAACAATAGAAATAAAGCATAGTTTCTGTTGTGATTCTGCACTTAGTCTATTCTGGTGAAACTATATTGTTAGATACAGATATTGATGAATGAAAGAAACAACAGGAATGAAGCATAGTTTCTGTTGTGATGCTGCACTTAGTCTATTCTGGTGAAATTATATTGTTAAATACAGATATTGATGAATGAAAGAAACAATAGGAATAAAGCATAGTTTCTGTTGTGATGCTGCACTTAGTCTATTCTGGTGAAACTATATTGTTAGATACAGATATTGATGAATGAAAGACACAACAGGAATAAAGCATAGTTTCTGTTGTGATGCTGCACTTAGTCTTTTCTGGTGAAATTATATTGTTAGATACAGATATTGATGAATGAAAGAAACAATAGGAATAAAGCATAGTTTCTGTTGTGATTCTGCACTTAGTCTATTCTGGTGAAATTATATTGTTAGATACAGATATTGATGAATGAAAGAAACAATAGGAATAAAGCATAGTTTCTGTTGTGATTCTGCACTTAGTCTATTCTGGTGAAATTATATTGTTAGATACAGATATTGATGAATGAAAGAAACAATAGGAATAAAGCATAGTTTCTGTTGTGATTCTGCACTTAGTCTATTCTGGTGAAACTATATTGTTAGATACAGATATTGATGAATGAAAGAAACAACAGGAATAAAGCATAGTTTCTGTTGTGATGCTGCACTTAGTCTATTCTGGTGAAACTATATTGTTAGATACAGATATTGATGAATAAAAGAAACAATAGGAATAAAGCATAGTTTCTGTTGTGATGCTGCACTTGGTCTATTCTGGTGAAATTATATTGTTAGATACAGATATTGATGAATGAAAGAAATAATAGAAATAAAGCATATTATCTGTTGTAATGCTGCACTTAGTCTATTCTGGTGAAATTATATTGTTAGAGACAGATATTGATAAATGAAAGAAACAACAGGAATAAAGCATAGTATCTGTTGTGATGCTGCACTTAGTCTATTCTGGTGAAACTATATTGTTAGATACATATATTGATGAATGAAAGAAACAATAAGAGTAACGCATAGTATCTGTTGTGATGCTACACTTAGTCTATTCTGGTGAAACTATATTGTTAGATACAGATATTGATTAATGAAAGAAACAATAGGAATAAAGCATAGTTTCTGTTGTGATGCTGCACTTAGTCTATTCTGTGAAACAATATTGTTAGATACAGATATTGATGAATGAAAGAAACAATAGGAATAAAGCATAGTTTCTGTTGTGATGCTGCACTTAGTCTATTCTGTGAAACAATATTGTTAGATACAGATATTGATGAATGAAAGAAACAATAGGAATAAAGCATAGTTTCTGTTGTGATGCTGCACTTAGTCTATTCTGTGAAACTATATTGTTAGATACAGATATTGATGAATGAAAGAAACAATAGGAATAAAGCATAGTTTCTGTTGTGATGCTGCACTTAGTCTATTCTGGTGAAATTATATTGTTAGATACAGATATTGATGAATGAAAGAAACAATAGGAATAAAGCATAGTATCTTTTGTGATGCTGCACTTAGTCTATTCTGGTGAAACTATATTGTTAGATACAGATGTGGATGAATGAAAGGAACAACAGGAATAAAGCCTAGTTTCTGTTGTGATGCTGCACTTAGTCTATTCTGGTGAAATTATATTGTTAGATACAGATATTGATGAATGAAAGAAACAATAGAAATAAAGCATAGTTTCTGTTGTGATGCTGCACTTAGTCTATTCTGGTGAAACTATATTGTTAGATACAGATATTGATGAATGAAAGAAACAATAGGAATAAAGCATAGTTTCTGTTGTGATGCTGCACTTAGTCTATTCTGGTGAAACTATATTGTTAGATACAGATATTGATGAATGAAAGACACACAGAAATAAAGCATAGTTTCTGTTTTGATGCTGCACTTAGTCTATTCTGGTGAAATTATATTGTTAGATACAGATATTGATGAATGAAAGAAACAACAGGAATAAAGCATAGTATCTGTTGTGATGCTGCACTTAGTCTATTCTGGTGAAACTATATTGTTAGATACATATATTGATGAATGAAAGAAACAATAAGAGTAACGCATAGTATCTGTTGTGATGCTACACTTAGTCTATTCTGGTGAAACTATATTGTTAGATACAGATATTGATTAATGAAAGAAACAATAGGAATAAAGCATAGTTTCTGTTGTGATGCTGCACTTAGTCTATTCTGTGAAACAATATTGTTAGATACAGATATTGATAAATGAAAGACACAACAGGAATAAAGCATAGTTTCTGTTGTGATGCTGCACTTAGTCTTTTCTGGTGAAATTATATTGTTAGATACAGATATTGATGAATGAAAGAAACAATATGAATAAAGCATAGTTTCTGTTGTGATTCTGCACTTAGTCTATTCTGGTGAAACTATATTGTTAGATACAGATATTGATGAATGAAAGAAACAATAGGAATAAAGCATAGTATCTGTTGTAATGCTGCACTTAGTCTATTCTGGTGAAATTATATTGTTAGATACAGATATTGATGAATGAAAGACACAACAGGAATAAAGCATAGTTTCTGTTGTGATGCTGCACTTAGTCTTTTCTGGTGAAATTATATTGTTAGATACAGATATTGATGAATGAAAGAAACAATATGAATAAAGCATAGTTTCTGTTGTGATTCTGCACTTAGTCTATTCTGGTGAAACTATATTGTTAGATACAGATATTGATGAATGAAAGAAACAATAAGAATAACGCATAGTATCTGTTGTGATGCTACACTTAGTCTATTCTGGTGAAACTATATTGTTAGATACAGATATTGATGAATGAAAGAAACAATAGGAATAAAGCATAGTTTCTGTTGTTATGCTGCACTTTGTCTATTCGGGTGAAATTATATTGTTAGATACACATATTGATGAATGAAAAAAACAACAGGAATAACTCATAGTTTCTGTTGTGATGCTGCCCTTAGTCTATTCTGGTGAAATTATATTGTTAGATATTGATTAATAAATGAAAACATAAGAATAAAGCATAGTTTCTGTTGTGATGCTGCACTTAGTCTATTCTGGTTAAACAATATTGTTAGATACAGATATTGATGAATAAAAGAAACAATAGGAATAAAGCATAGTATCTGTTGTAATGCTGCACTTAGTCTATTCTGGTGAAACTATATTGTTAGATACAGATATTGATGAATGAAAGAAACAATAGGAATAAAGCATAGTTTCTGTTGTGATTCTGCACTTAGTCTATTCTGGTAAAATTATATTGTTAGATACAGATATTGATGAATGAAAGAAACAATAGGAATAAAGCATAGTTTCTGTTGTGATTCTGCACTTAGTCTATTCTGGTGAAATTATATTGTTAGATACAGATATTGATGAATGAAAGAAACAATAGGAATAAAGCATAGTTTCTGTTGTGATTCTGCACTTAGTCTATTCTGGTGAAATTATATTGTTAGATACAGATATTGATGAATGAAAGAAATAATAGAAATAAAGCATATTATCTGTTGTAATGCTGCACTTAGTCTATTCTGGTGAAATTATATTGTTAGAGACAGATATTGATGAATGAAAGAAACAACAGGAATAAAGCATAGTATCTGTTGTGATGCTGCACTTAGTCTATTCTGGTGAAACTATATTGTTAGATACATATATTGATGAATGAAAGAAACAATAAGAGTAACGCATAGTATCTGTTGTGATGCTACACTTAGTCTATTCTGGTGAAACTATATTGTTAGATACATATATTGATGAATGAAAGAAACAATAGGAATAAAGCATAGTTTCTGTTGTGATGCTGCACTTAGTCTATTCTGTGAAACAATATTGTTAGATACAGATATTGATGAATGAAAAAAACAATAGGAATAAAGCATAGTTTCTGTTGTGATGCTGCACTTAGTCTATTCTGGTGAAACAATATTGTTAGATACAGATATTGATGAATGAAAGAAACAATAGGAATAAAGCATAGTTTCTGTTGTGATGCTGCTCTTAGTCTATTCTGTGAAACTATATTGTTAGATACAGATATTGATGAATGAAAGAAACAATAGGAATAAAGCATAGTATCTTTTGTGATGCTGCACTTAGTCTATTCTGGTGAAACTATATTGTTAGATACAGATGTGGATGAATGAAAGGAACAACAGGAATAAAGCCTAGTTTCTGTTGTGATGCGGCACTTAGTCTATTCTGGTGAAATTATATTGTTAGATACAGATATTGATGAATGAAAGAAACAATAGAAATAAGGCATAGTTTCTGTTGTGATGCTGCACTTAGTCTATTCTGGTGAAACTATATTGTTAGATACAGATATTGATGAATGAAAGACACAACAGGAATAAAGCATAGTTTCTGTTGTGATTCTGCACTTAGTCTATTCTGGTGAAATTATATTGTTAGATACAGATATTGATGAATGAAAGAAACAATAGGAATAAAGCATAGTATCTGTTGTAATGCTGCACTTAGTCTATTCTGGTGAAATTATATTGTTAGATACAGATATTGATGAATGAAAGACACAACAGGAATAAAGCATAGTTTCTGTTGTGATTCTGCACTTAGTCTATTCTGGTGAAATTATATTGTTAGATACAGATATTGATGAATAGAAGAAACAACAGGAATAAAGCATAGTATCTGTTGTGATGCTGCACTTAGTCTATTCTGGTGAAACTATATTGTTAGATACAGATATTGATGAATGAAAGAAACAATAAGAATAACGCATAGTATCTGTTGTGATGCTACACTTAGTCTATTCTGGTGAAACTATATTGTTAGATACAGATATTGATGAATGAAAGAAACAATAGGAATAAAGCATAGTTTCTGTTGTGATGCTGCACTTAGTCTATTCTGTGAAACAATATTGTTAGATACAGATATTAGTGAATGAAAGAAACAATAGGAATAAAGCATAGTTTCTGTTGTGATGCTGCACTTAGTCTATTCTGGTGAAACTATATTGTTAAGTACAGATATTGATGAATGAAAGAAACAATAGGAATAAAGCATAGTTTCTGTTGTGATGCTGCACTTTGTCTATTCGGGTGAAATTATATTGTTAGATACACATATTGATGAATGAAAAAAACAACAGGAATAACTCATAGTTTCTGTTGTGATGCTGCACTTAGTCTATTCTGGTTAAACAATATTGTTAGATACAGATATTGATGAATGAAAGAAACAATAGGAATAAAGCCTAGTTTCTGTTGTGATTCTGCACTTAGTCTATTCTGGTGAAATTATATTGTTAGATACAGATATTGATGAATAGAAGAAACAATAGGAATAAAAAATAGTATCTGTTGTAATGCTGCACTTAGTCTATTCTGGTAAAACTATATTGTTAGATGCAGATATTGATGAATGAAAGAAACAATAGGAATAAAGCATAGTATCTGTTGTGATGCTGCACTTGGTCTATTCTGGTGAAATTATATTGTTAGATACAGATATTGATGAATGAAAGAAATAATAGAAATAAAGCATAGTATCTGTTGTGATGCTGCACTTAGTCTATTCTGGTGAAATTATATTGTTAGATACAGATATTGATGAATGAAAGAAACAATAGGAATAAAGCATAGTATCTGTTGTGATGCTGCACTTAGTCTATTCTGGTGAAATTATATTGTTAGATACAGATATTGATGAATGAAAGAAATAATAGAAATAAAGCATATTATCTGTTGTAATGCTGCACTTAGTCTATTCTGGTGAAATTATATTGTTAGATACAGATATTGATGAATGAAAGAAACAACAGGAATAAAGCATAGTATCTGTTGTGATGCTGCACTTAGTCTATTCTGTGAAACAATATTGTTAGATACAGATATTGATGAATGAAAGAAACAATAGGAATAAAGCATAGTTTCTGTTGTGATGCTGCACTTAGTCTATTCTGTGAAACAATATTGTTAGATACAGATATTTATGAATGAAAGAAACAATAGAAATAAAGCATAGTTTCTGTTGTGATGCTGCACTTAGTCTATTCTGGTGAAACTATATTGTTAGATACAGATATTGATGAATGAAAGAAACAATAGGAATAAAGCATAGTTTCTGTTGTGATGCTGCACTTAGTCTATTCTGGTGAAACTATATTGTTAGATACAGATATTGATGAATGAAAGACACACAGGAATAAAGCATAGTTTCTGTTTTGATGCTGCACTTAGTCTATTCTGGTGAAATTATATTGTTAGATACAGATATTGATGAATGAAAGAAACAACAGGAATAAAGCATAGTTTCTGTTGTGATTCTGCACTTAGTCTATTCTGGTGAAATTATATTGTTAGATACAGATATTGATGAATGAAAGAAACAATAGGAATAAAGCATAGTTTCTGTTGTAATGCTGCACTTAGTCTATTCTGGTGAAACTATATTGTTAGATACAGATATTGATGAATGAAAGAAACAATAGAAATAAAGCATAGTTTCTGTTGTGATTCTGCACTTAGTCTATTCTGGTGAAACTATATTGTTAGATACAGATATTGATGAATGAAAGACACAACAGGAATAAAGCATAGTTTCTGTTGTGATGCTGCACTTAGTCTATTCTGGTGAAACTATATTGTTAGATACAGATATTGATGAATGAAAGAAACAATAGGAATAAAGCATAGTTTCTGTTGTGATTCTGCACTTAGTCTATTCTGGTGAAATTATATTGTTAGATACAGATATTGATGAATGAAAGACACAACAGGAATAAAGCATAGTTTCTGTTGTGATGCTGCACTTAGTCTATTCTGGTGAAATTATATTGTTAGATACAGATATTGATGAATAGAAGAAACAACAGGAATAAAGCATAGTATCTGTTGTGATGCTGCACTTAGTCTATTCTGGTGAAACTATATTGTTAGATACAGATATTGATGCATGAAAGAAACGATAAGAATAACGCATAGTATCTGTTGTGATGCTACACTTAGTCTATTCTGGTGAAACTATATTGTTAGATACAGATATTGATTAATAAACGAAAACATAAGAATAAAGCATAGTTTCTGTTGTGATGCTGCACTTAGTCTATTCTGGTTAAACAATATTGTTAGATACAGATATTGATGAATGAAAGAAACAATAGGAATAAAGCATAGTTTCTGTTGTGATGCTGCACTTAGTCTATTCTGGTGAAATTATATTGTTAGATACAGATATTGATGAATGAAAGAAACAATAGGAATAAAGCATAGTTTCTGTTGTGATGCTGCACTTAGTCTATTCTGGTGAAACTATATTGTTAGATACAGATATTGATGAATGAAAGACATAACAGGAATAAAGCATAGTTTCTGTTGTGATGCTGCACTTAGTCTATTCTGGTGAAATTATATTGTTAGATACAGATATTGATGAATGAAAGAAACAATAGGAATAAAGCATAGTTCCTGTTGTGATTCTGCACTTAGTCTATTCTGGTGAAATTATATTGTTAGATACAGATATTGATGAATAAAAGAAACAATAGGAATAAAGCATAGTATCTGTTGTAATGCTGCACTTAGTCTATTCTGGTGAAACTATATTGTTAGATACAGATATTGATGAATGAAAGAAACAATAAGGAATAAAGCATAGTTTCTGTTGTGATGCTGCACTTAGTCTATTCTGGTGAAATTATATTGTTAGATACAGATATTGATGAATGAAAGAAACAATAGGAATAAAGCATAGTATCTTTTGTGATTCTGCACTTAGTCTATTCTGGTGAAACTATATTGTTAGATACAGATGTGGATGAATGAAAGGAACAACAGGAATAAAGCCTAGTTTCTGTTGTGATGCTGCACTTAGTCTATTCTGGTGAAATTATATTGTTAGATACAGATATTGATGAATGAAAGAAACAACAGGAATAAAGCATAGTTTCTGTTGTGATTCTGCACTTAGTCTATTCTGGTGAAATTATATTGTTAGATACAGATATTGATGAATGAAAGAAACAATAGGAATAAAGCATAGTTTCTGTTGTAATGCTGCACTTAGTCTATTCTGGTGAAACTATATTGTTAGATACAGATATTGATGAATGAAAGAAACAATAGAAATAAAGCATAGTTTCTGTTGTGATTCTGCACTTAGTCTATTCTGGTGAAACTATATTGTTAGATACAGATATTGATGAATGAAAGACACAACAGGAATAAAGCATAGTTTCTGTTGTGATGCTGCACTTAGTCTATTCTGGTGAAACTATATTGTTAGATACAGATATTGATGAATGAATGACACAACAGGAATAAAGCATAGTTTCTGTTGTGATGCTGCACTTAGTCTATTCTGCTGAAATTATATTGTTAGATACAGATATTGATGAATGAAAGAAACAATATGAATAAAGCATAGTTTCTGTTGTGATTCTGCACTTAGTCTATTCTGGTGAAATTATATTGTTAGATACAGATATTGATGAATGAAAGAAACAATAGGAATAAAGCATAGTATCTGTTGTAATGCTGCACTTAGTCTATTCTGGTGAAATTATATTGTTAGATACAGATATTGATGAATGAAAGACACAACAGGAATAAAGCATAGTTTCTGTTGTGATGCTGCACTTAGTCTATTCTGGTGAAATTATATTGTTAGATACAGATATTGATGAATAGAAGAAACAACAGGAATAAAGCATAGTATCTGTTGTGATGCTGCACTTAGTCTATTCTGGTGAAACTATATTGTTAGATACAGATATTGATGAATGAAAGAAACGATAAGAATAACGCATAGTATCTGTTGTGATGCTACACTTAGTCTATTCTGGTGAAACTATATTGTTAGATACAGATATTGATGAATGAAAGAAACAATAGGAATTAAGCATAGTTTCTGTTGTGATGCTGCACTTAGTCTATTCTGGTGAAATTATATTGTTAGATACAGATATTGATGAATGAAAGAAACAATAGGAATAAAGCATAGTATCTTTTGTGATTCTGCACTTAGTCTATTCTGGTGAAACTATATTGTTAGATACAGATGTGGATGAATGAAAGGAACAACAGGAATAAAGCCTAGTTTCTGTTGTGATGCTGCACTTAGTCTATTCTGGTGAAATTATATTGTTAGATACAGATATTGATGAATGAAAGAAACAATAGAAATAAAGCATAGTTTCTGTTGTGATGCTGCACTTAGTCTATTCTGGTGAAACTATATTGTTAGATACAGATATTGATGAATGAAAGAAACAACAGGAATGAAGCATAGTTTCTGTTGTGATTCTGCACTTAGTCTATTCTGGTGAAATTATATTGTTAGATACAGATATTGATGAATGAAAGAAACAATAGGAATAAAGCATAGTTTCTGTTGTAATGCTGCACTTAGTCTATTCTGGTGAAACTATATTGTTAGATACAGATATTGATGAATGAAAGAAACAATAGAAATAAAGCATAGTTTCTGTTGTGATTCTGCACTTAGTCTATTCTGGTGAAACTATATTGTTAGATACAGATATTGATGAATGAAAGACACAACAGGAATAAAGCATAGTTTCTGTTGTGATGCTGCACTTAGTCTATTCTGGTGAAACTATATTGTTAGATACAGATATTGATGAATGAATGACACAACAGGAATAAAGCATAGTTTCTGTTGTGATGCTGCACTTAGTCTATTCTGCTGAAATTATATTGTTAGATACAGATATTGATGAATGAAAGAAACAATATGAATAAAGCATAGTTTCTGTTGTGATTCTGCACTTAGTCTATTCTGGTGAAATTATATTGTTAGATACAGATATTGATGAATGAAAGAAACAATAGGAATAAAGCATAGTATCTGTTGTAATGCTGCACTTAGTCTATTCTGGTGAAATTATATTGTTAGATACAGATATTGATGAATGAAAGACACAACAGGAATAAAGCATAGTTTCTGTTGTGATGCTGCACTTAGTCTATTCTGGTGAAATTATATTGTTAGATACAGATATTGATGAATAGAAGAAACAACAGGAATAAAGCATAGTATCTGTTGTGATGCTGCACTTAGTCTATTCTGGTGAAACTATATTGTTAGATACAGATATTGATGAATGAAAGAAACGATAAGAATAACGCATAGTATCTGTTGTGATGCTACACTTAGTCTATTCTGGTGAAACTATATTGTTAGATACAGATATTGATGAATGAAAGAAACAATAGGAATTAAGCATAGTTTCTGTTGTGATGCTGCACTTAGTCTATTCTGGTGAAATTATATTGTTAGATACAGATATTGATGAATGAAAGAAACAATAGGAATAAAGCATAGTATCTTTTGTGATTCTGCACTTAGTCTATTCTGGTGAAACTATATTGTTAGATACAGATGTGGATGAATGAAAGGAACAACAGGAATAAAGCCTAGTTTCTGTTGTGATGCTGCACTTAGTCTATTCTGGTGAAATTATATTGTTAGATACAGATATTGATGAATGAAAGAAACAATAGAAATAAAGCATAGTTTCTGTTGTGATGCTGCACTTAGTCTATTCTGGTGAAACTATATTGTTAGATACAGATATTGATGAATGAAAGAAACAATAGGAATAAAGCATAGTTTCTGTTGTGATGCTGCACTTAGTCTATTCTGGTGAAACTATATTGTTAGATACAGATATTGATGAATGAAAGACACACAGGAATAAAGCATAGTTTCTGTTTTGATGCTGCACTTAGTCTATTCTGGTGAAATTATATTGTTAGATACAGATATTGATGAATGAAAGAAACAACAGGAATTAAGCATAGTTTCTGTTGTGATTCTGCACTTAGTCTATTCTGGTGAAATTATATTGTTAGATACAGATATTGATGAATGAAAGAAAGAATAGGAATAAAGCATAGTATCTGTTGTGATGCTGCACTTAGTCTATTCTGGTGAAACTATATTGTTAGATACAGATATTGATGAATGAAAGAAACAATAGAAATAAAGCATAGTTTCTGTTGTGATTCTGCACTTAGTCTATTCTGGTGAAATTATATTGTTAGATACAGATATTGATGAATGAAAGAAACAATAGGAATAAAGCATAGTATCTGTTGTAATGCTGCACTTAGTCTATTCTGGTGAAATTATATTGTTAGATACAGATATTGATGAATGAAAGACACAACAGGAATAAAGCATAGTTTCTGTTGTGATGCTGAACTTAGTCTATTCTGGTGAAATTATATTGTTAGATACAGATATTGATGAATGAAAGAAACAATAAGAATAATGCATAGTATCTGTTGTGATGCTACACTTAGTCTATTCTGGTGAAACTATATTGTTAGATACAGATATTGATGAATGAAAGAAACAATAGAAATAAAGCATAGTTTCTGTTGTGATGCTGCACTTAGTCTATTCTGTGAAACAATATTGTTAGATACAGATATTGATGAATGAAAGAAACAATAGGAATAAAGCATAGTTTCTGTTGTGATGCTGCACTTTGTCTATTCGGGTGAAATTATATTGTTAGATACACATATTGATGAATGAAAAAAACAACAGGAATAACTCATAGTTTCTGTTGTGATGCTGCCCTTTGTCTATTCTGGTGAAATTATATTGTTAGATATTGATTAATAAACGAAAACATAAGAATAAAGCATAGTTTCTGTTGTGATGCTGCACTTAGTCTATTCTGGTTAAACAATATTGTTAGATACAGATATTGATGAATGAAAGAAACAATAGGAATAAAGCATAGTTTCTGTTGTGATGCTGCACTTAGTCTATTCTGGTGAAATTATATTGTTAGATACAGATATTGATGAATGAAAGAAACAATAGAAATAAAGCATAGTTTCTGTTTTGATGCTGCACTTAGTCTATTCTGGTGAAATTATATTGTTAGATACAGATATTGATGAATGAAAGAAACAATAGAAATAAAGCATAGTTTCTGTTGTGATTCTGCACTTAGTCTATTCTGGTGAAATTATATTGTTAGATACAGATATTGATGAATGAAAGAAACAATAGGAATAAAGCATAGTTTCTGTTGTGATTCTGCACTGAGTCTATTCTGGTGAAACTATATTGTTAGATACAGATATTGATGAATGAAAGAAACAACAGGAATGAAGCATAGTTTCTGTTGTGATGCTGCACTTAGTCTATTCTGTGAAACAATATTGTTAGATACAGATATTGATGAATGAAAGAAACAATAGGAATAAAGCATAGTTTCTGTTGTGATGCTGCACTTTGTCTATTCGGGTGAAATTATATTGTTAGATACACATATTGATGAATGAAAAAAACAACAGGAATAACTCATAGTTTCTGTTGTGATGCTGCCCTTTGTCTATTCTGGTGAAATTATATTGTTAGATATTGATTAATAAACGAAAACATAAGAATAAAGCATAGTTTCTGTTGTGATGCTGCACTTAGTCTATTCTGGTTAAACAATATTGTTAGATACAGATATTGATGAATGAAAGAAACAATAGGAATAAAGCATAGTTTCTGTTGTGATGCTGCACTTAGTCTATTCTGGTGAAATTATATTGTTAGATACAGATATTGATGAATGAAAGAAACAATAGAAATAAAGCATAGTTTCTGTTTTGATGCTGCACTTAGTCTATTCTGGTGAAATTATATTGTTAGATACAGATATTGATGAATGAAAGAAACAATAGAAATAAAGCATAGTTTCTGTTGTGATTCTGCACTTAGTCTATTCTGGTGAAATTATATTGTTAGATACAGATATTGATGAATGAAAGAAACAATAGGAATAAAGCATAGTTTCTGTTGTGATTCTGCACTGAGTCTATTCTGGTGAAACTATATTGTTAGATACAGATATTGATGAATGAAAGAAACAACAGGAATGAAGCATAGTTTCTGTTGTGATGCTGCACTTAGTCTATTCTGTGAAACAATATTGTTAGATACAGATATTGATGAATGAAAGAAACAATAGGAATAAAGCATAGTTTCTGTTGTGATGCTGCACTTTGTCTATTCGGGTGAAATTATATTGTTAGATACACATATTGATGAATGAAAAAAACAACAGGAATAACTCATAGTTTCTGTTGTGATGCTGCCCTTTGTCTATTCTGGTGAAATTATATTGTTAGATATTGATTAATAAACGAAAACATAAGAATAAAGCATAGTTTCTGTTGTGATGCTGCACTTAGTCTATTCTGGTTAAACAATATTGTTAGATACAGATATTGATGAATGAAAGAAACAATAGGAATAAAGCATAGTTTCTGTTGTGATGCTGCACTTAGTCTATTCTGGTGAAATTATATTGTTAGATACAGATATTGATGAATGAAAGAAACAATAGAAATAAAGCATAGTTTCTGTTTTGATGCTGCACTTAGTCTATTCTGGTGAAATTATATTGTTAGATACAGATATTGATGAATGAAAGAAACAATAGAAATAAAGCATAGTTTCTGTTTTGATTCTGCACTTAGTCTATTCTGGTGAAATTATATTGTTAGATACAGATATTGATGAATGAAAGAAACAATAGGAATAAAGCATAGTTTCTGTTGTGATTCTGCACTGAGTCTATTCTGGTGAAACTATATTGTTAGATACAGATATTGATGAATGAAAGAAACAACAGGAATGAAGCATAGTTTCTGTTGTGATGGTGCACCTAGTCTATTCTGGTGAAACAATATTGTTAGATACAGATATTGATGAATGAAAGAAACAACAGGAATGAAGCATAGTTTCTGTTGTGATGCTGTACTTAGTCTATTCTGGTGAAACTATATTGTTAGATACAGATATTGATGAATGAAAGAAACAATAGGAATAAAACATAGTATCTGTTGTAATGCTGCACTTAGTCTATTCTGATGAAACTATATTGTTAGATACAGATATTGATGAATGAAAGAAACAATAGGAATAAAGCATAGTATCTGTTGTGATGCTGCACTTGGTCTATTCTGGTGAAATTATATTGTTAGATACAGATATTGATGAATGAAAGAAATAATAGAAATAAAGCATAGTATCTGTTGTAATGCTGCACTTAGTCTATTCTGGTGAAACTATATTGTTAGATACAGATATTGATGAATGAAAGAAACAATAGGAATAAAGCATAGTATCTGTCGTGATGCTGCACTTAGTCTATTCTGGTGAAATTATATTGTTAGATACAGATATTGATGAATGAAAGAAATAATAGAAATAAAGCATATTATCTGTTGTAATGCTGCACTTAGTCTATAGTTGTGAAATTATATTGTTAGAGACAGATTTTGATGAATGAAAGAAACAACAGGAATAAAGCATAGTATCTGTTGTGATGCTGCACTTAGTCTATTCTGGTGAAACTATATTGTTAGATACATATATTGATGAATGAAAGAAACAATAAGAATAACGCATAGTATCTGTTGTGATGCTGCACTTAGTCTATTCTGGTGAAATTATATTGTTAGATACAGATATTGATGAATGAAAGAAACAATAGAAATAAAGCATAGTTTCTGTTGTGATGCTACACTTAGTCTATTATGTGAAACTATATTGTTAGATACAGATATTGATTAATGAAAGAAAAAATAGGAATAAAGCATAGTTTCTGTTGTGATGCTGCACTTAGTCTATTCTGTGAAACAATATTGTTAGATACAGATATTGATGAATGAAAGAAACAATAGGAATAAAGCATAGTATCTTTTGTGATGCTGCACTTAGTCTATTTTGGTGAAACTATATTGTTAGATACAGATGTGGATGAATGAAAGGAACAACAGGAATAAAGCCTAGTTTCGGTTGTGATGCTGCACTTAGTCTATTCTGGTGAAATTATATTGTTAGATACAGATATTGATGAATGAAAGAAACAATAGAAATAAAGCATAGTTTCTGTTTTGATGCTGCACTTAGTCTATTCTGGTGAAATTATATTGTTAGATACAGATATTGATGAATGAAAGAAACAACAGGAATAAAGCATAGTTTCTGTTGTGATTCTGCACTTAGTCTATTCTGGTGAAATTATATTGTTAGATACAGATATTGATGAATGAAAGAAACAATAGGAATAAAGCATAGTATCTGTTGTAATGCTGCACTTAGTCTATTCTGGTGAAACTATATTGTTAGATACAGATATTGATGAATGAAAGAAACAATAGAAATAAAGCATAGTTTCTGTTGTGATTCTGCACTTAGTCTATTCTGGTGAAATTATATTGTTAGATACAGATATTGATGAATGAAAGAAACAATAGGAATAAAGCATAGTTTCTGTTGTGATTCTGCACTTAGTCTATTCTGGTGAAACTATATTGTTAGATACAGATATTGATGAATGAAAGAAACAACAGGAATGAAGCATAGTTTCTGTTGTGATGCTGCACTTAGTCTATTCTGGTGAAATTATATTGTTAAATACAGATATTGATGAATGAAAGAAACAATAGGAATAAAGCATAGTATCTGTTGTGATGCTGCACTTAGTCTATTCTGGTGAAACTATATTGTTAGATACAGATATTGATGAATGAAAGAAACAATAAGAATAACGCATAGTATCTGTTGTGATGCTACACTTAGTCTATTCTGGTGAAACTATATTGTTAGATACAGATATTGATGAATGAAAGAAACAATAGGAATAAAGCATAGTTTCTGTTGTGATGCTGCACTTAGTCTATTCTGTGAAACAATATTGTTAGATACAGATATTGATGAATGAAAGAAACAATAGGAATAAAGCATAGTTTCTGTTGTGATGCTGCACTTAGTCTATTCTGGTGAAACTATATTGTTAAGTACAGATATTGATGAATGAAAGAAACAATAGGAATAAAGCATAGTTTCTGTTGTGATGCTGCACTTTGTCTATTCGGGTGAAATTATATTGTTAGATACACATATTGATGAATGAAAAAAACAACAGGAATAACTCATAGTTTCTGTTGTGATGCTGCCCTTAGTCTATTCTGGTGAAATTATATTGTTAGATATTGATTAATAAACGAAAACATAAGAATAAAGCATAGTTTCTGTTGTGATGCTGCACAGTCTATTCTGGTGAAATTATATTGTTAGATACAGATAATTATTGTTATGTGTATGTGTGTAGCGTTAACCCCAAAACGACCCATCATCATCATCAACGTCATATCCTTTGGGAAATTGACATAATTTCAAAATGAAATGTGAATGGTGAATTTAAATTCCATCAAAACTTTTATTCTTTATCTCATTAGCTTTTTGTTTTTCACATAGGATTTTCAGAGTTCTGGTTAAAACATTACAGTACCTTTCGGTAAAGTTGTTAAATAAAAATCATGCAAAATAAAAATATACAATATCAACACTCCCGGGCAATGCCGGCTATGGACAGCTAGTATATAATAAAGTTTTTCAAATCAAATTTATTGGCAAAAAATATCAAAGTGCAACAAGCCATGTAAAGTAGAGTTAGAAGATGCATACTTCTATATAGCTCTAAACGTTTAAGGCACCTTTAAACCTGGATTTGGTAGACATCGTCATTACCTCCTGGGGTAGGTTGTTCCATGGAGCAGAGACACGGACAAAGAATGCTGTCTTTCTTCTAAAGAGATGAAACCACCTAAGCTACATCTTTTGCTGGCTCCTGTGGGGACCATGGTGCTGCGCTGAAAAACGTTTTATGCCAGAATCATGTCCTCTCGCATTCTCTACTGCTCAAGTGAGGGGTAATCATTCAAGGATCAGCAGCCATGATGCATCCAGCGCCACCTTCAACTGTTTAGACATCTGCAGGCTGACCACAGTTTCTGGAAACTTATTCTACGGTGCAGCGACCTCGAACCGAAAAAAAAGCCTTCCGATGATTAAGCCGAAATTGTCTCGAGTACAGCTTCTCAGAGTTTCCACGAAGCCCTCTCTGTGAAGTTGGTGTGAAGAAGAGATCACGAGACACATTGTAGTTGCCCGCGAATGATGTTAAAGGCGAGGATGAGGTCACCCTGCAGCTGCCTACGCTCCAATGAGTACAGATTGAGGGTTCCAATCGTTGTTCGTAAGACTTGATGTGGAGCTCGTGAACCATCTGCGTCGCAAGCCATTGAACTTGCTCCACATGCTGGATATCCCAAACAAAATAATATCTTAACAAATGAACGGTAAAAATTTGTTTCAAAAGTGTTAAGTCAACTTTATTATTGCTATATATAGATGTGGCCAGATGTGATCGCCTAGGTTCACGCTAAAATAAATCAGCACAAGACAAATGTTCGTATCTCTTGATTGAGTCTGGGAGGTGTGCTTTTTCTCAGTCCGCGCGAAAATAGGTACCCCAGTCGTGGTCGTCGCTATCTCTCTGGTCAGTTGTCGGTCCGATCTGTCCCGATCCGCTCTCTGTCCAGGTTCGATCCTAACTGTTCGTCTTCTCTCCGAAACCTAAACTCGTCAACTTTTGCCATAAACTTTACTGTCGTAAAACTAACCTACCTTACTGTAGTCAGGTGTCGTAAAATACTGTCACTCCTAAAATGTCGTGTCCAGTGTTATTTTCTTATTGACCTGTCCTGAACAATGGAAATTGACCACTCCCGCATTGTCTTTTGTCTCTTTCGATGAGTCATTTCCTATCCCGTATTTTCTTTTGTCTTTGTCGATTAGTCACTTACCATCCTGTCGGTCTTCATTGTATCACATATATATATATATGTATGTATATATATATATATATATATATATATTTGTGTGTGTATTTAGGCAGAATTTTCTCATTTATGCAAACATTGTAAAAAATAACAGAATTCGTCTGTTTAATTATACCTTTTTTTTTTCTGATGGTCTTTTTTGTATTAAAATCAAAAAAATTGACAATAATAATAAAATTAGACTCATTATTTACTATAAGAAATCGAAAACCCAAAACCACTAGTAAAAAACAATGTTATTTCTAAGTTTAAATGCCCTTTGGGAGAATGTAATTCCTATAAAAATAATAAAGCTAATAGCTACATTGGTTATACAATCACTACCCTATCCAACTGCCTGACCATGCATCTTGTAAACTCTAGCTCAATTTACCAGCATCTACAAAAACATAACTGCCCTCCCTCTGATTTAAGACAAATTCTAGTTAATAACATTAAAATTATACATTCCAAAACCAATTTTAAAAAATTTAAAATACTGGATGCTATCTATGTAAAAACACAATCTACAAGTAATAACATCATGTATGAAACCAGTGGCAACATTTAAAATGATTAACGTAATGCGATTTTATTCTGTGATGCCACTCTGTTGATACTAAATTTAAATCGTCAACGTCTTTCCTGGAACAATGCGAAAAAACGTTCTCTGCGCGTTTCTCTGCTGTCTGTTTAAAGTTCTCCTTTTTCTCCAGCTTTTTTGTTCATTTGCTTTTGACACCTGAGGATGATTTGACGAAGAATCGAAAATGTTCGTGAAACCTATGGAACATTTATTAATTTTTTTGATTTTAATACAAAAAAGACCATCAGAAAATTGATTTAAAGAAGAAAAAAAAAAAGTATAATTAAATAGACGAATTCTGTTATTTTTAACAATGTTTGCATATATTATTGTGCTGAAGCAGCTTAAATCAACGTTTGTTTTCGTAAGGATTTTTTCCTATATACCTTAATAGTACGAAATAGATGCTAAAAAAATTAATTTTTATATTTCTTTTATTCTTTTATAAAGACTTATCCATTTTTTCTAATTTTTAATTTTGAACTGTATAAGATTATTAATGATTTTGACATAATTATCTCCCGTGATTTATCATTGATCATGCTATTAAGACAAATCTTCTTTCCATTAACAATTACAAGAGACCTTCTCAACCACCGATTGCCATGGCTAATAACACTCTGCCTGAGAGTTCATCATTCAAACTCCCCGGCCTGATATTCACAGGCAACATGAATTGGAACAAATACATAGAAGACATTGCCAAGGCTGCTGCAAAGGAGGTGGGCTCCCTCTACTGCTCACACCTGCCAGTATCCTATATCTCTACAAAGCCACTATTCGCCCATGCATGGATTATTGTTGCCACATTTGAGTTGGTGCATCTACCACTAGTCTCTCTATATCAGACGGTCCTAAAAAGAGTCTCCAATCTAATAGGTCCTGCACTGTCAACCATGCTCCAACCCCTGTCCCATCATCGCAATGTTGCATCCTTGTGCAAGTTTTACAAGTACTTTAATGGAATGTGCTCTGACGAACTCGTGGCAGTTGTGCCTCCTCGACGTAAATACCCCGACTAACCTAAGCAGAAAAATTCCGCGCCTTCACTGTAGAGGTCTTCAGATGCTAGAAAGCTTTCTAATCTAAGAGTTTCTTCCCTCAAACTGCTAGACTTTAGAATTCCCTCCATGTTCCCTGTTTCCATGACTGTACTAACATGCAGAAATTCAAATATAATGTGAACAGACATCCCACTGCTCAACTCCCTACTTAGAGTGTCCCTGTAGACATGGTCCCTAATAGTAGCCCCTTAGGTTCAAGTGGCAATGTGCTTTGTTTGGGATGAACAAAAAACAAATGTTGTATCTTGCTCCTCTAAAGAAAGTTGCCTTATTTGTAGAGTGATACGAGATCACCTCTGACCCGTTGCGTCAGTATTCGTTTGTTATGTTATTAATTATATAATTACTTTATTAATAATAATCATTCGTTTTTATCTGCTATTCACCTATCTTTCTCTTCTCCTCTAAAGAAAATTGCCTTATTTGTAGAGTGATACGAGATCACCTCTGACCCGTTGCGTCAGTATTCGTTTGTTATGTTATTAATTATATAATTACTTTATTAATAATAATCATTCGTTTTTATCTGCTATTCACCGATCTTTCTCTTCTCCTCTAAAGAAAATTGCCTTATTTGTAGAGTGATACGAGATCACCTATGACCCGTTGCGTCAGTATTCGTTTGTTATGTTATTAATTATATAATTACTTTATTGACAATAATCATTCGTTTTTATCTGCTATTCACCTATCTTTCTCGTCTCCTCTAAAGAAAATTGCCTTATTTGTAGAGTGATACGAGATCACCTCTGACCCGTTGTGTCAGTATTCGTTTATGTTATTAATTATATAATTACTTTATTAATAATAATCATTCATTTTCATCTGCTATTCACCTAACTTTCTCTTGCCCTCTAAAGTAAATTGCCTTATTTGTAGAGTGATACAAGATCACCTCTGACCCGTTTCGTCAGTATTCGTTTGTTATGTTATTAATTATATAATTACTTTATTGATAATAATCATTCGTTTTTATCTGCTATTCATCTATCTTTCTCTTCTCTAAAGAAAATTGCCTTATTTGTAGAGTGATACGAGATCACCTCTGACCAGTTGCGTCAGTATTAGTTTGTTATGTTATTAATTATATAATTACTTTATTGATAATAATCATTCGTTTTTATCTGCTATTCATCTATCTTTCTCTTCTCTAAAGAAAATTGCCTTATTTGTAGAGTGATACGAGATCACCTCTGACCAGTTGCGTCAGTATTAGTTTGTTATGTTATTAATTATATAATTACTTTATTGATAATAATCATTCGTTTTTATCTGCTATTCACCTATCTTTCTCGTCTCCTCTAAAGTAAATAGCCTTATTTGTAGAGTGATACGAGATCACCTCTGACCCGTTGTGTCAGTATTCGTTTATGTTATTAATTATATAATTACTTTATTAATAATAATCATTCATTTTCATCTGCTATTCACCTAACTTTCTCTTGCCCTCTAAAGTAAATTGCCTTATTTGTAGAGTGATACGAGATCACCTCTGACCCGTTTCGTCAGTATTCGTTTGTTATGTTATTAATTATATAATTACTTTATTGATAATAATCATTCGTTTTTATCTGCTATTCACTTATCTTTCTCTTCTCCTCTAAAGAAAATTGCCTTATTTGTAGAGTGATATGAGATCACCTCTGACCTGTTGCGTCAGTATTCGTTTGTTATGTTATTAATTATATAATTACTTTATTAATAATAATCATTCGTTTTTATCTGCTATTCACCTATCTTTCTCTTCTCCTCTAAAGAAAATTGCCTTATTTGTAGAGTGATATGAGATCACCTCTGACCTGTTGCGTCAGTATTCGTTTGTTATGTTATTAATTATATAATTACTTTATTAATAATAATCATTCGTTTTTATCTGCTATTCACCTATCTTTCTCTTCTCCTCTAAAGAAAATTGCCTTATTTGTAGAGTGATACGAGATCACTTCTGACCCGTTGTGTCAGTATTCGTTTGTTATGTTATTAATTATATAATTACTTTATTGATAATAATCATTCGTTTTTATCTGCTATTCACCTATCTTTCTCGTCTCCTTTAAAGAAAATTGCCTTATTTGTAGAGTGATACGAGATCACTTCTGACCCGTTGCGTCAATATTCGTTTATGTTATTAATTATATAATTACTTTATTGATAATAATCATTCGTTTTTATCTGCTATTCACCTATCTTTCTCGTCTCCTCTAAAGAAAATTGCCTTATTTGTAGAGTGATATGAGATCACCTCTGACCTGTTGCGTCAGTATTCGTTTGTTATGTTATTAATTATATAATTACTTTATTAATAATAATCATTCGTTTTTATCTGCTATTCATCTATCTTTTTCGTCTCCTCTAAAGAAAATTGCCTTATTTGTAGAGTGAAACGAGATCACCTCTGACCCGTTGCGTCAGTATTCGTTTGTTATGTTATTAATTATATAATTACTTTATTGATAATAATCATTCGTTTTTATCTGCTATTCATCTATCTTTTTCGTCTCCTCTAAATAAAATTGCCTTATTTGTAGAGTGATACGAGATCACCTCTGACCCGTTGCGTCAGTATTCGTTTGTTATGTTATTAATTATATAATTACTTTATTGATAATAATCATTCGTTTTTATCTGCTATTCACCTATCTTTCTCGTCTCCTCTAAAGAAAATTGCCTTATTTGTAGAGTGATACGAGATCACCTCTGACCCGTTGCGTCAGTATTCGTTTGTTATGTTATTAATTATATAATTACTTTATTGATAATAATCATTCGTTTTTATCAGCTATTCATCTATCTTTCTCGTCTCCTAAAGAAAATTGCCTTATTTGTAGAGTGATACGAGATCACCTCTGACCCGTTGCGTCAGTATTCGTTTATGTTATTAATTATATAATTACTTTATTAATAATAATAATTCGTTTTTATCTGCTATTCACCGATCTTTCTCTGCTCCTCTCAAGAAAATTGCCTTATTTGTAGAGTGATACGAGATCACCTCTGACCCGTTGCGTCAGTATTCGTTTATGTTATTAATTATATAATTACTTTATTAATAATAATCATTCATTTTCATCTGCTATTCACCTAACTTTCTCTTTTCCTCTAAAGTAAATGTCCTTATTTGTAGAGTGATACGAGATCACCTCTGACCCGTTGCGTCATTATTAGTTTGTTATGTTATTAATTATATAATTACTTTATTGATAATAATCATTCGTTTTTATCAGCTATTCATCTATCTTTCTCTTTTCCTCTAAAGAAAATTGCCTTATTTGTAGAGTGATACGAGATCACCTCTGACCCGTTGCGTCAGTATTCGTTTGTTATGTTATTAATTATATAATTACTTTATTGATAATAATAATTCGTTTTTATCTGCTATTCACCGATCTTTCTCTGCTCCTCTCAAGAAAATTGCCTTATTTGTAGAGTGATACGAGATCACCTCTGACCCGTTGTGTCAGTATTCGTTTGTTATGTTATTAATTATATAATTACTTTATTGATAATAATCATTCGTTTTCATCTGCTATTCACCTATCTTTCTCTTCTCCTCTCAAGAAAATTGCCTTATTTGTAGAGTGATACGAGATAACCTCTGACCCGTTGCGTCAGTATTCGTTTATGTTATTAATTATATAATTACTTTATTAATAATAATTATTCATTTTCATCTGCTATTCACCTAACTTTCTCTTGCCCTCTAAAGTAAATTGCCTTATTTGTAGAGTGATACGAGATCACCTCTGACCCGTTGTGTCAGTATTCGTTTATGTTATTAATTATATAATTACTTTATTAATAATAATCATTCATTTTCATCTGCTATTCACCTAACTTTCTCTTGCCCTCTAAAGTAAATTGCCTTATTTGTAGAGTGATACGAGATCACCTCTGACCCGTTGCGTCAGTATTCGTTTATGTTATTAATTATATAATTACTTTATTAATAATAATCATTCATTTTCATCTGCTATTCACCTAACTTTCTCTTGCCCTCTAAAGTAAATTGCCTTATTTGTAGAGTGATACGAGATCACCTCTGACCCGTTGCGTCAGTATTCGTTTATGTTATTAATTATATAATTACTTTATTAATAATAATCATTCATTTTCATCTGCTATTCACCTAACTTTCTCTTGCCCTCTAAAGAAAATTGCCTTATTTGTAGAGTGATACGAGATAACCTCTGACCCGTTGCGTCAGTATTCGTTTATGTTATTAATTATATAATTACTTTATTAATAATAATCATTCATTTTCATCTGCTATTCACCTAACTTTCTCTTGCCCTCTAAAGTAAATTGCCTTATTTGTAGAGTGATACGAGATCACCTCTGACCCGTTGCGTCAGTATTCGTTTATGTTATTAATTATATAATTACTTTATTAATAATAATCATTCATTTTCATCTGCTATTCACCTAACTTTCTCTTGCCCTCTAAAGTAAATTGCCTTATTTGTAGAGTGATACGAGATCACCTCTGACCCGTTGCGTCAGTATTCGTTTATGTTATTAATTATATAATTACTTTATTAATAATAATCATTCATTTTCATCTGCTATTCACCTAACTTTCTCTTGCCCTCTAAAGAAAATTGCCTTATTTGTAGAGTGATACGAGATCACCTCTGACCCGTTGCGTCAGTATTCGTTTATGTTATTAATTATATAATTACTTTATTAATAATAATCATTCATTTTCATCTGCTATTCACCTAACTTTCTCTTGCCCTCTAAAGTAAATTGCCTTATTTGTAGAGTGATACGAGATCACCTCTGACCCGTTGCGTCAGTATTCGTTTATGTTATTAATTATATAATTACTTTATTAATAATAATCATTCATTTTCATCTGCTATTCACCTAACTTTCTCTTGCCCTCTAAAGTAAATTGCCTTATTTGTAGAGTGATACGAGATCACCTCTGACCCGTTGCGTCAGTATTCGTTTATGTTATTAATTATATAATTACTTTATTAATAATAATCATTCATTTTCATCTGCTATTCACCTAACTTTCTCTTGCCCTCTAAAGTAAATTGCCTTATTTGTAGAGTGATACGAGATCACCTCTGACCCGTTGCGTCAGTATTCGTTTATGTTATTAATTATATAATTACTTTATTAATAATAATCATTCATTTTCATCTGCTATTCACCTAACTTTCTCTTGCCCTCTAAAGTAAATTGCCTTATTTGTAGAGTGATACGAGATCACCTCTGACCCGTTGCGTCAGTATTCGTTTATGTTATTAATTATATAATTACTTTATTAATAATAATCATTCATTTTCATCTGCTATTCACCTAACTTTCTCTTGCCCTCTAAAGTAAATTGCCTTATTTGTAGAGTGATACGAGATCACCTCTGACCCGTTGCGTCAGTATTCGTTTATGTTATTAATTATATAATTACTTTATTAATAATAATCATTCATTTTCATCTGCTATTCACCTAACTTTCTCTTGCCCTCTAAAGTAAATTGCCTTATTTGTAGAGTGATACGAGATCACCTCTGACCCGTTCCGTCAGTATTCGTTTATGTTATTAATTATATAATTACTTTATTAATAATAATCATTCATTTTCATCTGCTATTCACCTAACTTTCTCTTGCCCTCTAAAGAAAATTGCCTTATTTGTAGAGTGATACGAGATAACCTCTGACCCGTTGCGTCAGTATTCGTTTATGTTATTAATTATATAATTACTTTATTAATAATAATCATTCATTTTCATCTGCTATTCACCTAACTTTCTCTTGCCCTCTAAAGTAAATTGCCTTATTTGTAGAGTAATACGAGATCACCTCTGACCCGTTGCGTCAGTATTCGTTTATGTTATTAATTATATAATTACTTTATTAATAATAATCATTCGTTTTCATCTGCTATTCACCTAACTTTCTCTTGCCCTCTAAAGTAAATTGCCTTATTTGTAGAGTGATACGAGATCACCTCTGACCCGTTGTGTCAGTATTCGTTTATGTTATTAATTATATAATTACTTTATTAATAATAATCATTCATTTTCATCTGCTATTCACCTAACTTTCTCTTGCCCTCTAAAGTAAATTGCCTTATTTGTAGAGTGATACGAGATAACCTCTGACCCGTTGCGTCAGTATTCGTTTATGTTATTAATTATATAATTACTTTATTAATAATAATCATTCATTTTCATCTGCTATTCACCTAACTTTCTCTTGCCCTCTAAAGAAAATTGCCTTATTTGTAGAGTGATACGAGATAACCTCTGACCTGTTGCGTCAGTATTCGTTTATGTTATTAATTATATAATTACTTTATTAATAATAATCATTCATTTTCATCTGCTATTCACCTAACTTTCTCTTGCCCTCTAAAGTAAATTGCCTTATTTGTAGAGTGATACGAGATCACCTCTGACCCGTTGCGTCAGTATTCGTTTATGTTATTAATTATATAATTACTTTATTAATAATAATCATTCATTTTCATCTGCTATTCACCTAACTTTCTCTTGCCCTCTAAAGAAAATTGCCTTATTTGTAGAGTGATACGAGATAACCTCTGACCCGTTGCGTCAGTATTCGTTTATGTTATTAATTATATAATTACTTTATTAATAATAATCATTCATTTTCATCTGCTATTCACCTAACTTTCTCTTGCCCTCTAAAGTAAATTGCCTTATTTGTAGAGTGATACGAGATAACCTCTGACCCGTTGCGTCAGTATTCGTTTATGTTATTAATTATATAATTACTTTATTAATAATAATCATTCATTTTCATCTGCTATTCACCTAACTTTCTCTTGCCCTCTAAAGTAAATTGCCTTATTTGTAGAGTGATACGAGATAACCTCTGACCCGTTGCGTCAGTATTCGTTTATGTTATTAATTATATAATTACTTTATTAATAATAATCATTCATTTTCATCTGCTATTCACCTAACTTTCTCTTGCCCTCTAAAGTAAATTGCCTTATTTGTAGAGTGATACGAGATCACCTCTGACCCGTTGCGTCAGTATTCGTTTATGTTATTAATTATATAATTACTTTATTAATAATAATCATTCATTTTCATCTGCTATTCACCTAACTTTCTCTTGCCCTCTAAAGAAAATTGCCTTATTTGTAGAGTGATACGAGATAACCTCTGACCCGTTGCGTCAGTATTCGTTTATGTTATTAATTATATAATTACTTTATTAATAATAATCATTCATTTTCATCTGCTATTCACCTAACTTTCTCTTGCCCTCTAAAGTAAATTGCCTTATTTGTAGAGTGATACGAGATCACCTCTGACCCGTTGTGTCAGTATTCGTTTATGTTATTAATTATATAATTACTTGATTAATAATAATCATTCATTTTCATCTGCTATTAACCTTACTTTCTCTTGCCCTCTAAAGTAAATTGCCTTATTTGTAGAGTGATACAAGATCACCTCTGACCCGTTGCGTCAGTATTCGTTTATGTTATTAATTATATAATTACTTTATTAATAATAATCATTCATTTTCATCTGCTATTCACCTAACTTTCTCTTGCCCTCTAAAGTAAATTGCCTTATTTGTAGAGTGATACGAGATCACCTCTGACCCGTTGCGTCAGTATTCGTTTATGTTATTAATTATATAATTACTTTATTAATAATAATCATTCATTTTCATCTGCTATTCACCTTACTTTCTCTTGCCCTCTAAAGTAAATTGCCTTATTTGTAGAGTGATACGAGATCACCTCTGACCCGTTGCGTCAGTATTCGTTTATGTTATTAATTATATAATTACTTTATTAATAATAATCATTCATTTTCATCTGCTATTCACCTAACTTTCTCTTGCCCTCTAAAGTAAATTGCCTTATTTGTAGAGTGATACGAGATCACCTCTGACCCGTTGTGTCAGTATTCGTTTATGTTATTAATTATATAATTACTTTATTAATAATAATCATTCATTTTCATCTGCTATTCACCTTACTTTCTCTTGCCCTCTAAAGTAAATTGCCTTATTTGTAGAGTGATACGAGATCACCTCTGACCCGTTGCGTCAGTATTCGTTTATGTTATTAATTATATAATTACTTTATTAATAATAATCATTCATTTTCATCTGCTATTCACCTAACTTTCTCTTCTCCTCTAAAGTAAATTGCCTTATTTGTAGAGTGATACGAGATCACCTCTGACCTGTTGTGTCAGTATTCGTTTATGTTATTAATTATATAATTACTTTATTAATAATAATCATTCATTTTCATCTGCTATTCACCTTACTTTCTCTTGCCCTCTAAAGTAAATTGCCTTATTTGTAGAGTGATACGAGATCACCTCTGACCCGTTGTGTCAGTATTCGTTTATGTTATTAATTATATAATTACTTTATTGATAATAATCATTCATTTTCATCTGCTATTCACCTTACTTTCTCTTGCCCTCTAAAGTAAATTGCCTTATTTGTAGAGTGATACGAGATCACCTCTGACCCGTTGTGTCAGTATTCGTTTATGTTATTAATTATATAATTACTTTATTAATAATAATCATTCATTTTCATCTGCTATTCACCTTACTTTCTCTTGCCCTCTAAAGTAAATTGCCTTATTTGTAGAGTGATACGAGATCACCTCTGACCCGTTGCGTCAGTATTCGTTTATGTTATTAATTATATAATTACTTTATTAATAATAATCATTCATTTTCATCTGCTATTAACCTTACTTTCTCTTGCCCTCTAAAGTAAATTGCCTTATTTGTAGAGTGATACGAGATCACCTCTGACCCGTTGCGTCAGTATTCGTTTATGTTATTAATTATATAATTACTTTATTAATAATAATCATTCATTTTCATCTGCTATTAACCTTACTTTCTCTTGCCCTCTAAAGTAAATTGCCTTATTTGTAGAGTGATACGAGATCACCTCTGACCCGTTGCGTCAGTATTCGTTTATGTTATTAATTATATAATTACTTTATTAATAATAATCATTCATTTTCATCTGCTATTCACCTTACTTTCTCTTGCCCTCTAAAGTAAATTGCCTTATTTGTAGAGTGATACGAGATCACCTCTGACCCGTTGCGTCAGTATTCGTTTATGTTATTAATTATATAATTACTTTATTAATAATAATCATTCATTTTCATCTGCTATTAACCTTACTTTCTCTTGCCCTCTAAAGTAAATTGCCTTATTTGTAGAGTGATACGAGATCACCTCTGACCCGTTGCGTCAGTATTCGTTTATGTTATTAATTATATAATTACTTTATTAATAATAATCATTCATTTTCATCTGCTATTAACCTTACTTTCTCTTGCCCTCTAAAGTAAATTGCCTTATTTGTAGAGTGATACGAGATCACCTCTGACCCGTTGCGTCAGTATTCGTTTATGTTATTAATTATATAATTACTTTATTAATAATAATCATTCATTTTCATCTGCTATTCACCTTACTTTCTCTTGCCCTCTAAAGTAAATTGCCTTATTTGTAGAGTGATACGAGATCACCTCTGACCCGTTGCGTCAGTATTCGTTTATGTTATTAATTATATAATTACTTTATTAATAATAATCATTCATTTTCATCTGCTATTCACCTTACTTTCTCTTGCCCTCTAAAGTAAATTGCCTTATTTGTAGAGTGATACGAGATCACCTCTGACCTGTTGTGTCAGTATTCGTTTATGTTATTAATTATATAATTACTTTATTAATAATAATCATTCATTTTCATCTGCTATTAACCTTACTTTCTCTTGCCCTCTAAAGTAAATTGCCTTATTTGTAGAGTGATACGAGATCACCTCTGACCCGTTGCGTCAGTATTCGTTTATGTTATTAATTATATAATTACTTTATTAATAATAATCATTCATTTTCATCTGCTATTCACCTTACTTTCTCTTGCCCTCTAAAGTAAATTGCCTTATTTGTAGAGTGATACGAGATCACCTCTGACCCGTTGCGTCAGTATTCGTTTATGTTATTAATTATATAATTACTTTATTAATAATAATCATTCATTTTCATCTGCTATTAACCTTACTTTCTCTTGCCCTCTAAAGTAAATTGCCTTATTTGTAGAGTGATACGAGATCACCTCTGACCCGTTGCGTCAGTATTCGTTTATGTTATTAATTATATAATTACTTTATTAATAATAATCATTCATTTTCATCTGCTGTTCACCTTACTTTCTCTTGCCCTCTAAAGTAAATTGCCTTATTTGTAGAGTGATACGAGATCACCTCTGACCTGTTGTGTCAGTATTCGTTTATGTTATTAATTATATAATTACTTTATTAATAATAATCATTCATTTTCATCTGCTATTCACCTAACTTTCTCTTGCCCTCTAAAGTAAATTGCCTTATTTGTAGAGTGATACGAGATCACCTCTGACCCGTTGTGTCAGTATTCGTTTATGTTATTAATTATATAATTACTTTATTAATAATAATCATTCATTTTCATCTGCTATTCACCTTACTTTCTCTTGCCCTCTAAAGTAAATTGCCTTATTTGTAGAGTGATACGAGATCACCTCTGACCCGTTGTGTCAGTATTCGTTTATGTTATTAATTATATAATTACTTTATTAATAATAATCATTCATTTTCATCTGCTATTCACCTTACTTTCTCTTGCCCTCTAAAGTAAATTGCCTTATTTGTAGAGTGATACGAGATCACCTCTGACCCGTTGCGTCAGTATTCGTTTATGTTATTAATTATATAATTACTTTATTAATAATAATCATTCATTTTCATCTGCTATTCACCTTACTTTCTCTTGCCCTCTAAAGTAAATTGCCTTATTTGTAGAGTGATACGAGATCACCTCTGACCTGTTGCGTCAGTATTCGTTTGTTATGTTATTAATTATATAATTACTTTATTAATAATAATCATTCATTTTCATCTGCTATTCACCTAACTTTCTCTTGCCCTCTAAAGTAAATTGCCTTATTTGTAGAGTGATACGAGATCACCTCTGACCTGTTGCGTCAGTATTCGTTTGTTATGTTATTAATTATATAATTACTTTATTAATAATAATCATTCATTTTCATCTGCTATTCACCTAACTTTCTCTTCTCCTCTAAAGTAAATTGCCTTATTTGTAGAGTGATACGAGATCACCTCTGACCCGTTGCGTCAGTATTTGTTTATGTTATTAATTATATAATTACTTTATTAATAATAATCATTCATTTTCATCTGCTATTCACCTAACTTTCTCTTCTCCTCTAAAGTAAATTGCCTTATTTGTAGAGTGATACGAGATCACCTCTGACCCGTTGTGTCAGTATTCGTTTATGTTATTAATTATATAATTACTTTATTAATAATAATCATTCATTTTCATCTGCTATTCACCTAACTTTCTCTTCTCCTCTAAAGTAAATTGCCTTATTTGTAGAGTGATACGAGATCACCTCTGACCCGTTGTGTCAGTATTCGTTTATGTTATTAATTATATAATTACTTTATTAATAATAATCATTCATTTTCATCTGCTATTCACCTAACTTTCTCTTCTCCTCTAAAGTAAATTGCCTTATTTGTAGAGTGATACGAGATCACCTCTGACCCGTTGTGTCAGTATTCGTTTATGTTATTAATTATATAATTACTTTATTAATAATAATCATTCATTTTCATCTGCTATTCACCTAACTTTCTCTTCTCCTCTAAAGTAAATTGCCTTATTTGTAGAGTGATACGAGATCACCTCTGACCCGTTGTGTCAGTATTCGTTTATGTTATTAATTATATAATTACTTTATTAATAATAATCATTCATTTTCATCTGCTATTCACCTAACTTTCTCTTCTCCTCTAAAGTAAATTGCCTTATTTGTAGAGTGATACGAGATCACCTCTGACCCGTTGTGTCAGTATTCGTTTATGTTATTAATTATATAATTACTTTATTAATAATAATCATTCATTTTCATCTGCTATTCACCTAACTTTCTCTTCTCCTCTAAAGTAAATTGCCTTATTTGTAGAGTGATACGAGATCACCTCTGACCCGTTGTGTCAGTATTCGTTTATGTTATTAATTATATAATTACTTTATTAATAATAATCATTCATTTTCATCTGCTATTCACCTAACTTTCTCTTCTCCTCTAAAGTAAATTGCCTTATTTGTAGAGTGATACGAGATCACCTCTGACCCGTTGTGTCAGTATTCGTTTATGTTATTAATTATATAATTACTTTATTAATAATAATCATTCATTTTCATCTGCTATTCACCTAACTTTCTCTTCTCCTCTAAAGTAAATTGCCTTATTTGTAGAGTGATACGAGATCACCTCTGACCCGTTGCGTCAGTATTCGTTTATGTTATTAATTATATAATTACTTTATTAATAATAATCATTCATTTTCATCTGCTATTCACCTTACTTTCTCTTGCCCTCTAAAGTAAATTGCCTTATTTGTAGAGTGATACGAGATCACCTCTGACCTGTTGCGTCAGTATTCGTTTGTTATGTTATTAATTATATAATTACTTTATTAATAATAATCATTCATTTTCATCTGCTATTCACCTAACTTTCTCTTGCCCTCTAAAGTAAATTGCCTTATTTGTAGAGTGATACGAGATCACCTCTGACCCGTTGTGTCAGTATTCGTTTATGTTATTAATTATATAATTACTTTATTAATAATAATCATTCATTTTCATCTGCTATTCACCTTACTTTCTCTTGCCCTCTAAAGTAAATTGCCTTATTTGTAGAGTGATACGAGATCACCTCTGACCCGTTGTGTCAGTATTCGTTTATGTTATTAATTATATAATTACTTTATTAATAATAATCATTCATTTTCATCTGCTATTCACCTTACTTTCTCTTGCCCTCTAAAGTAAATTGCCTTATTTGTAGAGTGATACGAGATCACCTCTGACCCGTTGTGTCAGTATTCGTTTATGTTATTAATTATATAATTACTTTATTAATAATAATCATTCATTTTCATCTGCTATTCACCTTACTTTCTCTTGCCCTCTAAAGTAAATTGCCTTATTTGTAGAGTGATACGAGATCACCTCTGACCCGTTGTGTCAGTATTCGTTTATGTTATTAATTATATAATTACTTTATTGATAATAATCATTCATTTTCATCTGCTATTCACCTTACTTTCTCTTGCCCTCTAAAGTAAATTGCCTTATTTGTAGAGTGATACGAGATCACCTCTGACCCGTTGTGTCAGTATTCGTTTATGTTATTAATTATATAATTACTTTATTGATAATAATCATTCATTTTCATCTGCTATTCACCTTACTTTCTCTTGCCCTCTAAAGTAAATTGCCTTATTTGTAGAGTGATACGAGATCACCTCTGACCCGTTGTGTCAGTATTCGTTTATGTTATTAATTATATAATTACTTTATTGATAATAATCATTCATTTTCATCTGCTATTCACCTTACTTTCTCTTGCCCTCTAAAGTAAATTGCCTTATTTGTAGAGTGATACGAGATCACCTCTGACCCGTTGTGTCAGTATTCGTTTATGTTATTAATTATATAATTACTTTATTGATAATAATCATTCATTTTCATCTGCTATTCACCTTACTTTCTCTTGCCCTCTAAAGTAAATTGCCTTATTTGTAGAGTGATACGAGATCACCTCTGACCCGTTGTGTCAGTATTCGTTTATGTTATTAATTATATAATTACTTTATTGATAATAATCATTCATTTTCATCTGCTATTCACCTTACTTTCTCTTGCCCTCTAAAGTAAATTGCCTTATTTGTAGAGTGATACGAGATCACCTCTGACCCGTTGTGTCAGTATTCGTTTATGTTATTAATTATATAATTACTTTATTAATAATAATCATTCATTTTCATCTGCTATTCACCTTACTTTCTCTTGCCCTCTAAAGTAAATTGCCTTATTTGTAGAGTGATACGAGATCACCTCTGACCCGTTGTGTCAGTATTCGTTTATGTTATTAATTATATAATTACTTTATTAATAATAATCATTCATTTTCATCTGCTATTCACCTTACTTTCTCTTGCCCTCTAAAGTAAATTGCCTTATTTGTAGAGTGATACGAGATCACCTCTGACCCGTTGTGTCAGTATTCGTTTATGTTATTAATTATATAATTACTTTATTGATAATAATCATTCATTTTCATCTGCTATTCACCTTACTTTCTCTTGCCCTCTAAAGTAAATTGCCTTATTTGTAGAGTGATACGAGATCACCTCTGACCCGTTGTGTCAGTATTCGTTTATGTTATTAATTATATAATTACTTTATTGATAATAATCATTCATTTTCATCTGCTATTCACCTAACTTTCTCTTGCCCTCTAAAGTAAATTGCCTTATTTGTAGAGTGATACGAGATCACCTCTGACCCGTTGCGTCAGTATTCGTTTATGTTATTAATTATATAATTACTTTATTAATAATAATCATTCATTTTCATCTGCTATTCACCTAACTTTCTCTTGCCCTCTAAAGTAAATTGCCTTATTTGTAGAGTGATACGAGATCACCTCTGACCTGTTGCGTCAGTATTCGTTTGTTATGTTTTTAATTATATAATTACTTTATTGATAATAATCATTCATTTTCATCTGCTATTCACCTAACTTTCTCTTCTCCTCTAAAGTAAATTGCATTATTTGTAGAGTGATACGAGATCACCTCTGACCCGTTGCGTCAGTATTCGTTTATGTTATTAATTATATAATTACTTTATTAATAATAATCATTCATTTTCATCTGCTATTCACCTAACTTTCTCTTGCCCTCTAAAGTAAATTGCCTTATTTGTAGAGTGATACGAGATCACCTCTGACCTGTTGCGTCAGTATTCGTTTGTTATGTTATTAATTATATAATTACTTTATTGATAATAATCATTCATTTTCATCTGCTATTCACCTAACTTTCTCTTGCCCTCTAAAGTAAATTGCCTTATTTGTAGAGTGATACGAGATCACCTCTGACCCGTTGTGTCAGTATTCGTTTATGTTATTAATTATATAATTACTTTATTAATAATAATCATTCATTTTCATCTGCTATTCACCTAACTTTCTCTTGCCCTCTAAAGTAAATTGCCTTATTTGTAGAGTGATACGAGATCACCTCTGACCCGTTGTGTCAGTATTCGTTTATGTTATTAATTATATAATTACTTTATTAATAATAATCATTCGTTTTTATCTGCTATTCACCTATCTTTCTCTTCTCCTCTAAAGTAAATTGCCTTATTTGTAGAGTGATACGAGATCACCTCTGACCCGTTGTGTCAGTATTCGTTTATGTTATTAATTATATAATTACTTTATTAATAATAATCATTCATTTTCATCTGCTATTCACCTAACTTTCTCTTCTCCTCTAAAGTAAATTGCCTTGTTTGTAGAGTGATACGAGATCACCTCTGACCCGTTGTGTCAGTATTCGTTTATGTTATTAATTATATAATTACTTTATTAATAATAATCATTCATTTTCATCTGCTATTCACCTAACTTTCTCTTGCCCTCTAAAGTAAATTGCCTTATTTGTAGAGTGATACGAGATAACCTCTGACCCGTTGCGTCAGTATTCGTTTATGTTATTAATTATATAATTACTTTATTAATAATAATCATTCATTTTCATCTGCTATTCACCTAACTTTCTCTTGCCCTCTAAAGTAAATTGCCTTATTTGTAGAGTGATACGAGATCACCTCTGACCCGTTGTGTCAGTATTCGTTTGTTATGTTATTAATTATATAATTACTTTATTAATAATAATCATTCGTTTTCATCTGCTATTCACCTAACTTTCTCTTGCCCTCTAAAGTAAATTGCCTTATTTGTAGAGTGATACGAGATCACCTCTGACCCGTTGTGTCAGTATTCGTTTATGTTATTAATTATATAATTACTTTATTGATAATAATCATTCGTTTTCATCTGCTATTCACCTATCTTTCTCTTCTCCTCTAAAGAAAATTGCCTTATTTGTAGAGTGATACGAGATCACCTCTGACCCGTTGTGTCAGTATTCGTTTATGTTATTAATTATATAATTACTTTATTGATAATAATCATTCGTTTTCATCTGCTATTCACCTAACTTTCTCTTCTCCTCTAAAGTAAATTGCCTTATTTGTAGAGTGATACGAGATCACCTCTGACCCGTTGTGTCAGTATTCGTTTGTTATTAATTATATAATTACTTTATTAATAATAATCATTCATTTTCATCTGCTATTCACCTAACTTTCTCTTGCCCTCTAAAGTAAATTGCCTTATTTGTAGAGTGATACGAGATCACCTCTGACCCGTTGCGTCAGTATTCGTTTATGTTATTAATTATATAATTACTTTATTAATAATAATCATTCATTTTCATCTGCTATTCACCTAACTTTCTCTTCCCCTCTAAAGTAAATAGCCTTATTTGTAGAGTGATACGAGATCACCTCTGACCCGTTGTGTCAGTATTCGTTTGTTATGTTATTAATTATATAATTACTTTATTGATAATAATCATTCGTTTTCATCTGCTATTCACCTATCTTTCTCTTCCCCTTTAAAGTAAATGTCCTTATTTGTAGAGTGATACGAGATCACCTCTGACCCGTTGCGTCAGTATTCGTTTGTTATGTTATTGATTATATAATTACTTTATTGATAATAATCATTCGTTTTCATCTGCTATTCACATATCTTTCTCTTCTCTAAAGAAAATTGCTTTATTTGTAGAGTGATACGAGATCACCTCTGACCCGTTGTGTCAGTATTCGTTTGTTATGTTATTAATTATATAATTACTTTATTGATAATAATCATTCGTTTTCATCTGCTATTCACCTATCTTTCTCTTCCCCCCTCTCTCTCTCTTCTAAAGAAACCTACTTTATTTATATAATGATATTGAATCACTTCTGACCCATTGGGTTAGGATTGGTGTGTTATATTATTAAAATATAATTTCCTTCTTGAAAATAATGATTCGTTTTTCATGTTATTTACTGCATTTTTTATTATTTGAACATTGATAGACACTTATTAATCTACAATTTTTATTTATTTACTTTTGTTACATACATTAATTGTTATTTGTTTATTAATGGGCACTTATTTTATGTTTTATATCTAACTAGTGGGACTTGTTTCCTCGCGATGCCCAAGAAAATTGAGGAACCCAAGAAACTTCTGCTCTCATCCCTGAACCTCATATAAGTATTATTTAAAAAAAGTTAAATGTAAATTGCATAAATACTTTAGAATTTGTTTTGTGTAAGTCGTAATTTATAAATAACTAGCTTGATCTACCCGGCATTGCCCGGAAGGTTGTTTTTTACTTTCATTTTTGTTTTGCCTTTTTTTTCCCGAATTATTTTTACGTAAATGTATACACTTTCAAAATCGATCAGACTTCTTACAAAATGTTGAAATTTAAATCGCATAAATAATTCGATTTTGTTTTATTCTTAAATTTATAAATAATTAAAAACTAACCTTGTGCCTAACTTAAGATTATGAGTACTGCAGATTGACAAGAGGACTAGTTGTATCAACTATAATTCCCAACCCTTAAAATGGACTTGTGAGTCTCAATTCCCTACTCTGCCATGAAATTTCCTCTCCTGCATCAATGGAACTGTCACCTGCCTCCCGATCTGGATACAACTTATCGGAGGGCATTTCTCTTTTTGATTTAGCACTTTTAAACATTGACATGCTAATTTGTTATTTCGTCGACCGAGGTCTACTTGTTCACCATCTGACAATCCATCGTCTTGTCACCAGTCTGACTCATGTTAGTATGCCAATTATGCCCACGCTACTCCCTATAATAAGCATAACTGGGACTCGCTCAGACCTCTCCCTAAATCTATCAACATTTATTTGTTCTAGAGTATCTAGCAATTTACGGAATAGTGTCCGCAAAAAATTTAGGAAATTTACTTGTAATTGGGGACCACACTACCGGACTGTAAACGTTCATGGGTGTGAGTTTCAGCTGCCTGAAACCCTTAAATCGTGAGTTGCCGTTACCCTGCACAGCCAGCACCATATAATCACTATGAGCACTTCTTGGTTATCTGTATATTTGGAAGCTTAATAAAAGCACAAAATATATATTGCCATTTAATTTCAGTAGGTTTTAAAAAATTAGCTAAATGCTTTCATTTATTTCATCAAGTTTTCAACAATGAATGTGCGATGCTCGCCAGTTCATAAGGATATTCTGAAAATAAATAAAACTAAAACTTTATAAATATACAAATACATTTTGCAGTAAATAAAATTGCATTATATGTATATTCAGAAGGTAGAATTTTTATTTTCATGATTTCTTATGTTTTTATTAAGCCTCCAAATGTGTCGGATGAGTTTTGTCCACCCTGTATATTTGAATATGTATACAGACAGACAGCAAAAGGGACTCTCAAAAATCGGAGCAGAATCGAAAACAAACAATTAAAATCTGAGTGGATTTATTTCAATAACAATGACAATAAATATACTTATATATATATATTTATATGCTTTTTTTGTAACAAGATCCGAACACACGCAAGGTAAAATGGAAAGGCACCTTCGTCTCTTTTCCCTCCTTTCTTTTTTTTCTTTCTTTTGAAGTTACCTCGCAATCGTCTGAGTTGGTTATTGAGTTTTTGGTAACCATGTTCTTTCATATGTTGTAGACGTAACTGGACACATGTTTATGTCTCTCAACATAGAAAGTAGTTCATTTTTGTACTTTCTGCATTTTCAGGCTTTATCTGAATTAGTATGGCCCAGAGGAGAGAGCAGTGAAAAGTAACAATAGATAAGTTATATTTTCTCTTCATGTCCATGGCAGAATAAATAAATACAATTTGGTTGTGATCTAAACTCAGCTAATCTTGATAAATTAACTCATTTGTTTGTTTATGTCTTATTTTTACTATTTTCAGTTTGTCCGGTTGGTACATTTGGCAGTGGATGTTCGAAGACCTGCCATTGTGCAAACTATAACGACTGCAATAAAATATATGGGTATTGTCAAGATGGGAAATGTGCAGCAGGATACAGGGGAAATAATTGCCAAACTGGTAAGCAAGTTTACTGAACTTTAACATGTCTGATATTTTTTCTATCGTGAAAGGATGTATGAATTGTTTGGTCGTTCACATGTTTATGTCTGTTAACACAGAAAGTATCTCATTTTTGTCCTTTCTAAATTTTCAGTCTTTATCTGAATTAATATGGCCCCGCAGTGAGAAGTAACAGTGGATGAGAACTTTATTATTTTTCAGTCTTTATCTGAATTAGTATTGCCTAGAGGAGAGAAATGAGAAGTAACAATAAATTAGAGCTTCCTTTTTTTTCTAAAATACCAAACTTTTATCCACAATATAAAAAGTAGTTGTAAAAATGTATTGGTGGAGTGGGGGATACTCACTAACTTGTTTGCTTAGCCACGGTTTTGTATGGGGAGAGGACTGTGTTTTTATTTTACAATTTAACAAAAGAATAAAATGGTGACTTCTTTAAAAATTAACCGAAATGCATTGTGGTGGAATATACGTAGTAATGAAAAAATTGTGTGGGGAGATATTCACTAACTAGTTTGCTTAGCCGTTGTGGGGGTGCTTGGGTTTTAATTTAGAACTTGATTGCAACCCCCAGAAGTAAATTGACTTTAAACAACTAGAAAGACTCTTCTTCCCATGATCTAAAAATATACGATAATAGAACTAAGGGTTAGCCTTGGAATGTCCTGGTTACAAAATGCAAAATCCACCACAGGTTGGCTGAGTACATTTTTCACCCAGCACTAAGAGGTCAAATCTTTTGTTAAAGCAAAGTTGTCCACTTACCATTTTTATCTCTCTTCAATATTTCCCCTTCTCTCTTACAATATACATTCAGTGTTGTCAATTTAGCGGGTTTCCTGCTAGATCTGGCGATTTTGATTTGAATCTGGCTAGTAAAATTTGGATCTAGCGGCTAGCGATTTTTTTCTTTAAAATCTGGCGATTTCGTTTGCCACATACAATTTCAGATTTCAGTAAAACTATTTTCCGTATTCATTTTCTCTTTAGTCATCATGAGATGATTTCTCAAGCTACCTTCCATACATGATATATGCAAATTTGCAGTAGTTTTACATGTCAATAAAAATGTTAATGTTCTAAAAATAAAATGGTGATCGCGACCGGACAAAAGCTCACCGGACAAAAGGCCACCAAAATAATTCAAACACGGACAAAAGCCCACAAACGTAAAAATAAATTAATAAAAAAAAAAACAATTCTAGGGCATTTATAACGAGAGCAAACAGAACGAAAAATGTGTAAAAAAAACAAACAAATAAATGTGCAACAAATAAATGTTACCAAAGGCAAGATAAGTTACAATTCTACCTACCGGGATAAGTTTATTTGTGTTTTAACTTATTTTAAAGTATATTTTTGTTAAAAACACACATGGTGTCGACTGTTCAGTTCATACTCAAAAAGAAAATGGCGTCGATAAGATGTCGACGATGATCACTCGGATAATCGCTAAAAATCGAAAATTAAACAAAATACTGGTAGAAACACATCTAATAAATGTCACCAATCATGCGAAAATGTAATGTTCTTCCAGCATTTTGTTTAATTTTCGATTTTTAACATTACAAAAGGTTTGATAAGAGAGATAGGAGGCAGTGAACTTTGAAATGTTTACTTTACATCCCCATAATTTTCCAATAAAAATATTCGACTTACAATGTTAACTAAATTCTTTTACCTACTAAGTTAGAATGGCCCGGAAATGGGGGATCATTTTATGTTACAAGTATATGCAAAACTGATGCATTCTGAAATAATTGTTGTTGTTTTCTTTCCGCGAAAGATAAGTCATACAATACAACGGTTTATTTAATATAAATAAATAACACAACAAAAAAACTAACTTTAATATTCAATAAATTGAATATTAACAGCCCCGTTACACCCACGTCGCACGCACTTTTTTCAGCTTTTGTTAAATTTATTCTTTATTTATTTTTCGTATTACCACCCAGACTTAGGGTTAGTAGTAGGAATGTAATTTTGGCAAGGTAGGAAAATGAGAAAATTAGGTAAGTATGGAATAAATATCGAAGTAATTCAACCATTAACAAAATATTAAAATGGCCGACTTTTGTCTTTTTTTCAGCGGTGACAGAGCAAATTAATTGTTGCCCGATTTTTGCGAATTTCTTTTTTTAATTTTTATTTTCTAAATAATAATTTATTTTCAGATTTTTGTGTATTAAGAAAAAATCATTTTGCAAATATTAATTTGTTTTCTCATTTTTGTGAATATTTTTAATAGCTTTTATTTTGAAACTATTAATTCATTTTCCGATTTTTGTGGATTATTTTGCAAATATTAATTTCACTTTTGTGGACAATGTCTTCGGCAATATTCTATATTTAGATACGTCATTATTGTGATAAATTTGTAATATATTTCAATTTTTAATAAACACTGTTTTATTTTATGATTTGTTTCTTACAAAACAACATATACACTCTATTAAACCTCCCACTAACCCTAGGTCCAGGTGGCAACAAATGAATATTTATGAAAACAAATTAACTTTTATTTGCAAAATAATCCGCAAAAGTCAGACAACAAATTAATATTTGCAAAATAATTTTTTTAAGTAATAGACAAAAACAGAAAAATTGATATTTGTACAGTGGATATATTTTCGCTTTCATAGCTTTGAAAAACAGACAAAAGTAGTCGATAAAATTTGGCAGTCATTTTGATATGTGTATATATATATATATATATATATATATATATATATATATATATATAAGGTACGAAGTTAAAATCTAGTGGGTTTTTTTTAGCGATTTTATTGTTTTCGATCTAGCGGGTTTTGAAAATCTCAGTTGCCAATAATGACGAAAAGTTAAAAATCTAGCGATTTTCTGGCGATTTTGCTTTCTCAATCTAGCGGGTTTTGAAAATCTCAGTTGGCAACACTGTATACATTGTGGTATTGGTCACTTGATAAGCGCCCCCTTCTCTTTTGCCACATTTTAAAAACACAATATATACATTTACTCTTTCACACAAAAGAAATTAAACTCTTGTCTCCAGGCATTTCACCAAGTTAATGTCTAAGTACATGTTCACACACTTTACAATATTATACATGTATATATATATATATATATATATATATATATTTTTTTTTTTTGTGTTATGAAATAATTCCAGGAGGAAATCCGGGTATGAGAGCTCAATGTAATAAACAGAGCAAGAATAAAATAAAACGTGGTAACACGAAATTACATAATCATCGATGCAATCATTTATTTTGTCTAGTAACACGAAATTTGAAATAAATTATTGCTTCGCTGATTATGTAATTTCGTGTTACTACATTTTATATATATATATATATATATATATATATATATATATATATATATATATATATATATATATATATATATATATATATATATATATAATGCAGGTAAGGATTACATCCACAGGATAAAAATCAGAAGAATCCGTACTGTGTTTATATAAGAGTGTTCAATAATAAATAGAGCTGTTTAATAGGTATAAAGATTTTTATTGATACAAACATTTTTTAGCAGTGACCAAAACGTGTTTTGCAAATGTGTAGCCAAATAATGTTTGTATAAATGAAAATCTTTATATATATATATATGCATATATATATATATATAAGCAAACTATTTTAAACATGACAGGATTCTCTGCTTGATTATACATTTTTTTAATTTATCTGATTTTCCTAATCCATTTTGTGAAACAATCAAAAAAATTAATGAATATTTCATAAGTAAAATGTTTAACATAAATACAATTTATCCTCTGACGTTACTCTGGCATTCCGGAATTTAAATTGTAAAACGCTCGTCTGGAACTACATCGTTTGTTGTTTTGACGTTTAACGAGCTCACATACGACATTCTCTTTCACACATGAGACATTTGAGCTCTTTTCTCTGAGCATTTCACCAAATTAATGTCTCGGTACATTTTTGTACATTTGTACATATATTAGAACAGTTTTGTACCATTTTATATCGCCTTACAAAGATTAAAATCAACATATAATGCTACTAAACCTTATGTCTAGAATCCTTATTCCAATTTTGATTAAAATCCATTATATGATTTTGATTCTAAAAATGTCTAAAATTTGAGGCTTAAGCTTGAGGGGTCTTAAGAAGAAATTGAAATCTAGGTAACCTTGCATAATTGTTGTCTGATTACTATGGAATAAAAGTTAATGCAAATCTGAAATAATTTAATTTTAAAATGGGAGATTGTGCCCATATTATGACCCCTAAAAAGCCATTTATTTTTTGGAAAATATGCATCCGTTTCCTTTGCTTTCAATAATTTTATCTGGCTTTCCAGTTTCTCCTAAACTAGTTATACATACAGACAGTTGTAGGATTTTTTACTCAAATGCTCAGATCAACCACTACTTCACCCATTGTCATTGTTTCATTGTTTTCTGGCCTTGCTGTTGTCTTTTACTTATTATACCAGCCAAATACAGGTTGTTCCCTTCAACCTACCCTTTCTGCTTTTAGGGCGTTCTGATTGGCTATTCCAGAGACTTTCTTTTACATTCTAGATTGACCGAATCACAAATTACCAGAATTACCTCATTGTTTGTTACTTCATATTTTCTGCTCATACGATAAAACTTCCCTTTCCGGGTCCCACCAAGTACATTCACTTACTTAGGTTTGTTTTGCCAGTTATCATTTCTCCATTTGAGTTTACTTACATAAATTCATGGTCATACACAGTGGCGGCTCGTGGCTAAGATTAGTGGGAGTGCTGCTTCAAAAAAGTTTTACTCATTGTTTTAATATTGTGTAAAAGGAAAACGAACATATAAACAATTATACATATGCATACATATAAAAATACATAAACTTAATAGAATCCTAAATAGAAGTAAATATTTTTATTTACTTGATACATTCATTTGAAAATAAACTCCATTCTTATTTTAATTTGCGAGAAAAGATTAATAATTTTCTCCTTGACCTCTGAATGACTGCTGAGGAATTTTGTTTCAATTGAAAGCACATCGAGTGCATTTAGTCTTTCCGAACTCATAGTGCTCCTTAGAAAAGTTTTTATTCTTTTCAAGGTTGAAAAGCAGCGTTCTGCTTCTGATGTAGTCATAGGAATTGTCAAGAGGATTTTTATCAGTTTTGTGATTTCACTAAGAACATCATCTAAATTATTTTCCAAGATAAATTTCAGGAGCTCAATTAATTTGCAATATTCATGAATATCTGACCTACTATAGAATATTTCTAGCTCAGTTTCAAGCTTTTCTTTGTCAATCATGGGATATGCTTCAATTGTCACTAGTATCTCTTATGTAGGCAGTTCTTTCTTAAAACTAGTGAAGCGTTTCTTGTTGAACAATTTAGCAGCTACTAAATGTTTAGTGGAAGAATATCTGTCCATTATATCAACACATATACAGTCACACACTTCTTTAGCTTCTGCCTTGAGAGTCTGTGAACGATTCTCACAGTATTTTGAGTTTCTTATTTCTAAAATAGCAGTCTTGAAATTTGTTATGTATTCATTGACTTTATACACACTAATTTCTCGAGATTGCATTTGGTTGTAAATAATTTTAACATGAGGCATAATCTGATGAAAAAGCTATAACCAAAACATGAAATTATCATCATTCAAGTATGTCAGAATTACTGCTGCTTCTGCAATGCTTTGATCTACATGTGACGTTGACTGAATTTCAGTAAGGCAATTTTTTAAAGGTTGAACATTTTCATGTCTGTATGTTGAAGTTCCACCTTGTAGTGGATGGACGTGGAATGCTTACATCCATATGTTTCTTGAGAATGGACACACGTGGTGATCTTGAGAAGAAAGTTGGAATAGCCAAAATGTTAGAAAAAAATATTCTTTCATTTCGTGTAATGATTGCTGCCTTTCTCATTATTAAATTAAGTTGATGTGTAGAACAGTGAATGAAATGTGCATTACAATAAACTGCTTTTATTTTTGCTTGAACTCCAGCTTTTTTGCCTTTCATGACATTTGCACCATCAAATGTCTGAGCTATCAGTTTTTGGTCATTTCCTTGAAGGATTATGCCTAATTGTTCTAGAATACGTTTTGATATGCCATCGGCGGTTTGGTTTTCTGGAATAAAGAACCCTCAAAAGCGTTCAAATATTTCTCCATCTAAAACGTACCGTAGAACAATGACAATTTGTGTGTGTTCAGACACATCTGTTACTTCATCAGCCATGACATCTACAAAGGAAGCTTTGCTAATTTCTGCCCTTATCTCCTCATGGTATATTTGTAGAAGACAGTCAAGTATGTCATTCTGAATGGTCTTAGAAACACCCTTGAAGACCGTACTGGTTTCTAAGTGGTTCTTTAAATCTGGATCTAATTTAGATGCAAAATTTATTAATCCTCTAAATACACCTGGATTTATTGAATCATGTTTTTCATCATGTCCTCGTAAGGGAGTTTCCAAGTGGCCACAAATGAAAATACAATCGATTATTTTTGATAAAATTTCACGGTTCTTCTTAACCTTTATGTTATGATGATTGATTGAAAGTTTGTTTGCCTCACTAAGTTTCTCCTTAATATTTACGGTTCCTAAAATTGACAGTGAAACCACATTGTCAACATGATTCTTTGATTTCTCATGCTTTTCAGTTCTATCTTTCATTTTGCTTATAGTTCTAAAACCATCTTTTGTCCACGTTACATCACCTCCAAACAGCAAACACGGGAAGCAGAACAGTGCATGTTTTACTTCACAGCCGCATAGCCAATTTTTCCGTTAGTACCATTCAGAATTAAAACTATGAATATATATTTTGTTCTTGCTAATGCCTGGCTGAGATATTTGAATGTCAGGTGTTGAACGGTCTCTTTTTTTAACTTCAACTTTCTCATGGAGAGACAGCTGTAAAAACTGAAGTTGGTGAAGTTCACTTACAGTCACAGAACTTATTTCTTGGGGATGCAAGGAGGCCATGGTTAAATTTTCTGTGAAATAAAAGTAAAAAAAAAATAATGCATCTGGATAACGTGGCTTTTGATATAAATTGTGTTGGCAAAGGTAGGTACAAGGTAGTCTATGAGTAGAATATCAGTGATGGGACGATCCAATATTTTCCCTGATTCGGAAACAATTACTGATTCTGTTCTAAATTCCCGATTCCTATAACGAAAGCGCCCGAAAGAATGCAGCCACAGCATAAAAAGTAATCACCTGCTCAACTACAGACCCCTATTGAAAGGGGTCATTAAATGGCGTTGAATTAAGTTCATTTATATAGAATTTGTCCGATACTTTTAGCTTTTCCTATCGCAAACTTTTTCCTGGAAAGAACAAAACTGATTCATGCATAGAATGTATCTTCCATCACAAAAGAAAATTGGTTAACTACACTAAAAAGTTAGAATGGCCTGGAAATGGTGGATCATTTTATGTTCAAATTATATTTTTAGTTTTACCACCCGGACTTAGGGTTAGTAATAAAAAGGGTGCATGTTTTTTTAATGATGAAATCTTTAAAAGAATGCAGTATTTACAAAGTACCAGAAAAATGTTTAAAATGAAATTAAAAACAATTTATCAAGAAAAGAAAATACAAAGAGTTATTGATAATTGTAAAAAAATTAAATATAAAAAGATTTTTTTATTTTTAAAAATTAATTTATTTTTGCGTCGGTGGGCTTTTGTCCGGTGGACTTTTCCATTTGCCGAATATTCCGGGCACCCCTTTTTTCTTTCAATTTACAAAATATCTATTTCTTACATTGTTTTTAAATATTGGTGTAAAAATATAAGTCTCGATGTCTTGCTTCTAAATAGGGGGTATTTAGAAGCAAGACATCGAGACTTATAGTAATTTCTCCTTTCTCAAATAATATTTATTTAAAAAGAATCTCACAAGAAAAGACACGTTTCACAAGAAATTTTAATCCAGAACTCTATAATTAAGTTTATAATTAATAATTAACATTATGATTAGATTAACTTTATTGTTTGAAGGCGGGCTACTTTTCATTAAGTTTTATTTTCTTTAAACAAAAAATGTTATAGTTGTGTTGTTATTTATTTTGTTGTAAAAGTTACAGCAATAAATGAATAGAGTTCTTCAAGAAAAATTCCAAACAAATGAGACTAGTTTTTGCTTCTTTAAAAAGAAACTTAATGTAGATAAATCGATTTCATTTGCTTCAAAACAACGTATTAATAAATACTTATTTAAAAAATATTTATTTACAAATATTGGAGGATGGCATAGCTTCTTTTATCTGAAGCCCACGATTTTCAGTTATTTAAACATATTGGAGTGGCCAAAGATTAATAATAAAAAAATGCTATTAATAATTATTTTTTTCTAAAACACATTTTAAATTTCTTTAAAATAGAGTTAACAAAAAAGAAAAGAAAAATATGCACTTACATTTATGTTGGTCAAAATGTCCTCTAGTCTTTCTAAGAGTAGTTGTCTCTAAGAAAATGAAAATGTAACTAAACTGTTTCAATAACCAAGAATCTTTTTTATTATTATACTTTCATCCTATCTTCCTATCCACTCTTTATTTATTTTGACATTTCTTTTCACTATTAGTTCATACAGACATGAAAAATCAAAATCTAAGAAATAACTGATGCCAAAGTCTTCCACTTCTCACATATATGTGAAAAAACATTGGATTCACTAATTCACTTGCCACCCTACATCACAAGCCTTTTTTTGCTAGCCTCTTGTATGTGGGGTTTATACCATACTGTGGTGTTTGGTAATAAACAACAGTCAATTGTGGTGGTTGTAAACATATCTTTATTTAACAAGGGTTATAACAACATGTGTGTATCAACGGTCGTAATCTCTCTATCTATGTCCCTAGCTATCTCGCTGCTGCTGCTGCTTCCTGCTCTCGTACCGATCACGTTGGTACGTGATCTTCGACACTACATCTTCCCTCTTTTTTTTTATAAATTTATGTCACTATAAAGTCTTCTTGCCACACTGGGGTGGATCTTACTCTAGGTGTTCTGATTGAACCACTAGGGGCAGTTAGGGCCGGTGTTAGGGGTTCTTGAGCAGTTTCCTTAGGGTCTGGACTGGAGATGGGAAGTGCATCGATTGGGTTGAGGTGTGTGTCTTCGATATCTGTTGTAGAAGTAGGGGGCCAGTGGGTTGTATCAGGGGGAGAGTAAACTGCTTTAGGGACGTCGGTGTAGTCAGGACTATACTGCATGTCGCCGGGTACCTTTTTTACATGGGCAGCGTTTCTCATTCTCACTTGGCCTTGGGGTTGTTGTATTAGAACAGCATTTCCCTTCTTTTCCACAACTTAATAGGGCTGAGACTCGAACCTTGTTTGTTCTGTGTAAATTTTTACACAATACTGTGTCCCCTCTCTGGATCTGTTGGTCTCTGGCTCCTCTTCTCTGGTCAGCAGCTATGTTGCGTTTTAGTTTGTGTAGAGCATCCTTATCATGTACGTCACTAAAATCAGTGGACGCTCCTACAATACTTGGCAGCTTACCTCGGAGTTCGCGGTTCATTAGTAACTTCGCTGGGGATACTCCGGTTACTGTGTGAGGGGTGGTTCGGTATTGGAACAGAAAATTCCTTAGTTCAGTCCTCCAGTCTTTCCCTTCGACTTTGGCGATCTTAATTGCCTTTAGGATTGTTCTGTTGAACCGTTCCACTTCGCCGTTGGACTGTGGCCAATACGGGATCCCTCTCACCTGGGTGATGCCGTGAGTATTCATATACTCATTGAATTCTCTTGATGAGAATGGCTGTCCGTTGTCACTCCTCAGATAGTTGGGATATCCATGATGATTGAACATCATTTCTAGTGCACCCGTTACATTTTTGGCATTTGCTATTTTCATATGCGCAACTTCTGGCCATCTTGAGTAGTAGTCGACAACGGCCAGCAGGTAGTTCCCTTCGGAGACACTCAGTAGGTCAACAGCTACATAGGTCCAGGGTTGGTCAGGCAGCGGTGTACTCTCTAGTTCTTCTGGAGGGGCATTTTTGCCAACCACTTGACATGGGTAACACGCTTTTACTCGCTTTTCTGCCATTCTATCCATCTCTGGCCACCAAACTTTGGACCGTAGGCGATTTTTGGTTCGCACAATCCCTTGGTGTCCTTCATGAGCCAGTACAACTACCCGCCCCTGAAGTGCCTCAGGGATTATGATCCTGCGTCCTCGGATGACCATCTGTCCTGCTATCCAGAGTTCATCTTTGATTGCATGAAATGCAGTACCTTTGAAATGGGTCCAGTCATTTTCGGATATAGCTTGCCGAAGTTTGGAGATCGTAGCATCATCCTTTGAAGCTTTTTCCACTTCACAGGGAGTCAGTGCCTGAGGTACAGTATCTTTAATGATACTGTAGATGTAGTCCATTGTTTCCTTTTCCTCAGTTTTGTCTGGGTTTTCAACGGGCTGTCGACTCAGCAGGTCCGCCTTATTGGTTCGGCCAGGAATGTGGATGACTTTGTAGGTGAACTGTTGTAGAAACAACAGCCATCTCTCCACTCTTGCTGAAGGGGGCTTCGAGGAAGGTGATAGTACCTTTACCAGCGCTTTGTGATCAGTCAGGATCTGAAAGTCACATCCAATGAGGTACAGACTGAACTTTTTGCATGCCCAGAATACTCCCAGTGCTTCTCTTTCAAATTGAGAATATCGGGACTCTGTTGGTGTGAGCTTCCTACTGGCATAGTATACTGGTTTCCAGTATCCGTTTAGCTGCTGTTGTTCAATGATTGCACCCACACCAACGGGAGAAGCATCAGTTGTGATTCTAGTTGGAAACTCAACACTGTAGTATGCCATGACTGGCGCTTCAATTAACCCCTTCTTTAGTTTGTTAAAGGAATATTGTTCCTCTTCTTCCAATTTCCAATCAGAATCTAGTCTTGTAAGATCCCAAAGTGGTGCAGTTACACTAGCAAAATGGGGCACAAACTTAGCACAGAATTGGGCCAGTCCCAAGAAACTCCTCATCTGTGATGCATCTTTTGGTGGAGGAGCATCAACTACAGCCTTCACCTTTTCGTCCGAGACCTTCAAGCCGTCTTGTGTCAGAATGTGGCCCATGTATCTTATAGATGTCATTTTAATCTGGCACTTCTTTCCATTGACGGTCAGTCCTTGTTCAGCTAGGTGTTGGAAAACTTTGGCGAGTCTAGTGTCGTGCTCACTTTCTGTTTTCCCGACTACTATGATGTCATCTGACATGTTGTATGCTCCTGGGCAGCCAGCTATAACCTGACTTATGATTTGCTGAAATTTTTCTGAGGCCATGTTTACCCCAAACATAAGTCTTTTATACCGGTATAGCCCATCAGGTGCAGCAAATGTTGTGATTTCTCTGGAGTCTGGATGCAACTCTATTTGATGGTAGGCCATATTCAAATCTACTTTTGAGAAATATTTGCCTCCAGCCATTTCTTGTATAGTTTCCTCAATCGTGGGCACTGGATGACGTTCTCGAACGATAGCTTCGTTTGCTCTACGCATGTCGATACATATCCTCACATCGCTTTTTCCATTGTCCTCGGGCCTTTTTTCCACTGTCACTAAAGGATTCACCCATTGAGAAGGTTCCCTGACCCTCTCAATTACATCCAGATCAACCAGTTCTTGCAATTTGTTTAGGACACATTGCCGCCGCTTGAATGGTATCCGACGTACTGGCTGAGTGACAGGTATAATTTCTGGATTTATTTTGAATTTTAATTGGTAGTTTTTTAGTTTTCCCAATCCACTGAAAACCTTTGGAAATTCTTTTAGTATTCTTGTCCAATGTCCATATATCCAGTTCCGAGCAGTTCAAGATGTTGGCGTTAACGCCCACACTTAAAAGTCCTAGTCTTTTACTAGTTCTACCACTTAAAAGTGACGCTTGGGCCTGTGGTATGACAAAAAATGGAACTGTTATGTAGCGATTTGTGCTAGGAACTTCAACCTTCAATATGCACTTTCCTAGAAGGGGAAATGGTTTTTCACTAGCATAGGGGTATAGTTTAGTAGAATCTGGCTGGAGCTTAATTTTGGGTCCTTCTTTTTCTATTTTCTTGAAGTCCTCTACAGATAATGTATTATGCTGTGCTCCTGAGTCTATCACTAAAGGGATGGTGGTGTTTCTGACTTTGAGGTTTATTACATTTTCACTCATTGATATTTTGAATAAATTAAACCCATTAGCGCCACCAGTTTTGTTATCTTCCCTTTCCCCTACACTCTGTTGAATTCCTTTGTTATGATAATGCTTTCGTCCACCATGACTGTATTTTGGGGCTCTGTCATGTTCGTTTCTATTCTGCGTTTTTGTTTGTTTGTTTTTGTAGAAACAACAGACTTCAAAATGTCCCTTTTTCCCACAGATTCCACACTTGTGATGCTTGCTTCTAACACAATCTCTTGCAAAATGTCCATTCCCCCCACACTTATAACATGCAGATGACACATTGTGGCTTGGTTTAGGTTTTTGTCTGTCGCTTAATCTATTTATATCAGACGTACAAGTAGATCCTAAAATTAGGGCCTCTTTGTGGTGGTACGTCCCAATAATTTGGATGAGACGATCCAACGTCAAGTTGCTTTCACCATATAATTTGGCTTTTAGTTCCGCGTCCTTTATGTGAAGAAGGATCTTGTCTCTGACGAATTCGTTCGGTTCTGGAGTGAAACCGCACACCTTCGCCAAACTCTTTAAGCGAGTGATATAATTATTCACGGTTTCTCCCGTGTTTGGTTCAGACTCCCAAAATCTTGAACGCGCTTTAGGGATATTTTCCTTTAGAGCGAAAGTTTTGTCAAACAGTTCTATAGCTGTTCGGAATACATCGACTCTTTCTTTATTAGCCTCGTGTCCGGCTTTTTTTTCGTCCGTGAAATTCGTCCAAATTTCACGCAGACCCTCGCCTCCTGTTAACAAAAGGATAGCTCTTTTTTGCTCAGAATTTATGACACCTGAAGCTAGTATGAAAATTTCCAGATCGGTTTTCAAATTTACCCATCTTTTGTGTAAAGACTCTGGATCTCCGATCGTATCTAACGCACGTGGAGGGCTTAGCCCCCCCAATGTGACGAATTTTGCCATATTGTTGTTTAAAAGGACAATAAGATGTGAATAACAAAAGGATTGTTATTTAAAGACAATAAATGTGATAACAAACGAATTACTTATCTCTCGTTTTTTTTCTGTACTTTTCCTTTGGAAGAAAAAAAAGTATATTTTTCTTTCTCTCTTGTAGCACGTGTGACCTCTTTTTTCGTGTTTTTTTTTTCCGTAGAAAAGTTTGTTGTTTGCACTTTTTTTTTTTTGTAGATGTCTTTCTTTGCTTTTTTCTTTTGTGTAGAATTTCATCTCATCGTCGTCGCCAGTTTGTGGTGTTTGGTAATAAACAACAGTCAATTGTGGTGGTTGTAAACATGTCTTTATTTAACAAGGGTTATAACAACATGTGTGTATCAACAGTCGTAATCTCTCTATCTATGTCCCTAGCTATCTCGCTGCTGCTGCTGCTTCCTGCTCTCGTACCGATCACGTTGGTACGTGATCTTCGACACTACACATACCAATGCTGTTTTTTCTTTCAACTTCATCTTGGGTGAAATCTGGGATTTTTTTCTATGTTAATTTAAAAAATTTTGAATGTAACATTCACAATTTTTTAAATTACAGTTGCAAATAACAAAAAGGAAAAACGTATTTGAGATTCGTGATAAAATACAAAAATATTTTTTTTAATTAATTCCCAGTTCCATTTGGAAATAATTTAGGTTGCTAGTATTCATTTCTATCTTTTGAATGAAGACAACACTTTCTTTTATAAATTAAAAAAATATCTTTAAAAGAAGTTGGCAGAACAACAAGCTGAATTTATTTTGTGTTTATATTACATCATTTGAATTATAATTATTAAATTGATAATTTATGATATTAAATAGTGTGAATTAACAATATTTAAAAATATATATTTGGTAAGTTGACAAAAAGACAGATACACTGACAATCTTTCATCAAGCAGGAAACAGGTGAAAAGCATCGAGACTTTGTTTCCCTCACCACTTGATCTGAAACTAGTGAAGTTATGTTTGAACGCGTACATTTTAATTTTTTTCTTTTTACAAGGTAACATAAATTTAAATCATATTTAGATGTTATTATGGTCAATAGATTTATTTTAACTGGTAGTTTAAAATCCGTAAATATTTATTATGGTATCATTAGTATCAGGAATGGAAAATTAAGTTTTAAACAAAATAAAATCCAAAGAAGCGTTTTTGAAATCGGAAATTATGTTAAAAATTGATGAGAGGACCCCTCTTGGTGGGTGGCTCAGGACCCCAGCCCCTTGGCCCCTTAATCTGGCCCTGCTGTAAAATATATTACACAAAGTAAATACTGGTTCATAATGAAGAAGTATAGTTGACTACGAAATATAAGAGTATTTATATTTATAATATTTTTTTGGATCACAAATTTCAGGGGGTGCAAATGTAATTGCCCCCCCCCCCCGGCACCCCCCTGGCTACGTGGGGGGCATAATTTGTCAAAATATATGTTATATTTTTTAGCAAATAAATAATTCAAAGTGTAGTATCTGTTGTGATACTACACTTTATCATTTCTGTCCTCGGTCAGTGAAAGAGAAATCTTTCTAGACTGAGGCAAGTTTTATGTTTGGATAATGGCATGACCTGGTTTTAGATGGTTCATAATAATCCAGCTAGTGTGTCTATCTGCACAGATAAGGTATGCAGAAGTGGCCCATCACTATCTGCTGAAAAGGCCAATTTGTGGCCGGGATTAATGCGAGTAGTTCAATTGGTTAACTTGGGATATATGTGGCAATTAGTTCTGAAGTTGCTTATAGCCAATATGCTGAGTGATTAGCGTGGCCTTTCATGCCAACCACACCCTGGTGTGCTGAGTGTAAACAATATAGTACTCTTCATCTGATAGATTTCTCTCATCTATCAGTGCTAAGTCTCTGTCAATACTGAGTTGATGGTGTACCTCCCAGAAGTTGCGGATTTCTGATTCAGTAAGAGAATGTTTCAATGAAAATTCTTGCTTTATTGTGTAGATCAGAGTTGTGTAACGCTGATCATTTCAGCCTGATGCACTGTGATCAGGTAACAGGATTGTATTATTGTCCCTATAATCTGTCATGGCTTGATGGGTTGCTAATTCCACCATGTTCTGTTTTGTCCGAAAGGTGGATGCCTTGGGAGAAAGGGAGTGTGGAAAAAAAGGAAGTAAGGGCATGCATAGTGGAGATTCGATTGCAGAAAAATGGTATCAAAACCCTTGTGCCACTTTCCTGGGCAGTGCTAGACCGTAAAAAATAACTGAGTAGTTTCTCTTAAAGAGGCGTGGGTTATGTATAGTACTAAGGTAACTGTTGCTAAATACTCCTATTAAGGGCTGTTAGTCTGTTACTACTATTACATTAGGGGAGCTTATAATGAATATACAGCATTTATCTAATGGGCAGGCGATTGCAGTTGCTTCTCTTTCAATAGGTGTGTATCGACACTCTGCATCAGTGCAAAATCTGCTGCCTGCAAATACGATGTGCCAGCCCTCGGGACAGCATTCTTTCTTGATGGGGCATGTACAGTGCTTTTGAAATAGCAGGAAACGCATGCCTTCATTACTCCAGTCTGGAGCAAGGCAGGTTTCTCTGTTAATATCAAAAGTTGTAAGACTCTTCTTTACCAAATCCACAATGATTTGCTTGGATTGGCAAAATGTGTTCTTGAGATTTTGGTTCCAAATGAAATGTGAACTTTGTGTGACAAAGTCTCAAAAGGGAGACATTATGCCGCTTAGGGAATGTGCCCATGCTACCTGATTAACTAATCCAAACCAAAATCTTACATCAGTTATATTTTGGGGATAGGGAAGTTGGTAATTGCAGTGAGCAAAGTTTCTGAATGAGCTACTCCTGATGATGTTATTTTAAGGCCTTCAAACTGAACCACATCCTGGAAAAATTGGAATTTATTTTTGTTAAGGACAATTCCGTTTTTTACACAAGTGATAGGTAGTCAAATGTATCGTAGAAGGCCTATCTTATCCTGTTGTTAAAAAGTATAATATCATCAATATCTGAAATGCTTTTAATGATATCATCATATCTACATGTGTTATGTTACTAGACATTCTGTACTAATGGGGGTTGCCTCCCTTGGAATGGAACACATCTCGTGGGGAATGTGAATAAATGAGATCGGCAGTCAGTCATCTAGGTCTAAACTTAGACACATCGTCTTATTATTAACAGAAACCTAACAACACATGGTGTCAGAATGAGCGATTTACAAATGGACGTGAGCAACACATACGGGAAGAGTTTAACCAAAATGTTAGCCTAAAAGCTGAATAGCAAAAAAGAAATAAAACTCCGCAAATATTACCCCATAATGAATAGCCACATAACCCCACAAGAACCCTTCACATTTGACCAGCCTGAGTTATGGGAAAAATGGATTTGATAGTTTAACCGCTACTAGACAGTGTCCAGTCTGGATAAAAAGCCAACCCCTTGCCAGGTAGACACTCTAATATATTCTATGGGTGATAAAGAAGAGGACATTATCGCCACATTCAAGCTCTTCCCTAATGAAACTGAAAACTTTAACATAGTTATATCAAAGTTCTATGACAACTTCAAAGACAACATGAATACAAGGTCGAACCTAGACAGAAACCTCACTACGAGAATCAGCAGAAGAAAGTACATAGACAGCAGAACAGTCTGGATGCCACTGCTGCGGTAACAAAACCCGTCATCAGAGACATGCATGCCTTGGCGGACTGACATCACTGTCAATGGAATACCACTGCAATTGAAATTTGACTCAAACTAAGGAGAGACCTACCGACCCTCTCAGATGCCCACAAAACCCTACATGGTCCGCGACACATTCCACTTAAAACAAGAACACGATGCCCGACTAAAAAGCGCACACAAAAAAATCCAGGCTCCTGGCATTAATCCCAACTTGAGAAAATGCGCAATATCCAAACCATCACTGAAATTTCGCAGGAACGTACTCAATGCTGACAGTCTGCGGCCAGATCCAGAAAGAGTCGCTGGTGTCTTCAACTTTCCAACACCAACAGACATAACAGAAACTTGCCATTTCTTACGGATGGTGAATCAAATGGGAAAATTCATTCCAAACCTGGCGGACATGACTAAGCCACTGAGGGACTTGTTAAACCGGAAATATGCATTCATTTGGTACAGTGCACAACAGGTAGCATTTAACACCATTAAGGAATCACTGTGTTCAGCACCAGTGCTATGCTTATATAGTCCCTCAAAGGAGACCGTAGTTTCTGCTGACGCTTCATCCTATGGTCTGGAAGTGGTGTTATTATAATGACAGAACAACATGAAAATGCATCTTGTTTACATTTCATGAGCCATGTCTAAGATCGAACTTATGCCCAAAGAGAAAATGAGGCCCTGACTTCAACATGGGCATGTGGATGCTTTTCTGACTACCTTTTTGAACTACGCTTCACACTAGAAACTGACCACAAGCCACTAGTGCCATTCCTAAGGTATACGGCAAGGTATACAGAAATTGTGTGTATGTGTAATGAGGTACAGATACACCATTCACTATGTTCCTGGTAAGGAACTATATACAGCCGATGCTCTGTCAAGAGTAGTACTCAGTAATGACCCCACTATCCAGGACAAGGACCTAGAGAAGGAAGCGACAGCATTCATCCATGCAATAATGGTATCCTGACCTGCCACAGAAAAACATCTAAAGGAGTTGGAGGAAACCACCAAAAGTGACGAGACTAGAAACTGCATATCACAATATATAAGAAACGGATGGCTATCAAATGACCACATTCTAGCATCAGTCAAACCATATCAGGCCTACCAGAGCAGCATCACAATATATAAGAAACGGGTGGCTATCAAATGACCACATTCTAGAATCAGTCAAACCATATCAGGCCTACCACAGCAGCATCACAATATATAAGAAACGGGTGGCTATCAAATGACCACATTCTAGCATCAGTCAAACCATATCAGACCTACCATAGCAGCATCACATGCGAAAACAGGTTACTGATGTATGGCATGTGAATCATAATTCCTTCACTGCTGAGACCGACTACAATTGCCAAAATCACCAGGGAATCACCAAGTGCAGACAAAGAGCTCACCAATCCATATGATGACCAGGATTATCTCACCAAATCAAAAGGTCCATAGACAACTGTTCAAAATGTGCCAAGCTAACCCCTCATGACAACTGAGCTTCCAACAAGAGTTCGCTCTGTTTGAATTGAAGGGCCACAGCTATGTTGTAGTTGTTGACTACTTCTCTAGATACGCAGAGGTGGCCATGCTTATATCAATAACCTCCAGAGCTGTAATAGGGAGCCTGAAGGCTATCTTTGCCAGACACGGAATACCGGTCATCCTAAGAATAGATCCAGAAAGCCAATATACCTCAAAAGGCTTTGCTAAATTTGCAAATAGCTGGAAATTTCAGCACGTCACAAACAGCCCTCGCTACTCCCAAAGTGTTGCATAGCCCTCTGCTTGGGGCCACGGCAGTTCACGTTTACTATTTAGTCCCTGAAAGGGCCGTGGCGGTTCACATTTAATATTTAATACTCATCATTTTTTAAACATCATAAATCATAGTTCATATATCGTTTGCATACCTTAGATTTCTCCCTCATCGTGTAGAGGGTCGTGTCGTCTAGTGGATGAATTCTTTCTTCTTTCCTTCCTGCCGTGAACCACGCCGTCCGTTGTCCACAACAAAAACTCCACGTTCGGGTCGGAAGACAAACCCTTCTTTAAATTTAATTCTTTTTATTAGAAACGTTAGTTATTTAATCAGCTGGGAGTCATTCACTACGTCGACAGAGAGAGAGAGAGAGAGAGAGAGAGCAAATCACTACTTTATCGTAGTTACTTAACAATTATTTTCTTAACCATTCATAGAGGGGGGGGGGAGGGAAGGATATCTCTCACTTGTATTTTCTTAGGGAAATATTTCCCTTATCTGTTGTAAATTACATGGTAACAATCACGTCTCATCAATTTGCCTCCAAAACCCCGACTGGCTAAACTCGCTTCTCACGAAGACATCATGGATCCCTCTGTTTCCCACGCAAGGGCCTGTGACGTCACAGAGCCTCTCGCAGGTGCACATTGACCCTTGATCTGGGATCTCGTCACACGGTGAACTTGTCACGTCTGTGATTTCTGACTGTGAGAACAGACCCTATTCTGCACTCGACTGCCGCGTTAATTCTGCACTCGACTGCCGCGTTAATTTACGCAAGGCAAACCAACGATTTCCAACAGATACGTCCATTCCCATAAGGCCATTATCCAACAAAAGCAACTGAGAAGCAAAAGTCTGTGTAAAAACAATAAAAACATTGTTAAAAAAAAGCAAAAAACCCATATCTTTCCTTGCTCATATACAGAACAACAGCAATTGACTGCGGGTCCAGCCCTAGTGAACTATTAATGGATCGCCGTTTGAAGATGAACGTCTCAAGTCTACTAGACCCCAAATGGCCTAATTTTGAATGCTTCAGACAGAGGAAAGAGAACGAAAAAGTCCAATAACGACTAATACACTGTCTATCACATAAAACAAAAAAGCTACCACCACTCAAAAACGGTATATCAGTATGGGTCAGATGTTTCAACCTTTCAAATCAAAAAGCGCCGTTGTTGGAACAGCCTCAATGCCACACTCTTATGTTCTACAGACCAAGGGCAAGGGACAATAATCTGACGCAATCGACAGCACATTGTACCCAAACCACCCAACGAGAGAGAAATTGGAGTCCCATGAAGACGTTCATCCACAAAAGAAAGAAACTGTGAAAACAGCATGCCTATCCCTCACTCTTAAACACTACACAACAAATAGGTCTGGACGGCAGTCAGGACTACCCAGACAGGCTAAATCTCTAAAAAAAAACAAAAACAACAACAAAAAACAGATAGCATAGCATGGACACTAAATAAAAACAGACTATTTAAAAAGGATGTTATGTTACTAGACGTTCTGTACCAACATGAGTTGCCTCCCTTGGAATGGAACACATCTCGTAGGGAACGTGAATAAACAAGACCGGCAGGCAGCCATCTTCGTCTAAACTTATACACATGATCTTGTCTTATTATTAACAGAAACCTAACAAAACAATGTGTATAGGCATCAGCGAAGGCTAAGTATCCCTGAGGCATCGGGAGATACATGAAACAACCCCACTCCGTGATGAAAGTTGTAAGTGGATGAGATTTCTCATCTAGAGGGATTCAGTGATAACTATGCATTATATCTTCTTTGTGTTGAGTGGTACTTTTAATGGTTATTGGAATGATGAACTAGTGTGGTGTGTCTCTCATTTGCATTTGGGAGTTTAAATGCTGATAGTCTACCGTTTTTCTCGGTTTTCCATCTTTTTTGCAGTGCTACACCAATGGCACTGGAGTAAGGATGCCTTTTTTGACATCATCCCAAAGGGTACATTGTACTTGCCCCTTGAAATGATAAGGAATCAGAATTGAATTGTGTCTGGCTTTAGAAACTGCTCTCTTTTTAAGATGAACATAGGCAGTGCGGCAACACATAGATAGGAATATCTGATCATTTTTTATGCTGTTTTGGAAAAGTGCTCTAGGGGCCAATCCTTAAGCCTTCTAATGGTTTCTGCCATTGGGGGAAAAGGAGGTCTTTTTAGACAACTTAGCAATTGATGCTTGTTCTGATCAAGTTCGCTGTTCACACCCACTTGTGTTTTGCCTTCTGTCGGGGATGTACTGTATTGCAATATTTGTTTGGGTTGACAATGTTGCTGCAGAGTTTAGGAAATCTTTGGGCAGTATTTCCACATCAATGCATGCTGCCTTGCTGAAATAAAGTCACAGGATCCTCTTACGTACGTAAAGGGCTTGCTTGGTTGTTCTCCCCCTGCACTAACGAATTTCACAAGCAACCATCCCTGACATATCAGTGTGATGTCTCCTACAGCTCAAACTATTTTTCTTGATGGGACTAGGTTATTCATTGTAAGCTCGATGCTCAACAGATCGTTTAGTCCCACTAGCCTCATTATCAGGGAATATCTTCTGTAGTCACCCATGATGTTTTTGACTTGTCTACAATCTGGATTTGATGAAAATACGTGTCTATTTCCATTATTTGATTTTTGCTAGTGATTGTATATGTGTCGTTTGTTTGGTTAAATATGATGTGAGTGATAAAAAATCCATGGGAGCCTCGTGAATCCCAAGACAATGTTTCTTTGCTTAACACACTCGAAAAAAGGTGGTTAGGCTTCCCACGAGTGCTGCATGTGTGACCCTATATTAGACATTTTAACTGGGCAAGCTTATTCCCGAGATGCCATGTTGGTGGCTACAATGCAATGCCGAGTCAAGAATTCAAAGTGCTCTGTCTTTGGCTAGCAGGTCTGCTTGGAGTGCATTGTTTGCTATTCCCCCGATGAGTTAGTCCTTGGTGTAAAGTAGGAGTATATTAAGGTTTTGTATTGTTGCTTTTCAGCATTGTCCAAAGAGTTCTGTATAAGAAAAGATGCTGTATGCTGATGATTTAGTACCTGCCTGTGAAACAATGGATGACCTACTTATTAAGTTAAAAGACTTAAAGGAATTATATGGAAAGCAACGGTCTGAAAGTGAATGTTACCAAGACCAAAGTCATGATCAGTGGTTATAGTGTTGGAAAGCTCCCCAAAAGAAGAAAGTTTCCCTGCTCTGTTTGTGGTAAGGGAGTTGGGTCAAGGCCGTCATAATAGTAAACTAAGGCCTAGTCACTGAGTTGAGATTTTCTGGTGATGTCATTGGTCGTGGTTCTTACACTGCGATCAATCAGGACCAGAAGTCAGCCGTAACATAATGTGCATGCGTCTATCTTTAATCAGATTCAGATACTCAACTGCATGGTATCATTCATTCACTTGGAAATCATATTTATCTTGTTCCTGCTATTGTAACTTTATTCCCCTACCAAGAACACGGCTACCCTCCTAACGAGTATTCATTAACTTGGAAATCATTGTTAACTTGTTCTTTTTTTCAAACCTATTTCCTTTTTTAAGTAAAAGACAATTTTTTTTAAATCCAACATGGCGTTCAAGGATAAGACATTGCACTATATCAATAAATAGTGATTAAAGTTAGAATTTCATGTTTAAAAAAAATAAAATAGAATTTTATTTTGAAATAAAAAATACAATTTTAGACTAATTAATAAGTTTCATTCAAATCCCCCCCCCCAAAAAAATAAACAACATGATTGTTTTAATTTATTACAAATTTTTACTATATTGTAGAAAAACTTTGTTTTGCAAAAAAAAACAAAAAAAACACATTAATTTATTTCAATAAATGTTCTATTAATTATTTTAAATTATTGATTTTGATTTAAGGAATTAAATTATTGATTTTGATTTAAGGAATTCGTAATTTTTCATGTTTGATTTCTTTTTAAGTTAAAAAAAAAATCAAAAAACAATTTATTATAACATTGTTATAAAATATAGTTTTATTATTATGTTTGTTTTATAATATTCTAAATTATAAAAAAAAACACTGTCAATTTCAGAAACTATATTTTATTAGAATGTTTTAGCCAAAATGTTACTTTATTAAAAATAAACTTTATTGTTTTTCTTTCAGAAACTATATTTTATTAGATAAATAAATTTATTAAAATGTTTTAATCTATTGGTCATTATTAATACGGAATTCGGGAGCTTTTTTTCGTAATATATGAGAACTATATTTTAAAAGATTTGTTTATTGTTAACATCTACGATACTTTATTTTCATAAAAAATACATTCATGCGCTTTTTTAGTACCCTGTTATATAACTTTAGTAAAGGTGTTTTTTGTTAAAAAAAATCAAAAACATCATTTTTTTTTTTTTTAATAACTCTTATCAAATTATTCAGCTAAAATTAATTATAATGAAATGTTCATATAAAGAATAAAACTGCCTAAGAAAAGGGATTTGTCTTCTTCTTGTGTTTATAAACAAAGAGATATTTCCATGCACTATAACTGATGCTAGTCTTTTTATTCGATGCAGACCAGGTTGTCATAACAATCAACTCAAACATTAAAAAAAATCCGAAAAGAATGAACTTAATTTAAAAATGAATATTAAATCAGACAAATTATTTTTCAAAGAACAATGTTCATGTTTTAAAAATTAAAAAATTTATAACACCATTTTATTATTAAGTATTAATTTAATGTTTGCTGTCTAGCCTACACAAATTACACGAAATAATACATTTACACTAAGATTTCTAATAAAGTAATGGGTTAATTATATTCAATGATTGGTAATTAATAAATACTGAAAATTCCATTAAAATTCGTTGATTTCCTGAATTTTGGTGAATATTTAAGTGAAAGGAAGGGTCAAAATGCCAATAGTCTGACTGTAATATAACTCTCGTTTTTAACTATATAGCATGACGTCATTTTCTAGTGAACTTTTTGTGGTACCTGTAAGCATTGGGTCCACAAGACGTGCAGTGGAATTACTGGTAGGTTGAGAAAGGATAACCAATTTGTGTGCAAGAAGTGTTAGACCTTGGTGATACCATTGGAGCATAGGGTGGAGCAGGTGCTAGTGTGATTACAACAATTAGGAGTGAATGGAGTAAGTTCAGGGAACTTCTGCTGTTACTAAGCAGCAAAGCGTTACCACTGTCGACCAAGAGAAGAGTCTATCAGGCATGTGTATGAAGTGTGATGATGTATGGAAGTGAAAGCTGGCCAGTGAGGGTTGAGGACATGCGTTGCATGGAGAGAAATGATATGGGAATGATACGATGTATATGTAATGTGATTCTTAAAGACAGGCTTAGTTGTGAGGACCTCAGAAGAAGATTAAATCTGGACAGTGTAGAGAGATCTATGCAGAAGAGTAGACTTCAGTGGTATGGCCACATTGAAAGAATGGATGAGAGTTCTTTGAGTTTGTAGATGTAGAACAGTTGAGGTACCAGGTTCAGTTCACAGGGGAAGGCCAAGGAAAACATGTGAGAAAATGATCAAAATTGATCTGAGAGAAAGAGGGATTAATAAAGACCTGCCAGAGATAGGTAACTTTGGAAATTAATTTCTTAAAGCCATCCAACGCATGGCCACATTTAAGCGGACGTTAAACAGAATATGATGATGATGGTATATCATAAATCTTTTTAATGTCACTATATGTTGCAAAGTGTGTTTTTTACGTTAATATGTTTCAAAGTCTGTTTTAATTATGTTTCGATTTGATGAGTTTATTGTTTTGACTCTTTTCAGCATGTTCATATGATAAATTTGGCAGCGGATGTTCCGAGAGTTGTCATTGTGAAGACAACCGCTATTGCAATAAAACAGATGGAAGATGCATTCAAGGCCAATGTGAAGCGGGATACATGGGAGATAACTGCCAAACTGGTAAGGAAATTTAGTGAAATATATATTTAATTAAGACTTATAAAAATCATTGGATGTGACATTGATCTTATAGTGATTGGTTATTCCCTAGTTCACTTGTTATCTGGTTGAATGGTGAGCCACATAAAATAACTGAGATAAATTGTTATTTATTTATTAGTTGTGTTTTTACACATCTCAACTGCACACCGTCTATAATGAGAAAGAGAATGAAGCCTCGTTTCTATTTCTGGAGTGATGTCAGTGAAGGGAGATAACTTATGTTGACTATTACATCTCCACCCTTTTTTATTTAATTTTTTTTTAAAACTAATCTAATCTAAGCAATAGTTAAAATTTATTTTTGCAAGCTAATTCTCTGTGGTAGTTGCACTTCCCAATCAGAATGTCGCAATTATCCTGCTGCGTTTCATTGCATTTTTGAATTTTGTTTTTCTGTGACAATAGCTAATCTTTTGTTCAGTTTCACGATCTGACAGTCAGTTTTGTTCTTCTCTGTCTCTCTCTCTCTCTTGTGTTAGAGAGGTCCACGATGTTTCTTTAAGTTTTTTAGGCTTGCATATTTTTAGCAAGTCCCTACGATTGCATCATAATAATGCACCAAATCTTTTCAACACCATAAATTAGCTCTGTTGCTACTTTTACAGTGCTAGTCTCACTCAACCTGAATCTCTTCGTTTTAACTGTTCCAATTCTCTTGTACCTCATGTGTTATAAAAGTGTTTTTACTTCATCCCGTGTTGATTTCTTTCATTGAGGCCTACACTCATTTTGCTTTGTTTGGAAATGAAGAGAAATGATATGAGAATGATACGATAGATGTGTAATGTGTGTCTTAAAGACAGGCTTAGTTCTGATGACCTCAACAAACCAATTAAATCTGGACAGTATAGGCAGATGTGTGATGAACAGGAGACTTCGATGGTATGGCCATGTTGAAAGAATAGATTAGAGTTCTTGGGTTAGTAGATGCAGAACAATCAAGGTAGCAGCTCCAGTTCACAGGGGAAGGCCAAGGAAAGTATGGTAGGAAGTGATAAGGATGGACTTGAGAGAAAGAGGGATAAATAAAGACCTGACCGGAGATAGGTTAGTTTGGAAGTCAATTTCTTAAAGCCATCCAACACATGCCAGCATGCAAAACCGATGTTAAACTGAGTGGAAATAATTGATATTATTTGTTTAAAATTTGCTTTGTTTTTTTGTAATTTTTTTTTTTGTTCTCTCTTTCGGTACCTGTGATTTTATTTGTCCTTTAACCTTCACTTTTTAATTATAAGTTTGTTCTAATTAACTGTTTATTAATTTAAAATTACATTAGTCCTCTGAACAGCGTTAATGGTCACCCAGTGTTAACCAATAAAAGTCCACTGGTATAAGTGTTCCAGATCATTACGACGGATTTTAAAACTTTAAAAGGGGTTAAATCCTTGTCATTTTCACAGAAGTCGCTTAAGAGGAAAGTAACCTATGTCTTAAAGAATATGCTAAGTAAGGATTTCCTTAAAACTTCCTATTTTGTGAGGCGACAGGATGTGATTAATAAATGGATGGTGGATAATAAGCGAAATTTGTGAAAAAGCAAATATTGACTTAGAGCACATTGGTTTGCTTGAAGCTGAAATACAAGAATCAGAATTTATTTCTCACATGTGGGAAAATTTTTCGTAAATAGATAACATAGTCTCAACTCCTTCTACACAACCATTACCCATACAAAATGGTGCTATGGAACAACATCTGTATACACATGTACCTAAAATCCAATGTAAAAAATTTAGTGGTGAGGAGATTGGAAAATTTTAGTTTAAGAACTTCTTAACTCAGTTTGAAAATTGTGTTTCTTCAATAAAGTTAAAGAAGGTAAAACTATTTTTCTTGAAACCCTTTTTAACTGGTTACGCTCCCCAATTAATATTGAATCTTTCTCTTGAAGACGATAATTATGATGTAGCCATTAATTTATTATAAAATAAATTATTGGATATTCTTTTCATCATAAATGAAATATTTAAACAAATTTTGGACTATAGTCCTAAATTTAACCCAGACCTTACAAATGTAAGGAATTTTTTTATCTGGTATCAATGCCAATTTATTGGAACTAAAATCCTCTTTTAATTGGGATTTTTTTAGAAGAACTCTCCTGGCTTTAAGTTAATTAGCCATATTTCTTTTTCTAAATTACCTTCGATATTTTAGAAGGAATTGATTTGAAAGTTTGCCAATAACTATCCAAAAATCAACCAGATTGTTGATAGTTATAATGAAGTTATAAACACTTTAAAAATAACTAATCCCTCCAAAAAGAATACAGAGAATAATCACATTCCTCAACACCAGGATAGGTTAAAGTCGCAGCTGGAAAAATTTAATAAGAGCAATACCTTTCAAGACAATAAATCTGTTCCCCATGGGTCACTGTGTCAAGTATGCTTCATTTGAATCTAGAAGTTCTAGATGTAAAGAGCTTAATTTATGCTTTCTTTGTGCAGGTATTAATTATAAAACTAATAGTTGCCCAAGCCAAAAATAATAATCTTTCACATGCGAATTCTGTAATTCAAGAGGTCTCTCTGTGCAAAAAGTCCTTTGATAAAAAAAGAGCAAATCTGCTTCTACGCACATGTGTACTAACACTTCCATACAGGGAAAACATTCTCATGATAACCATGACACTATAGTTTTCGGGTATTCTGCATGTTCAGATACTACAGTAAACTTTGCCATGAACTCAGTTAAAACACACCCAGACTCTCTAATTAAATCTGTTGATGAAAGTCAAAGAGAGTAAAATGTAGACACCTTCAAAAATTATTTAAAATACAGGGAGAATGCCTATAACAAGTTCTCTTGACATAAAGATAAAACAAACCCTGTGCCTTCTAACCACCGAGTAGCTCGTACTGTTTTAAACAGAGTGGTTGACAAGCGCAAGTTTTTATACTTGTTAGAATTATCCTCAATACATTCCCACCATCCTAGTATCATCTCAAAAAGAGGCTAGTAACAGGAAAATCAATTCTTCCAATTCAAAGCTTTCTAATGAGGTCTCAAATGCATTTGCATCTAAACAGATGAAGCAACATCCGAAAAGAAGAAGAAAAAAAAACTCAAGGGAAAACGTATCTATCCCAATGACGTATATATTACTACAATTAGTCATTTAAAAAGTTGAAACCTAAATTAAAAATAGTATATCCAATTTTGAGATGTTCCTTTCCTATGCCTTGGAATTTCCTTGTTGCAAAAATGAAAGAAAAATATTTCAAGTTGTGAATTTTGGCAAATATTCTGGCAATTTGAAAAAAAACCCAGAAATTTTGTGCCGTTTAAAAAAAAAATTCAAGTTGTGAATTTAATGTAAAATTTTCTGCCCTTTTAGGAACATAAACTCTTTTAAACTGTGTGGCAAATTATGTTGCAATGATTTCATATTGCAATTTTGTTATGGAGGAGAATATTGAAAATTAATATAACACAGTAGGTTTTTATATGCCATGTGATTGAACAAAAACCAACTAATCACAGGCCACTTTTTCCCCACCTCTGCAGAACCCACTTGGGCAGGGATTTCAAAGCATCAGTCTCTTTATTCCTTGGCTGCATACTGAATAAGATGCAAACTTCTGTGTCTAAACAACGACCCCATGCTCAAAATTGCAGGCATGTATTTATGTGTGTATTTTACACACATGGGTGATCCCAAAGTCCCATATTTTAAAGTACTTTGAATATATTTCTTTCAACTAAGGTAACAGACGATTCGTCCTTTATTTGATGGTGAAAAATCCCAACAGTAAAGCATTGGTTCCACCTTTTTGTTGATTTTTGAAGTAGCTTCACGGTTAAGAGCTATGAAATTAAACTTTGGTGTGGATACCAGAGCTGTGATGCTTGTAATTCCAAAGATCTATAACTAATATCTCCATGATTGATTGAACAAACAATAAGTTGATTTGATAAAATAACTAGCAGACATTCCAACACGCAACTATTACCTGTAATTATGACATCACGTTATACCCAGATAATACTGTTGATATGGCGATACCAACAATTATGGAAAACATCTCAACACTTCTGACTATCATTAAGCTATTGCCAGGCACACTTACATCTTGCTATAGACAACCACACATTCACATCCACCGCACACAAAATAACCAACAAATTTTAGCATTGCAAGGAATATTTACAGAATGACTGCATACACAGTCTGCAGTTCATTTATAACAAACACTAAATTGTGTAGTTTGTTTTCATTTGTTTTTCTGACTTCAAATTACGATTCCTCATGTATTAAAATATTGAAAGTTTTGTTATTTACATCCAGATAATACTGTTGCCATGATGGTACAAACAATTATGAAAAACATCTCAACACTTCTGACTATCATTAAGCTATTGCCAGGCACACTTACATCTTGCTATAGACAACCACACATTCCCATCCACCGCACACAAAATAACCAACAAATTTTAGCATTGCAAGGAATATTTACAGAATGACTACATACACAGTCTGCAGTTCATTTATAACAAACACTAAATTGTGTAGTTTGTTTTCATTTGTTTTTCTGACTTCAAATTACGATTCCTCATGTATTAAAATATTGAAAGTTTTGTTATTTACATCCAGATAATACTGTTGCCATGATGGTACAAACAATTATGAGAAACATTTCAACCTAATTTCTCCCGATCATAAATCTAATGCAACAAAACTTACTCATCACCCAGACATTGCTATTCATAGAAAATTTAAATATTAGTTTCTTCCTCTTCCTCTTTTTTGATCACTACTTATGTTGAACACTTCTGACTATCATTAAGCTTTTCACATGTACTTTCCACAAAGATTAAAGCCAGGCACACTTACGTCTTGCTATAGACAGCCACACATTCACATTCATTGCACCCAAAATAACCAAACCTTAGCATTGCAAGAAATACACAGTAAACTCAGTTCACCAAAATCAACATGGCGTTGACTGACACACGCTGTAATCAAGTCTGCAGTATGAGTTCATTTTCAGTAACGAACGCTTCTGTAGTTTGATTTTATTACAGCCACATTCAACTGGATTACAACATCTTTTTCATTGAGATATTTAAGAGTTTTCATTCAGGGTGCAACGATCATTGAATTCGACTGTTTGGATCCACTTGAGGGTGATCAGTTTGTACCCTTTTTGAATCGAACTGAACACATACATGACTTACACATTATTTATTGAAATAAACCGAACTTTTAAAAGTCCTATTTACAAACAATTATTTACAGAAACTTCAATTCAGAAATTTGATTCACAAGAATGCATTTCGGTTGTTTAGAAAACAAATCAACCATATTAATGAATTACGTTGTGAAATTCAGTTTTTCTGGCTTTAAATTACTATTCCTCGTGTATTAAAATATTGAAAGTTTTGTTATTTACATCCAATAATTTTATAAATAGACATTTAAACAACATTACCTAAACTCCCGGGCTACGCTGGGTAAGGATGGCTAGTTTTATATAAGAGAATACATTTATATTATAAAAACATTTACATTTGTGTTCATTACTTTTTTTCAAAAAATGATTTTGTTTTAAATCTTTTTAATGTTAGTATATTTTTCAAAGTTTGTTTAATGTCAATCATAATTTATTGTTTTCTGTTTTCAATTTTCTTGTAATCCCAACTCTTCTCATCTTCATAAATTAAAGCATTGGTTTGTGTATGATTTTCACTCTTTTCAGCATGTCCGTCTGGTAAATTTAGCAGCGGATGTTCCGAGACCTGTCATTGTGTATACAACAACTATTGCAGAAAAACAGATGGGAAATGTACTCATGGGGAATGTGAAGCGGGATACATGGGAGATAACTGCCAAACTGGTAAGGAAATTTAGTGAAATATATATTTAATTAAGACTTATAAAAATCATTGGATGTGACATTGATCTTATAGTGATTGGTTATTTCCGAGTTCACTTGTTATCTGATTGGATGATCAACCACATAACATAACAAGTAGATGCAATTCAATTTCACCAATATATAAGTGGATCTGATTGGTTGGGTTAATCATGTGATGTAGAAAGGATTTGAAGTTGGATTGCAGTTGCTGAGTCGATTTAGCAAGTAAACCTGTTATGTGAATGTAGTTCAGCCAGAAGCAACTTTTAGCTAAGAAGAGAAGTTTCATTATCAAAATGAATAAATATATTTTAAGATAAAATTGTCATCGTTATCTTTTGTATGCATGAATATATCAGCGATTTGAGAAAGGATCTTCAAGGATATTTTCACGTCTGGACATGAGAGGTGAACATCATTCATAGTATCCATTGAGGGCGATATAACAGAAGTTAGGGTGAAATCTGTAACCCATGTTGAAATCCAGTTGGAGCTATTGACTTATTCACAAACATCATTATATAACCAGGCCTTACAGCCCCCCCCCCCCCCCCCGCTAAAATAGCTTGCTCTTTTTTGATGCATCAAAGGAGATGTTAGGAATAACTAAAGAAAAACGGAATTATGTCCCTTGGATCATTAACGAGTTATCCCCCTTTTTATCGAGTGGCTTACCGAGTGGAAAGTAAACATTAAAACGGAATCAGACTGGCTCATATTACATCTCGCGTTACAGCGGCTAAATAACTCATTTCATTCTTATGACACTTTTAATAAATCTGTTAAACCTTTCTGTTGAAAAGTCATCCATTTTGTTTTACGAGTTATTAATGATTATAACCTAAATTACATGGTTTATAACAGTGGCGACGAGAACGAGATAAACTTACAATTTTTTTCAAAAAAAAAAAAAGAAAATGGAAAGCAGTATTACACAATTATTACAACAGCAATTAAGGTTAATGGAATTATTTTCAGAGAGATTTTCCACTCCTACATAGTCGATTTCAGAAACAAATCTTAGGACATCTACAGATTTCATTTCACAAATAATAACGGAATTTTGTTATGACCCAATGGCAAATTCGACGTTCAAAACATGGTTTGCGCATTTCGAGGACATTTTTCGAGTGGATTTCAAAGATCAAGCTGACGACTGGAAGGTAAGACTTCTGTTACGGAAGCTTGGGACGTCGGAACATGATCGGTATGTAAATTACATATTACCAAATCATGCTCGTGACTTAAATTTTCACAGCACAGTGGAAACCCTCACTCAGATTTTCGGTGAGCATATTTCATTATTCAATATGCGTTTTAATTGTCTTAACATAACGAAATCTTCCTCGACCGATTTTTCAACCTATGCAGGCCTTGTAAACAAAGAATGTGAACGTTTTAAAATCTCTTCCATCACAGACGCTCAGTTCAAATGTTTGATTTTTGTGTGTGGTTTGAAAGCAACAGACGAAGCAGACATTTGCACAAGGATTTTGTCAAAAATAGAACAAAATTCAGACATAGCATTGCAACAAGTTGCCGTGGAATGCCAGCGTCTAGTGAATCTAAAACATGATTCAACTATGGTACAACAAGCATCCATGGTAAACACAGTTCAAAAACAACGTCGGCCCACCTCACCGACTTCAAAAACAGTCCAGCCCCCAACAACTTGTTGGAATTGTGGCAACTGGCATTTTGTGCGATACTGCACCTTCAAGACATACCGCTGTCGCAGCTGCAATCGACTCGGACATAAAGAGGGATTTTGCACCCCTCCAGGACTAAAACCAACCCATAATATACAAACCTCACATGCACACAACAGGCAACGACATCAACACAGTTCAAAAACAAACAGTTTTTCAAAAACAAACAGTCTGATAGCAACTTTTCTCTCAAACCAAACATCCAAACGAAAATATGTTGCAGTACAATTGAATGGCCATCCTATTCAATTACAAATCGATACAGCATCAGATATAACTATTATATCACAAACACTATGGGAAGCCATAGGCCAGCCTTCATTGACACCAACAAATCAGGTAGCACAGAGTGCTTCTGGAGATTGTGTTCACATCACGGGTCAATTACCCGCTACCGTCAAAATGAAAAGAAAAACGGTGTCAGGTACCGTATACATAGCAAATTCATGCCATAATTTGCTGGGACTTGATTTTATCGAGTTACTAGGTCTTCTCGACATTCCACTCAACCAAATATTTGAGGTGGTGTCCACATCGTCACCTCAGAGCAGTAAAGACGACCTCAGCAACGGCAGCGGCGGAACAATCGACCAACCACCAACTTTTCGTTTGGACCAACCTTTGGCTCCACTTCAACAGGAACTCTCACAATAACATCAACACCAATGATTACCACAGGGACTCCTAAAATCACCACAACATCAGGACCTACTTCAACAACATCAGTTCGATGTGAGTCTACTAAGGGTATGACTGATAAAACCTTCATACCTGATGACTAGATTAGTGGAACATCAAACACACCAAACTCTCCAGTAAGTGATGGCAGACCTGATGGACCTAGATGGATTGTACCAGCGCCGACTACATCAACTGACCCCAAATCTAGCATCACCGTTAAACTGACTGATGATCCTCAAGGGGTAGAGCTGCTCAAGCTTGATGTGACCGGTAATGCTGAGAAAATCACGATTCTTGTACAACGTCCAGGATCAGAAGATTTTGTAGAAATTCCTGATGGCACTAAAATCACTGGTCCATTCATCTCAACCACATTTGACAAAGTTATGGCAATCAAGGTGATTTTGGAAGAAAAGGCCGTTGATCAGAATCCAGACTACAAAGTATGGCTGGATATTGAAGCATGTTTCCATTTGCCAACATCTCCAATAACATCATCTACAGAGAAAATTACCTCAGCAAGACCTCGACCAACCACCTCCTACATGAAGCAAACACCAATTCACCATCGAGTCAACTACCCACCAGAGGTGTACCAGCCAGGACCCCACCCGCCTGGTGGTGCAGCAGCAGCAAGGTTCGGGTCCTTGCAATACAACAGTCCTAAGCAGAAATTGCGCACAATGTTGCGTGCTCATCAGCCATCAACCTAGGGTTACATTTAGCATAACACACGTTCGGTCGCTACCGAACCATCCTCAATCCAACGGACAAGCCGAAAGATTTGTAGACTCATTCAAAAGAGCACTACTAAAAGCAAGAGGGGAGGGAACAACAGAGGAGATACTACATGCTTTCCTCCTTTCCATATGGAATAACACCAAATGGAGCTGTGAAGAATGGTCTATCACCAGCAGAGGCACTCATGGGACGAAAACTCTGTACCACACTGGACGTTTTACGTCCCCAGCCACAAAGGCAACAACCAACCCATAACAAAACAAAAGCATTTTCAGTTGGCACACCAGTGTTTGCTCGGAATTACAGACCTGGCCGGCAAAACTGGGTACCAGGCATCATCCGCAAAATAAATGGACAATTTCTGTATGATGTTCAAGTCGGAAATCAATTCTGGGCACGGCACAAAAACCAGTTGCGTCTCAGATACTCTCTAGGCAACTTAGTGGACAACAGATCAACCATTCCATTTGATTTGTTAATGGACACATTTGAACTGCCATCTCCACCACATCTCATGCAGACAAATTCAGATGAGAATTATCAAAGACCTCCCAGGACTTGGCTAAAGCGCAGTCGCACTAGAGTCAAGCACCTCCAAGTTGACCCCAGGTGCGCTCGATACAGTTAAAGACTAAAACGGGGAGATGTTAGGAATAACTAAAGAAAAACGGAATTATGTCCCTTGGATCATTAACGAGTTATCCCCCTTTTTATCGAGTGGCTTACCGAGTGGAAAGTAAACATTGAAACGGAGCAGACTGGCAGAAATTACATCTCGCGTTACAGCGGCTAAATAACTCATTTCATTCTAATTACACTTTTAATAAATCTGTTAAACCTTTCTGTTGAAAAGTCATCCATTTTGTTTTACGAGTTATTAATGATTATAACCTAAATTACATGGTTTATAACAGGAGAAGAGGGTTTTTTTTATCACACCAAAGCTGGAACAGAAACAGTTCTATTTGGTAATAAAAAGTAGGTTTTTAGAGCTCTGCACTCTTCACTCCAAAATAATTTGAACTCCCTTATCAAAAAGCTATGAGTTTTATTCAAAAATAAAATGAAAGCTTGACTGTGAGAAGAATGTAGGAAAGAATTAAAAGAAATGATTATCCGTAAGATTGAGAAACTGTCTCCTCCCTTTAAGACAAGGGAGTAAAGAAAGATCCTTCAATGAAAAAGCGATCAACAAATGATTGCGAAAGAGGGGGTGGGGATCACATCATTGCCTCTGTCAATTATTGAGTTCAATTGTCGCTGTCACTTATTTAGTAACCTTATTCACAGTACTGAACATGAAAAAGAAAGGAACAATTGCAGTGATAAGGAAAGTTATGGATGAAGAGAGAGAAAGAGAAGAAAGAAAGAACTATCGCATTGAAAATAGACAGAGAAAGAATGGAACAATTGCAGTAAGAAGGAAGTTTGTGGATAGAAAATGGTTTCACACATTTTGAATGTTCATCAGCCATTGTAGTTTTTTAGTGAACAATCTTTTGAAGTCGGTGAGGATGGTATCATTACAAGAGAACAGATAGTACTATAACCCCCACCACCACACGGAGAAGATAATCATGAAAGGATGGTATCATGAGGAATGAACATATACTATACTGCCCCCCCCCCCAAAAAAAAGAGGAGGTAATACCTGGAAGGATCACCCCATAAAAGTAGAAGGGAATGCCTGCGAGTATTGTATCATGGCAACAGAACAGATACTTCACTACCCCCCACTCTGACCTCACAAAAGGAGAAGATAGTTCCTGGAAAGACGGTCTCATGACAACAGAACAGATACTTCATTACCCCATCCCCCAAAGGAGGATATAATACCTAGGAACATTACCCCCACCTCCTTAAAAAAGGAGGAGGTAATTCTAGGGAGGACGGTCTTATGACAACAGAACCGATACTATACTACCTACCCCCATTAAAAAATAATGCAATAATAAATTAAATCATTTTCTTTGCATTCATTTAAAAATCTCTAGGCATAATAACAAAAGTTTCCCAGCGTGGCTTGAATAGGTACATTGGAAAAGTCAAGCTCCTGGATGAACTTAACTTGGAATCGACTCGGAAGATCTGCAAGGGATTTCGGGAGCATTTCGAGGAGCGCTTCACCCAACTGCCCAACCTCCCGGTGTAAGAGTATGGCAACAACTGGGCTGGCTCTCCCTGCCTTGATGCGGCTAGAGCAGCTGGTTGGGAAGGCAGGGTTACGGAGCACAGGGTCCTGGCTGCATTGAAGCAGGTCGGCTGCAACAAATTGCCGGGACTTGATGGTCTGCCCTACGAATTGTAGTTGAAACTGTTGCACATGTTTGTACCGATTCTGACGAATGTGTTCAACCATTGGTTTGATGAAGGTCAAGTCAACAAGAGAGTGATCACATTGCTGAAGAAGCGGAACAGGCATGGTGGGAAGGATCTAGACGATTACAGACCCATAACTGCTGAACACAGAATTAAAGATTTTGGCCAAGATCTTATCAAACTGGTTGCAGGGTGTTATCGATTAAACTTGAGCAGAACTATGCTGTAATGGAGAAATCGATCTAATACAACTGCATCTGATTCGTACGATCCTAGAGGGGATAGAAGACAACACGGAGGCCGCGCTGATCAACTTGGATCAGACCATCGTTTCTTGGCATCTGTTTTATTGACCTCCGGTTTTAAACCAAACTTCCGCAAATGAATTTCCATTCTGTATTGCTCGCCGACAGCAGTGGTGCAGGCATCTCCCAGTCAGGGCTGTCTGCTGTCGCTCCTGTTCTACATCCTTGCGTTGGAGCCGCTACTGCACAAGGAATGGGGAGGAAAGTTCGGTCCTATGCAGCATCGCTTTACCTGGTGGGGTGCGAGCCAAGGTTTCTGCATTTGTCAATGACATCATCGTCTTTGTATCGTGCTTCCAAGACATCGAGAAGATGACAGAGGCGCTCACATGTTATGAAACGATCACAGGGGCTAAAATCAACTGCAGCAAGTCAATCAGCTTGCGGTTGAGTGCCTGGAGCGGTGAAACCACCTTTCCTGCTTCTTTCTGCAGGACAGATGGCCCGATTTGAATTCTCAGTATGTAGTTCAGACCAGGCCTCCAGCTCGAGAGGATTTGGTCGGAGGTACAGTCAAAGGTCGAAGCATCGGTTAACACTTTGCTTCTGAAAGAAACTCTTCCTAAAGGGTAGAGCTAAGGCATGTACCACTTACGTTTTTCCTCTCATCCTTTACCGCCTAAAGGTCTTCCAGCATCTTCTGTCCTCGCTTCTTTGGGATGAGAAAGGGTACTGGGCTTGCAGACAGGTCTCTATTAAACATCCATGTGAGAGAGGCCTGGGGATGCAACTCTTGATGTGTCATCAACACACAGAGGGATCGGCTTTCTTGAGTCAAACTTTGATTGAGGAATTTGTGTGGAACCCCGTCGTCGATAGTGTCTTTCCTGACCTGATTTTCAACCATTCGATCGAGTGCCATAGTAGGCCGAGGGGCGAATCGCAGTTTTTCAGAGAGTGCCGAGCCATGCTCAAAAAGATTCCTCGGTCCAGTGACCTTTCTCAGTCTTCTAGAAAGGAACTCCACAGGGGATTAGTGAGGGGGGGGGGCAGCTGACAATCTGTTCGTCGAGCAGTTCGGCTGGTCATAGGAGGAGATCCGCTCCTAATGGAGTTCGGTGCCAGGTAGGAGTCATCTCAACAACTCTGAGTTTTCTCTGACCTGGCAGTTGGCCCGAAATGCATCACCCCCTCAATGCCATACAACACACTTGCCCGATCACGCTTTCTTTCAATGTTGCGAAGTCCGGCAGTTCTGGGGGTATGGTCAATGAGGTGACGACTCGTATTGATCCAGAGAAGTTTCTGCTGCTAAATGTATCCTATGTAGTCGACAACGTCTGGCTGCTGTGGGTCAGGGAGAGACGAATGGTGCTTCTCCTAATTCTGGTTGTAGTGCGAATAGTGGTGTGGACATCGTGTCTTGAAAGATGACCAAGATGTTTAATCCTTTGCTGATCAGGATCTGATTACTTTTTTCAAACACCAGCTGAAAGTCAAGATCAGATGTTATAGAAAAAGATTACATTTATCGGTTTTTGGAAAAAGGTGGATACAAGTAGCGAGCTTGTGTGTATGAAAAAGAGTCAAGTATGAGCATGGCGAGTGCGGTTCCTGGTCCTGTGGGACCCCAGCTCTTCAGGTAAGTTTAGCCTCTTAGCTAGTCGAGTGATTAAATTAAACCCCCTACCCCTGGTAATAGAAATCCTCCAAGATGCCCACTCCCCACTTTAAATTTTTTGTCCTCGGCCTTTCCCAAATCGCATTTATCTTGGAAGAACATGACCCATTCTCAGAACTTCATCCCCAGTTTTCTTTTTTATTCAACTTAGATCCCACTCCCAATTAGAAATTGACCTGCTTATTTTCGGTTCTGAACAAACCGGAAAACAGTGGGCGGTCTATTATCTAGAAAGTTTTGGGAGGGTCTTACTAACCAAACTTTTTGTTTTTTCCCCACTCCAATGAATTTCTGTATATATCAGGTTGGAAAGAAAGTAATGCCATATTTACTACTTCATCACTTTGCAGCCTCCTAAGTTGTACACAGTTCTAGATTTTTTGGTGAATTGGTGTCTTAAGATCTTGCTTTGCCTTTCAGATATAGTAATTAGTTGGAAAATATTAAGTTGAACGGTCTCAACCGTCAAAAAATGAATATTAGTGAAGAGCATCTGAGATATTGCATGCTCTATGAATTCAAAAAAGGAAACTCAGCTGCAGAAGCTACAAGGAATATTGGACCTGTCTATGAGATTAATGTTCTGAATGATCGAAAATGTCAACAGTGGTTTGCAAGATCTTCTTCTGGAGACTTTAACCTGTCAGATTGGCGACGTTCGGGAAGGCCAAAATCAATTGATAAAGACGCTATTAAAGACGCTGTGGAGGTTAATCCAAAGTTAACCAGCAGAGAATTAGCTCAACAATTCAATACAACCCATACCATAATTATTTCATGCATTCACAAGTTAGGAAAAGTTTCAAAACTTGGACTCTGGGTTCCTCACGATTTGACTGATGCTCAACGAAATCAAAGATTGTTTGCACATCTTTGCTTTCCAGGAATCATCGAGAACCATTTTTGCAAAGAATTGTGACTGGAGATGAAAAATGGGTTCTTTACAAGAATACCCAACGCAAAAGACAATGGTTAGACTGAAACCAAAGTCCACAGCCTGTTCCAAAAAAAGGACTACACCCAAAGAATGTTATGCCCTATTTATGGTGCGACATGAGAGGACTGATTCATTATGAGTTACTAGAGCCTAATCAAACAATCACAGCAGTAAAATATTGTTCGAAGCTGGATGATCTAAGAATTGTTCTATCAAAAACAACAACCAGCATTACTCAATAGGAAGGGTGTAGTGCTTCAGCATTATAACGAAAGACCTCACACAGAAAAACTCATTTAGGAAAAGGTCATGGGTTTTAATAGGGAAGTTTTTCCCTATCCGCCTTATTCACCTGACATTGCTCCATCCGACTACCATATTTTCCAGTCGTTGCAGCATCACTTAAACAATAAAATTTATGAAAATGACGACCAACTCAAAAATGACCTAAATTTGTTTTTCTCTCAAAAATCAGAGAAATCTTTTGAAAAAGGCATCAAGAAGCTAGTTGATCATTGGACAGAAGTCATAGGAAATGAGGGGAATTATTGGGAATATTAAAAATGCCCTAATGTTTCAGATGAAGGTGTTGGGCAAAAACGACATTACTTTCTTTCCAACCTGATATAATCTTATTTATCAAAAATAAAAATTTCGAATGAATTGAGGATGTCTTAAGTAGGACGGCCCCAAGAGTAAATGTGGTATTGCGGTGACTGAGATGATTCAAGTTAAGAGTAGGATAGACATTTTTATCAATTTAAACCAAGGATGACATGTAGCAAAAGGCTACAAGCAGCAACAGGTTGCGGTTTACGATTTTGAATCTGCTTAATTCATAAGCTCGGCATTGATTGGTGCAGTCATTTAACTTCCCTTTCAGCTTGCCCAATCAGAGATCATCTCTCATGCGAGCTGCCCACGTGACAAGAGACTATAAAAGAGATCGCACAGCGTTCACTCTGTCTTTTTTTCATTGGCACTGTCAACAACAGCCATGTTGCTCGGACCAGCCCCCAAATTTATCTCTTGGGACTCAACAGACATCTTCCTGTGGCCTTTGTCCCTGGGTTCAACTTTGACAAGAAGACAAGATTACAAAATGGCTACCGCCTCATACACATGGCCTTAATATAACACATACACACCTAACTGCTTACACATGAACTGACTTTCATACCTGTGTACAGACACATATCCTTACTACAAGAACTCTTTTCTTTCCCCTATTTCGGAACATCAATTTAGCCACCTGGACTGTTTTGATGTTAATATAGTCATGATAGATGGAAAAACCTTTTGTATTTATTCATTTAGATTACAGCGCTAGTATCTAATTGTAAGGCAGCCATCTTTGAGTTCTTGGAGTTCTTTTAAAAGTTCTGTTAAAGGGAGATAATCCTGGAAGTTTATCATAACACCAAATTTGAGTTCAATGGACATTATTGATGTCTTTCTCTTCTACGGAACTTAAAACCAAATTATCCCTGTGGAAGTTGACTGAACTATATTTAACTATTTCCACTAAATTGTATTAGATATAATACTTATTGTGAATCCTTCAGCTGTTTCTACTTTCAGATAAATTTCATCATTTTCTTCTGCAATTATACTACGCAGCAAAGATCGCAAGAGATTTCTCCCTCCACGGTCAAAGTCTTGGTCAGGGTGAAACCTGGCCATCTTGGGATAGGGTATCCAGCCACCTTTGTTTAAACCGTCCTCCATCCTTTTCCTTGGGACTTCCATCTTGAATCACATTTTGTAGATAGCGTTGTCGTTTTCACGTAGTTCATTTTCCCTCATTTTGTCTGAGATTGGTGTAACTTTGTAATGGTGACAAATATCGACATTTCAGTCACGGTCAAGTTATGTTCGACACGAAGTCCAATTCAACATCTTCATCTCCATCACCGATAGTCTTCTTTCTGCCTCCAAAGCAACAGGTTGTACCTGAATGGTTCCTCACTCATCATCTTTATCTGCGGTCAAATACTCCGTCTTCCTGGTGTTCAGTCTCAAGCCAGACCGCGTTGTTCTCGGATTGCACGTGTCGTGGCAAATCAAGTCTATTCTTAAAAACCAGCATGACATTATCTATGCAAAAGCATCCAAGGGACAGGCCTGTAAGATCCCGGATGACTGCATCCATGATGAGATTACAGAGAAGCAGAGAAAGTGCTGATCTCTGATGTACATCGAGCGTAATTTTGTTTCAGATAAACTTATAAAGTAATTATTTTATTTTTATTTTTTTCAGAATGTCAGTCGGGTACATTTGGCAGTGGTTGTTCGAAAACTTGTCATTGTTCACAAAATGTTGATTGTAATAAAGCAAATGGAAAATGCAGTAATGGGAAATGTGCAGCAGGATACAGGGGAGATGACTGCCAAATTGGTAAGCAAGTTTACTGAACTATTTTTAAAGAATAATTGAAATGTATAAGAAAATATTGTGAGGTAAAAAAAAAGTAAAAAATAAATTTCATTCAAATTTTGAAATAATTTGAATGAAGAAAATATTTAAAAATTTGAATGAAAGATTATGACAATGGTTAATAATAAAATATTGAAATCCAATCATTTAAGAAAGGAATACTTTACATTTCTGATTTTAGATTTACAATTACACATATTTATATTCAACATTTATATTCAACATATTTATATTCAGCATATTTAATTCAACATATTTATATTCAACATATTTATATTCAACATATTTATATTCAGCATATTTATATTCAACATATTTATATTCAACATATTTATATTCAACATATTTATATTCAACATATTTATATTCAACATATTTATATTCAGCATATTTATATTCAGCATATTTAATTCAACATATTTATATTCAACATATTGATATTCAGCATATTTAATTCAACATATTTATATTAAGCATATTTAATTCAACATATTTATATTCAACATATTGATATTCAGCATATTTAATTCAACATATTTATATTAAGCATATTTAATTCAACATATTTATATTCAACATATTGATATTCAGCATATTTAATTCAACATATTTATATTCAACATATTGATATTCAACATATTTATATTCAACATATTTATATTCAACATATTTATATTCAATATATTTATATTCAACCTGTAATTGTGTTGATTGGTAGATGAGGACTGGTTGTAGAAAAGCTAAGTAATTAAAATGTCAATTTTAATTCATTACTTAAACATATACGAGTTAAAACTTTAAGGTAGAAGAATTTTGCTTGACTATTTGAACATTTTGTGAAATTGCCTACTGCCTCCAGTAGTGACGGCCATTGTGTTTGTAGTGAAACCCATAAACGCTTGTTTGTAAACAAATAGTTTGAAAAGTTAACTGTCGCCAGCTGTGCAGAGAAGTCATTTCACTGATGGCATTCCTGGAATTAAGCGCAATTTGCTTGTTCACCAGTTTTTGTCTTATGCATATCACGTTGACATGATGGCGATTGTCTCTAGTAACCTCCTATTTGTGATTCCGATGATTTGTTGTTGTTTATTCCTTGTATCTGTTGTTCTTACTTGTGATCCTGTCCACTTTTAAAGATCTCAAGATTCCTTGTTAGTTTTCAGTGTGATGTAACCCAACCCTTGAATGGAAAGCCCTAATGCATTGTTTTGTTAAATCACTTAAATAAATAAATTCGTCTATTAAAGGATTGAGTTATCTCCCTTGATAAATCTTCATTTTTAAAAGAAAACCTAAGGAAAATTTTACTTCTTTTAACCAAACACTTGTCCTAAATCGTCCTCAAAAATCATCAAATTTCATTCATTTACTTCATTTCATTCATTAGTATCATTCCTCTCATAAAATTCCATCATCTTTCAACTGACAATCTATCCATCTCATTAACCCTTTCAGCCTTGATAAGTAGTGACTCATTAGTAAATTTAAAAAAATAATGATTAAAAAAGAAACTGAAATTGTAAGCAACATTCATCCTATTTTACTCTTAGATCCAAGTTTGTCAGAATCCAACCATTTTTTATAATATTCACTGCATTTTGTTTTATATAGATTATGGCATATTTCTTGTCATGTCTTATTAAAAAATTCTCCTCTTTACTTATTCTACCTATTTAAAAAAATTTTTTTTATTAAATCGAAGAAATAATATTAGTATTTTTTCCTTCATTTTGAGATCCATCAATTAAACATCAAAATTATGTAACATTTGTATAGTTGTTGTGACGTACAGAGAAGCGGATGTTCACCCTGTGACGTCCAAATCAAAAGTGATTAAAATGGTCTTTATGCATGTGGATCCACGCAGAATAAATATAAAACCAATAAATATAAAAATGCCTATATTTTAACCAAATCAAAAGTGTCTCTGCTTATATACAAAGTTGTGTTTTGTGAACGTGTGAATTTACGAAGAATATAAAAAGGGTCCAAAATCAAGAAATTAGGCAGTAGGATTGAAGAAACAGTATTAATATTTTTTCTTAATCATCCTGAGATGCAACAATGAAACATGTAACATTGGTAAATTGGAATCTTTTTCATGTGTTAGATTTAGAACTGGCCATACATTCAACATGCATTATTCATTTATGCGAAAAAGAACTTGTAGAAGAGAAAGTGATCAACATGTTTCATTTGAGCTTAATGAACTTTTGATCACTGCTTTTGTTAAATGTTTCTATTATTAAGCTTTTCACACATACTTGTCACAAACTTGCTACTGACTAAAGCCAGACTCACTTATATATTGCTATAGACAGCCGCACCCACATTTACATCTGCCACAACCAAAATAGTCAACAATATTTATCATCGTTAGTTCAACACATTTTCTTACTCGCTTTCAAGTTTATATGTGAATTTATATAAAACCTTTGTATTGTTTATATCTGCTTTTCATATTCCTCCTATTTTTTCTGTATTTAAATAGCATCGAGAGCGAGTCCACAAACTGGTGACCCCAACATTTGTTGATTCTGCACTCCTCATACATTCAATGTGTACTATTCATTTATGCAAAAGAAATTTGTAGAAGAGAAATTGGCCAACATGTTTCATTTGAGCTTAATAAACCTTGTTGGCCTTTTTTTCCCTTCTATAACCTCTTTCAACCACCACCACCACCAGAGCTCTGATTATTGCCATAATGTTATATCGTAAGAATAACAATAAGTAAATAAGAAACCCCAGACAGGAATTGAAAGGAATAGGAATTGTATTAAGAATACTAAATTACAATAAGTTGGTCACCATTACCGGCTCTAGGCAGACGTGCGAAGCGGTTCGCTAAGCGGTTCTCCTTGGTAAGGGAAAAAGTTGTCGACTTCATAGTGACCTGATGAATCCATCCTGTCACTATGGGTGAATCCGGATCAGTCCACAACACATAATATCTTGATTCCAGGGTTTGATGGGTTTCAACCAAGACTTTCAATAGTTTCATATATAGAGAGAAAGTGGAACTTGTATGCAACATGATCACAAAAATTAAAGGGTGCTTCCACTTGGACTGACTGGCGGGTCTTTGGCCGTCTACCAAATTTGAGTTCCATCAACCTTGTTAGCCGTTTTCTCTTCTACGGAACTCCAATACAGATTATCTTTGTAGAATTTCCTAGTTTTTATACAGTATGTATTTATTCTTGCTAATAAGAAATTCATAATCTCTATATTAATCAAACTAGCAGGACCCGTGTCCCTGTGTTGCCCAGGGTATCACTGTGTGTGGATGAGGGGTAAATTTCTTTGGTGCTTTTTCGAAATAGGTTTCCAGAAATTTGCAGTTGTGACGTAAGCACTTTTGACTTCTGGAGAAAGCCGAATCAAGTTCCGATGCTTCTACACAATACGAACTGAACTAAACCGACTTTGCAAAATTAAAACTAAAACTTAATTTCAGGTTAGGTTAGGGTGAGTTTCGGGTTAGGTTAGTGTACAAATTGAAAAAGAAAACAGTTCTATTCATACTGTGTAGATTATCTTGATGTTGTTGTTTTGCGATAAGACTGCGTTTACAATGGACCTTATTATTTGTAGAGCCACATTCAGACCAAATCCCAACCTCATTAAACAGTACCTTCTACCTTGAAAAACAACGGTCTGGTTGGGCCAAAGTGACTCACCAATGCACACTTGAAGATTAGCAGATCGGAGATTCAGCAACGTAACATTTGATCCTCGCCGTCTCCATTCCCATAGTTTGGTCAGTGTTTGCAGTATATGCATCCACATGGAGGTTTAGTCCCGGTAGTCCATTACAGGGCGCACTTTAGATTTATTCTGCTGGACGACAGCCATCAACGGAAGCAGCCACCTCGGGGGTCCCATCTTTTGTTGGTCATAGGAAGCAAGCCAGCCTTTCTTGATCCATCACTGTACTTCAAATAGTTTCCTGACTATTGCCGGCATTGAGTACTCAGTGACACGGGTTTTCAGCTTGTCAGAAGCCTTGCCTTCTCTCCATTTTCACATCGCAGTCCATTCATTTCGTTGTTGGTCAAACTCTGTTCGAAAATCGGGTTCTTCAATGACAAGGGCTGACGCAGCCGCGCAAACAGAAACTGGCTCATCAAGAAATTGGACCTCCCTAGACTTCAAGATGGATACTCCGCTTAGAGCTTTTATCGTGTCTATCCTCATCTAGAGGTCAACCCAAAGCGGGTCCCCCACCATTACCAGGACCTCAATTACAACTGCACGTCCACTCTCCAGTCGAAGGCCAACAGACCCAACTCCTCATGTCTGCATTCTCTCGCCAATAGTAACCGCCTCGATGGTCTGCTTTCGCCATGTTCGGCACAGGAGCACTCAGAATCATCTAGTGCAATGCACTTTTTCCTGTTGACAGTTACTCTTACAGTTGGCAGCGCAGAGTTCACATCTTGTCTGAGGAAGAAGTCGGCGTATAGCTGTCGTCCCCTAAACCTTTTCCCGGACAACCTGGAGAAATGTGGCCTAGTCCTTTACATTGGTAACAACATACATAACTTCTTTGCAGTTGGAGGTCTCGAGCTTTCCGTCTATAGTGCCAAGCGAGACAATCCATAGCTAAGTGATTAATTCTATCACATTCAAAACGCCTTTTCCTTTGGACAGAGTGCTAAGGAACGTTGTCTAGTGGCCCACCAGACAACTAGAGCAAACGAGTGCTTGGTGAAGGTTGTTCAAGCAATGTACAGAAATGCTCAAAGTCATGTTAGAATTAACAGCACATTTAGTGACAGCTTAAATTTAAAGTAGGAGTATATCAGAGTTTTGTACTGAGTTTGTTGCTGTATGCTGATGATTTAATACTTGCCTGTGAAACTTGTTAAATTACAGACTTGAAAGTACAGTTCTGAGAGTGAATGTTACCAATACCAAAGTGATGATCAGTGGTTGTAATGTTGGAAAGCTCCCCAAAATAGGAAAGTTCCTCTGCTCAGTTTGTGGAAAGAGAGTCAGTGCAATTCAATTTTTTATGGTATCTGTAAGCATTAGGTACACAAGAAGTGCAGTGGAATTGTCAGATGGAGAAGTTATATTTTGATGGCGCACCGAGGTTGTCGAGAAGTTTTTTTTACCATGGTGATATCATTGGAGCACAGGGTGGAGCAGGTGCTAGTGTGATTGCAAGAATTAGGAGTGGATGGAGTAAACTCAGGAAACTTCTGCAATTTACTAACCAGCAGAGTGATACCACTGTCGACCAAGAGAAGGCTCTATCAGTTATGTGCAGACAGTGTGAAGATGTATGGTTGAAACCTGGCCAGCGAGGGCTGAGGACATGCGTTGTATGAAGAGAAATGATATGATGAATGTGTAAGGTGAGTCTTAAAGACAGGCTTAGTTCCAATTACCTCAGAGGAAGATTAAATCTGGACAGTAGAGGGAGATCTATGTAGAAGAGTAGACTTCGGTGGTATGGCCACATTGAAAAAATAGATGACAGTTCTTGCGTTAGTAGATGAAGAACAGTTTGAGGTAGCAGTGTGGCTGCCGTCAGATTCGTCTTTGATAGGCTACATGACATCTGTATTTCCTTTTGTACGAATCGCAGTGTCGAAATATCGAAACTCAATAGTCCCTCGTTTAAATTGCTTACCACAAAATAGATCCTTAATATAAAGCCAAAAAGGTAGAGAAGAGGTCGTTCCAGATAGGATAAAAACGTACTGATCATATAAACACATATAAATAAGATAAATAAACTACTTATTCATAGCTTTAAAATTAAAATAATTAGAAGCCCCTACACTCGAGTCGTGATTCGGCCAGTCCCCTTAGCCGTAGCGATAACTAGGGAAGAAGAGATGCCAAGCCCTTTTGAGATTCGCCTTTGAAGGGAACAGGTCGCTCCATTCATCGTTCGTTCAACTTAATGTCATAGAAGTTTTTCTTTAGCCCTTAAAAGTGTCAACGAGATAAGAATCTAAACCTTTACATATATTTAGTTTTAAATGCAAGATTTAAATATAAAGTAATTTTGTGTTTTTGTTTTTGATAGAAAATATATTCGATATTTCTAGATATTTGTACTTGTATATTTTGGCAGTCACATTCCTCATTCCATGTGGTCTTTCGAAAATATATTCGATATTTCTAGATATTTGTACTTGTATATTTTGGCAGTCACATTCCTCATTCCATGTGGTCCTTAGAAAATATATTCGATATTTCTAGATATTTGTACTTGTATATTTTGGCAGTCACATTCCTCATTCCATGTGGTCTTTAGAAAACCTTTTTGGCTTCACATGTGTCTGATGTTGCTGTCATGTTTATTTTTCTTTGCCGCATTTTTACATATTATTTGTTTGTAAAATGTTGTAGCCTTTTATTTTGATGTACATTTGTTCTTATATTTATGTCAATTTTTTCATCCATTGCAGTTTTCACAGCTGCATATGTGCATTGGGAATGAACTCTCATGTAAACATAATTCACGCAGTTTGTTAGTTGTCTAGGGGCTAGAGATCACAGGCAAGTTCAGTTCACAGGGGAAGGCCAAGGAAAACATGGGAGGAAGTGATAAAAATAGACCCGTGGGAAAGAGGGATAAATAAAGACCTAGTCAGAGATAGATTACTTAAATTTCTTAAATCCATCCAACACATGCGAGGATGTAAAATGGCTTTTGAACTGAATATGATGATGATGATCATGATGATGATGATGATGTATTATAAATTATTATATAATAATATAAATCTTTTTAATGTTACTATATTTTTCAAAGTCTGTTTTATTTATTTTTTGATGAGTTGATTATAATCAAAACTCTTTTTACCCAAATAAATTAAACCATTGATTATTTTCAGAATGTCCGTATAATAAATTTGGCAGCGGATGTTCCAAGACCTGTCATTGTGCAGACAACTACTATTGCAGAAAAACAGATGGGAAATGTACTAATGGGAAATGTGAAGCAGGATACATGGGAGATAGCTGCCAAACTGGTAAGGAAATTTAATAAAATATATATTTAATTAAGACTTATAAAAATTATTGGCTATTTTCCTATTGGATGTGACATCGATCTTCTGTTACATTCTTCTTACCTCATGGGTTGGGTGGACCCGGCTTCATCTTTGCTGGCTAGTGTATCTCGTACTGTTCAATTTAGCTGGTGACAGAAACCACATGGATGCCAGTCTTGTTTTAAAAGTTTTATTTAACAAAGACATAAAAATGAATTGCGTGCGTTGTAGTAGTAATAGTAGAGAGAGAGAAAACCATAGAATTACTGTGAGAGATTTACTTTCAGTCATTCTGGGCCTGCTGTGTCCCCTTCCCTGATCCTTGCTCACCTGCAGCGGACTGGCCAGTTCTAACGTCTGCTCGGCTATCTGGTCAGCAACAATAGAAATTGAATCAACCCTGAACAGAAGTGACGTAACTTTAGACTTCCGCTTTTTCTCCACCCATCTTTTGGGCGTTCTCCAACCTTTTAGAATACTCTTTCTCTGGCATCTTTCACTATCTATCACTTAAAGTGATTGGTTATTTCATAGTTCACTCTTCATGACTTAAAATGCACCAAACAGTGATATTATTGTTTTTTTCCCTTTCCATTTGCAAAACGCAACCATGTTCTGCAAAGTTAAAAACAAAAATTTTCCTCTACAAAACAACTAAACCAAACACCATGAATAAATATTTAAATATATAAGGAACTTAAAGCATAGAAACTTTGACTAAAATTACCCGATTCGGCATTAAATAATCCGAAAAGGGTTGATGTGCCGTAAAACAAAACAACCAAACAAAACCAAACCAAACACCATGAATAAATATTTGAATATAAAAGGAACATAAAGCATAGAAATATTGACTAAAATTACCTGATTCGGCATTAAATAATCCAAACAGGATTGACGTGCCGTAAAACAAAACAACCAAACAAAACAAAACCAAACACCATGAATAAATATTTGAATATATAAGGAACTTTAAGCATAGAAACTTTGACTAAAATTACCCGATTCGGCATTAAATAATCCGAAAAGGGTTGATGTGCCGTAAAACAAAACAACCAAACAAAACCAAACGAAACACCATGAATAAATATTTGAATATATAAGGAACTTAAAGCATAGAAACTTTGACTAAAATTACCCGATTCGGCATTAAATAATCCGAAAAGGGTTGATGTGCCGTAAAACAAAACAACCAAACAAAACAAAACACCATGAATAAATATTTGAATATATAAGAAACTTAAAGCATAGAAACTTTGCTTAAAATTACCCGATTCGGCATTAAATAATCCGAAAAGGGTTGATGTGCCGTAAAACAAAACAACCAAACAAAACCAAACCAAACCAAACACCATGAATAAATATTTGAATATATAAGGAACATAAAGCATAGAAACTTTGACTAAAATTACCCGATTCGGCATTAAATAATCCGAAAGGGGTTGATGTGCCGTAAAACAAAACAACCAAACAAAACCAAACCAAACACCATGAATAAATATTTGAATATATAAGGAACATAAAGCATGGAATCTTTGACTAAAATTACCCGATTCGGCATTAAATAATCCGAAAAGGGTTGATGTGCCATAAAACAAAACAACCAAACAAAACTAAACCAAACACCATGAATAAATATTTGAATATATAAGGAACATAAAGCATAGAAACTTTGACTAAAATTACCCGATTCGGCATTAAATAAACCGAAAAGGGTTGATGTGCCGTAAAACAAAACAACCAAACAAAACCAAACCAAACACCATGAATAAATATTTGAATATATAAGAAACTTAAAGCATAGAAACTTTGACTAAAATTACCCGATCTGGCATTAAATAATCCGAAAAGGGTTGATGTGCCGTAAAACAAAACAACCAAACAAAACCAAACCAAACACCATGAATAAATATTTGAATATATAACGAAACATAAAGCATAGAAACTTGACTAAAATTACCCGATTCGGCATTAAATATTCCGAAAGGGGTTGATGTGCCGTAAAACAAAACAACCAAACAAAACCAAACCAAACACCATGAATAAATATTTGAATATATAAGGAACTTAAAGCATAGAAACTTGACTAAAATTACCCGATTCGGCATTAAATAATCCGAAAAGGGTTGATGTGCCGTAAAACAAAACAACCAAACAAAACCAAACCAAACACCATGAATAAATATTTGAATATATAAGGAACTTAAAGCATAGAAACTTTGACTTAAATTACCCGATTCGGCATTAAATAATCCAAAAAGGATTGACGTGCCGTAAAACAAAACAATCAAACAAAACCAAACCAAACACCATGAATAAATATTTGAATATATAAGGAACTTAAAGCATAGAAACTTTGACTTAAATTACCCGATTCGGCATTAAATAATCCGAAAAGGGTTGATGTGCCGTAAAACAAAACAACCAAACACAACCAAACCAAACACCATGAATAAATATTTGAATATATAAGGAACTTAAAGCATAGAAACTTTGACTAAAATTACCCGATTCGGCATTAAATAATCCGAAAAGGGTTGATGTGCCGTAAAACAAAACAACCAAACAAAACCAAACCAAACACCATGAATAAATATTTGAATATATAAGGAACTTTAAGCATAGAAACTTTGACTTAAATTACCCGATTCGGCATTAAATAATCCGAAAAGGATTGACGTGCCGTAAAACAAAACAACCAAACAAAACCAAACCAAACACCATGAATAAATATTTGAATATATAAGGAACTTAAAGCATAGAAACTTTGACTAAAATTACCCGATTCGGCATTAAATAATCCGAAAAGGGTTGATGTGCCGTAAAACAAAACAACCAAACAAAACCAAACCAAACACCATGAATAAATATTTGAATATATAAGGAACTTAAAGCATAGAAACTTTGACTAAAATTACCCGATTCGGCATTAAATAATCCGAAAAGGGTTGATGTGCCGTAAAACAAAACAACCAAACAAAACCAAACCAAACACCATGAATAAATATTTGAATATATAAGGAACTTAAAGCATAGAAACTTTGACTAAAATTACCCGATTCGGCATTAAATAATCCGAAAAGGGTTGATGTGCCGTAAAACAAAACGACCAAACAAAACCAAACCAAACACCATGAATAAATATTTGAATATATAAGGAACTTAAAGCATAGAAACTTTGACTTAAATTACCCGATTCGGCATTAAATAATCCAAAAAGGATTGACGTGCCGTAAAACAAAACAACCAAACAAAACCAAACCAAACACCATGAATAAATATTTGAATATATAAGGAACTTAAAGCATAGAAACTTTGACTAAAATTACCCAATTTGGCATTAAATGACCTATAAGAAGTTGATATGCCGTAAACCAAACCAAAGCAAACCAAACCGAGTACACATGTTATCTGGTCAGATGGTGAGCCACATAACATAACTGAGATAAATTGTTATTTATTAGTTGTGTTTTTATACATCTCAACTGCACACCGTCTATAACGAGAAAGAGAATGAAGCCTCGTTTCTATTTCTGGAGTGATGTCAGTGAAGAGTTTTAATAAAAGAAGATAACTTATGTTGACAATTACATCTGCACCACTACTTTTTTTATTTTTCATAAGTACATACATTGTGAAAGTGCGAGAATACAAGCTTGAATTTTAGTCAGATCTACTACCACTACCACCCGCGTTCACTGAGAAGTCTTCTTCATATTATTTCATACTTGTACTGCCATTATTATTTCATAATTTCGATCTTACTTTTGTCTGTAGCTACTCTACATTTTCCACCTAAAAACTGGTGGCTACATTCACTTACTCTTTCTTTTGTGGGGGGGGGGCGTTTTGATTGGCTATTCCAAAGACATTCTCAATTGCCTGAATAACCAATTATCAAATTCACAATTAGCTAACACAAAACTCTTCGAAGTCAATAAGACAATCGTTCATTAACAGTTGCTTACATTATTAATACTTTTTACTCTTCATTTTACCTAGTATAGTTTTCAATTCATATGATTTATGGAAAAGAATTGACTCCTGGGTCATGTTGGGTACATTAAGCTACTTCACTTTCATTTTCTGTTTTTCTTCTTCAAGTACTGATTTTCATGGACTTATGCAAACTATGGTAAAACATACTATTCTAGACATATCGGATTAACAGTTCAGCAGAATTGCAAAATTCACATATTTGGAACACTACGTGGCTATACTTAAACTATTCTTACATAAACAATCCTATTCATTTATTTTATTTTACTGCATTCTATATACTACCTTTTGTATTATAATATTTTTATTCCCGGCCAACATCGGTTCAACGAATCATTTTGCTTTTCAAAGGGTTAAAAACATTGTGATTTAATGAGTGATTTTGTCTTTTTATTTACATTTTATTTTATTTTTTATTAAAGCTGAAATAGGATTGTGTATTTCTTTCCTTTGTCTTTCGCATAATGTTTTTACCGAGATGCCATGGCAGAATAAATAAATACAATTTGGTTGTGATCTAAATTCAGCTAATCTTGATAAATTAACCCATTTGTTTGTTTATGTTTTATTTTCACTCTTTTCAGTTTGTCCGGTTGGTAAATTTGGCAGTGGATGTTTGCAGACCTGTCACTGTGCAAACAATGACAAATGTGATGAAACAAATGGGCATTGTTCAGATTGGAAATGTGAAGCTGGATACAGGGGAGATTACTGCCAAACTGGTAAGCAAGTTTACTGAACTCTCCTTTAACATGTCTGTTTTTGTCTGCTTCTTTCTAATGTAAAAGAATGTATCAATCATCAGTTCGTTCACATGGTTATGTCTGTCAACACAGAAAGTAGTTCATTTTTGTCCTTTCTGCATTTTCAGTCTTTATCTGAATTAGTATGGCCCAGAGGAGAGAGCAGTGAAAAGTAACAATAGATTAGTTATATTTTCTCTTCATTGAATCTATAAAAAAATTGTAAAGAACATTATGTGTAAGATTATAGTTGTGATTACTAAGGCAGTGAATTCTTAAAGGTTTAGTTATAAATATCGAGAAAGATTTTTGATGAAACTAATTTTATGAATAGGTTATGTTGTTGCAACCAAAAATCGCATACATTTGAATTTATTTCTCCAGCTACTATATGCAAATGGATGAATTGACCTTTTCAGGAAAATTTCATTTTTCAAACTACTACACACATTTTGTGATAAATTGTCCTTTTCAGGACAAGTTTATTTTTATTACTACTACTTGTAACATGCAATAAATTGATTTTTCAGGACAAGGTTATTTCTCAAATTACAAGATGCGAGAAAGTATCTGTTTAATGCCAAAAACCATAAAAACTACTCATAAGTCAACAAGGCAACTACCTGTACCATAATTGTTATTTTCACTGAGAACGAAATTTGGCGATGATACCTTAAATCTTTTGACCATTATTCTTGTTTTAGTTGTGTTGATTCACCTTTATTTTTTAGTTTTGAGGCTGACATCTTTATCGGCCCTGCAATGTCTTTACAATGTTTTTTGTTTCAGTTGAGAATTTATAGTAAAGTTGCTAATCAGTTTGAATCAAGCTCATCAATATTCAATCAGTTTGAAAAAGATGAAGAATATATTAAAGTGAAAGAATCTGGTAGGGTCGGCATTCTAATCCTAAGAGACAGCGAATGCTATCATAAAAGAAGAGCATGTGCCAGAGTGCTGGAGTGAAAATTACTTTGTCAATTGCTACAACGAGAAAGGAGACGCATGACCATGGAGTAATTATAGAGACCTGAAGCTCCTAGAAAAAGGAATGAAAGTGATTGAACATGTAGCAGACAACATCATCAGACAGCAGGTTAACATAGATCAGATGCTGTTTAGCTTTGTACCTGGCATGGGCACAATTGATGCCATATTCATCGTGCGCCAACTACAGGAGAGATATGTCTGTGCAGACAGAAGACTCTACATGGCATTTGTGGACCTAGAGAAAGCCTTCGACAGTCCCTAAAGAGGTGATATAGTGGACAATGTATAAGGTGGGCATAGAGGAGTAGCTTGTCCACCTTTTACACTTGGAGGCAATGTCAAGAGAGCTTCAGTTTGGTTGTCCATGGGAATTATTCTATGCTGATGACTTAGTTATCATTGCCGAGTCCTTGGAACAGTTAAAGAACAAACTAGATATATGCAAAAACGGTCTGAATGTCAAGGGTTTGAGAGTGAACTTGCCTAAAACTAAAATGATGGTGTGGGACTCAGGTCTACAATCCCTAAGGAACCTTGTTCTGTGTGCTGGAAGGGTGTTAGAAGCAATGCAATACAATGAAAACCTGTGCCTACTGTGGGTTCACAAAAAGTGTAGTGACCTGAAGGTTAAGTAAGTCCTGAACCCCAACTTTAAGTGCAAGAGATGCATGAGACAGGCACATCCTATTGACAGTCGTCTCCACAAAGAGATGGCACTAGATGACAATATCCTAGAGGTAGTAGACTATTTCTGCTATGTCGGAAATATGCTGAGTGCAGGTGGTGGATGTGAACTCAGTACCCACTCTTCATCCGTGTCAGGAGTGTCATGATATATGCCAGTGAATGCTGGGCCCTCACCCAGTCTTCTCTCGCCCATCTGCAGCGCAATGATATCTCGATGATCAGATGGATCTGCAATGTGAAATATGACCAAAACCAACACATCAGGTCAGAAGATTTGCTGAAAGCACATCACTTGCCCAGCATGGAGGTTATCTTAAGGATAAATCGATTATGCTGGTATGGTCATGTGAAACGTTCATTCTCCTGGATAAACTGTTGCAGAAGCATGAATGTTGTAAATCACAGGAAGGTTGGCCGGTCAAGGAAAACTTGGAAGCAAGTGATTGGTCAAGATCGCACAGAATGGAATTTGGAGACTGCTGACTTGCTGAAGCGTGAGAAGTGAAGAGTGAGCTTGCGTAATATAAAAGAATGTCTGTCCCTGAACAAGGGACAAGTGACGTTGAATGAATAGAGGAAGAAAATGGCGAGTTCCTTTTACTTTTGAAAGATAAAATTGAAAAACAAGAATAGACGTATTTTGGTAACCTTGTCAGCTGGGAAGAGGAAAAAAACACCTCAATGGCACTTTTTATATTTCCTCTAAGTTTTCTCTATTGCTGCTTAAATTTTTTTATTTAACATTTTTAGAGGTGGCATGCACCATCAACATCCGTCAACAATTGTTTTTAAACAAACTCAACTTTTCACGCAATTTACATTGCAAAAATCTAAAAACAAAAAGAAGAAAATGATGAAGAGAAGATTCTGTAGTCGTTTTTCTTTAAATTACTGATATAAAGGGACTCTGCTTCAGGTTCAGGTCCCACCTCGAGGCCGTGGTGGATGGTCAAGGGACTTCTTCAACTGCACTGTATTCAGAAAAGAAGCCAAGACATGACGTTTTTTCTTTCCAAAATGTGTCCAATTTCTGTCGAACACCCTGTAACTGTAAAATCTTACTCTATGCCTGTGTGTCATTTCTAATTCTATTACGAGGTTCTAGTAAACGTAATTCTTACTGCATGTACTTTTGACATTTTAAATTTCATTACATGGTTGTATTAAATGTCATTTTTACAATGAGTCTTTATGTCATATCTTTTTGATATACGCGAAGGCAACAAAGTTGTCAAGCATTAAACATTGTTGCTCAATATATATAAACTATTAAGTTTTGCGAAAAAGGGGGCGAACATCTGAATCTGTGATTATGTGTGGTGAAAATTGAAAGTGTACTCTTCATTGCTCATGCTGTCATGGAAGAAATCAAAGACTGGGAAGAAGGAGATATTTCTCAGATGAAAGGGAGAAATTTGATGCATCGTGGGAAGAGGGTGTAGAGATAATATCAAAGAGATGTCAATCGCCTGTGAGTTAATTAGTGGCATTGCAATGAGAAAGAAAGTTGTGGAAGAAGGAATAGGGGCAAAGAGAGAGAGAGAGAGAGAGGAACAATTGTGGTGAGAAGGAAAATTGTCGAAGAAAGAATTGCATTGAGAAAGATAGAAAGATCCTTAAATGAAAAAGCGATCAACAAATGGTTGCCAAAGATGGGGGTGGGGTTCAGAGCAATTAAGTGGCAAACTTTTTGACTACATCATTGCCTCTGTTTTTGATTTTCTTCAATTGTCGCTGTAACATATTTAGCAACCTTGTTCACGGTACTGAACATGAAAAGAAAGGAAAAATTGCAGTGAGAAGGAAAGTTATGGATAATGAGAGAGAGAGAGAGAGAGCTATTACATTCAAAAGAGAGAAAGAAAGAAAGGAACTATTGCATTGAGAAATAAGTTAGTGGATAGAAAGTGGCGTTACACTTTTTAAATGTTGATCAGCTATTGTAGTTTTTCAGTGAACAAACTTTTGAACAATTGAGTGGCCAACTTTTTGATCGCCTCATCAGCTCTGTCATTTGCTGTCTTCAATTATCTCGTAGCAATTTTATTCACGATACTGAATGTTGTTGGAGGACATGACATGAAAAAGTCCCTCAAAATCCGAGTTTCGCTTTCTCAGGTGAAAATGGACATGAAGGTAGCAAATGATCAAACGTTCACTTTACTCTTTTCAAAAGTTGATCAGCGAATGTAGTTTTTCAGTGAACAAACTTTTGTAAGCCTGACTTTTTGTTCAACCAATCTTGGCAATGGACAAGTTTCATCTAATTCTTATTTCAGAATTTGATCGGTCGGAATCACGACTCTCAGCAATTGTGCATGAATGGAAAAAGTGGAACTTGTATGTAACCTGTGTTTCAATGTGTTTCAACTTCCCACAGGATTTTTCTCCTGTCCAGTGTGACGAATTAACAACATGAATTACCACAGAGTAGCAGCTTTATTAGATATTAGATCCTTCCTATCCAAAAGAAAGATTCAGGTTGTCCTCGATAGCCATTCATCTAAGCAACATAACATAAATGCGGGTGTACTCCAGGGATCGATCCTCAGACCTCTATTGTTCTTGCTTTTTATAAACGACCTTCCTGATGAAATTGAGTCTGAGATGGGTATATTTGCTGATGACACCATGCTCTACTCTCCACATGTGTGAAAAGCAGATGCACACATATCCAAAGCAATGGCTGAATCCTTAAAAACTGACATCCAGTCTGTAGATGAATGGGGACATAAATGGATGGTAACATTTAATGCTGCTAAGGCAAAGCTCTTTTCCTTTAACAACTACATGAAACCCTTTCAACCACCGATTACCATGGCTAATAACACCCTATCTGAGAGTCCAACATTCAAACTCCTCGACCTAACATTCACGGGTAACATGAATTGGAACAAATACATAGAAGACATTGCTAAGGCAGCTGCAAAGAAGGTGGGCTCCCTTTACCGCGCTAGAAAACTTCTCACACCCACCAGTATTCTATATCTCTACGAAGCTACCATCCGCCTATGAATGGTGTATTGTTGTCACATCTGGGCTCGTTCACCATCCACTAGTCTTTCCCTCTTAGACAGGGTCCAAAAAAGAGTCTCTAATCTAATAGGTCCCTCACTATCCACCAAGCTTTAACCCCTGTCCCATCGTTGCAATGTTGCATCCCTGTGGTTATTTTATAAGTACTTCAATGGAATGTGCTCCAATGAACTAGCTGCTCTGGTGCCCCCTTGATGTAAATACACCCGACCAACGCGACAATCCGTTAAATTCCATCCATTCACTGTGGAGATCCCCAGATGCTGGAGGGACTTCTACTCTAATAGCTTCTTTCCTTGAGCCGCCAGCCTTTGGAACTCCCTTCATGCTCCCCGTTTTCCTGACTCTACCGACATGCAGAAGTTTAAGTGTAATGTGAACAAATATCTTGTTGCACAACTCCTCACTTAGAATGCCCCCTTTAATTTCTGGCCCCTAATCTGCAGTAACCCCTTACGTCTCAATGGCAATGTGTCTTGTCTGGGGTGAATTCATGTTACAAAAAAAAAAGAAAAGATGAATCAAACAAACAATATTTTTGGTAAAATGAATAAAAAAACGCACAAGATTTATCTCATAGAAAAAAAAAATTGGTTAACTGCCTTAAAACACTAGAGTGGCCCGGAAATAGGGGATCATTTCATGTAAAATTTATATGCGAAACTGATCCCTCTCTAAATTCGAATTTTGTTTCTTTCTTCTTTCTCCTATTTGTTCAGGGTATTCACATGTAATCATCTAAAAAAGTAGAATCTCATTTTATTTAATGCATACTTTTCTAAGTAGTTATCAGATATGTTTTACATTTTCTCCCTTTTTACATATATTTTATTAGTTTTATGTTCTTGTTAATGTAAGTTGATATTATTATATTGACTGTGTATATGTATTATCGTATCATGAAGAAATAAGCATTTTCTTCATCTTCTGTAAAAACAAATTGTATATGTAACAAACATCATATATTTTGTAAAAATTACCAAAATTGTTTCTCTGAACATTATTTTTTTCATAAAGTATTTGATTGTGTAAAATTTTGAATTGAACCTGGCCAGTGAGGATTGAAGACATGTGTTGTATGGAGAGAAATGATATGAGAATGATACAATAGATGTGTAATGTGAGTCTTAAAGACAAGCTTAGTTCTGATGACCTCAGATGAAAATTAAATCTGGACAGTATAGGGAGATGTGTGCAGAAGAGTAGACTCCGGTGGTATGACCACATTGAAAGAATGGATGACAGTTTTTAAATTAGATGTAGAACAGTTGAGGTAGCAAGATCAGTTTACAGGTGCTTTCTGATTGTATTATGTCATATTTTCTGTAATCAAGTAGTCAATATAAACAAATTAACTCAAGATTTTTTAAATATCAAAACTGTGTCTAATTCATGGTGAATAAAGTGATTTTTTGTGAATTTAGTTTTTTTAAATATTTTTGTACTTTTTATACTTGATTTGATGGAAATAAATCAATTATTGTAAGCTGCTTCCTAATATGTAAAGTTACTAATTACTGGATATTACTAAGGAATATTTTACTAAAACTTTTCTCTGTAATTATTATTTAGTAGTAATTTTGGTCTTCACATGTCCGCCCCCACCCCAGTCGTGAACCCAGTCACATGTTTGCCAGGCCTGTATTGTGGATCGCCTTACTTTTGGCAGATTCTCCACCACATGAGCAAGCAACAGCTGAAGGATGCTGCTAGCAAACTTGTTCTTGATAACTTAAGTCAATTGTTTATGCTTTCTTTTTAATCTTTTCAGAATGTCCAGATGGTACATTTGGCAGTGGATGTGTGAAGAGCTGTCATTGTACATACTCCACAAAATGTAGTAAAACAAATGGGAAATGCAGTGATGGGAAATGTGCAGCAGGATACGAGGGAGATGACTGCCAAACTGGTAAGCAAGTTTACTGAACTATATTTAAAGAACAATTGAAATACATAAGAAAATACTGTGAGGTAAAAATAATTAAAAAGTTAATTTCATTCAAATTTTATAATAATTTGAATGAAGAAAATGCTTAAAAAGTTGAATGAAAGATTATGACAATGGTTAATAATAAAATATTGAAATCCAACCATTTAAAAAAGGAATACTTTACATTTCTGATTTTAGATTTACAGTTCAACATATTAATTTTTAGATTTACGATTACACATATTTATATTCAACATATTTATATTCAACATATTTATATTCAACCTGTAATTGTGTTGATTGGTAAATGAGGACTGGTTGTGGAAAAGCTAAGTAATTAAAATGTCAAAGCAAAAAAGTAAAGATAAAAATATCTAAATTGTTTTGTGTCGATTTTTAAAAAATTATTCATAGAAATTCCTCTCTAAAAAATTGAGTTATCTCCCTTGATAATTTTTTCATTTTCAAAAGAAAATCTGAGGCAAATGTAACCTCTTTTTACAAATAAGTGAAAATGCAAATAATTCTCACCCTGTTTTACTCCAATCCAATTTTGTCAAGATCCAACTATTTGTTTATGACATTCAGTGAGTTTTGGTTTATGGCATATTTTCAAATGATTTTTTTTTTTCAAATTTATGTGGCCAATACATTTCACTTGAGCTTAATCAAATTTTCATCATCTTATGTTAAATTGTTCTGACATGCATATATCTGACTAAAGACAGACACGTCTTGCTATAGACAGCCACACTCATGTATTCACATCCACCGCACCCAAAATAAGTTTTAATAAGCTTTCGTTTTGAGAAGCTTCTCTCTGTGGTGGCAACAGAAACTGTGTAGTATCAAAAGTAATTGACACCCATCTCACCCCTTTGTTAATAATGGAATATGCTACTTTGGTGTAGTATATTAGAAGTGGATATTTTATCCCCATTTGTAACAGTAAGTAACGAATGGTTAAATATAAGCTTATCAGTAAGTTATTCTGGATTCCAGTTTTTATTACAATTTATTTAACTTTGTTATGGAACATTACCTGAAACCCGATCGTCTAGACCTCGATACTTTTGACTTGGATTCTACTGACAAATGGCAGCACTGGAGAAAAATGTTTGAAGGATTCCTTACAGCGCTACAGTTATCTTCAAACATGGCTTTAACAGGTACTGAAAAATATACTCTTCTATTACATCATGTTTCCACTCTAATTTATAGGAATTTATCTGAATGTGAGAATTACGAAACTGCTGTAGACATTTTAGAAGCCATGTTTGTCAAGAAAAAATACCATTTTGCTAGACACTTACTTGCTACCCGGCATCAACAGCCAGAAGAAAATCTTGAACAGTACCTTCAGATTCTAAAAACATTAAGTTGTGAGTGTGAATTTACAGCCTTAACTGCGAACCAAGCGGGAGATGTTTTTATGATGGACGCATTTATTAATAGAATACAGTCCAACCCAATAAGACAAAGACTACTAAAGAATAAAGACCTATACTTGCCAACAGCTTATGAACAAGCCTTAACGTTGGATATGGCATAGAAGCAGTCTATCTTCTATTTACAACCCGAGGTTTTGGGAGCTGCTATTGTAGCCTCTCCTCTGTAGGTAAAAATTCTTCCATTGTTCAAGATACTCCCACACCTCCTTCTAACAATCATGAACAACTTATCACTGCCGGTCAGCTTCTTCACAAAAAAAAACGTTCAGCTACTCTTGCTACTGTATCACCAATTACAGTATCAGCTGCGTTCCCCGGCTGCCTCTCAAAGACAAGTGTGAGGGTTAAAATAAATGGATTGACTAACCATTCCCTTATTGATACAGGCAGTTCAAAAAGTTTTATTAATGCCAGTATCGTAAAAGCGATTAAATGGGAAATATTTCCTTGTTTCAACCAAATATCAATGGCAAATTCATCTTTATCGTCCCATCTAATTGGATATTGCATTGTTAATCTGAAATTAAAAGGAAACTCCTATCAAGTAATCAAATTATCAGTAATTAAAAATCTCTGCTGCGAGGTGATTTTGGGTCACAATTTCCTAAAACAACATTCATGTGTTGAAATCCCTTTTGGTGGCCCCCAAGCCGATCCTAAGCATATGCAGACTAGCATCTGTCAAAGTGCGACACCCGTCACTTTTACAAATTAGACTCCTGACTGCAAAAATCAAGACCACAAGAGGATAAACCGTTCATAGCAACAGAAGTAACAAAACTGCTTAACGAAGGAATTATAGAGCCAAGTGAATCTCCATGGAGAGCCCAGGTTCTCGTAACAGCCACCAAAAATCACAAGAAAAGGATGGTCATTGACTATTCCGAGACTGTCAACAGATATAGATTACTTGATGCCTATCCACTGCCTCGTATTGACGAAATAATTTCTAATATTGCAAAATATCACATTTTCAGTACTTTGGATCTCAGAAGTGCCTACCATCAGGTACCTATCAAGCCAGAGGATAAGCCCTACACGACGTTCGAGGACTGCGGTCGCCTATACCAGTTCTACCGAATTCCTTTTGGGATAACAAATGATGTGACTAGCTTTCAGAGGGTAATAGATAAAATAATCTCCAATGAAAATTGAAGGGTACTGTTGCGTGTATAGGCAATGTCACAGTATGCGGCGATAACCAAGCTAAACATGACCACAACCTTAAACGATTCATGGCTGCCGTCAAGAAATATAATCTGATATTGAACAGTGAAAAATGTTCCTACGACTTGAAAAGCATCAAGCTATTGGGATACATTGTTAAAAATTGCACCATGACGCCAGATCTTCAGCAACTAAAACTCCTAATAGAATTACCAATCGCTGGAAACATACCTGCCTTATGACGAGCCCTCAGTATGTTGGCTCACTACTCCCAATGGGTTGCGTCTTTTTCAGAAAAAATACACCCATTGATGCAGGTATGTACTTTTCCTTTGTCCTGTTCCGCCATCAAAGCATTTCAAAACATGAAAAGGGACATTGCTCAGTCTGACATTTATGCTGTGGATCGTTTTATCCCTCTATTAGTTGAGACAGATGCCTTCGACTCGCGATAGCTGTCTTGCTGAGACAATCCGGTCGTCCTGTAGCTTTTTTATCAAGAACACTTTCGCGGTCCGAGCGACGACACTCAGTGATAGAAAAATGAGGCGTTCGTCATAGTTAAGGAATTACGAAAATGGAGACATTACCTAATTGGCTGGCATTTTAAATTAATCACTGACCAAAAGTCGGTCCTGTTTATGTTTAACCCGAAAACAACGAGCTAAATGAAAAATGAGAAGATAGTGAGATGGAGAATGGAGCTTTCTTGCTACTCATTCGACGTCACTTACTGCCCTGGTAAGGAGAATGCCGCAGTGGACGCACTTTCAAAAGTATGTAGCCTGGTAACCGGCTCAGATGATCTTTAGACTATACACAGGGAATTGTGTCACCCAGGTATCACAAGAATGACTCATGTAGTCAGGAGCAGAAACTTGCGATATTCTGTTGAAGACATAAAAAGAATTACGAATTCTTGTCGGATATGCACAGAAAATAAGCCACGGTTCTACAAACACCCTCCAGCAACACTCATTAAGGCCACACAACCTTTCGAAAGGCTTAACCTGGATTTTAAAGGCCCTCTACCCTCTAAAACGAAAAATAAATACATGATCACAATAATAGACAAGTACTCAAGATTTCTATTCGTCATCACCTGCCCAGACATAACGGCTGCAACAGTAATTCAAGATCTCTGCTCCCTTTTTGCCATTTTTGGAGTGCCCGCATATATCCACTCAGATCGTGGATCGTTTATGTCGGACAAACTCAAGCAATTTCTGCATGAATGAAGAGTAATTGTAAGTCGAAAAAACTCCTTACAATCCCCAAGGCAACAGACAGTGCGAAAGATACAATGACATAATATGGAAGACAGTACAATTGGCGGATGCAAATCACAAGAGTCCGATCTCTGATTGGGAAAGTCTCATCTCCGTGGCCTTATATGCTATTAAGATTCTATTATGTACAGCGACAAACACTACTCCACATGAAAGGTTCTTCTCGTTCCCATGACGAAGCTCAGTAGGTACCTCACTTCCTTTGTGGCGCGCACAACCTGGAACAATTTTACTAAAACGCCATGTTCGTCACAGTAAACATGACCCATTAGTGAGCAAGGTAGAATTGATCAAAACGAACCCCCCGTATGCACTGGTCCAAAATTCGGAAGGAATGTAGTCTACTGTCTCTTTAAGGGATCTAGCCCTGGTAAGGAATGTATCTGAACGTAGAACTGCTTCAGAAGGATATACACCCCCGGTTCACAGAACAAGTTCGACCCGCTTAGGTAAACTTGTGCCATATACTTCAAGTCTAGAGTCCCTATGAAACTAATCTGAATATTCTAACAGAGTCCAATCTGACTCTAGTTCTGACGACCGATAGGTACCACGAAAGCGGCTTCACCCAATATCTGAGACAGATGCTCAATCTTCAGACACCAAACGACCAAAATGCCGAAGAAAACGACAGCTTTTCGGAGCAAGATCGTTTAACCCTAAGCAAGTCACACAAGACAGTCCCGAAACGTTGTCAGGTCCCGAAAAGTCTAGGTTGGAGATGGATGCCGGGCACGAACCACCAAGACATCCCTAAAGAACCTGCAGGAGGCCAGGTCGATGGGATGACTTTATTCTCTACGAATAAGTAGGTAGGTGAGGGAGAATGTAGTATCAAAAGTAATTGATACCCATCTGACCCATTTGTTAATAATGGAATATGCTACATTCGTGTAGTATATTAGGAGTGCATATTTTATTGCCATTTGTAACATTAAGCAACGAAAAGTTAAATAAATCTTATCAGTAAGTTATTCTGGCTTCCAGTTTTTATTACAAACTGTAAGAGTGAAAAACAGACGCAGAGCAATAACAATATTTGGCACTTGCCATCGATGGATCAATGTCAGCCATTCAATAGCCGGTGATTTGTTGATCACTGTAAGGCTTATACCACTTTCCTCCTCGAAAGCTGCCGCTAAAAAGTTCCGAATACAAGAACTTCCAAAGACAACATAGAAACATCTAAGTCCCTAGCGTATTCTTTGCCGAGACGATTAAATTTTTGTTGCAACTTCTCTTCAGTGTCTTCTAGATTTTGTGTGACGATGAAACATGGAGTCAGACCTTGCTTCCAGTTCAGTCACAATCTGATCATGACATTCAAATAGATCTCTTTTAACCTCTTGCTTCCAGTTCAGTCACAATCTGATCATGACATTCAAATAGATCTCTTTTAACTTCTTGCTTCCAGTTTAGTCACAATCTGATCATGACATTCAAATAGATCTCTTTTAACTTCTTGCTTCCAGTTCAGTCACAATCTGATCATGACATTCAAATAGATCTCTTTTAACTTCTTGCTTCCAGTTCAGTCATAATCTGATCATGACATTCAAATAGATCTCTTTTTACTTCTTGCTTCAAATTCAGTCACAATCTGATCATGACATTCAAATAGATCTCTTTTAACTTCTTGCTTCCAGTTCAGTCACAATCTGATCATGACATTCAAATAGATCTCTTTTAACTTCTTGCTTCCAGTTAAGTCACAATCTGATCATGACATTCAAATAGATCTCTTTTAACTTCTTGCTTCAAGTTCAGTCACAATCTGATCATGACATTTAAATAGATATCTTTTAACTTTTTGCTTCCAGTTCAGTCACAATCTGATCATGACATTAAAATAGATCTCTTTTAACTTCTTGCTTCCAGTTCAGTCATAATCTGATCATGACATTCAAATAGATCTCTTTTTACTTCTTGCTTCAAATTCAGTCACAATCTGATCATGACATTCAAATAGATCTCTTTTAACCTCTTGCTTCCAGTTCAGTCACAATCTGATCATGACATTCAAATAGATCTCTTTTAACTTCTTGCTTCCAGTTTAGTCACAATCTGATCATGACATTCAAATAGATCTCTTTTAACTTCTTGCTTCCAGTTCAGTCACAATCTGATCATGACATTCAAATAGATATCTTTTAACCTTTTGCTTCCAGTTCAGTCACAATCTGATCATGACATTCAAATAGATATCTTTTAACTTCTTGCTTCCAGTTCAGTCACAATCTGATCATGACATTCAAATAGATCTCTTTTAACTTCTTGCTTCCAGTTCAGTCACAATCTGATCATGACATTCAAATAGATCTCTTTTAACTTCTTGCTTTCAGTTCAGTCACAATCTGATCATGACATTCAAATAGATCTCTTTTAACTTCTTGCTTCCAGTTCAGTCACAATCTGATCATGACATTCAAATATATATCTTTTAACTTCTTGCTTCCAGTTCAGTCACAATCTGATCATGACATTCAAATAGATCTCTTTTAACTTCTTGCTTCCAGTTCAGTCACAATCTGATCATGACATTCAAATATATATCTTTTAACTTCTTGCTTCCAGTTCAGTCACAATCTGATCATGACATTCAAATAGATCTCTTTTAACTTCTTGCTTCCAGTTCAGTCACAATCTGATCATGACATTCAAATAGATCTCTTTTAACTTCTTGCTTCCAGTTTAGTCACAATCTGATCATGACATTCAAATAGATCTCTTTTAACTTCTTGCTTCCAGTTTAGTCACAATCTGATCATGACATTCAAATAGATCTCTTTTAACTTCTTGCTTCCAGTTAAGTCACAATCTGATCATGACATTCAAATAGATCTCTTTTAACTTCTTGCTTCCAGTTCTGTCACAATCTGATCATGACATTCAAATAGATATCTTTTAACTTCTTGCTTCCAGTTCAGTCACAATCTGATCATGACATTCAAATAGATCTCTTTTAACTTCTTGCTTCCAGTTCAGTAACAATCTGATCATGACATTCAAATATATATCTTTTAACTTCTTGCTTCCAGTTCAGTCACAATCTGATCATGACATTCAAATAGATATCTTTTAACCTTTTGCTTCCAGTTCAGTCACAATATGATCATGACATTCAAATAGATCTCTTTTAACTTCTTGCTTCCAGTTCAGTCACAATCTGATCATGACATTCAAATAGATCTCTTTTAACTTCTTGCTTCCAGTTCAGTCACAATCTGATCATGACATTCAAATAGATCTCTTTTAACTTCTTGCTTCCAGTGTAGTCACAATCTGATCATGACATTCAAATAGATCTCTTTTAACTTCTTGCTTCCAGTTCAGTCACAATCTGATCATGACATTCAAATAGATCTCTTTTAACTTCTTGCTTCCAGTTTAGTCACAATCTGATCATGACATTCAAATAGATCTCTTTTAACTTCTTGCTTCCAGTTCAGTCACAATCTGATCATGACATTCAAATAGATCTCTTTTAACTTCTTGCTTCCAGTTTAGTCACAATCTGATCATGACATTCAAATAGATCTCTTTTAACTTCTTGCTTCCAGTTCAGTCACAATCTGATCATGACATTCAAATAGATCTCTTTTAACTTCTTGCTTCCAGTTTAGTCACAATCTGATCATGACATTCAAATAGATCTCTTTTAACTTCTTGCTTCCAGTTCAGTCACAATCTGATCATGACATTCAAATAGATCTCTTTTAACTTCTTGCTTCCAGTTCAGTCACAATCTGATCATGACATTCAAATAGATCTCTTTTAACTTCTTGCTTCCAGTTCAGTCACAATCTGATCATGACATTCAAATAGATCTCTTTTAACTTCTTGCTTCCAGTTTAGTCACAATCTGATCATGACATTCAAATAGATCTCTTTTAACTTCTTGCTTCCAGTTCAGTCACAATCTGATCATGACATTCAAATAGATCTCTTTTAACTTCTTGCTTCCAGTTTAGTCACAATCTGATCATGACATTCAAATAGATCTCTTTTAACTTCTTGCTTCCAGTTCAGTCACAATCTGATCATGACATTCAAATAGATCTCTTTTAACTTCTTGCTTCCAGTTTAGTCACAATCTGATCATGACATTCAAATAGATCTCTTTTAACTTCTTGCTTCCAGTTCAGTCACAATCTGATCATGACATTCAAATAGATCTCTTTTAACTTCTTGCTTCCAGTTCAGTCACAATCTGATCATGACATTCAAATAGATCTCTTTTAACTTCTTGCTTCCAGTTTAGTCACAATCTGATCATGACATTCAAATAGATCTCTTTTAACTTCTTGCTTCCAGTTCAGTCACAATCTGATCATGACATTCAAATAGATCTCTTTTAACTTCTTGCTTCCAGTTTAGTCACAATCTGATCATGACATTCAAATATATATCTTTTAACTTCTTGCTTCCAGTTCAGTCACAATCTGATCATGACATTCAAATAGATCTCTTTTAACTTCTTGCTTCCAGTTTAGTCACAATCTGATCATGACATTCAAATAGATCTCTTTTAACTTTTTGCTTCCAGTTCAGTCACAATCTGATCATGACATTCAAATAGATCTCTTTTAACTTCTTGCTTCCAGTTCAGTCACAATCTGATCATGACATTCAAATAGATCTCTTTTAACTTCTTGCTTCCAGTTTAGTCACAATCTGATCATGACATTCAAATAGATCTCTTTTAACTTTTTGCTTCCAGTTCAGTCACAATCTGATCATGACATTCAAATAGATCTCTTTTAACTTCTTGCTTCCAGTTCAGTCACAATCTGATCATGACATTCAAATAGATCTCTTTTAACTTCTTGCTTCCAGTTTAGTCACAATCTGATCATGACATTCAAATATATATCTTTTAACTTCTTGCTTCCAGTTCAGTCACAATCTGATCATGACATTCAAATAGATCTCTTTTAACTTCTTGCTTCCAGTTTAGTCACAATCTGATCATGACATTCAAATAGATCTCTTTTAACTTCTTGCTTCCAGTTCAGTCACAATCTGATCATGACATTCAAATAGATCTCTTTTAACTTCTTGCTTCCAGTTCAGTCACAATCTGATCATGACATTCAAATAGATCTCTTTTAACTTCTTGCTTCCAGTTTAGTCACAATCTGATCATGACATTCAAATAGATCTCTTTTAACTTCTTGCTTCCAGTTCAGTCACAATCTGATCATGACATTCAAATAGATCTCTTTTAACTTCTTGCTTCCAGTTCAGTCACAATCTGATCATGACATTCAAATAGATCTCTTTTAACTTCTTGCTTCCAGTTCAGTCACAATCTGATCATGACATTCAAATATATATCTTTTAACTTCTTGCTTCCAGTTCAGTCACAATCTGATCATGACATTCAAATAGATCTCTTTTAACTTCTTGCTTCCAGTTTAGTCACAATCTGATCATGACATTCAAATAGATCTCTTTTAACTTCTTGCTTCCAGTTCAGTCACAATCTGATCATGACATTCAAATAGATCTCTTTTAACTTCTTGCTTCCAGTTCAGTCACAATCTGATCATGACATTCAAATAGATCTCTTTTAACTTCTTGCTTCCAGTTTAGTCACAATCTGATCATGACATTCAAATAGATCTCTTTTAACTTCTTGCTTCCAGTTCAGTCACAATCTGATCATGACATTCAAATAGATCTCTTTTAACTTCTTGCTTCCAGTTCAGTCACAATCTGATCATGACATTCAAATAGATCTCTTTTAACTTCTTGCTTCCAGTTCAGTCACAATCTGATCATGACATTCAAATAGATCTCTTTTAACTTCTTGCTTCCAGTTTAGTCACAATCTGATCATGACATTCAAATAGATCTCTTTTAACTTCTTGCTTCCAGTTCAGTCACAATCTGATCATGACATTCAAATAGATCTCTTTTAACTTCTTGCTTCCAGTTCAGTCACAATCTGATCATGACATTCAAATAGATCTCTTTTAACTTCTTGCTTCCAGTTTAGTCACAATCTGATCATGACATTCAAATAGATCTCTTTTAACTTCTTGCTTCCAGTTCAGTCACAATCTGATCATGACATTCAAATAGATCTCTTTTAACTTCTTGCTTCCAGTTCAGTCACAATCTGATCATGACATTCAAATAGATCTCTTTTAACTTCTTGCTTCCAGTTCAGTCACAATCTGATCATGACATTCAAATAGATCTCTTTTAACTTCTTGCTTCCAGTTTAGTCACAATCTGATCATGACATTCAAATAGATCTCTTTTAACTTCTTGCTTCCAGTTCAGTCACAATCTGATCATGACATTCAAATAGATCTCTTTTAACTTCTTGCTTCCAGTTCAGTCACAATCTGATCATGACATTCAAATATATATCTTTTAACTTCTTGCTTCCAGTTCAGTCACAATCTGATCATGACATTCAAATAGATCTCTTTTAACTTCTTGCTTCCAGTTCAGTCACAATCTGATCATGACATTCAAATAGATCTCTTTTAACTTCTTGCTTCCAGTTTAGTCACAATCTGATCATGACATTCAAATAGATCTCTTTTAACTTCTTGCTTCCAGTTTAGTCACAATCTGATCATGACATTCAAATAGATCTCTTTTAACTTCTTGCTTCCAGTTCAGTCACAATCTGATCATGACATTCAAATATATATCTTTTAACTTCTTGCTTCCAGTTCAGTCACAATCTGATCATGACATTCAAATAGATCTCTTTTAACTTCTTGCTTCCAGTTTAGTCACAATCTGATCATGACATTCAAATAGATCTCTTTTAACTTCTTGCTTCCAGTTCAGTCACAATCTGATCATGACATTCAAATAGATCTCTTTTAACTTCTTGCTTCCAGTTCAGTCACAATCTGATCATGACATTCAAATATATATCTTTTAACTTCTTGCTTCCAGTTCAGTCACAATCTGATCATGACATTCAAATAGATCTCTTTTAACTTCTTGCTTCCAGTTCAGTCACAATCTGATCATGACATTCAAATAGATCTCTTTTAACTTCTTGCTTCCAGTTTAGTCACAATCTGATCATGACATTCAAATAGATCTCTTTTAACTTCTTGCTTCCAGTTTAGTCACAATCTGATCATGACATTCAAATAGATCTCTTTTAACTTCTTGCTTCCAGTTCAGTCACAATCTGATCATGACATTCAAATAGATCTCTTTTAACTTCTTGCTTCCAGTTTAGTCACAATCTGATCATGACATTCAAATAGATCTCTTTTAACTTCTTGCTTCCAGTTCAGTCACAATCTGATCATGACATTCAAATAGATCTCTTTTAACTTCTTGCTTCCAGTTCAGTCACAATCTGATCATGACATTCAAATATATATCTTTTAACTTCTTGCTTCCAGTTCAGTCACAATCTGATCATGACATTCAAATAGATCTCTTTTAACTTCTTGCTTCCAGTTCAGTCACAATCTGATCATGACATTCAAATATATATCTTTTAACTTCTTGCTTCCAGTTCAGTCACAATCTGATCATGACATTCAAATAGATCTCTTTTAACTTCTTGCTTCCAGTTCAGTCACAATCTGATCATGACATTCAAATAGATCTCTTTTAACTTCTTGCTTCCAGTTTAGTCACAATCTGATCATGACATTCAAATAGATCTCTTTTAACTTCTTGCTTCCAGTTTAGTCACAATCTGATCATGACATTCAAATAGATCTCTTTTAACTTCTTGCTTCCAGTTCAGTCACAATCTGATCATGACATTCAAATAGATCTCTTTTAACTTCTTGCTTCCAGTTCAGTCACAATCTGATCATGACATTCAAATAGATCTCTTTTAACTTCTTGCTTCCAGTTTAGTCACAATCTGATCATGACATTCAAATAGATCTCTTTTAACTTCTTGCTTCCAGTTTAGTCACAATCTGATCATGACATTCAAATAGATCTCTTTTAACTTCTTGCTTCCAGTTCAGTCACAATCTGATCATGACATTCAAATAGATCTCTTTTAACTTCTTGCTTCCAGTTTAGTCACAATCTGATCATGACATTCAAATAGATCTCTTTTAACTTCTTGCTTCCAGTTCAGTCACAATCTGATCATGACATTCAAATAGATCTCTTTTAACTTCTTGCTTCCAGTTCAGTCACAATCTGATCATGACATTCAAATATATATCTTTTAACTTCTTGCTTCCAGTTCAGTCACAATCTGATCATGACATTCAAATAGATCTCTTTTAACTTCTTGCTTCCAGTTCAGTCACAATCTGATCATGACATTCAAATATATATCTTTTAACTTCTTGCTTCCAGTTCAGTCACAATCTGATCATGACATTCAAATAGATCTCTTTTAACTTCTTGCTTCCAGTTCAGTCACAATCTGATCATGACATTCAAATAGATCTCTTTTAACTTCTTGCTTCCAGTTTAGTCACAATCTGATCATGACATTCAAATAGATCTCTTTTAACTTCTTGCTTCCAGTTTAGTCACAATCTGATCATGACATTCAAATAGATCTCTTTTAACTTCTTGCTTCCAGTTCAGTCACAATCTGATCATGACATTCAAATAGATCTCTTTTAACTTCTTGCTTCCAGTTTAGTCACAATCTGATCATGACATTCAAATAGATCTCTTTTAACTTCTTGCTTCCAGTTCAGTCACAATCTGATCATGACATTCAAATAGATCTCTTTTAACTTCTTGCTTCCAGTTCAGTCACAATCTGATCATGACATTCAAATAGATCTCTTTTAACTTCTTGCTTCCAGTTTAGTCACAATCTGATCATGACATTCAAATAGATCTCTTTTAACTTCTTGCTTCCAGTTCAGTCACAATCTGATCATGACATTCAAATAGATCTCTTTTAACTTCTTGCTTCCAGTTCAGTCACAATCTGATCATGACATTCAAATAGATCTCTTTTAACTTCTTGCTTCCAGTTCAGTCACAATCTGATCATGACATTCAAATAGATCTCTTTTAACTTCTTGCTTCCAGTTTAGTCACAATCTGATCATGACATTCAAATAGATCTCTTTTAACTTCTTGCTTCCAGTTCAGTCACAATCTGATCATGACATTCAAATAGATCTCTTTTAACTTCTTGCTTCCAGTTCAGTCACAATCTGATCATGACATTCAAATATATATCTTTTAACTTCTTGCTTCCAGTTCAGTCACAATCTGATCATGACATTCAAATAGATCTCTTTTAACTTCTTGCTTCCAGTTCAGTCACAATCTGATCATGACATTCAAATAGATCTCTTTTAACTTCTTGCTTCCAGTTTAGTCACAATCTGATCATGACATTCAAATAGATCTCTTTTAACTTCTTGCTTCCAGTTTAGTCACAATCTGATCATGACATTCAAATAGATCTCTTTTAACTTCTTGCTTCCAGTTCAGTCACAATCTGATCATGACATTCAAATATATATCTTTTAACTTCTTGCTTCCAGTTCAGTCACAATCTGATCATGACATTCAAATAGATCTCTTTTAACTTCTTGCTTCCAGTTTAGTCACAATCTGATCATGACATTCAAATAGATCTCTTTTAACTTCTTGCTTCCAGTTCAGTCACAATCTGATCATGACATTCAAATAGATCTCTTTTAACTTCTTGCTTCCAGTTCAGTCACAATCTGATCATGACATTCAAATATATATCTTTTAACTTCTTGCTTCCAGTTCAGTCACAATCTGATCATGACATTCAAATAGATCTCTTTTAACTTCTTGCTTCCAGTTCAGTCACAATCTGATCATGACATTCAAATAGATCTCTTTTAACTTCTTGCTTCCAGTTTAGTCACAATCTGATCATGACATTCAAATAGATCTCTTTTAACTTCTTGCTTCCAGTTTAGTCACAATCTGATCATGACATTCAAATAGATCTCTTTTAACTTCTTGCTTCCAGTTCAGTCACAATCTGATCATGACATTCAAATAGATCTCTTTTAACTTCTTGCTTCCAGTTTAGTCACAATCTGATCATGACATTCAAATAGATCTCTTTTAACTTCTTGCTTCCAGTTCAGTCACAATCTGATCATGACATTCAAATAGATCTCTTTTAACTTCTTGCTTCCAGTTCAGTCACAATCTGATCATGACATTCAAATATATATCTTTTAACTTCTTGCTTCCAGTTCAGTCACAATCTGATCATGACATTCAAATAGATCTCTTTTAACTTCTTGCTTCCAGTTCAGTCACAATCTGATCATGACATTCAAATATATATCTTTTAACTTCTTGCTTCCAGTTCAGTCACAATCTGATCATGACATTCAAATAGATCTCTTTTAACTTCTTGCTTCCAGTTCAGTCACAATCTGATCATGACATTCAAATAGATCTCTTTTAACTTCTTGCTTCCAGTTTAGTCACAATCTGATCATGACATTCAAATAGATCTCTTTTAACTTCTTGCTTCCAGTTTAGTCACAATCTGATCATGACATTCAAATAGATCTCTTTTAACTTCTTGCTTCCAGTTCAGTCACAATCTGATCATGACATTCAAATAGATCTCTTTTAACTTCTTGCTTCCAGTTTAGTCACAATCTGATCATGACATTCAAATAGATCTCTTTTAACTTCTTGCTTCCAGTTTAGTCACAATCTGATCATGACATTCAAATAGATCTCTTTTAACTTCTTGCTTCCAGTTCAGTCACAATCTGATCATGACATTCAAATAGATCTCTTTTAACTTCTTGCTCAAGAGTTTGATCATCTTCAGTTCACTTCAATATAACTTTGTGCTTCTACACACTACAAACCAAACTAAACCGACTTTTGTCAAACTAAACCTAACATTTAGTTTAAAGTTAGTTTTTCTTTTAATAAAACAATCGGATCAGTCTGTGTGTGGAGGGGGTTCTTAAAAGAATGCACGGATAAAAAAATCATCCAGACTTTTCAATAAAATCAAAAATTTTTAAAATATAAAAGGAACCAATTAAAACAAAATATTAAATATTGTTTTTTTTTAATTATCAAAGAGCGCATGGTTAATTTCATAAATTATGCTTTTGTTTACTTATGTAAAAGTGCACAGTTAATGTCAGAGGAGGATTCATTTTTTCCCTTAACACCGGATAAAATATCATGGGATTTATGTTCATCATGGCAGGAATTTGGTACCATTCTAATATCAGAGCACCAATTGTTTTTCCTTAAGTTTTACACACAACCGCCTAAAATATAAAATCTCATTATTTTTGTGGGGGTGAGGTTGGGGTCCTCATCCTCATCTAATTTTAAATATAGACATAATTTTCTTTTTATTTGACAATCTTATGGTTTCTCTTTATGTATTGTGGCCAAGATTTTAATGAAGTCATTGTGACATTTTCGTCTATATTTTTTCCTACGTAATTTTATCTCACCAAATAGATATTTGAGAGATTGTTTAAAAGTCATAAGTTTTCAAATTTTCCGTAAATTGAAAATTGATTCAATTAATTTCAAAGCAATTGGTTTAAAGAAGTTCAAACTGAAAAAATACAAATATTAATTTTTTCTGAGGAGATATACGTAGCATTGACCAGGTGACCTGAGTGTACAAGGCCAAGACACCAGTAAAAAAAACAATTGTGCCCTAGCTGTTAAATATCTAGCTGGGAACTCTATGAGAGGTGCCATATAAACGTTTAGCAAAGTAGGTGTGAAAAAGATTTTGAACATTTCAAATAGGTGTGCCTTGGAGGCTTGGTCATGCCTAGAGGACATTTTGCTACCCCTAACATTGGTGCCCGGGGCCGGGTCTCAACATCCCCCCCTCACTGGTCTGACACTGCACGCAAGTTATGTGGATAATTCTTTACTACTAAGATTAATGCGCAACTTTTGGTTAAAAAATCAAGGTAATTAGAGATGCTTAAAGCTGATGGATCATGTTTTGAAAGTGGTTGAGAGGATAATAAAGCAGCAAATAAAAAGTGAGATAAGCATAGATGAAATGCAGTTTGGTTTTATGTCTGGGTAAAGTACCACTGCTGCTATATTTATCCTGAAATAAATGCAAAAGAAGCATCTTGGAAAGAAGAACAACTCGTATTTTGTTTTTGTGGATTTGAAGATAACTTTTGACAGAGTGCCAAGAGATGTTGTCTTGTGGGCTTTACGTAAATTAGGGGCAAGCGAGTGGTTGGTGAAGGTTGTTCAAGCAATGTACAGAAATGCTCAAAGTCATGTTAGAATTAACAGCACATTTAGTGACAGCTTTAATGTTAAAATGGGAGTACAGGAGTGATGTGTATTGAGTCTGTTGCTTTTCATTTGTGTCTTAGAAAGGTTGTCCAGGGAGTTTCATACAGGTTGTCCAGAAGAGATGCTTTATACTGATTGATTGTCAATGAAGACAAATGAGAACTCAGATGTAGAGAAAGTATATTTGATGGTGAAGCTATTAAGGTTGTTCAGAAGTTATGTTACCTTGGTGATGGAGCACAGGGAGGAGCTGGTGTGATTGCAGGAGGTAGGAGTGGGTGGAGTAATTTCTGGAAACTTCTGCTATTACAAACCAGCAGAGTGTTAACACTATTGACAACAAGAAGAGTTTATCAGCCATGTGTGCACAGTGTAATGGTGTACGGTAGTGAAACCTGGCTAGTCGGCTTCATGGAGAGAAATGATATAAGAATGATACCATGGATGTGTAATGTGTATTAGACATGCTTAGATCTGATGACCTCAGAGGAAGATTAGATCTAGACAGTATAAGGAGATCTGTGCAGAACAGGAGACATCATTTGTTTGGTAACATTGAAAGAGTGGATGAGACTGCTCAGGTTAGTAGATGTAGAACGGGTGGTATCAGAGTAAATTGGCAAGTGGAGGCCAAGGAAAACATGGGCGGAATTTATAAGGTTGGGTTTGAGAGAAAGAGGCATAAATAAAGACCTTGCCAGAGATAGGTTAGTTTGGAAGTCAATTTCTAAAAACCATCCAACACATGCCAGCATGTAAAACAGATGTTAAACTGAATACGATGATTCACAACAACTTTTATAGTTGAATTCACTTGGCCAATAAAACAGTTGTCATGTTTACAGACAAATCTAATTCTTCAAGTCAACTCCCCCTGTCAAATGACAGTGCTAGTTTTTTGCAGAAATGTGTTGCCATCATACCACATACAGCACCAGATATTCCTAAATGGTCACCCATCTGGTACTGACTTGGCTCCACACCATTTAATTTCAGTGATCTAGCAAGAAGTGGTGTGTCAATGTGATTATGCCATATAATATTATGATGTGTAATACATAAACAGAAGACAAAGAACAAACTTCAGTAAATAAGTACTGAACAAAGAATACAATCGTCCACATTACAATCAGAAAACACATGTTGAGAGACAAGAAAATAGAATATGTACTGTTATATTACATTCGTATGGGCTTCCATACGTGCTCCCGAAGCCGGAAGTCGTTAGCTGACGCGTATTAAAACTGGCCATATCTGCCACCATTTTGTATTCCTTTTTTAGTTGAATAAAGCTTGGCTTCCAAGTAACACATGTTTTTTTATTACAATTTATTCAACTAAAATAAAAATAAAAATTTTTTTTTTTTTTTTGGATGTCTACCATGATACTAAGATGGATGTGACATGGAAACCAAAATGCCTAGATATTGATCCCAGTCTACCGACAGCTGCCAAGGAATACCGACACTGGCGTGCAATATTAAGTAATTACCTTGAAGATTATGAAGATAGGATACAGAACAAATACAGAGCCCTGTTAAGCTGTGTGAGCTCTAATGTTTATCAATTTATAGAGACATGTACGAACTTTGATGCTGCTATAGCAAAGCTGGACAGCTTGTTTATTAAAGCACCAAATGAAGTCTTTGCAAGACATATACTAGCAACCAGACGGCAGAAGCCGGGAGAAACGATGGACGAATTTTTCCGAGAATTGGAGAAACTAAAAAGGAATTGCAACTTCCGCGACCACAGTGCAGAGGAATGTGGCGACGAGGCAATGCGTGACGCATTTATTTCTGGAATATCCTCGCCTTCAATACGACAGCGGCTCCTGGAAAATAAAACGCCGGACCTTCTGACGGCGTACAGTCAAGCCTCTGCGTTGGATATAGTCCACCGTAATAGTGATGCGTATGCAACTCCGGATACCTACCTGGCTACGGTCGTGGACCCAGGATCACTACGGGTATGTGAATGTAGTTGTTCTAGTCCTCAAGTTCCTCCCAGTGAATCGGCTACTGCTGCAACATATAAGAATCGTAAATGTTTCTTTTGTAGTTTCTCCTATCATTCAAGAGATAGCTGTCCCGCCCGCGAGGCTACTTGCAATAAATGCTCCAAAAAAGAGCATTATGCCCGCGTGTGCAAATCTAAGTCTTCAAGTTCAGTGGCAACATTGGTCGGTTCTCACTTACTGACCACATTTACCAACATACCACAAGGACTCGCGCCAGCTGCAACACATGTGACTATTAACGGGACAAGATTAACCGCTCTCCTGGATTCTTGCAGTACTGACAGCTATCTTAATGAAAGAATTGTGCAGAAACTAAAACTGAAAGTTTATCCGTCCAATAAAGATATTTCTATGGCTCAAAAAACCTTGAATACTCGTTCCAAGGGCTATGTTGTTGTTAACCTAGCTCTCGATCTTAATAACCAGTTCTACGTTGCTACACGGCTTGGTATTCTGAAAAATCTGTGTTCGGACTTAATACTTGGCCAGGATTTCTTGCGTCAACATCAAAGTGTAACTTTTAAATACGGTGGGCCCCGTCCCGAGTTAACTATGGATAGAGCTCCCCCCCCCCTTTGTGCATTGGCCGCAGCAAAAATAGAAGAGCCTTCTCTTTTTCAAAATGTATCTTCAAACTGCAAACCAATAGCTGCCAAATCCAGACGTTTTAGCAAGGACGATCAGATATTCATTGCAGAGAAAGTTAATCATCTACTCTCTGAGGGCATAATCGAAACCAGCATATCACCATGGCGAGCCCAAATAGTAGTAGTGAAGGACTCCACCCACCGACATAAAAAGCGGATGTGTGTGGATTATTCCCAAACAATTAACCAATACACTGAGTTAGATGCCTACCCATTGCCAAGAATAGACGACATGGTGAATGATCTTGCAAAATACAAGGTATTTTCCACTTTTGATCTTAAAAGTGCCTACCACCAAGTGCCGCTGAATGAGGCTGATAAAAAGTATACCGCGTTTGAAGCAAATGGTTGCTTGTATCAGTTTTGTAGAATTCCGTTTGGAGTTACAAATGGGGTCGCTGCCTTCCAGCGGGCTATGGACAGTATAGTAAAAGAGGGGAACCTGCGTGGTGCTTTCCCGTACCTTGACAATATAACAATTGCAGGACATACTCAGGAGGAACATGATGAAAATGTAAAGCAGTTCCTAGACACTGTCGGTCGGAGAAACCTTACTCTTAACCAATCAAAGACTGTAAAGTCTGTGCCTTTTATTAACATGCTGGGGTACTGTGTTGGGAATGGTGTCATCAAGCCTGATACAGAGCGACTTCGCCCATTAAAGGAGCTTCATCCACCCAAGAACTTAAAATCACTTAAAAGGATAATTGGAATGTTTGCGTACTATGCAAAATGGATACATGAATTTTCTAACAAAATTGAACCGCTAAAAAACGCGAGAAAATTCCCATTGGAAGAGAAGGCCTTGAAATCATTCAACTTGCTGAAAATAGAATTGGAAAAGTCTACTCTGCAGACGGTGGATGAAAACTTGCCCTTTGAGGTAGAGTGTGATGCGTCCGATGTTGCGAGTTCTGCTGTTCTTAATCAAGGAGGACGACCTGTGGCGTTTATGTCTAGAACACTACAGGGCAGTGAACTAAAATACCACATCGTAGAAAAAGAAGCGACTGCCATTATTGAGGCAGTGCGTAAATGGAGCCACTATTTGGCACGAAGTCACTTTACTTTGATTACCGATCAGCGGTCAGTAGCCTTTATGTTCAATACTAAAAGACGTATGAAAATTAAGAATGCAAAAATCCAGGAATGGAAACTGGAACTTGCCGCATTCAGCTACACTATCAAGTATCGTCCTGGTAAAGATAATGTGGTCTCTGACACGTTTTCCCGAGCATACACTTATTCAACCTTTAATACATCTACACTCGCTGATCTCCACAATGGACTGTGTCATCCGGGGATAACTCGACTGCTCCATTTTGTAAGAGCAAGGAATCTCCCCTTTTCTACAGAAGAGGTAAAGAAGATGTGTGCTTCTTGTAGGATTTGCGCAGAGCTAAAACCTCAATTCTATCGCTTACCAAAAGGAACTCTTATAAAAGCAACAAAACCTATGGAATGACTAAGTGTTGATTTCAAAGGTCCTCATCCTAGTGTATCGACTAACTGTTACTTATTAATTATAATTCAAGGCAGCGGAAGGATAGGGATGCGCTCCGCCTTCCATATGCTGTGTCCGAGACACAGTGATTCTTAACAAATCACTGCCGCTATGGCCATGGGCAGTGTGCGATGTCGGCAATGACACTCGTGCACATCCAGGCTATGCGACCTTTACCTTTTTTTTCATAGTTGATGAATACTCTCGTTTCCCTTTTGCTTTTCCATGTCCCAATATGCATGCAGCAACAGTTATCAAATGTTCAGATTTGCTATTTAGCCTATGTGGAATGCCAAGTTATATACATTCAGATCAAGGCAAATCTTTCATGTCCAAGGAGCTAAAATCTTATCTCTCCCAGAAAGGAGTTGCCACTAGTAATACCACTCCTTATCATCCAACCGGAAACGGACAAGTAGAGAGAATTAATGGCATTATATGGAAGGCGATTCGTTTAGCTCTTAGATCGCATAACCTGTCTGAAAAGCATTGGGAACTTGTACTTGCCGAGGTGCTCCATTCACAGAGATCGTTGTTGTGTACGGGAACTAACGCCACACCGCATGAACGTTTCTTCGCATTCCAGCACCGTTCCTCCCATGGAAACTCACTTCCCTCTTGGCTGATGATCCCTGAACCCGTACTGCTAAGAAGGTTTGTAAGGAACAAAAACGAACCCTATGTAAACCAAGTTGAGCTCTGTAGGGAACATGAAGAGGGCTTACTTGTGAAACGTCCTCGAGTTTGCCTGTCCTGTGCGCTGCGGGTGAAAGAAAGAAATCCAACATGGCGTCCATGAATGTTTATTACATACAGTTCACGCCAAATCTCGCACGGACGTATGCACTGAAAAGTTGAGGTAATGGCGGCAAGCGGGATCTAATGTATCTGTACTGGATCTTCACAAAGCATACCTTCAAGTGCGTGTACACAGATCACTATGGCCCTATAAAACGGTGCTCATCAGGGGGAAAAGGTATTGCCTAACCCGCATGGGATTTGGACTTAATGTGGCACCATCAATTATGCAAATGATTGTTGACGCCATTCTGACTAAGGATGAGCGCATTCAGCGGGCAACGTCTGCATATATTGATGATGTGTACGTGGACGAGGAAATTGTATCTGCGGCGCACGTGAGGGAGCATCTCTACAACTTTGGCCTTCTCAGCAAGGAACCGGAAAGGCTACGGGATGGCGCACGGGTACTTGGTTTGCAGGTCTGGGAGGAAGATGATGTTCTGTATTGGAAACGAGGAAATGAAACCCCGGACATGCCTTGTATTGTTACACGACGAAACGTATTTTCCTTGTGCGGAAAGTTAGTTGAACACCTTCCTGTGGGCGGCTGGCTTCGTGTTGCGGTGGCATTTATTAAGCGAAGAGCCTCCGACGTCACCACTGGATGGGATGACGAAACTCATGACGTCCCTCCCAATACAATGCTCAAAGAGGTCCTCACCATAGTGCACAAGGAAGACCCAGCGCAGGGCAGATGGTGCGTCGACAGCCAGAACCTTAGTGTGTGGGTTGATGCAAGCTCTCTCGCCATTGGCGTATCGGTGGTCCATGATGGAACGGTGGTGGAAGACGCTTGCTGGTTACGCCCAGAAAAGGACTCCCAGCACATAAACCTGGCAGAACTTGATGCAGTTATCAAGGGGATAAACTTGGCAATCCTTTGGAAGACGACCACCCTGCGACTATTCACGGATTTTGCTTGCGTCCATAAGTGGATTTCAGATACTCTCACCGGGAGGGCCAGAGTACGAACTAAAGCCACGAGCGAGATGCTCATTCAACGGCGGCTTGACACGATCATGAAGCGGGTGAACGAATATGCGCTGTCAATAGAGGTGTCCCTGGTCAAATCCAGCCTGAACAAAGCAGATTGTTTGACGAGAGTACCTCAAAGATGGCTTGATGCCATAAGAAAGACTATTGAACCCATGCAGCCGGCCTGCGCCGCTTCCATGAGCCCCGTTCGATCTAATCACATCAAAGAAGTCCACTAACAAACCGGGCACCCTGGGGTCAAGCGGACCCTATATTTCGCTAAGTTGGTTGAACCAGGAGTACAGAAGGCAGACGTCAGGAAAGTGGTCAAAGATTGTGTAGCATGCCAATCCATTGATCAAGCATCCGTTCGCTGGGAGAAAGGAAAGCTGGCAGTGGAAAGCCATTGGAGCCGGTTGGCAATGGATATTACTCACCACAACGGCGAGGATTTCCTGACTCTCATTGATTGCGGTCCATCCAGGTTTGCGATATGGCACATGCTGCGCCGGCAGGATGCAGCCATCATCGTCCGTCAGTTAAACAGTATTTTTCTTGAACCTGGCCCCCCAACAGAGATATTAACCGACAATGGCGCTGCATTCACCAGTGAGCAGTTCAGAAAGTTTGCTGATGGCTGGGGAGTACACCTGAGGTTTCAATGCGCCCACGTACCGAGTGGAAATGGGGTCATCGAGCGGAATCACAGAACCGTCAAAACCATTGCGGTCAGGACGGGCTGCACGGTATTTGAGGCAGTCTACCTGTATAACGTAACCCCAAAGGATAAAGTTTCACCCTCTACAGCGCCGGCTGACACCTTGCACAGGTATCACGTCAGGATGAAAGGCATAGAGACTAACCCGCTGCCCGAACTGGAAGTAACCAAAGAGCAACTGAAAAAAGGGGATGTCGTCTGGATTAAGAACCCGTGCGGCAAGTGTACGACGAAATACGGAGTTGGACGCGTCACCGAGGTAATCAGCCCACAGGCAGCGCGAGTCGACGGTATGCCCCGTCACGTTAGAGACCTATGGTTAGTAACGCAACCATCACTGGACGACAAGAGCGAGTCGGAGTCAGAGAGCAGTGAGGCATCGCTCTGGCTTGCAGCAGCCCCATCAGACAGTGACTCGGATATCAGCAGTATCCCAGCGGACGCGATGTTTCTCGACCCTCAGACCGCGGATGAGAGCATAAGCGAAGATGAGGCTTACGTTGTCCCCCTCCGAAGAAGCAACCGGCGAAGGCGATTGATGCCTCCCTGCCATCTCTGTGATCATGCGATCAGGGGGGAATGTAGGGAACATGAACATGAAGAGGGCTTACTTGCGAAACGTCCTCGAGTTTGCCTGTCCTGTGCGCTGCGGGTGAAAGAAAGAAATCCAACATGGCGTCCATGAATGTTTATTACATACAGTTCACGCAAAATCTCGCAAAGTCTCGTTGCACGTATGGAAATTAGGTGTGACTCGATATTATAAAAGCGAGTCTTGTACCGTCTCAGAAGAACTCAGTGTGTGAAGCAAGTGCACGTAACGAAGAGACGAGAGCTGCTTTGAAAGTTAACAGAGTGATTTGCGACCTTCGTTATTACTACAAGCTCCTTAACAGTAACCCGACCTATGCACACATTAGGTACCCAGACGGACGAAACTCTACTGTGTCTGTTGGTGATTTAGCGCCTTGTCCCGAAGCCCAGACAATTTTAAGGTCTCCTATTGAGGAACAAGAGAGAGGGAACCACTTTGTACAGGATGATATACAAGGCCATAACGGAGCCTATGATGACACGTTGGTCCAGCCTGAACTAAGGCGATTTAGTCAGGTACCAAAGTCATGTCATAACGAGGCCTATGATGATACATTGGCCCAGCCTGAACTAAGGCGATCTAGTCGGGTACCAAAACCTCCCAATCGATATGGAGATTGGCTGGAGTAGCAAGTAAAAAATATATATTTTTTAAAGGAATGTAATATTACTTTCGTAAAGGTAAAAAAGTAAAAAGTAAAAAACAAAGGTTAAAAAAAAAAAGAGGTAAAACTTAAATTATTGAAGACACTAGTTTTTTCTTTCTAGCAAGGAAGAATGTTATATTACATTCGTATGGGCTTCCATACGTGTTCCCGAAGTTGGAAGTCGTTAGCTGACGCGTATTAAAACTGGCCATATCTGCCACCATTTTGTATTCCTTTTTTAGTTGAATAAAGCTTGGCTTCCATTGCTTAGTACAAAAAAATTTTTTATCCAAGGGAGATAACTCTGAACCAACAGTTGCACAGAGGAAGCGAAACTTGTATGGAATCACAGAAAATTCAGTTATTTCTATTCCGATTGACTTTTACCGTCTACTTAATTTTAGCTCATTTGACTTTATTGGCTTCTGTCTCTTCTATAGAACTTAAAAACAGATTATCTTTGTAGAATTTCTTTGTTTCCATACAATATTTATTTATTCTTGCTGATAAAAATTTGTAAATATATGTAACCGAATACATTTATATTATTAAACATTTTTACTTCGATAATGAATTTTTTTCTAGCTACGGTTTCAAACCTTATGCATGTGTCTCTAATTCTTAAAGTTCAATTGATTTTAATGTTAAATTATTGCTTTTCGCCCATTTCAAAAAGAACAATTTGATCGCTCACCCCAATAAACAGGGATTCCGTGAGAGTGTAATCAATTACTGAAACAAGTTCCCTCAGCATTTCAAGAATGTAACTAGTGTAAATAGGTATTAATATAATATTGACTGATTTTATTATAATGCTATAAAAAATGGATTGCATTAACAGTATTGTGAGCTTTCAGATGAGATGCTTTAAAAGAAGCTGAACTTATTGAAAGTTATACCAATGGGATTTAAGAAAATGAAACGTGAAAAAATAATAATGAAACAATTAAAATTTTTGTTTATTTACTATTTTTAAACGAGTGGACGCAGTTGACTTTGCAGCGAAAACCAAACTTGTGTGTGCATCAATATATAAAGGTGGCATTTATTTTAAAGGAATAAATATGTGTCCATTAGGAAAAGAATTCATGATTCAGTGAGCTGATAGGAAATGATAGATCGTCACTTGGTGAATGTCCGATTTTCCATACAGTATTTATTCATTATTGCTGATAAAGATTTGTAATTATATGTAACAGATTAGATTAATATTAAAACAATAATGAAACAATTTTAACTTTTGTTTATGTATTTCTTTTTTTTTTTTTGGTAAACAAGTGGATGCAATTGACTTTAACTCCATAAAACGGAACAGCCACGCAAAACAAGAGAAACCAGTGATTTTGTCTTTTGCATAATGTTTTAACCGAGATGCCATGGCAGAATAAATAAATACAATTTGGTTGTGATCTAAACTCAGCTAATCTTGATAAATTAACCCATTTGTTTGTTTATGTCTTATTTTCACTATTTTCAGTTTGTCCGGTTGGTAAATTTGGCAGTGGATGTTTGCAGACCTGTCATTGTGCAAACTATAACGACTGCTATAAAATAACTGGAGTTTGTTCAGATAGGAAATGTGAAGCTGGATACAAGGGATATGACTGCCAAACTGGTAAGCAAGTTTACTGAACTCTCCTTTAACATGTCTGTTTTTGTCTTCTTCTTTCAAATGTAAAAGAATGTATCAATCATCAGTTCGTTCACATGTTTATGTCTGTCAACACAGAAAGTAGTTCATTTTTGTCCTTTCTGCATTTTCAGTCTTTATCTGAATTAGTATGGCCCAGAGGAGAGAGCAGTGAGAAATAACAATAGATTAGTTATATTTTCTATTCATCGAGTCTATAAAAAAAATGTAAAGAACATTATGTGTATGATTATAGTTATAATTACTAAGGCAGTGAATTCTTAAAGGTTTAGTTATAAATATCGAGAAAGATTTTTGATGAAACTAATTTTATGAATAAGTTATGTAGAAATCGCACACATGTGAATAAGAAGTTTATGTTTCAAACATTGTATACAAATGAGATAAATTGGCCTTTTCAGGACAAGTTAATTTTTCAAACTACTACACGCATTTTGTGATAAACTGTCCTTTTCAGGACAAGTTAATTTTTTCTACTACTACATGCAATATGAAATAAATTGATTTTTCAGGACAAGTTTATTTATCAAACTACAATGTGGGAGAAACTCTTCTTTTAATGCCAAAAAGCTTATAAACTACCAACAAGTCAACAAGGCAACTACCTATACAATGTTTGTTGTTTTCGCTGAGAATGAAATTTGGCGATAATACCTTAAATCTTTTGACTGCTATTTTAGTGCCATTGTCAGATGGGAAAAGGAACAACTACCTCAGAGGCACATGTGTCAACTGGAAAGTGAAACAAAGGGACACTCAGACATTAATCCTTATGAACAAATATGAAAATAAAAAAAATATGGAAGGGTCAGATTTTTGTCAATGTGATTCTTATTTTAAATTTTTTAATGAATGAATCCACTGAATGAAAAATAGATTTACTATTATAAAATTAAGAAAATCAAACAAAATAAAATTTTCAGGGGTCGAACATTTGATGGATGTTCACTGAATATTTGTTTCTTTTTAATAAATTCTTTGGAACACTATCGATTGAGCTCCACCTTTTCAGATTATTACACATTTTTTGTTTTAAATAATTAACTTTTAGCAGTGAGCAGTTTGCTATGTAAGTTTTACGTAAACTATCATCATCATCATCATCATCATCATCATCATCATCGGTTTAGCATGTTCGGATTGAGGGTCGTGTTCCCCCGATTATAAACGTGTAAAGTTGAATCAAGCAATGTTGCATGCAAAGACAGAGTAATAATTAATAAACAAAATGAAGTAGTTCAAATAAAGTTTATTGAACGTGTGTGTACGTGGAATGATGAAGTGTGTGATGTATGCATGTGTGTCGATGAAAAAACAGTTCTTGAAAAAGGTATAAGAAGAAATGAATGAATCCGGCGAGAGGAAAAGTCTTTGAAAGCCGTAACACAAAGAAAACGAGTTGAGAACTCTTACCGTTGTTTGCCCACGTGTTGACGGAAGGAACGTGTGTTGGTAGTTGTTTTGCCCAGACTAGTTGGAGAGAAAAGCGTGAGACGAAACGCTAGTGTATTAGCGTCGTTCTGCCAAGGCCAATTGACCAGAAGAAAAAAGTGAAACGGAACGCTAGTGTCAGTGTCGTCCTGTCGAGGCCAAAAGGCGAATGAAACGGAGCGCTGGTGCCAGCGTTGTTCTCCGATGCTGGTCGGTGAAAGAGAGAGATTTTCCGTTTGGCTCCGGGTTTTATAGTCCGAAGGGCAGATAACTCTGGTGTCGCTTTACAGCGCCACCTGTTGGTGATAAAGCGCCACCTACCGGCAAACCGGTGTAGTTATGTTTTGAAAGGAGGAGGTAACTGCTACAAGGACTCCCCCCCAGATTGAAAAATATTGAAAATATTATTCAATATATAAAGTTGTAGATGAGAAGCATTCTTTGTGGGTATGTCTGTTTTGCTGTTGAAGATTAGAAAAAAGTAGTGTGCACGCTACTTGTTTCTGTTTCTGCATCTGTATTGAATGATTGATCGCAAGTGCGTCTGCGGAGTGTTTGTAACGCATGTGGATCTGCATGTTGTTTGCATGCAATTGGGTCTGCGTCAAGTTTGAGTGCAAGTGAGTTTGCGGTCGAAAAATGTTGAGTGCAAGTGAATTTGCACTTGTTGGTGGCGTTGTTCATGTTGATTAGTCTGCGTGATGCGGAGCTGATGAACGAACGTTGAATTGTCAGTGTTGTCCGGGAATGTTTGGTGCTTGGGTCTGCGCGGTTGTTGATGAGTGAGCACAAGTGAATCTGTGCAGTTGTTGATGAATGAGCACAAGTGAATCTGTGCAGTGTTGATGAGTGAGCACAAGTGAATCTGTGCAGTGTTGATGAATGAGCACAAGTGAGTCTGTGCAGTTGTTGATGAATGAGCACAAGTGAATCTGTGCAGTGTTGATGCGTGAGCACAAGTGAGTCTGTGCAGTGTTGATGAGTGAGCACAAGTGAATCTGTGCAGTGTTGATGAGTGAGCACAAGTGAGTCTGTGCAGTGTTGATGAATGAGCACAAGTGAGTCTGTGCGGTGTTGATGAATGAGCACAAGTGAGTCTGTGCAGGTGTTGATGAATGAGCACAAGTGAGTCTGTGCGGTGTTGATGAATGAGCACAAGTGAGTCTGTGCAGGTGTTGATGTTGTTCATGTTAATTAGTCCGTGTTGTGGAGCTGATGAACAAACATCTAGTTGTTGAGATTGGTGGTACACTATGGTCAAAATCAGATGCACAAATGTCTGCAAGTGAGTTAGCAGGTCCAGGTACAAGTGGGTCTGTACTGGTGTTGGTGCGCGTCGTTCGAGTTGATGTGTCCCCAGTTGATCAACGAACGTCCAGTTGTTGAGTATTTAGTCGTGCTTGTGCAGGTGTACTCATTTTGAACTGGTGTGATTTCTTCCATAGTGTCGTCAGTGATGTCCGGAAATGTTTGGTGCTTGATGAATATCCGGGAAAAATGTGGTTGTTCAAGTTGTGTTGAAGATTGTTGGTAGGCCTTGAAGGGTGATGTTGTTCGTGTTTGCCTGTTTTGTAGTTTTCTTTTCCTTTATATATATATTTCCAACACGTGGGTAGAAAGGAAAAAGAAAAAAAAAAAAAATGGAGTCGTAATTTTTTTCACACGAGGAATGATGTTTTTTGTTTTCGTTTTAGTTTGTTTGAATGTTAGTTTCCACGTAAAGAAAGAATGGCGGCTTCTCTTTCCTTTGTTGTTGAAAAGAAAGAAAAAAAAAATTTAAAAAAAATTCGTATTTTCTTTTTTTGTTTGAATTTCCGAGAGATAAAAATGGCGTTTTTTTTTTTTTTTTAATTTTTTTATCAACACGTGGTCCGGAAAAAAGATGGCGGCAATTTAAAAAATTTTTTTATCAACATGTGGTCACGAAAAAGATGGGCAGCGTGAGCGTTTGTTTTCTTTTGTTTTCTTTTTATCTCCACGTGTTCAAAACAAAGGAAGTGGCGTCTTGTAAGGTCCTTTTGTTCGTCGAAAAAGAAAAAAAAGGATTGGCAAAAGTTTGTCTTTTTCTTTGTATATATTTTTCCGGGTGGAGAAAGAGAAGAAGAAAAAAAAATGAAATTGTAATTTGTTTTATATTCGGAGAAAGCCGAGGAATGTTTTTGTTTTTGTTTTTTTGTTTGGGTATTTCCACGTTGCAGAAAAAAAAATAATGGCGGCTTCTTTTCTTTTGTTTGTTTGTATATTTCTACCACGTGGGTAGAAAAAAAAGGAAAAAGATGGGTGCGTAATTCGTTTCACCACGAAAGAAAAAACGAGAAATGTTCCTTCCTTTTTTTTTTTTTTTTTTTTTTGTTCTAGTACGAAATTAATTACTTCGCCACACACAACAAAGCTTGCACGTCGGGTCACCAATTGTTAGAATCGAGGGTCGTGTTCCCCCGATTATAGACGTGTTCAGTTGAATCAAGCAATGTTGCATGCAAAGACAGAGTAATAATTAATAAACAAAATGAAGTAGTTCAAATAAAGTTTATTGAACGTGTGTGTACGTGGAATGATGAAGTGTGTGATGTATGCATGTGTGTCGATGAAAAAACAGTTCTTGAAAAAGGTATAAGAAGAAATGAATGAATCCGGCGAGAGGAAAAGTCTTTGAAAGCCGTAACACAAAGAAAACGAGTTGAGAACTCTTACCGTTGTTTGCCCACGTGTTGACGGAAGGAACGTGTGTTGGTAGTTGTTTTGCCCAGACTAGTTGGAGAGAAAAGCGTGAGACGAAACGCTAGTGTATTAGCGTCGTTCTGCCAAGGCCAATTGACCAGAAGAAAAAAGTGAAACGGAACGCTAGTGTCAGTGTCGTCCTGTCGAGGCCAAAAGGCGAATGAAACGGAGCGCTGGTGCCAGCGTTGTTCTCCGATGCTGGTCGGTGAAAGAGAGAGATTTTCCGTTTGGCTCCGGGTTTTATAGTCCGAAGGGCAGATAACTCTGGTGTCGCTTTACAGCGCCACCTGTTGGTGATAAAGCGCCACCTACCGGCAAACCGGTGTAGTTATGTTTTGAAAGGAGGAGGTAACTGCTACAAGCACCTGTTTTGCATGCTGGCATATGTTGCACTCTGGTTTTTACATTTCCTCAAGGTTTTCTTCACGGCTGTTTTAATTTTTATTTAACATCAACATCCGTCAAATATTGTTTTTAGACAAACTCAACTTTTCAAGCAAATTACATTGCAAACATCTAAAAACGAAAAGAAGAAAATGATGAAGAGAAGTTTCTATAATCTTTTTTCTTTAAATTACTGCTATAAACACTTTAGTTTTCGACCCATTTTAGGGATATCGAAGGACTTAGTAAAGGGAGCGTGCTCCAGGTTCAGATTCCACCTGAGAGGGCGTGGTTGAGGCTTAGGCTAATTTCTTCAAGTTAGCTGTATTCAGAAAAGATCTTCTAAGACAGTGGTTCTCAACCTGGGGTTCGCAACAAGATTTCTAAGGGTACTTAGATGGCTGATGAAAGAAGTATTTTAAATAGTAATAATTACGGATTATGAAATTCAGTGCCTGTGCCTTCATAAAGTTGCTTTAATTATTGGTTTAGAAAAAACATTTATCAATATATAAGTAATAATTCAAAAAGAAAAAAGTAAATATAGAACTAGATGTGAAATCACATCTTGCTTCTTTGCAGATGGAGTTGCAGTCTTTTCTGAATTGAGTGAAATGGAATCAAAATTGATTAGAAACCTATTCACTGCGAATATGCACCTTCTTCCAGATAGTATGCTAGAATAATTCTTAGAGTTGGTAAACGACTCTGTTGCAAAAGATGCATTTGAAACGCTTTCCCTCACCAAGTTTTACAAGTACTTCAATGGATTGTGCTCCAATGAACTTGCTGCTCTAGTTTCCCCTCGACGTAAATACACTAGACCATCCCCACAATCAGCTAAATGCCATTCATTCACTGTGGAGGTCCCCAGATACTGGAGAGCTTTCTACTTCAATAGCTTCTTTCCTTGTACTGCCGGCCTCTGAAACTCCATCCCTGCTCCCTGTTTCCCAGACTGTACCGACATGCAGAAATTTAAAACTAATGTAAACAGACATCTCGCTGCACAGCTCCCAACTTAGGATGACCACCCAAAACTTACACCCTAATTCTCAGTAGCCCCTTATGTCTACAGTGGCGACCTGTCTTGTTTGGGGTGAACTATGTTAAAAAAAGCAAAAAAACACTCACCACTGCAATTAGAGCAATTGTAACCAAGTGACATACCAATAAAGATGATGTTGACAAACCAACATTCCACACTCTCTTCCATTGTCGATGTGAACTGTCACTTGCAGACAATGCAAGTATCATCCTCAAAAAGTCACTGCATGGTCTTTCCGGAGACACTTCATGCAAAGCTGTTAAACTTCTACACGCTGGACATCAGGGAATTGCGAAGTGAACAGTCCTCCTCAGAGAGAAAATCTGATTTTGAGGCATGAATGTGCATGTCGAACACTCTGTTTAAAACTGTTTTGACTGACAGACACTCTAACTGGGAAAGACACATTCCCGACAGACTTAAGGACTATGCTCTATAACATCACACAAATAATGAATTATAAATAATAAAATCATTTAAAAAAAAGAATTGTATAAAAAAGCATTAACACCGGACACATACATAGCCTACTTAAAATTGGAGGAAGGGGAGAGATGTAATGTGCAGCTAAAATCCAATCTAAAGGCAATAACTTGCCCTGCACTAATGTGACCCAGGGGATCAGAAAAGAGAACACCAGGTGTGAAACAGTTAATGGGGAATAAAAGCTTGATGTCAGTTGGACAGTTCCCTTAATCTGCTACATCTATCATCTATAGTAAACTTATGCCCAAAATAAAAATACTGAAACTCGTTTTTGCTCATGCATCTACCTGAATTAATAAAAACAAATAACAATAATATTTTGAACCAATCAGAGGGTTTTCTGAATTTATCGAAATTGCCTTTTTGGATCCACCTCGACCCTATATAAGGCCAGATTTTTCCTCTAACATTTTTCAATGAACTTTCTACAATAAAAACAAATGAACATTGACTTTTAATTAAATGAACATTTTATAATTGAGTGGAGACGTTTTGATTGTGAATTTTCAGACCCATGGATAATTCACAGCCCTTAAATTATTGATTCAGCCTTCCTCGATATTTGGCGGTCAGAGTGATCTCCCTTGTATGAAATCTTTGTAAAATAAACAGTTTAGGCTGACGTGTCCTTATTACGAGCGAAGCAACCAAAGTGTTAACGTGTTCCGTCTCCTGTGTTCTTGCATTTGTTCTGTTTGTATCTTCTTCTTTCTCTTTCAACTCGCTAGATGAGAGATAAATACAAGTTTACAACTGGCAACGATTTACGTGACGTCCTCACAATTAAAAAAATAAAACTAAACAAAGAAAATATTCACAAGAACAGAGAGAATGTCTTCTAACGGATTACCCAATTTTCCAAGTTTTAGTGTCCATTCTAATCAGAATACCATTGGAATCCGCTGGTAAAATAGTTAGACAAGCTTGAGAATCTATCCATTGCTTTGGACATCGACACAGACAAGAAATGAAACGCCGACCTGCTTCACTATGCCGGAGAGAAAGGTGTCGACGCGACTGTCAAATCAGGAGATGGATCAAAGATACCAAACACTTATGAACCCACAAAGAAGTCACTTACGGACTATTTCACATCTCAAAAGAATATGTCGTACAAGATCTCCAAATTTCGAGGCGCATCGCAGAATGTGGACGAAACTTTGAACTCTTTCTATGTCAGATTGAGGACATTAGCATCCACGTGTGACTTCACAGACACGGATCGAGAAATACCTGACAGATAGTACACGGCTGTTCATCCTCTAAGGTCAGAAGAAGGGCGTTAAGAGACAACTTCACACTTAAACATGTACTGGACGAAGCCAAGGCGATTGAACCCCCACACATACGTGCTGCAGGCATAGAAGGAAAGGAGGTCCACGCCCTGTCGTCTTACCACAATAAAGAAATCCACAAACGGTACACACGCAGAGAAGAAGAAATAAATACCAACAGCTCAGACAGCAAACGCTACTACGGACACATACAAGGTAGTAGTCACCTCTTTGTTCAGAGGCCCCGACCACGGGGCAAAGACGCCAGACATGTTTGCCACTACTGTGGATACTCGGCAACACATGTGACGTGTCCTGCTAAAGGACAGGAATGTAGGAACTGCCAAAAAAGGAATAATTTTGCCAAAGTCTGCAACTCAAAGCCATTAAGACAAATTTCATACTCGTCTCAAAATGAAATTAAATCCCCTTCTACAACGAGTGATGAATCTGTGTTCAAAGTAAAAATTCTCACATCAACAAGAACGCCCACAGCCACCATTTTTGTTAATGACTCCCTAGTGACTTTTGTTTTAGACACCGGTGCCAGTGTCAACATAATTTCTGCACGCACGTACGATATTCTTCAGCACAGACCGACAATACATAGCACAGTCACGCAGATATTTGCGTATCAATCCAAACAAGCCATGCCTGTTCGTGAATTCATTACCACCCCTTATAAAATTTAATGGAAAATGCTGCAAGGCAAAAATGTTTGTTGTCGATCATGAAGACCCCTTGTTCGGGTATGAACTACAAAATCTACTCAGTGCCCACTCTGTCGAGGCACTGAGTATGATATCTTTTAATTTCACATTTCGTGTGACAGCATCTATCCTTGACGAATTCCCCTCACTATTCGACAGAGAGATGGTAAAGATTTCCGGACACACTGTTAAGTTACACATCGACACTTCAGTCCCACCGGTAACACAACGACATTGTAGGATACCTTTCCATTTGACGGAGGGAGGACACCTTAAGGAAATGGATCTGATTGAGGATGTTACTGGGCCTACACCCTCGGTAAGTCCCATGGTGAAAGTCCCTCAAAAAAGGAGAGGCGTATGAATCTGCATAAATATGTGAAAAGCAAACGAAGCCATCCAAAGGGTAAAATATCCTATGCTGACCATGGATGACTTGTTTGCGGATTTAAACCACTCAAAAGATTTTTAGCAAACTGGACTTGTCGAGCGCATACCACCAATTAGAGCTGGGGGAGTTCAGCAGATATATCACCACATTCACCACACATGCTGGACTATTCCGATAGCAAACTGGACTTGTCGAGCGCATACCACCAATTAGAGCTGGGGGAGTTAAGCAGATATATCACAACATTCACCACACATGCTGGACTATTCCGATAGAAGAAACTACTTTTCGGAGTAAATGCTGCCTTAGAGTTACTTCAAAAGGCCATTGCAGATCTCTTGAAAGGGGGTCAAAAACCTCCCAGACGACATCCTCGTCTATGCATGTGACCAAGCCTAACATGATGCCAGTTGGAGGTCCATGCTGGAGCGTCTAAAAAATGTAGGGGCCAAGCTAAACAGGCAAAAGTACCTTTTCTCAGTGAAAAAGCTCACCACTTTTGGACACACCTTCAGTGAAAATGGGGTGTCACCAGACCCAGAGAAAATTTCAGCAATTGCAAATTGCCCGCCAACGCTCATTCCTGGGCACGGTCCAATACGTGGCCAGGTTCATCCCACACTATGCCACTGTCACTCAGCCACTGTCACCCAGCCACTCCGACAACTCATGAAAAAAGAATGGAGGTGGTTGGAGACACAAGAAAGGGCAGTGAGCCAGTTGAAAGAAGCCCTGACTGGAGCTGGAGTTATGGTCTACTTTGACCAAAGCAAGGAGACAAATATCCTTGTAGACGTGAGCCCCGTTGGACAAGGGGCAATTTCTTTTTTTCTTTTTTTTTTAACATATTTCACCTCAAACAAGGCAGGCCGCCACTGTAGATGTAAGGGGTTACTGAGAATTTAGGTGTAGGTTTTGGGTGTCATCCTAAGTTGGGAGTTGTGTAGCGAGATGTCTGTTTACATTAGTTTTAAACCTCTGCATGTCAGTAGAGTCTGGGAAACAGGGAGCAGGGAGGGAGTTCCATAAGCCGGCAGTACAAGGAAAGAAGCTATTGGAGTAGAAGGCTCTCCGGCATCTAGGGACCTCCACAGTGAATGGATGGGATTTTGCTGATTGACAAGTTGGTCTAGTGTATTTATGTCGAGGGGGCACCAGAGCAGCAAGTTCATCAGAACACAATCCATTGAAGTATTTGTAAAAGAAGCACAAGGATGTGACATTGCGGCGATGGGGCTGGAGCTTGATGGATAATGAGGGACCTATTAAGTTGGCGACTCTTTTTTGGACCTTGTCTAAGAGAGAGAGAGACTAGTGGATGATGCACCAGCCCAGATGTGGCAACAATACTCAATGCATGGGTGGATGGTGGCTTTGTAGAGATACAGGATAATGTCAGGTGTAAAGAGTTTACTAGCACAATAAAGGGAGCCTCTCTTCTTTGCTGCAGCCTTGGCAATGTCTTCAATGTATTTGTTCCAATCATGTTAACTGTGAAGGTTAGGCCGAGGAGTTTAAATGTTGCACTCTCAGGTAGAATGTTATTTTTCATGGCAATCGGTGGTTGAAGAGATTTCTTGTAGTTGTGGAAGGAAAGAAGCTTTATCTTTGCGGCATTAAAAGTTACCAACCATTTATGACCTCAGTCCACTACAGCCTGGAGGTCATTTTCTAGGGATTCAGCCATTGCCTCAGATTGCTTACACAAGATGGGAAAATACTGTACATGCATGCCGTTCCCTCACAGATGTAGAACAGCGATACTCGCAGACCGAGAGAGAGATGCTAGCCGTTGTATACGTTGCCGAACATTTTCACCTCTATTTGTATGGGTCAAGTTTCACCGTCACCACTGACCACAGACCACTTCTCGATATCGTCAAAAGCCTCAAGCCAGCCACGTCCAGTATGTAATGCTGGTTTCATACCATATGAGTATAACTTAGTGTACCATCTTTGAAAGAACAACCTAAACTCTGTTGACTACCTCAGCCGACATCCTCATTACAAACCCAAGAGAAACAATGCAGCTGAGGTATACATATGACACGTGGTGCGCAACTGCGTCCTCTGCCAGGCTTTCAACTTGACATCATTATCACACCGTGAGCACATACACACCACACCACTTCCCGCTGCCCCATGGACTGAAATCTCCGTGGACTTCGCTGGTCCTTTCCCATCTGGAGATTATGTGCTAGTCGCCATTGACGACTACAGAAGGTTCCCGGAGGTAGAAATACTCCCCTCGATATCAGAAAGAGTAGTTATTCCTCACCTCGACGCAATCTTTCCCAGACAAACCTATCCCGATATTGTCAAGTCTGACAATGGTCTCCCCCTTTCAAGAATGATGCACGAGGGAAGCAAGATGAACTCTCTGAGAGGTGCCATATAAACGTTTAGCAAAGTAGGTGTGAAAAAGATTTTGAACATTTCAAATAGGTGTGCCTTGGAGGCTTGGTCATGCCTAGAGGACATTTTGCTACCCCTAACATTGGCGCCCGGGGCGGGTCTCAACATCCCCCCTCCCTGGTCTGACACTGCATGCAAGTTATGTGGACAATTCTTTACTACTAAGATTAATGCGCAACTTTTGGTTAAAAAATCAAGGTAATTAGAGAGGCTTAAAGCTGATGGATCATGTTTTGAAAGTGGTTGAGAGAATAATAAAGCAGCAAATAAAAAGTGAGATAAGCATAGATGAAATGCAGTTTGGTTTTATGTCTGGGTAAAGTACCACTGCTGCTATATTTATCCTGAAATAAATGCAAAAAAAGTATCTTGGAAAGAAGAACTCGTATTTTGTTTTTGTGGATTTGAAGATAACTTTTGACAGAGTGCCAAGAGATGTTGTCTTGTGGGCTTTACGTAAATTAGGGGCAAGCGAGTGGTTGGTGAAGGTTGTTCAAGCAATGTACAGAAATGCTCAAAGTCATGTTAGAATTAACAGCACATATAGTGACAGCTTTAATGTTAAAATGGGAGTACATGAGTGATGTGTATTGAGTCTTTTGCTTTTCATTTGTGTCTTAGAAAGGTTGTCCAGGGAGTTTCATACAGGTTGTCCAGAAGAGATGCTTTATACTGATTGATTGTCAATGAAGACAAATGAGAACTCAGATGTAGAGAAAGTATATTTGATGGTGAAGCTATTAAGGTTGTTCAGAAGTTATGTTACCTTGGTGATGGAGCACAGGGAGGAGCTGGTGTGATTACAGGAGGTAGGAGTGGATGGAGTAATTTCGGGAAACTTCTGCTATTACAAACCAGCAGAGTGTTAACACTATTGACCACGAGAAGAGTTTATCAGCCATGTGTGCACAGTGTAATGGTGTACGGTAGTGAAACCTGGCTAGTCGGCTTCATGGAGAGAAATAATATAAGAATGATACTATGGATGTGTAATGTGTATTAGACATGCTTAGATCTGATGATCTCAAAGGAAGATTAGATCTAGACAGTATAGGGAGATCTGTGCAGAACAGGAGACATCATTTGTTTGGTCACATTGAAAGAGTGGATTAGACTGCTCAGGTTACTAGATTTAGAACGGGTGGTATCAGAGTAAATTGGCAAGGGGAGGCCAAGGAAAACATGGGTGGAATTTATAAGGTTGGGTTTGAGAGAAAGAGGCATAAATAAAGACCTTTCCAGAGATAGGTTTGGAAGTCAATTTCTAAAAACCATCCAACACATGCCAGCATGTAAAACAGATGTTAAACTGAATACGATGATTGACAACAACTTTTATAGTTGAATTCACTTGGCCAATAAAACAGTTGTCATGTTTACAGACAAATCTAATTCTTCAAGTCAGCTCCCCCTGTCAAATGACAGCGCTAGTTTTTTGCAGAAAGGTGTTGCCATCATACCACATACAGCACCAGATATTCCTAAATGGTCACCCATCTGGTACTGACCTGGCTCAACACCACTTAATTTCAGTGATCTAGCAAGAAGTGGTGTGTCAATGTGATTATGCCATATAATATTATGATGTGTAATACATAAACAGAAGACAAAGAACAAACTTCAGTAAATAAGTACTGAACAAAGAATACAATCGTCCCCATTACAATCAGAAAACACATGTTGAGAGACAAGAAAATAAAATATGTACGATAGCATTCAATTAAAATCTCTTGCGCTAGAAGCACTTTCTTGCTTTAGTACAAAAAAAAAAATGTTTATCCAAGGGAGATAACTCTGAACCAACAGTTGCACAGAGGAATCGAAACTTGTATGGAATCACAGAAAATTCAGTTATTTCTATTCCGATTGACTTTTACCGTCTACTTAATTTTAGCTCATTTGACTTTATTGGCTTCTGTCTCTTCTATAGAACTTAAAAACAGATTATCTTTGTAGAATTTCTTTGTTTCCATACAATATTTATTTATTCTTGCTGATAAAAATTTGTAAATATATGTAAACGAATACATTCATATTATTAAACATTTTTCTTCGATAATGAATTTTTTTCAACTACGGTTTCAAACCTTATGCATGTGTCTCTGATTCTTAAAGGTCAATTGATTTCAATGTGAAATTATTGCTTTTCGCCCATTTCAAAAATAACAATTTGATCGCTCACCCCAATAAACATAGGGAGAAAGTAATTAATTACTGAAACAAGTTCCTTCAGCATTTCAAGAATGTAACTAGTGTAAATAGGTATTAATATAATATTGACTGATTTTATTATCATGCTATAAAGAATGGATTGCATGAACAGTATTGGGAGCTTTCAGATGAGATGTTTTAAAAGAAGCTGAACTTATTGAAAGTTATACCAATGGGATTTAAGAAAATGAAACGTGAAAAAATAATAATGAAACAATTAAATTTTTGTTTATTTACTATTTTTAAACGAGTGGACGCAGTTGACTTTGCAGCGAAAAACAAACTTGTGTGTGCACTGAAATATAAAGGTGGCATTTATTTTAAAGAAATAAATATGTGTCCATTAGGAAAAGAATTCATGATTCAGTGAGCTGATAGGAAATGATAGATCGTCACTTGGTTAAATGTCCGATTTTCCATACAGTATTTATTCATTATTGCTGATAAAGATTCGTAATTATATGTAACAGATTAGATTAATATTAAAACAATAATGAAACAATTTTAACTTTTGTTTAGGTATTTCTTTTTTTTTTTTTTTGTAAACAAGTGGATGCAATTGACTTTGACTCCATAAAACGGAAGAGCCAGGCAAAACAAGAGAAACCAGTGATTTTGTCTTTTGCATAATGTTTTTACCGAGATGCCATGGCAGAATAAATAAATACAATTTGGTTGTGATCTAAACTCAGCTAATCTTGATAAATTAACTCATTTGTTTGTTTATGTCTTATTTTAACTCTTTTCAGATTGTCCGGTTGGTAAATTTGGCAGTGACTGTTTGCAGACCTGTCATTGTGCAAACAATGACTACTGCAATACAAAAAATGGGTATTGTTCAGGTAAGAAATGTGAAGCTGGATACAGGGGAGATGACTGCCAAACTGGTAAGCAAGTTTACTGAACTCTCCTTTAATATGTCTGTTTTTGTCTGCTTCTTTCTAATGTAAATAGGTATTCATATAATATTGACCAATTTAATTATTATGCTATAAAGAATGGATCGCATGAACAGTAGTGGGAGCTTTCAGATGAGATGTTTTAAAAGAAGCTGAACTTACTGAAAATTATACTAATGTGATTTAAGAAAATGAAACTAGAAAAAAATAATAATAAAACAATTTAAATTTTTGTTTATTTACTTTTTTTTTAGACGAATGGACGCGATTGACTTTGGCTCCATAAAATGGAGGAGCTGGGCTAAATAATAGAAACCAATGATTCAGTTTTTTTATTTATGTTTTATTTTTATTAAAGCTGAAATAGGATTGTGTATTTCTTTCCTTTGTCTTTTGCATAATGTTTTTACCGAGATGCCATGGCAGAATAAATAAATACAATTTGGTTGTGATCTAAACTCAGCTAATCTTGATAAATTAACCCATTTGTTTGTTTATGTCTTATTTTAACTCTTTTCAGTTTGTCCGGCTGGTAAATTTGGCAGTGGATGTTTGCAGACCTGTCATTGTGAAAACAATAACTACTGCCATAAAATAGATGGATATTGTTCATATAAGAAATGTGAAGCTGGATACAGGGGAGATTACTGCCAAACTGGTAAGCAAGTTGACTGAACTCTCCTTTAACATGTCTGTTTTTGTCTGCTTCTTTCTAATGTAAAAGGATGTATCAATCATCAGTTCGTTCACATGCTTATCTCTCTTAACACAGAAAGTAGTTCATTTTTGTCCTTTCTGCATTTTCAGTCTTTATCTGAATTAGTATTTCCCAGAGGAGAGAGCAGTGAAAAGTAACAATAGATTAGTTATATTTTCTATTCATTGAATCTATGAAAAAAAATGTAAAGAACATTATGTGTATGATTATAGTTGTGATTACTAAGGCAGTGAATTCTGAAAGGTTTAGTTATAAATATTAAGAAAGATTTTTGATGAAACTAATTTAATGGATAAGTGATGTAGAAATCGCACACATGTGAATAAGAAGTTTATGTTTCAAACATTGTATACAAATGAGATAAATTGGCCTTTTCAGGTCAAGTTAATTTTTCAAACTACTACACGCATTTTGTGATAAACTGTCCTTTTCAGGTCAAGTTAATTTTTCAAACTACTACAGACATTTTGTGATAAACTGTCTTTTTCAGGACAAGTTAATTTTTTCTACTACTACATGCAACATGAAATAAATTGATTTTTCAGGACAAGTTTATTTATAAAACTACAATATGAGAAACTCTCCTTTTTATACCAAAAACCTTATAAACTATGTAAGGAACACCCTCCCCTAGACTAGAGAACATCGGTTAGAATTGGATGACCAAACCTACATGTGCTTTATGTTGACCCTACATCACAGTGTTAGTTACTTATATTTCTTATACCGTTCTCCTTCAACCCAGGACTGTACCCTGCTTGACTCTCTCTGAAAGCTTAGATAGAGCCCTCTCACTCGACTCAAATGCCCAAATACATGTATTTGGGGATTTTAATGCACATCAATGTGACTGGTTGGGATTTTCCAGTGTTACTGATGCAGCTGGGAACTCTACATTTAATTTCTCCTCAGCTCACGACCTTTCACAGACTGTCACTTTTCCGACCCACCTTCCTGATCGTGCGGACTAGCAAGCCTAACTTCTCGACCTGTTCTTGACCTCACTACCCGATGCTTGTGTGGCGAATGCCCATAGCCCGCTCGGAAACTCTGATAACACCGTGGTAATGATAATTATCACTTTAAAAACTCGTGCAAAAGCTGAAAAGCCATTGCTCAAAATGACGAGAAACTATGAGCAGGCTGATTTTGAATCCCTCATGGATCACATCAGCGACGCACTATGGGGTGAAACCTTCTCACTCCCTGCTGATCAGTGTGCAAATGAACTAACCGAATGGGTCAAAGCAGGCATTGATGCTTATGTCCCCACGCGAAAAATTCTTCAGCAAACCCCACTCTCCTCAATGGTTCACGTCAAAATGTGCAGCTGCTATTGCTGAAAGGCAAAAGGCATTCCAAAAATTCAGCTGCCATAAGTCAACTGCAAACAGACAAACATTTGTAGAGGCAAAAATGATTGCAAAGTAGTGATAGATGAAGCAAAGAGAAGGTATACAGAGATAACCAAAAACGCATTCAGTCACAAAAACTAGGTACTCGTGATTTCTGGGAAATCTACCATAGTGTGATGAACAATGGACAATGAACAATTCCCCCACTATTAAATCACAACGATGTTGTTTGCAGGGCAACTGATAAGGCTGAACTACTGGCCAAGCGTTTTGCCTTAAATTCCACTTTGAACTCGGCACCCCCTCCCCAAATTCCCATTGCGGACTGAAGCCACACTTGAGAATCTGGTCATCATCCCATCTCAGGTCAAAGTCATCATAAAAAACCTTGACACCTCCAAAGCCTGTGGGCCTGATCTTATACCAGTAATAGTAATAAAGAAATGCTCTGCTGAGCTGGCCCTTGTCCTCTGCAAACAGTACAACAAATGCCTTGCTGAATCTTGTTTCCCTGATAGTTGGAAAATTGGCTCTGTGGTACCAGTCTTCAAGAAATTTGGAGATAGAACTGATCCTATAAACTACTGCCCAATCAGTCTACTCCTGATCTTTGCTAAAATCTTTGAATCATTAATCATCTTGCTATAATCCGGCACCTAGCTAATGCTAAACTTCTTTCTGCTAATCAATACGGATTTAGACAAGCACGATCTACCGCAGATATCCTAACGGTCATCACTGAATGCATATATCATACACTGGACAAGGCAGGTGAAGCTAGGGCGGTAGCGCTTAATATATCCAGGGCCTTTGACAAGGTCTGGCATGAAGGGCTTCTCTTAAAACTGCACTCATATGGTATTACTGGACAAATATTTAATATAATTAAATCCTTCCTTACAAAAAGAAAGATCCAGGTTGTCCTCGATGGCTGTTCATCTAAGCAACATGACATAAATGCTGGTGTACCCCAAGGATCCATCCTAGGACCTCTACTGTTCCTGATTTTCATAAATGTCCTCCCTGATGTCATTGCGACTGAGATAGGAATATTTGCTGTGGACACCACACTCTACTCTTGTCATGTGGGCAAAACTGACGTGCACATATCTGAGGCAATGGCTGAATCCGTAGAAAATGACCTCCAGTCTGTAGTGGATTGGGGTAAAAAATGGATGATAACTTTTAATGCCGCAAAGACAAAGCTACTTTCCTTCAATAACTACAAGAAACCTCTTCAACCACTGATTGTCATATCGCAAATAATATCCCACCTGAGAGTTCATCATTCAAACTCCTCGGCCTAACTTTCACAGATAACATGAATTGGAACAAATATATTGAAGACATTGCAAGAACTGCTGCAAAGAAGGTGGGCTCTCTCTACTGTACTAGTAAACTTCTCACACCTGACATTATCCTATATATCTACAAAGCCACCATCCGCCCATGCATGGCGTATTGTTGCCACATATGGGCTGGTGCATCATCCACTAGTCTCTCCCTCTTAGACAAGGTCCAAAAAAGAGTTGCCAACTTGATAGGTCCTTCACTATCCACCAAGCTCCAGCCCCTATCCCACCGACGCAATGTTGCTTCCTTGTGCCTGTTTTACAAATACTTCAATGGACTGTGCTCTGATGAACTTGCTGCTCTGGTGTCCCCACCGAGCAAATTAGCTATACCAACCCGACAATCTGCCAAATCCCATTCATTCACTGTGGAGGTTCCCAGATGCCGAAGAGCTTTCTACTCCAAAAGCTTCTTTCCTCGTGCTGCTGGACTCTGGAACTCCCTCCCTGCTCCCTGTTTTCCTGACGGTACTGACATGCAGAGGTTTAAAACTAATGTAAACAGACATCTCGCTGCACAGCTCCTGATTTAGGTTGACCCCCCCCCCCCCCCCCCTAAGAAAAACAAAAAACTCACACCCTTTTTCTCAGTACCGGTCTGCCTTATTTGGGGTGGACTTTGTTAAAAAAAAGAAAAAAAAGACAACTACCTATACAATGTTTGTCGTTTTCGCTGAGAATGAAATTTGGTGATAATACCTTAAATCTTTTGACTGTTTTTTTAGTGCCATTGTCAGATGGGAAAAGGAACAACTACCTCAGAGGCACATGTGTCAACTGGAAAGTGAAACAAAGGGACACTCAGACATTAATCCTTATGAACAAATATGAAAATAAAAAAAATATGGAAGGGTCAGATTTTTGTCAATGTGATTCGTATTTTAAATCTTTTAATGAATGAATCCACTGAATGAAAAATAGATTTACTTTTATAAAATTAAGAAAATCAAACTAAATAAAATTTTCAGGGGTCGAACATTTGACGGATGTTCACTGAATATTTGTTTCTTTTTAATAAATTCTTTGGAACACTATTGATTGAGCTACACCTTTTCAGATTATTACACATTTTTTTGTTTTAAATAATTAACTTTTAGCAGTGAGCAGTTTGCTATGTAAGTTTTACGTAAACCATCATCATCATCATCATCATCATCGGTTTTGCATGCTGGCATATGTTGCACTCTGGTTTTTACATTTCCTCAAGGTTTTCTTCACAACTGTTTTAATTTTTATTTAACATTTTAGTGTCAATTCTAATCAGAATACCATTGGGATCCGCTGGTAAAAGTAGTTGGACAAGCTTGAGAATCTATTCATTGCTTTGGACATCGACACAGACAAGAAATGAAACGCCGACCTGCTTCACTATGCCAGAGACAAAGTTTTTTATCTTTTCCACAACTTCACGGACATACAGAAAGGCGTCGGCGCGACTGTTGAATCATGAGATAGATCAAAGATACCAAACACTTATGAACCCGCAAAGAAGTCACTTACGGACTATTTCACATCTCAAAAGAATATGTCGTACAAGATCTCCAAATTTCGAGGCGCATCGCAGAATGTGGACGAAACCTTGGACTCTTTCTATGTCAGACTGAGGACATTAGCATCCACGTGTGACTTCACAGACACAGACTGAGAAATACTCGCACAGATAGTACAGGGCTGTTCGTCCTCTAAGGTCAGAAGAAGGGCGTTAAGAGACAACTCCACACTCAATCATGTTCTGGACGAAGCCAGAGCAATTGAACTCCCGCACATACGTGCTGCAGGCATAGAACGAAAGGAGGTCCACGCCTTGCCGTGCTGCTGTGTTATGCATTCCGTGCCTTCACAGATGTAGAACAGCGATACTTGCAGACTGAGAGAGAGATGCTACCTGTTGTATACGTTGCTGAACATTTTCACCTCTATTTCTATAGGTCGAGGTTCACCGTCACCACTGACCACAGACCACTTCTCGATATCGTCAAAAGCCTCAAGCCAGCCGCGTCCAGAATATAATGCTGGTGTCTGTGTTTCATACCATATGAGTATAACTTAGTGTACCAGCCTGGAAAGGACAACCTAAACTCCGTCGACTACCTCAGCCGACATCCTCATTCCAAACCAAAGAGAGACGATGCAGCTGAGGCATACATAAGACACGTGGCTCAACACACCATTGACGACTACAGCAGGTTCCCGGAGGTAGAAATACTCCCCTCGATATCAGCAAGAGTAGTTATTCCTCACCTCGACGCAATCTTTGCCAGACAAACCTACCCCGATATTGACAAGTCTTACAATGGTCTCCCCCTTCCAGGGGCAAGAATTTAAGGATTTTGCCACCCAAGCAGAGTTCCATTACAGAAGATCCACACCTTTATGGCTCGAGGCAAATGGAGAGGTTGAACGGTTTATGAGAACCTTAAACAAGTAAATCCACACCACCACAGTGGAGGGGCTAGAGTGGAAATCTCAACTAACCCATTTCCTAAGGCAGTACACCCCCCCCCTCCACAGTACGATCAAAATATCTCCATTTGAAGCCCTCACTGGAAGGAAGATGAATATCAGCATATCTGCTGTTCCAAAAGACCCCATGCCAGAGTCGATCCACACCCACATAGCAGAGAATGATGCACGAGGGAAGATAAAAATGAAGACCTATGCCGACACAAAATAAAGAACAAAGATCTCACCCCTCTGCCTAGGTGACAAAGTACTTGTCAGGCAGAAACGTCTCAACAAGCTATCCCTACAGTTCAGCACCAAACAACTGTCGATTATCAGTATAAAGGGTAGCATGGTGACAGCACGGAGAGGAGATTACAAAAATCAAGCAGATAGATCTAGACAGCTCTCCTGGAGAAGAGGGTGTACAATTAGATTTTGAAGATGAATTCCGCCCACAACCGGAAGAATCAGGGCCTGAACGTGAGTGCCACCCACGTCTAGAACTGGAGAAACCAGTTGAAGCACCAACAACTCCAAGAAATAATCCACCAGTGGTAAGACACTCTCCATGAGCAGTAAGACGCAATCCAATACGGAAGCGGTTCCCTTCCGCTAGATTTGAAAACTTTATTAGGTAGATGAATATGTAAGTAAAGTTTCAATTCTGTTTTGAGAAAAAAAAAAGAAAAGAAAAGAAAAAACTTTTCATTGCTCCTTGACTGAGACAATAGGGCGAATTAATTTATTTAATTCGGTGAAATGTACTTTAAGGGATCCCCTTGAAATCAGAGTGGATCCCCATACACTTCCAGGCATGTTGTGCATATCGAAGTATGGACTGATGGACTGTACCCCCCATACACACACACACACACACACACACACACACACACACACACACACACAAACACATATGCAAGCATGAATGGACTATGTACAAATTGTACATATATATATGTAAATATCCGACTTTTATTAAAAAGAAGAGATGTAATGTTTAGGTATCCCTCTTGCATGGCAGTCATCATTTGGTGGTCAGAGTGATCTCTCTTGTATAAAATATTTGTATAAATAAAATGCTTTAGGCTAACGTGTCCTTATTACAAGCCAAGCGGTATTTATCTACCTCAAGTGTTAACAACATGTTCCGTCTCCTGTGTTCTTGCATTTGTTCCGTTTGTATTTTCTTCCTTCTTTTTCAGCTCGCTAGATGAGAGATAAATACAATTTTACAGATATTTCAGCTAATGAATCACCCTTGCAGAAGCAAGGATTCTCAAAATATGAACAAACATCTATGTTTTTCTATTTATGTAAACTTCCATTTTAAACATATAAAATATCTCTTATAGTTTTGTACTCCTCAATTTGTTTGTGTTTATCATATAGCATTTCTGTTGCTCTCTCACATTTGAATATTACTGAAAACAGTTTCCTTTCAAATGTTTCTCACTAAAACTGGTTCTTCCCAAAATCTTCCCCAAAACTAGAACCCTAAAAAGGGATCCTCCAAAAAACATCCTTACATGCAGGGATCGTAAATAAATAAATACTACAGTGGATAGAAAGTGGTTTTACACTTTTCAAATGTTGATCCGCAAATGCAGTTTTTCAATGAACAAACTTTTGAGTGGCCAACTTTTTTATTATACCATGGGATTTGTCATTAACTGTCTTCGATTGTCTCTTGTCACATGTTTAGCAACCTTATTTACAGTACTGAACGTGATTGCAGGACATGACACATGAAAAAGTCCCTCAAAATCAGAGCTTCACTTGTTAAGGTGAAAATGCGCATGAAAGTAGCAAATGATCAAACAAGTGATAAAAACGTTGACTTTGTAATTTTCAATTGTTTTTCAGTCAACAACATTTTGTAAGTGTGTAGAAATCGGGACGTTGTGAGAATACAAGCCTTCTTTTTAGTTCAAGGACTTTTGGTAATGGACAAGTTTGATTTAACTTATTTCAGAATTTGATGAGTTCGAATCAGGACTGTCTGCAAAACGTTGACTTTATACTTTTCAATTGTTTTTCAGTCAACAACATTTTGTAAGTGTGTAGAAATCGGGACGTTGTGAGAATACAAGCCTGCTTTTTAGTTCAAGCACTTTTGGTAATGGACAAGTTTGATTTAACTTATTTCAGAATTTGATGAGTTCGAATCAGGACTGTCTGCAAAACGTTGACTTTATACTTTTCAATTGTTTTTCAGTCAACAACATTTTGGGGTAAAACATGTAGTTGGTGCTACAGAATTTGAAGCGACCTGAACGAAACGGAATTTTGCCGAATAAAACTTAGAACTTATATTAGGATAACTGTAGGGTTATTTTAATGTTATCAAAAATTCCTCCCTCTGCCTGCCCCCCCCCCCCCCCAAAAAAAAGCAGTTCGGTTCCAATAGTGTAGCAGTTGTGTAGAAGTCTCAAGTTTGTTTTTTTGTTTTGTAAATAAAAAAACGTATAAGTATTTTAATATTGTAGTAACAAAGATAATTGATGCCTGTCTCCCCCTTGGAGTAATAATGGAATGTTCTACATTCGTGTATATTAAGAGTGAATGTTAAAACACTATTTGTCTAGCTAAGCAACAAATGGTTAAATAAAGCTTATCCTTAAGTTATATTCGGCGTCCAGTTTTTATTACAATTTATTTAACCATTCGTTATGGAACGTTACTTGAAACCCGATCGTCTAGACCTTGATACGGCCGACTCGGAATCTACTGACAAATGGCGGCATTGGAGAAAAATGTTCGAAGGATTCCTTACAGCTCTACAGTTATCTTCAAACGCGGCTTTAACAGGTACTGAGAAATATACCCTTCTTTTACATCATGTCTCTACTGCTATTTATAGAAATTTATCTGAATGTGAAAATTATGAAACTGCGGTGGACATTTTAGAAGCCATGTTTGTAAAGAAAAAAAAATACTATTTTTGCTAGACATTTACTTGCTACCCGGCGTCAACAACCAGAAGAAAGCCTTGAACAATACCTTCAGATTCTAAAGACGTTAAGTCGCGAGTGTGAATTTACAGCCTTAACTGCGAACCAAGCGAGAGATGTTTTTATCAGGGACGCATTTATTAATGGAATACAGTCCAACCAAATAAGACAAAGACTACTAGAGAATAAAAACCTAGACTTACCAACAGCTTATGAACAAGCTCTAACGTTGGACATGGCACAGAAGCAGTCTGTCTTCTATTTACAACCCGATATTTTGGGAGCTGCTATCGTAGCCCCTCCTCTGCATGTTCAAAATTCTTCCATTGTCCAAGATGCTGCCACCCCCCTTTCTAACGATCACGAACAACTTATCACTGCCGCCTCAGCTGGATCCACATGCTACTTTTGTGGCCTTCGTATACATGCTCGTTCGTCCTGCCCGGCTCGAGATGTTAGATGCCACAAGTGTGATAAGCAGGGACATTTTTCGAAAGTTTGCCGGTCAGCTTCTCAAAAAAAACGTTCGGCTACTCTTGCTACTGTAGCACCAATTACAATATCAGCTGCATTCCCCGGCTGCCTCTCAAAAACAATCGTGAGGGTAAAAATCAATGGATTGACTATTCATGCGCTTATTGATACAGGCAGTTCCGAAAGTTTTATTAATGCCAGTATTGTAAAAGCAAATAAATGGGAAATATTTCCTTGTTCCAACCAAATATCAATGGCAAATTCATCTTTATCGTCCCATGTAATTGGATATTGCATGGTTAACCTGAAACTAAAAGGAAACTCCTATCAAGGGATCAAATTATCAGTAATGAAAAACCTCTGCTGCGAAGTGATTTTGGGTCACAATTTTCTAAAACAACATTCATGCGTTGAAATTCCTTTTGGTGGCCCCAAGCCAGTCCTAAGCGTATGTGGACTAGCAGCTGTCAAAGTGCGGCACCCGTCACTTTTTACAAACTTAACTCCTGACTGCAAACCAATAGCAATAAAATCAAGACGCTATTCAGAAACGGACAAACAGTTCATAGCAGCAGAAGTAACAAAACTACTTAAGGAAGGAATTATAGAGCCAAGTGAATCTCCATGGCGAGCACAGGTCCTCGTAACAGCCACTGAAAATCACAAGAAAAGGATGGTCATTGACTATTCCCAGACCATCAACAGATACACATTACTCGATGCCTATCCACTGCCTCGTATTGACGAAATGATTTCTAATATTGCAAAATATCACACTTTCAGTACTTTAGATCTCAGAAGTGCCTACCATCAGGTACCTATCAAGCCAGAGGATAAGCCCTACACGGCATTCGAGGCCTGCGGTCGCCTATATCAGTTCTGCCGAATTCCTTTGGAGACGTAAAAAGAATTACGAACTCTTGTCGGATATGCGCAGAAAATAAGCCCAGGTTCTACAAACCTCCTCCAGCAACACTCATTAAGGCCACACAGCCTTTTGAAAGACTTAACCTGGATTTTAAGGGCCCTTTACCCTCTAAAACTAAAAATAAATACATGCTCACAATAATAGACGAGTACTCAAGATTTCCGTTCGTCATCCCCTGCCCAGACGTAACGGCTGCAACAGTAATTCAAGGCCTCTGCTCCATTTTTGCCGTTTTTGGAGTGCCTGCATATATACATTCAGATCGTGGGTCTGCTTTTATGTCGGACGAACTCAAGCAGTTTCTGCATGAACGAAGAGTAGCTGTAAGTAGAACAACTCCTCACAATCCTCAAGGAAACGGACAGTGCGAAAGATACAATGGTATAATATGGAAGACAGTACAGTTGGCGGCAGCAAATCGCAATAGTCCGATCTCCGATTGGGAAAGTCTCATCCCCATGGCCTTATACGCTATTAGGACTCTATTATGTACAGCGACAAACGCTACCCCACATGAGAGATTCTTCTCGTTCCCACGACGAAGCTCAGCAGGCACATCACTTCCCTCGTGGCTTGCACAACCTGGCACAGTTTTATTAAAACGTCATGTTCGTCATAGTAAACATGACCCATTGGTAAGCGAGGTACAATTAATCGAAGCGAACCCTCAGTATGCACTGGTCAGAAATTCAGAAGGAAGGCAATCTACTGTCTCCTTAAGGGATCTAGCCCCAGCAGGAAATGTATATGAACGTAGAACTGCTTCAGATGGATATAGAGCTCCGGTTCGTGGAACAAGTCCGACCCTCTTAGGTGATCGTGTGCCAGATACGTCAAGTTCAGAGTCCCAACAAAACGAATCTGAATATACTAACAGAGTCGTCTCTGACTCTAGTTCGGACGACAGATGGGTACCACGAAAGCGGTTTCACCCAATATCTGAGACAGATACTCAATCTTCAGACACCAAGCGACCGAAGCGCCGTAGAAAACGAGAGCGATTTGGAGCAAGATATTTTAGCCCTAAACCAGCAACACAAGACAGTCCCGAAACGTCGTCAGGTCCCGAGGAGCCTAGATTAGAAATGGATGTCGGGCACGAACAACCAAGACGCCCTCAAAGAACCCGCAGGAGGCCAGGTCGATGGGATGATTTTGTTCCCTACGAATAAGAAGATAGATGGGGGAGAATGTAGTAACAAAGATAATTGATGCCTGTCTCCCCCTTGGAGTAATAATGGAATGTTCTACATTCGTGTATATTAAGAGTGAATGTTAAAACACTATTTGTCTAGCTAAGCAACAAATGGTTAAATAAAGCTTATCCTTAAGTTATATTCGGCGTCCAGTTTTTATTACAAATATCTTGATTTTTTTCTTGTTTAGTTTTTAAGCGAATTGTAAGTAAAAAAAACAAAACAGTTCGGTTCAAATTCTGTAGAAGTACCGAGATATTTTGTTTCTGTTTGTGTTTAGGTTGTCAAATGAATTGTTATAAAAAAAACAAGAAAGGAACAGTTCGAGAGGCATAGTAAGAGTAGTGGACGGCATCTTTCTGGAGCTTTCAGCATTATTATGAATGTTTGTTAATCATCGCTCATTGGCTGGATTGCGAATTCTGAAACCAGTGTTTTTGTTTTTAGTTCTTTGTGAAATAATAGGACCGCTATGCTAGCCGGTGTTTATGAGTTTTGTGGGAGGACTTATTTGTTAGTGGGAATATAATTTGTTACCATCTGTTTGGTTTAGTTATTTAGAAGAGGCTTAGAGGGGGGTCTAAAACTAATGTATTTGGATTAGGGTTTAAAAATAATTTTTATTTTCTGGAAGCATGGTCGAAGTTACTAAACGACTTAAGTGATGCATTGGTTTTATAGTCAACTTCAAACTGATTTGGGAGGGGAAAAAACGTCTTTACTTTATATAGAAGATTAGAGTGTTAGATTTTTATTGCTAGTGTGGCACACAAGGATAATTTGTTTTTAAGTTCCATAGAAGAGAAAGAAGCCAACAATATCTATTCAATTAAAATTTGAACCTGGGGCAGTGCAAGGATACAATCCTGATTTTTTTTTAGTTCAAGCTGTCTTGCCGATGAACAAGTTTGATCTAACTCTTATTTCAGAATTTGATGATGTGGTATCAAGAAAGTCAGTAGATTTATATAGATAGAAAAAGAGGAAATTGTATGTAACCTGTACGGGATCACGGAAATTGAAATATATTTCCACTCTGACTGGAGCAGTTTTTGTCATATGCCAAATGTGATGAATTAAAAACAAGAATTAGCACAGAATAGCAGCTTTATTAGATATTTGTATTGCTACTGTAGCATACAAGGTGGCCATCTGAGTTATCAGAGTTCTTTTAAGAGTTCTGTTAAAGGCAAATAATCCTGGAAGTTTATCATAACATGAAATTTGAGTTCAATAAACCCGACCTTGTTGACCTCTTTCTCTTCTACACATTAATATATCTCATCAAAGTGTCGACTATTTGTAAGTCTTTTTATTTTAAAATTGTTGGCTTTATTTTACCTTTTGACTATTTTCAAACTTTTTTCTGTTTCAGCCAATTATCAAAACACACCAACATTAACAGGATTTTCACTTTTACATGTCTATTTACTTTTTGTAATTAAATTAATATTAAATGATAATTAAATGTATTAATTTTTTAAATTGTCTCAAAACATTGCTATTCTGATAATTTTTTAAAGCTTCTTTCTTTAGCTTTAAAATATTTCTCAAATTATTTTCTGTTTTATGAGTTCAATCTCTGATGAAGAGGCTGTGCAATACGTTTCAGAATTCTTAAATTCCTTAGAAGTCTAATATATGCCAACACACAAATTAAAACTAAATTTTGAATGCCCTATTATAGATGGCCTCCATGACCAAGCCTCCAATTGAAATGTTCAAAATCTTTTTCACACCTATTTGCTAAACGTTTATATGTCACCTCTCAGAGAGTTCCCAGCTAAATATTTAACTGCTAGGAGACAATTTTTTTATTGCTGGCACCTTGACTTTGTCCATTCACTACTTATATCCCTTCAGAAAAATATATATATATATATATATATATATATATAAATATAAAACTCAATGTCTGTGCGTATGTTTGTGTGTGTCCTATAGAAAAAAAGGTTAGACAATCTAATTAAAATCTAAAAGTATACTCTTATGTAAAATTAAGCAGATAATAGAAGTATTCCCGAATCTCTATGTGCAGCCCTAAGGTTGGCTATGGAGCATATTTCGTCGGGGGGGGGGGGAGATTTTTCAGCCATAATTTTGAAAGAAAACACTGTAATTTCAATGTATTCCGTCCACTCTGTGTTTTCTTTCAAAATTATTTCATGTTTCTTAAGCATCTCTTCGGACTAGAGAGGGGAGGAGAGGGCGAAGAAACTTGGAAAGGGTCGTTTTAGTAGTGCTCTGGAGGCATCCTTAATTTATTTCGGGTGGTTTTAGTACCGCTCTAAACCGGAACAATAAATGTAAGATTACAGTTTTACATTTGGTAAGTGATATAGTATTCAACATAGAGCAGGTGTGTTTAAATGCAGCGATGCCAGGGAGAAAGAACTTCTCTGTCTTTTGTTAACTCTGTGTTACCAGGATGCCATAATAGTAATAATACAGTATTATATTTGCTAAGTGGTATAAGTTAATCTAAAGTACTCAATATCTTAGATAGAGCAAGTGTGTTTACTCGGTGTTGCCGAGAAGTCATCAATACCCTAGATAGATCAATCCTACAGGTGTTTTTAAATGCTGCATTGGCTGGAAGAAAGATTTTCACTGTATTTTGTTATACTATTGTATACCAAAAAAGGTGTTCTGTGTTGCTTGGGAGTCAGTGTTCAATATCCTAGATAGAGCAGGTGTGGGCAATAATACAATAGTACATTTTCAATGTGGTATATGCTTGATGGAGAAGGGGAAGACAAGAAACTTTGCGTTGCCTGGGAATACATTAAAATAAATATAGGTTTCATTATATTATTAGGGGGAAGAGTGAAGGTAAGAAAATCGGCATTGCCCGATAATAAATCAAAACAAATATAGATTTCATTATATTTTTGAGGATGTATGCTGAGAAAAAAACTCGGTGTTGCCCGGGAGCAATAACTTTAAAACTGAAAGTTCAGGTGAATGACTTACATTATTATTATTTTCAATACATTAAAACAAGATAGAAGAATGAGCTGGGGTGAAGGGGGTGTGGGGTAGCAGGATGTGGAAATACGGGGAATGGGGAAAGAGAGAAAGATAGAGAGATATAAAGAGGTAACACACATTTTTTAACCTCTTTTATTTTATTTTTATGGCCCCATGCTAGTAATTAATATTTGTATTTTTTTCGGTTTTAACTTCTTTAAATCTAGTATTTTGTAATTAATTGAATCAATTTTCCATTTATGGAAAATGTGAAAACATATGACTACTAAACTATCTCTCAAATAGATATTTTCACTAAGTGTGCTCATTTGGTGAGATAAAATTACCTATTTGGAAATATATGTTTAAAAATAATTATATTCTTTTTCCTGAATAATTCCCTAAAGTTTCATTAAAATTTTACAATTATACCTGATATCTTTTAAAGATTTTCCAAATATATCTGGTTATTAGAAACGTTTGTCTTAATAATGACACAAAGATTGTGATGCAATCAAAGTGTAGCTTTAGAGTTATGAATAAAATTAAATTTATCAACATTTTAGGGGTATTTTAAGTAAATGTGGTATTGTAGTGACTGCAACAATTCTTATCTAAGAGTAGGATAGAAAAATAGAGTAGACAAAGGGATGACAAACAACGCCCACATAACCCAACACTTTTGATGGCCTAATTTGTCAAAATGTATATTTCATATTTTTTCGCAAATAAATAATCCAAAATGTAGTATTCCAATGAAATTGTTAAATTATTTATATATTCCTAGAAAACAATGCAACCTCATAAAATAAATTTCCTTAATTTAAGGGTTAGTTGAATGATGAAATGATGAAGTTATTTTAATAAACCCTAATAATAATATATTCACTAATTCTCACAATTAAACTAACCCCTTAAATTAATAAATTTATTTGATGAAGTTGCATTACCTTCTAGGAAAAATCTATTTTCCTTTCTAATCTCAACCCGTTCAAAGCGGTCTTCTTGTTTTGAATCCAGTTTCTCCCCCTTAAACGTAAAGAATACAAATCATAGAACAGTTTCTCACTCTGAGATTTGTTTAGCACTGTTACAATAATCGATATCAATTTTTATTCTTTAGTTTATTTCTATCCTAAATAAATGTGTTTGATTTATGCTGATATACATTATCATTCAGTTGACTTTCCCCTAAACATATTATTATTATTTTTAATTTTTATTATTATTAAATTATAACTTCTACCTCTTTAACGACTCCTTTATTGTTTACTTATAAGATGATTTTGCTAATGGGACTGCATCTTATCTATTGTTACTCACCAGCTTAAAAAAATTTTTTTTATCAAAAACTATTTTTAAATCAAAACACTTTTAATTAAATTTATTAATGTAAATGTAACCTAATTCCTTTTAGTCTATTATTCCATTATCTATGTTGGCATTGGTTTTCTTCTACATTATTATAGACTTTCTTAAGAATTTAATCTAAGATTTATACTTTTAACGACCTCTCTCCATTTTAAATCTTCTGACCATCAGTTAGCAATTTCTCTTACTTGGCTTATCCTTTCCATTCCCCCTAGTATCAATTGTATCTAATTTTATTCCCCATAACTAGCTGACCTTTTTAAATCGGGTTTACCCCTCCCTCTCCCCTTACCTTTGCCTCCATATCTGTCCCTCCATCTTCACCATCCCTCATATACACTCCTACTTTTCTTAATTATCCTTTTCTTTTTTATCCATACCTGCTTCTATTACTTTTCACTTTCCTTTCCCCCTCTCCTTTGTCCTTTTGTCCTTCTTGTCCTTTCTGCCCTTTTTAATTTATTTTATTACAGCTTAGAATTTAGTTTAATTACTACATTCTTATTCGCTCTCAGTTTGAACAAACACTACCACTTTTTCTACTCAGCCCAGGAAGTAAAATTATGGCTTTTGACATGTCTGCTATTTGATTTTTTATGAATTCCTTCAGGACATAATTGTGTATTTTTTGGTGATTCATTTCACTACCAACGAACTATCACCTGGATTTAAATACCTCTATCTTATAGAATAGAACTTTTCACAACTTTGGATGTCTGGATTACCTTCACCTCATCACCCTACATTTGCTTCATACTTTGAATCCTCGAATTTCTATACTTCTTCAATGGTGATACTTTTCTTTGCATATTATTTATATTTTTATATTTTCAAATGGGTGCATTACAGTATTTTTTACTGACTTATCTGTTGAATTTCCTCTGATGCTAAGAGCATGTCTGAAAATCCATGGATTAAGGAAAGTAAAAAGTTTTTTATATGTATAACTCTTGTTTTAACAATTGATGATTTAATAAATATTGCATTTTATCCCAATTTTTATTCTCATCACTTATCTACTTATATATATATATATATATATATATATATATATATATATATATATATATATAACTTTATTAATTTTTTTTATGTACATATAAAAATAAAATAAAAATTTTTTTTAATTAATAAAAACATATTAACGACTAATAATGAAATCTCCCACATTAATCTGTATCACTTAGGAAGTGAACAGCTAATTAATAGTGCAAAGCAAAGTAACAAACGCTGCAATCACCAATAAAAACAATGACATAAATAATACATATATATATATATATATATATATATATATATATATATATATATATATATATGAATTAAGGTAAAAATGGCATAAGTGGATAAATAGAAAAAAAATGGTGCAAGGAAAAAATATAGATGAAACTCTCATAATGACATTAAAATCTTGTATACAATACATAAAGAGAAACCATAAGTTTGTCAAATTAAAAAGAAAATTATATTTATATTTAAAAGTAGATGAGGGCCCTCAGCCGCCCCCCACCCCCACCTGCAAAAAAATGAAATTTTACTTTTTAGGCAATTACGTGTAAACACCCTGAAAACTTGAGGAAAACAATTGGTGCTCTGGTATTAGAACGGTACCAAATTGCTGCTCTGATAAATGTTAGATCATCCGGTATTAAGGGGGAAAAATGACCTCGCCTCTGACATTAACTGTGATTTTTGATAAGTTTTTCCTAGCAGAAAAAAAGCATATCTTCTCATCAAATTAACCGTGTGCTCTTTGATAAATAAATAACAAAACAATATTTAATATTTTGTATTAATTAGTTTCTTTTATATTTTGACAATTTTTTATTTTATTGATCTGAAATGTGTTTTTCTCTTTTTTTTTTTATCTGTGCGCTCTTTTAAGACCCCCTCCCCCCGACTGATCCGATTTTTTTTATTAAAATAAAACCCCTAATCTAACCTGAAACTAAGTTTTACGTTTAGTTCAGTTTAGTTTGGTTTGCATTGTGTAGAAGCACAAAGTTATATTTCAGTAAATCAGCTATTGAATGGTCTAGATGGATACAAGTGCAAGAACCAGTGCCAAATATTGTTATTGCTCTGCAGCTGTTTTTGACTCTTACAGTTTCTGTTGCCACTACAGAGAAGCTTCTCAAAACTAAAGCTTATTAAAACTTATTTAAGATAGAGCATGTCGCAAGATCGCCTTTCAAATTTGTCGCTCTTATCAATTAAACATAAAAATGTGGAGTTGATGGACTTGGACAAAATAATAAGTGACTTTGTTTCTACAAAAACTTGCAAAGTCAAAATTCAATAAATCTGTTTATCAGCTAATTAAATAAAAATGATTTTTTTTTATTTTTCACATTCATTGTTTTTCATTGTTTTTGCATCAGCATGATTATAACACTTGAATTTTTTTTGTTCTTACGGTGTTGTCTCACACTCATTGACCCTTATCCTCGAGTGGCCTTTGGGCCTTGATAAGTGGTGACTCTATAGTAAAAAGAGTTACCCAAGTCTGCCATTTAGCAATTGTTTAATGCAAGGCAGTATCACAAAAAAAAAAAAAACAATGGCAAAATGATGTGAGTCAAGTTATAAATCCATGTGGTAGTTGCTGTTCAGAGAGATGAAAAAACGTCTCCCCACTTATGAGCAGATTGCAAGTGTGTTTGGCTTTTGGCGCATTCTTCATCAGATGAGAAAGCAGCAGCTGAAGGATGCTGCTAGTAAACTTGTTTCTAATAACTTAAGTCAGTTGTTTATGCTTTATTTTTAATCTTTTCAGAATGTTCAGATGGTACATTTGGCAGTGGATGTGTGAAGAGCTGTCATTGTACATACTCCACAAAATGTAATAAAACAAATGGGAAATGCAGTGATGGGAAATGTGCAGCAGGATACGAGGGAGATGACTGCCAAACTGGTAAGCAAATTTACTGAACTATTTTTAAAGAATCATTGAAATGTATAAGAAAATATTGTTAGGTAAAAATAATTAAAAAATAAATTTCATTCAAATTTTCAAATAATTTGAATGAAGAAAATGCTTAAAAAGTTTAATGAAAGATTATGACAATGGTTAATAATAACGTATTGAAATCCAATCATTTAAAAAAGAAATACTTAATATTTCTCATTTTAGATTTACAATTACACATATTTAATTCAACATATTTATATTCAACCCGTAATTGTGTTGACTGGTTGTAGAAATGCTAAGTAATTAAAATGTTAATTTTAATTAAATGCCTACTGTCACTGGTGATGATGGCCTTCTTTTTAAGGGCTTACCCTAAACAAGCTGACACAAACCCAGGTGCGCTTGGTCGTAAATAAATAGTCCGAACTGATTAACATAATTGTGTATTAATTGCCAAACAGAAAACTAATATCTGAATTGTCTGGTTAAGACTTAAAAAATCTCTCATAAAAATTCCTCTATTAAAAGATTGGATTATCTCCTTTGATAAATCGTTCATTTTGAAAAGAAAACCCTCGGCAAATGTTACCTCTTTTTACAAATAATAAATGAAAATGCAAATAATTCTCGTCCTGTTTTACTCTTGGTTCCATCTTTGTCAAGATCCAACTATTTTTATATGATTTTCACTGACTTTTGTTTCATATGCTTAATGGCATATTTCTTGACGCAACTATTTTTATATGATTTTCACTGACTTTTGTTTCATATGCTTAATGGCATATTTCTTGACGCAACTATTTTTATATGATTTTCACTGACTTTTGTTTCATATGCTTAATGGCATATTTCTTGACGCAACTATTTTTATATGATTTTCACTGACTTTTGTTTCATATGCTTAATGGCATATTTCTTGACGCAACTATTTTTATATGATTTTCACTGACTTTTGTTTCATATGCTTAATGGCATATTTCTTGACGCAACTATTTTTATATGATTTTCACTGACTTTTGTTTCATATGCTTAATGGCATATTTCTTGACGCAACTATTTTTATATGATTTTCACTGACTTTTGTTTCATATGCTTAATGGCATATTTCTTGACGCAACTATTTTTATATGATTTTCACTGACTTTTGTTTCATATGTTTAATGGCATATTTCTTGACGCATCTTTTACAAAACAATATTCTCTTCTTTTACTTATTGTACCTATTTTTTTTTTCAAATTTATATGATTTTCACTGACTTTTGTTTCATATGCTTAATGGCATATTTCTTGACGCAACTATTTTTATATGATTTTCACTGACTTTTGTTTCATATGTTTAATGGCATATTTCTTGACGCATCTTTTACAAAACAATATTCTCTTCTTTTACTTATTGTACCTATTTTTTTTTTCAAATTTATATGATTTTCACTGACTTTTGTTTCATATGCTTAATGGCATATTTCTTGACGCATCTTTTACAAAACAATATTCTCTTCTTTTACTTATTGTACCTATTTTTTTTTTCAAATTTATATGATTTTCACTGACTTTTGTTTCATATGCTTAATGGCATATTTCTTGACGCATCTTTTACAAAACAATATTCTCTTCTTTTACTTATTGTACCTATTTTTTTTTCAAATTTATATGATTTTCACTGACTTTTGTTTCATATGCTTAATGGCATATTTCTTGACGCATCTTTTACAAAACAATATTCTCTTCTTTTACTTATTGTACCTATTTTTTTTTTCAAATTTATATGATTTTCACTGACTTTTGTTTCATATGCTTAATGGCATATTTCTTGACGCATCTTTTACAAAACAATATTCTCTTCTTTTACTTATTGTACCTATTTTTTTTTTCAAATTTATATGATTTTCACTGACTTTTGTTTCATATGCTTAATGGCATATTTCTTGACGCATCTTTTACAAAACAATATTCTCTTCTTTTACTTATTGTACCTATTTTTTTTTTCAAATTTATATGATTTTCACTGACTTTTGTTTCATATGCTTAATGGCATATTTCTTGACGCATCTTTTACAAAACAATATTCTCTTCTTTTACTTATTGTACCTATTTTTTTTTCAAATTTATATGATTTTCACTGACTTTTGTTTCATATGCTTAATGGCATATTTCTTGACGCATCTTTTACAAAACAATATTCTCTTCTTTTACTTATTGTACCTATTTTTTTTTTCAAATTTATATGATTTTCACTGACTTTTGTTTCATATGCTTAATGGCATATTTCTTGACGCATCTTTTACAAAACAATATTCTCTTCTTTTACTTATTGTACCTATTTTTTTTTTCAAATTTATATGATTTTCACTGACTTTTGTTTCATATGCTTAATGGCATATTTCTTGACGCATCTTTTACAAAACAATATTCTCTTCTTTTACTTATTGTACCTATTTTTTTTTTCAAATTTATATGATTTTCACTGACTTTTGTTTCATATGCTTAATGGCATATTTCTTGACGCATCTTTTACAAAACAATATTCTCTTCTTTTACTTATTGTACCTATTTTTTTTTTCAAATTTATATGATTTTCACTGACTTTTGTTTCATATGCTTAATGGCATATTTCTTGACGCATCTTTTACAAAACAATATTCTCTTCTTTTACTTATTGTACCTATTTTTTTTTTCAAATTTATATGATTTTCACTGACTTTTGTTTCATATGCTTAATGGCATATTTCTTGACGCATCTTTTACAAAACAATATTCTCTTCTTTTACATATTGTACCTATTTTTTTTTTCAAATTTATATGATTTTCACTGACTTTTGTTTCATATGCTTAATGGCATATTTCTTGACGCATCTTTTACAAAACAATATTCTCTTCTTTTACTTATTGTACCTATTTTTTTTTTCAAATTTATATGATTTTCACTGACTTTTGTTTCATATGCTTAATGGCATATTTCTTGACGCATCTTTTACAAAACAATATTCTCTTCTTTTACTTATTGTACCTATTTTTTTTTTCAAATTTATATGATTTTCACTGACTTTTGTTTCATATGCTTAATGGCATATTTCTTGACGCATCTTTTACAAAACAATATTCTCTTCTTTTACTTATTGTACCTATTTTTTTTTTCAAATTTATATGATTTTCACTGACTTTTGTTTCATATGCTTAATGGCATATTTCTTGACGCATCTTTTACAAAACAATATTCTCTTCTTTTACTTATTGTACCTATTTTTTTTTTCAAATTTATATGATTTTCACTGACTTTTGTTTCATATGCTTAATGGCATATTTCTTGACGCATCTTTTACAAAACAATATTCTCTTCTTTTACTTATTGTACCTATTTTTTTTCAAATTTATATGGCCAACACGTTTCATTTGAGCTTAATGAAATTTGTTATTGCAAGCAATTCAACACAACTTTTTACTACTTGCTTTTAAGTTTATATGTTAATTTTGTATGTGGAATTTGGTATATTCGGACTACTGTTCTCATCTTGGGTGTTTGTATCACAACGTTTCCGATCTTCTTCAAGTGTACCATGTTGAACCTGGGAATCTTTCGTCCGAAACGTTGTGATAAAAACACCCAAGATGAAAACAGTAGTTCGAATATACTAAATTCTACAAATTATCAACCGTCATCTAAAAAATTCCGAAACTTAAGTTTGAATTTATATAAAACCTTTGTATTGTGTCTATCTGTTTTTCGTATTTCTTCTGTATTAATGTAACATGGAGGGTAAGTTACCCCTACAAATCAACTCTTGAATTATCCCTCAACATTTTGTTTACTCCAGCATAAGTTTAATACAAAAAAAATGCAGAAGGTTACAGCAAAATTTAAACATGGCAAATAATGAAACTGAAAGGGAAGAAATCATCACTGAACAAACTGAGTCAGTACAGACTGTAACAATATAGATGCTGATGTTCATCGAATCAAACGCGCTAGCTTTGTTTTCATCATTTCCTACTGATATAGTTGGAAAACTATAGAAGAAAATCCTATACTAAAAAGATTACGACAAACTAAAGATAGCAGTCATCAATTCATACAAGAAATCAAAGCCCAAGATGCTAGAGAAATTAATGTCATCTTCAATTTTGACAAGACGCCCTACTATCTATCTGAATAAGCTCTGCACTCTTCACTTCAAAATAATTTAAACTTCCTTATTAAAACGCCATCGGTTTTATTCAAAAATAAAATGAAAACATTACTGTGAAAAGAGGGTAGACATAAAATAAAATAAATGGTTTGCAAAGATTGAGAAACTGTCTCCTCTATTTAAGACAAGGAGGTAAAGAAAGATTCTTTAATGAAAAAGCGATCAACAAATAACTGCGAAAAAGGGGGAAATGTAAAAATCTGAACAATTGAGTGACCAACTGTTTGAACACATAATTGGGTCTGTCGTCAACTGTCTTTGATTGTCAACTATTTACCAACGTCATTCATGGTACTGAACGTGATTGCAGTACATCATACACCAACTGTTTGAACACATAATTGGGTCTGTCGTCAACTGTCTTTGATTGTCACATATTTACCAACGTCATTCATGGTACTGAACGTGATTGCAGTACATCATACACCAACTGTTTGAACACATAATTGGGTCTGTCGTCAACTGTCTTTGATTGTCAACTATTTACCAACGTCATTCATGGTACTGAACGTGATTGCAGTACATCATACACCAACTGTTTGAACACATAATTGGGTCTGTCGTCAACTGTCTTTGATTGTCAACTATTTACCAACGTTATTCATGGTACTGAACGTGATTGCAGTACATCATACACCAACTGTTTGAACACATAATTGGGTCTGTCGTCAACTGTCTTTGATTGTCAACTATTTACCAACGTCATTCATGGTACTGAACGTGATTGCAGTACATCATACATCAAAATCAAAACTCCTGTTACTTAAGTGAAAATGCGTACAAACTGATCACATAGGCTTTGATGAGTTGATCTGGGAATGTAGATTTACAGTGAACAATCTTTTGTAACTGTGTAGCTTGTGTAACAGTTACTGGTTAACCCTAACACATTCGATTAATCCATTAGTAGCAGCACAGATTTATTATAACATAGACCACCTTTGAAAAAAGGCATCTTTTTCTGTTACTGGTTAACCCAAACAATATCACATTCAATCAATCCATCAGTAGCAGCACAGATTTATTATAACATAGACCGCCTTTGAAAAAAGGCATCTCTTTCTGTTAGTGGTTAACCCAAACAATATCACATTCAATCAATCCATCAGTAGCAGCACAGATTTATTATAACATAGACCACCTTTGAAAAAAGGCATCTTTTTCTGTTACTGGTTAACCCAAACAATATCACATTCAATCAATCCATCAGTAGCAGCACAGATGTATTATAACATAGACCGCCTTTGAAAAAAGGCATCTTTTTCTGTTACTGGTTAACCCAAACAATATCACATTCAATCAATCCATCAGTAGCAGCACAGATTTATTATAACATAGACCGCCTTTGAAAAAAGGCATCTCTTTCTGTTAGTGGTTAACCCAAACAATATCACATTCAATCAATCCATCAGTAGCAGCACAGATTTATTATAACATAGACCACCTTTGAAAAAAGGCATCTTTTTCTGTTACTGGTTAACCCAAACAATATCACATTCAATCAATCCATCAGTAGCAGCACAGATGTATTATAACATAGACCGCCTTTGAAAAGAGACATCTTTTTCTGTTACTGGTTAACCCAAACAATATCACATTCAATCAATCCATCAGTAGCAGCACAGATTTATTATAACATAGACCGCCTTTGAAAAAAGGCATCTTTTTCTGTTACTGGTTAACCCAAACAATATCACATTCAATCAATCCATCAGTAGCAGCACAGATTTATTATAACATAGACCGCCTTTGAAAAAAGGCATCTCTTTCTGTTAGTGGTTAACCCAAACAATATCACATTCAATCAATCCATCAGTAGCAGCACAGATTTATTATAACATAGACCACCTTTGAAAAAAGGCATCTTTTTCTGTTACTGGTTAACCCAAACAATATCACATTCAATCAATCCATCAGTAGCAGCACAGATGTATTATAACATAGACCGCCTTTGAAAAGAGACATCTTTTTCTGTTACTGGTTAACCCAAACAATATCACATTCAATCAATCCATCAGTAGCAGCACAGATTTATTATAACATAGACCGCCTTTGAAAAAAGGCATCTCTTTCTGTTAGTGGTTAACCCAAACAATATCACATTCAATCAATCCATCAGTAGCAGCACAGATTTATTATAACATAGACCACCTTTGAAAAAAGGCATCTTTTTCTGTTACTGGTTAACCCAAACAATATCACATTCAATCAATCCATCAGTAGCAGCACAGATGTATTATAACATAGACCGCCTTTGAAAAGAGACATCTTTTTCTGTTACTGGTTAACCCAAACAATATCACATTCAATCAATCCATCAGTAGCAGCACAGATTTATTATAACATAGACCGCCTTTGAAAAAAGGCATCTTTTTCTGTTACTGGTTAACCCAAACAATATCACATTCAATCAATCCATCAGTAGCAGCACAGATTTATTATAACATAGACCGCCTTTGAAAAAAGGCATCTCTTTCTGTTAGTGGTTAACCCAAACAATATCACATTCAATCAATCCATCAGTAGCAGCACAGATTTATTATAACATAGACCACCTTTGAAAAAAGGCATCTTTTTCTGTTACTGGTTAACCCAAACAATATCACATTCAATCAATCCATCAGTAGCAGCACAGATGTATTATAACATAGACCGCCTTTGAAAAGAGACATCTTTTTCTGTTACTGGTTAACCCAAACAATATCACATTCAATCAATCCATCAGTAGCAGCACAGATTTATTATAACATAGACCGCCTTTGAAAAAAGGCATCTTTTTCTGTTACTGGTTAACCCAAACAATATCACATTCAATCAATCCATCAGTAGCAGCACAGATGTATTATAACATAGACCGCCTTTGAAAAGAGACATCTTTTTCTGTTACTGGTTAACCCAAACAATATCACATTCAATCAATCCATCAGTAGCAGCACATATTTATTATAACATAGACCACCTTTTAAAAGAGACATCTTTTTCTGTTACTGGTTAACCCAAACAATATCACATTCAATCAATCCATCAGTAGCAGCACAGATTTATTATAACATAGACCACCTTTGAAAAAAGGCATCTCTTTCTGTTACTGGTTAACCCAAACAATATCACATTCAATCAATCCATCAGTAGCAGCACAGATTTATTATAACATAGACCACCTTTGAAAAAAGGCATCTTTTTCTGTTACTGGTTAACCCAAACAATATCACATTCAATCAATCCATCAGTAGCAGCACAGATGTATTATAACATAGACCGCCTTTGAAAAAAGGCATCTTTTTCTGTTACTGGTTAACCCAAACAATATAACATTCAATCAATCCATCAGTAGCAGCACAGATTTATTATAACATAGACCACCTTTGAAAAAAGGCATCTTTTTCTGTTACTGGTTAACCCTAACAATATAACAATCAATCAATCCATCAGTAGCAGCACAGATTTATTATAACATAGACTGCCTTTGAAAAGAGGCATCTTTTTCTGTTACTGGTTAACCCTAACAATATAACATTCAATCAATCCATCAGTAGCTGCACAGATTTATTATAACATAGACTGCCTTTGAAAAGAGGCATCTTTTTCTGTTACTGGTTAACCCTAACAATATAACATTCAATCAATCCATCAGTAGCAGCACAGATTTATTATAACATAGACCACCTTTGAAAAAAGGCATCTTTTTCTGTTACTGGTTAACCCTAACAATATAACAATCAATCAATCCATCAGTAGCAGCACAGATTTATTATAACATAGACCACCTTTTAAAAGAGGCATCTTTTTCTGTTACTGGTTAACCCTAACAATATAACATTCAATCAATCCATCAGTAGCAGCACAGATTTATTATAACATAGACCGCCTTTGAAAAGAGACATCTTTTTCTGTTACTGGTTAACCCAAACAATATCACATTCAATCAATCCATCAGTAGCAGCACAGATTTATTATAACATAGACCGCCTTTTAAAAGAGACATCTTTTTCTGTTACTGGTTAACCCTAACAATATAACATTCAATCAATCCATTAGTAGCTGCACAGATTTATTATAACATAGACCGCCTTTGAAAAGAGACATCTTTTTCTGTTACTGGTTAACCCTAACAATATAACATTCAATCAATCCATTAGTTGCTGCACAGATTTATTATAACATAGACTGCTTTTGAAAAGAGGCATCTTTTTCTGTTACTGAGAGACAAAACTGCTACTATGACTAACTTGAGGTCCACAAAACAGTGCACACAAGTTATGTGGACATTTCTTTACTATTAAGATATCCACAAATGCACTTGTTTGCAATCCCATTTTTGTATGTTCCTCTTTTATTATTTACATCCTTCGGGGTTAAAAATCCATAAAGTGTAAAGATGAGTTCTATTGTTTTTTTTGCTTGTTTTTTGGTTACTTGTTCTTTGTATTATTTTTAATTTAGAAGCATTAAACGAATGCATCGTACGATATAAACTTTATTCAATACAGACTTGTGTATTATTTTAAGTTGGTATGATTTATCGGAATGTGGAATTGGAAAAGTCAGAATTTTTTCGTGTATCGGAATCAGAAAGATTTCAGCCTAATTTCCAATTACAAAAACTATTTTAATATTTTTTTAAAATTTAATTTTCCAGTTGTTAGTACTAATGATAAATATTTATAGATCATAATAACATAAAAATACGATGTAAATTTATTTTACTTGTGTAAAAATAGAATAAATAAAACTTTGCATAAATTTGCTAGTTAACCTTTAAAAGAATGCAGTTGATTTACAAGGTTCCGAGAAAAATTTTCAAAATTAAATAAAACATTTTTGTCAAGAAAAATACTGACAAACATCATTGATAATTAAATTAAAAGCAAAATATAAAAAGTGTTTTTTAATTTTTTTTCATACTGTTGGATTTTGTCCGGTCCCTCATCAGTGGCAAAAAAGAGGTGGCTAAAAAGTTTGGAAAAAAAAAACTTTGAACATTTTGAAATGCTTCGTGTGGTGTTCAATTAAATATAAATGAATTAGCAAATTTAAAGATTTTCATGACTCTGCGCAAGAACACTTTGGTGTCAGTTCTTCTTTGATTTTGAGTTTCTATGTCTGTTAGCTGGTTGTAAAACAAAATTTATAAAGATATAACAGGTGATTTGGGATGGAAATAGAATGCAATAAAATCAAAGACTTATAATAATAATGATTCTTGGTTATTAATATTATTGAAACCGTTTGGTAGTTCAGTTACTACATTTTCCTACCACTAACAAGACACAAGTACACGCCTTTCAGACTGCTTGAAAAACGGTGAAAATTTACCAACATAAAAATGCAAGTGTTTATATATATATATTAATATTTTTATTTATACAGACACAACACTGACATGATAATGTTTCGATCTTTGGTTATTAAAACCAAGATCTCCTCAGGCGAAAAGTTTGCCTTTTCACTTAGTTTTTAATATTGAAAAAGAAAGAAGAAGAAAGAAAAAAGTAAACTTTGGATTTAAAACTGAAAGGTTACATGGTCAAATTAAAAAAAATAATATTTAAGTAAACCGTTTGTAAAAGGGTCAGTCAAATTACCTATTTTTTGTATTTGCTTCGTGAGTCACCAGAGAGTTTGTCAAAAGAAGGCCGGATGCAACAATTCATATGAGTGTGAGGTGGTGGTAGACTAGCATATACTAAATAAGAAAGGGGGAAGGTTTTTTTTTAAGCCGGGGGGGGGGGGGGGTTACCATTAAGGCTATACTTGGCTAAATATTCAATTTTATTCTAATTCTATGTGGTTTATGCCATTTCCAAAGAATAAAAATGCTAGGATTTGTTTTTCTTAAGTTTGTATAGAAATAGAATGAAGTAAAATTAAATTTAATAATAAATATTATTATAATAATAATAATAATAATGATAATAATAATGATGAAAATGACAATGATAATAATAATGATGAAAATGACAATAATATTGATAATAATAAATTATGAAGTAATTATAATAATGATAATAATAAAGATTATCATGATAACAGTAATAATTATAACAAAGAGGGGATAATGATGATAATAATAATGATAATTGTAAAAATGATATTAGTAATGAAAATACAGATGATAAAAATGATAATAATAGTAAAAAATTTAATAATAATAATAATAAAATAATGATGATAATATTAATAATAGTAATACTAATGATAGCAATAAGACATTAAGATGATAATTATTATGATAATAACATTAATGTTAATAATGATAAAATTATTATTGGTAATGATAATAATATTTATAATAATAGTGATAATAATTAAGAGTTTCATTTATAATAAAAAATAATAATCCCAGTAACAATAGTAATATTTATAATATTAATACTAATAATATATGGTACCAGTAATAATACTAACTAATAATAGTAATAATAGAAATAACAATGATAATAGAATATCAATTATAATAAAAATAAAGTAATAATAAAATAATAATAAGAAGAAATAAAAATAATATAAATATGATAATAAATGTAATAATAAGTTTAATAATAATTAATAATAATAATAAATAACTAAAATTATAAATATATAAATTTTAAATAATAATGATAATTATAACAATCATAATCCTACAGTAATAATAATAATAATAAGGGACTATAATTTAAAAAAAATATAATATGATAATGGATGAAAAAGTGATGATAATAAAACCAAAGTAGTAGTGATTCAATAAATAAAAGAGAAGCATAAAAAAATATAATATACATATGATATGGGTATGCAATAAGAACCACCGTCAACTAGCTTTGTGATAAAATAGAACAGATTTATAAATGAGTAAGTAGGTAAATAAACAGTTAAAGGGGTGCTAATGCAAACGGCAATGAAATATGTGTTAGGAAAATGGTTACATGGGGGATCATCTATGCAAGAAAATAAGACAGAAATTATAGGTTGATGGATTGGGTTATGGTTTATAGTTATCATTGACTTTATTTTATAGGAGTACTATAGATTCAAGGGGTTATGTGTATATTTCTAAAAAGGTATGACTTATTATGCCTACAATTAATTGAAGTTTCCTGTTTTTTATCTAGAAGTTTACCTCTGTCACTAAATCTAATTATCTCCGGTTTTTCATTTAGGCATAGATAACATGGTGTGTTTAGGGATCTACAGATGCTAGTGGGTAAAACGAAATTACAAACTCTTGTGCTATAAGTACTTTCTTACATTAGTACTGAAAATGTTTATCTAAGGGAGATAACTCTGACCCAACAGTTGCATAGAGAAAGTGGAACTTGTATGTAATCTTTATGGGATGATGAAAATTGGATGTTATCTTTACTTTGATTCACTGGGAGTCTTTTACCGTCTACCAAATTTGATGTCAAGAGACTTTATTGGCCCCTTTCTCTTCCATAAAACTTAAACTAAAAATTAATTTGTAGAATTTCCTTGTTTGTTACAATATATATTTATTCTTGTTGATAAAGATCCATAAATATATGCAACAGAATACATTTATATTATTAAAATATTTTTTATTTCTATTAATGTATATTTTAAAACTTGAGTTTTAAGCCGTATGCATTTTGCTATAATCCTTAAAGTTCAATTGATTTCAATGTTAAATTATTGTTTTTTCATCCATTTCAAAAAGAACAAACAATTTGATCGCTCAACCCCAATAAACATGGTTATTTCGTGAGAGAGTAATCAATTACTGAAACAAGTTCTCTCAGCATTTCAAGAATGTTACTAGTATAAATAGGTATTCATATAATATTGACCAATTTAATTATTATGCCATAAAGAATGGATCGCATGAACAGTAGTGGGAACTTTCAGATGAGATGTTTTAAAAGAAGCTGAACTTACTGAAAATTATACTAATGTGATTTAAGAAAATGAAACTAGAAAAAAATAATAAAACAATTAAAACTTTTGTTTATTTACTTTTTATAAAAAAAGAATGGACGCAATTGACTTTGGCTCCATAAAATGGGGGAGCTGGGCTAAATAACAGAAACCAATGATTCAGTCTTTTTATTTATGTTTTATTTTTAGTAAAGTTGAAATAGGATTGTGTATTTATTTCCTTTGTCTTTCGCATAATGTTTTTACCAAGATGCCATGGCAGAATAAATAAATACAATTTGGTTGTGATCTAAACTCAGCTAATCTTGATAAATTAACCCATTTGTTTGTTTATGTCTTATTTTCACTCTTTTCAGATTGTCCGGTTGGTAAATTTGGCAGTGGATGTTTGAAGACCTGTCATTGTGAAAACAATAACTACTGCAATAAAAAAGATGGGTATTGTTCAGATAGGAAATGTGAAGCTGGATACAAGGGAGATAACTGCCAAACTGGTAAGCAAGTTTATTGAACTCTCCTTTAACATGTCTTGTTTTTGTCTGCTTCTTTCTAATGTAAAAGAATGTATCAATCATCAGTTCGTTCACATGGTTATGTCTGTCAACACAGAAAGTAGTTCATTTTTGTCCTTTTTGCATTTTCAGTCTTTATCTGAATTAGTATTTCCCAGAGGAGAGAGCAGTAAGAAGTAACAATAGATTAGTTATTTTTTCTATTCATTGAAGCTATAAAAAGGAAATATAAAGGACATAATGTGTAAGATTATAGTTGTGATTACTAAGGCAGTGGATTCTTAAAGGTTTTAGTTATTAATATTGAGAAGGATTTTCAATGAAACTAATTTTATATAAATAAATCACTTATTTATATAAAATTAGTTTCATTAAAATTACACACATGTGAATAAGTTTATTTTAAACATTGTATGCAAATGAGATAAATTGTCCTTTTCAGGACAAGTTCATTTTTCAAACTATTACATGCATTATGCGATGAACTTTGAAGCATCAATATGCCTGTTTTCAGATTCCTGCGTTGAGAAAATCTTAAGGCTTTCACAGCCCAGAAACGGGTAAACTCAGATCCTGTTAAAGACATTTTCAGAACAAAAATCATATTTCTCTTTCCATACCCGAATCCAAAATGGTTTACTGTCTTTCCATGTCTTAAAATAATATGTATATTTCAGGTGTGCTATTTCATTCACAAGATATTTTCTTCCATTTGAAAATGTTATATATTCTTATACATACTGTATACACACACATTATATATGCATGTAGAACTAATGAACTTTCTGTATTTTATCCATTTTCATTCTGAAAAATGTTTTTGTTTATTTTACAATAAGGTCACCGCTTATTAAGGTCCAAAGGCCACTCGAGGATAAGGGTTAAAGAGTTTGACTGGTGGACGGTGAGACAACATCACAGTCACCAGTACAATGGTTGTAGCAATGCAGAAATTGATTATTTACGAGAACGGTTTAACAAGAACTCGTTTACATTGAACTTGAAGACGACCATGTTGTAGTCAGCTGGGAAGCAGGCTCGTGGCACTGTGTTCCACAGACGGGCAGTTCTAGGAAACTACCTCTTTTCCCATGGAAGTTTCGTTTCATCTTGAGCACGCAGAGTGAGAAAGGGTGATCATTTACAGTGGTAGTAGCTATTGTGAATGTTTTATAAGGGAGGACCATAGATTTGAGCTCAGTCGAACACCTACCATGAAAATAACGGTAGAGCAAAGAAAGACTAGCAACATATCTTCTGTGATAGAGTGACTGTAGGGAAGAGAAGAGGACATGCCCCACTAGATTTCAAAGTCGGTTTTGGACTCTGTCAAGGCAGGAAAGGGTGCTCTGAGCGGCACCTCCCCATATGTGGCAGCAGTACTCCATCTTAGGATGAATTTAACTCTTGTACAGGTAGAGCATGGCGTCGGGTGTGAGATACTTTCTGGAGCGGTAGAATGATCCAACCATTTTTCCAGAGGTCTTAGCAACAGATTTGATGTAAGTCTATGGAGTTTCCAACATATGTTGGGTCATCAGTTATGGCAGATTGCCTTAACGTCGAAGTAGCCATATTTATTTGTGGGTCCCACATGTGGTCTGGTGTGTTTATAATAAAAGGGTCTTGATTAATTAAAGGTTTTTAATTCGTATCTTATTGGGATAAATATTGCTATTCGAGTCACAAATCATTTTAAGGGAAATGCTATTAAGAACTTATATTTAGTTTTTACTTAGCGATTTGTGATCTATTTGTGTTACGCACAGAATATAAGATATGGAATTATTATCGACCACGTGGGGGATCAAAATGTTTATGAGGTTAAAATCAACAAGCGCAACAAACAAAGGAAAGAAAACATCATTATTATTACATTGAAAAAGAATCGAAGGAAAAGCAAGACTTCCAAAACAAAAATAGTGTTTATTAAAATTAACAATTAGAATAACATCTAATTAACTAGTTTTACGTTCGTGTGAAGCAAGTGTTCATAGAATAGTTCATTTTTTGTAGTATGTAACTCGTGGCTTAGGCAGAGAAAGTTTGTTGAGAAATGTCTATACATATATTTCCTAGTGCGTGTGAGAGATACAGAAATTGTGTTTATATGAATGCGAGCGTGGAAAAGTTTTGTTTGTCTTTTGGTGGCAATGTGATAATGTGTGCGTGTTTGAAGGAATAGTTATTTGTTTCGTGAGGAAATAAGAATCGTGTATCTACTTTTTACTTTCGCCGCCCTCCCCCCCTCCTCGATTGACCTGATGGGGGGGGGGGACAACCTCTGCATATGCTATCGCCTGGAACGAAAATGGAGAAAGAAAGAACATGCCTTGTTCGCTCCTTTTTATTAGGGTTAAATCTCGTGTGGTCAAACTGGCGTGTCGCTCCTTGATTGGCCGATTTTTTCAGCCAGTGTCTTTAACAAGATTTCCGCTTCTTTTTAGTTAGAGATAAAGAAATTGTATCAATCAAAGCCGATGAGTTAAAATAAACGCCTTTTGCTTTTTTGATATCCGTTTGACACCTTTGTAGCTCCTGCTACATAACTTCCCTGGCCAGAATGGAGTTCACAGATCTGTCGTTTATTCGTAGGAAAATATATATTTATATATCTTTGACTTAGACATTTCATTTTTGTTTTGGCAATTCTGACAAGAAATGGTATGTGAGAGAACTTTTTAAATAGTGGTCGCAATTTACTATCCTCGTACAGAATCAATCTATTATTTTGTGTCCAATTTTGCATTTTGCTGGTTGTATTAAAAAAAAAATTATATATATATATGTAATCGTTCTCAGCGAAGACTTAGCGTTCATCCTGTTAGGATGAAGTTGGGGTTTTTGTGGTTGTTCCAGTAAAGAATTAGCGTTCGCGGGCGAAATTTTGATTTTGAGTTCATTGGGTTTCCTGCCACACGAAGCGGGTAATTATCGGTAGTTTTGACTTTTGTGCATTTATTTTTATTTCCTTTGCTCAGGACTGCTGGTGCAGGAGAGGAGCAGGAACTGAAGATGCAGGCTGAGGCAAGTGTTGACTTCAGGCAGGTAGCAAAGAGAGTAAATCACATTAGTAGCCCTGAAAAGGGCTGTTTGTATCTTTGTCTGCTGCTGCTGCTTCCTGGCTCGACGACTGGTCCCGTCCAGTCGGAGGTGAGGGCCCCCTGACCCCCCGGCTGAATCAAGTTTTTGTGTGAAAAGCTAGAGATCTCATGAAATTTGTGTTGAGTCACCTTCGTCGGTCCTGTGAAAGGGATTAATTTCGACAAATAAATTCCGAAGAAATCTCTCGCCGTACAACATGGTTGACAGGTGCCTTGAATGTATTAGTGAGGTTATCGGCATGGTCGGCGAAACGCATTTGTATTCCTTAAAGGAAAAATAAGGAACAGATTCGCTGGCCGGTTTTTCGCTGAGTCATTGTAAACAAAATTGCGATTAAAGCTGCTGCTGCTTTTCTCACGAGTCATGGCAAAACAAAAACCGCGACTGCTGCTGCTGTTACGGTTTTTTAAGATGGCGTCTTTTTCAAACGCAAACAGACGTTGCGGTGTGTCGGACCCCGACAAATGTAGGGGGATTTCTGATATGAAAGATCTGAGGTTGTCCCAGTCGGCCATCAGGTATCAATACACTGCGTGATGGAGAGGGACTTCAGAGGACCTGTTGCACTTTGTTCTGATCTTGATTGAGTGATTGGAAGATCCTAGTGGAGACAAAACAGATGATGAGTTCAGGACAAGTTGTTAAGAAAAAAACAAGAAGACTTGCAAAATGTCCGTCAACATCAAGAACAGGAGTGGGTTTGTCAACAATCTGTGTTAGATCATTAGCAAGGGAAAACTCGTGACAAAACCACCCTTCGTCATCAGTCTTGTTTGAATAAACTAGCCATTTAAAATTGTGGATGTTAAAGTCACCACAGACATGGATGCTAGCAAAAGGGTGAGCAGACAAGATCTTGTGAATTTTGTCAGAAATTTGCTCGATGACATTAACCCTGTCAGAGATGGGACGATAAAGACAAAAGATGAAAGCGTTGGTGTGCGTAAGAGCAACACGGAAACACATATAGGGTAAATTATTGCCTTCGTAGGAAGTGTCCCTACCACAAGGAAAGCCATCTCTGATGTAGGTACAGATTCCATGACCATAGCATTCATGGGGGTCGGGTTTAGGGATTATATTTGAGTATCCTGGAATCATGAAGTCATCAGTAGGAACCTACGAGCCAATACCAGTTTCACATAGGAAGACAGGTCAGGTTTGGTCTCCTGTAAATATATTTCAACCTTCGGAAAGTTGGAACGTAAACTCCTGATGTTGGAATAGGAGACATGATAGTAGGGATCTACATTTGGAGTTGGGGTTCTGGGTTTAAGCTTTTGATTTATTTGGAGACTTTTCATGTTGGGAATGGAAGATTTGTGAAAGGGGTCAGCAAATGCGTTTAGAGCAAAACACATGGAGGATGAGTAAAAGAAAGCTTTCTTTGAAACCATTGAAGAAAGAAAATCCATATCAGTTCCCACTAATATGGCATCAAAAGGCCCCACCAGATGATCCAGACTCCATTCACCAAACGGCAATACAGCAGCCCCGGTATTTTACACCTGTGGCAGGACAGCCTCCTTGGAAGTTACTCCAAGGTTCAGGTCCTTGGACTGTCGGGCGGATAACATCAGCCCAGGAAAACGATTACCTCTAACACCCTTATTAGTGACATGGCAAGAAGAATAGCGAGAGAATTACTCAAGTCATCTCCAGCTACTGCTTATACTACACTGCAGCCCCAGGAAACAGCAGTTTCTTCCCCCTTATCAGAAACATCACTCATAGGATGAGGACTAAGTGTCAGATTAAGGGAAGCGAGAATTACATGTCTGCCAAAACTGCATTCACGATGCATTTTCTACTCTGCATATTACTTTTGAATTACTAATAGTTTCCTATCCGTGTGAAAACATTTATTATATATATCATAAAATATTTTCATAAATATTTGGAAATTCCAAAATATTGTCATAAATATTTGGAAATTAGAAAAGATTTTCATAAATATTTAATATATATATAAATACTGACCCAACGAGTCACTATCGATACTGTTTTCTTTAAAGTCCAATTGATGTCCATGTTTATTCATTTTATCTAATATGATTTTAAATGTTGGTGAAACCTGACTAATCTTCATGAATTAAGCCATCTGTTTGTTTTTGCATTAATTTCAATACCAGACCACCTGATCCCTTTTCATTTCCAATAAATACAACCTATGAAGGTTTGTTTGTGCATTTATTTCAATACCAACACCATCTGATCCCTTTTCATTTTCAATAAATACAACCTATGAAGGTTTGTTTGTGCATTAATTTCAAAACCAACACCACCTGATCCCTTTTCATTTCCAATAAATACAACCTATGAAGGTTTGTTTGCGCATTAATTTCAATACCAACACCACCTGATCCCTTTTCATTTCCAATAAATACAGCCTATGAAGGTTTGTTTGCGCATTAATTTCAATACCAACACCACCTGATCCCTTTTCATTACCAATAAATACAACCTATGAAGGTTTGTTTGTGCATTAATTTCAATACCAACACCACCTGATCCCTTTTCATTTCCAATAAATACAGCCTATGAAATTTTTTGTCCATTAATTTCAATACCAACACCACCTGATCCCTTTTCATTACCAATAAATACAGCCTATGAAGTTTTGTTTGTGCATTAATTTCAATACCAACACCACCTGATCCCTTTTCATTTCCAATAAATACAACCTATGAAGGTTTGTTTGTGCATTAATTTCAATACCAACACCACCTGATCCCTTTTCATTTCCAGTAAATACAGCCTATGAAGGTTTGTTTGTGCATTAATTTCAATACCAACACCACCTGATCCCTTTTCATTTTCAATAAATACAGCCTATGAAGGTTTGTTTGTGCATTAATTTCAATACCAACACCACCTGATCCCTTTTCATTTCCAATAAATACAGCCTATGAAGTTTGTTTGTCCATTAATTTCAATACCAACACCACCTGATCCCTTTTCATTTCCAATAAATACAACCTACAAAGTTTTGTTTGCGCATTAATTTCAATACCAACACCACCTGATCCCTTTTCATTTCCATTAAATACAGCCTATGAAGGTTTGTTTGTGCATTAATTTCAATACCAACACCACCTGATCCCTTTTCATTTCCAATAAATACAGCCTATGAAATTTTTTGTCCATTAATTTCAATACCAACACCACCTGATCCCTTTTCATTTCCAATAAATACAGCCTATAAAGTTTTGTTTGTGCATTAATTTCAATACCAACACCACCTGATCCCTTTTCATTTCCAATAAATACAGCCTATGAAATTTTTTGTCCATTAATTTCAATACCAACACCACCTGATCCCTTTTCATTTCCAATAAATACAACTTATGAAGTTTTGTTTGTGCGTTAATTTCAATACCAACACCACCTTATCCCTTTTCATTTCCAATAAATACAACCTATGAAGGTTTGTTTGTGCATTAATTTCAATACCAACACCACCTGATCCCTTTTCATTTCCAATAAATACAGCCTATGAAGGTTTGTTTGTGCATTAATTTCAATACCAACACCACCTGATCCCTTTTCATTTCCAATAAATACAGCCTATGAAGTTTGTTTGTCCATTAATTTCAATACCAACACCACCTGATCCCTTTTCATTTCCAATAAATACAACTTATGAAGTTTTGTTTGTGCGTTAATTTCAATACCAACACCACCTGATCCCTTTTCATTTCCAATAAATACAACCTATGAAGGTTTGTTTGTGCATTAATTTCAATACCAACACCACCTGATCCCTTTTAGTTTCCAATAAATACAGCCTATGAAATTTTTTGTCCATTAATTTCAATACCAACACCACCTGATCCCTTTTCATTTCCAATAAATACAACTTATGAAGTTTTGTTTGTGCGTTAATTTCAATACCAACACCACCTGATCCCTTTTCATTTCCAATAAATACAACCTATGAAGGTTTGTTTGTGCATTAATTTCAATACCAACACCACCTGATCCCTTTTCATTTCCAATAAATACAGCCTATGAAGGTTTGTTTGTGCATTAATTTCAATACCAACACCACGTGATCCCTTTTCATTTCCATTAAATACAGCCTATGAAGGTTTGTTTGTGCATTAATTTCAATACCAACACCACGTGATCCCTTTTCATTTCCAATAAATACAACCTATGAAGGTTTGTTTGTGCATTAATTTCAATACCAACACCACCTGATCCCTTTTCATTTCCAATAAATACAACCTATGAAGTTTTGTTCCTGCATTAATTTCAATACCAACACCACCTGATTCCTTTTCATTTCCAATAAATACAACCTATGAAGGTTTGTTTGTGCATTAATTTCAATACCAACACCACCTGATCCCTTTTCATTTCCAATAAATACAGCCTATGAAATTTTTTGTCCATTAATTTCAATACCAACACCACCTGATCCCTTTTCATTTCCAATAAATACAACTTATGAAGTTTTGTTTGTGCGTTAATTTCAATACCAACACCACCTGATCCCTTTTCATTTCCAATAAATACAACCTATGAAGGTTTGTTTGTGCATTAATTTCAATACCAACACCACCTGATCCCTTTTCATTTCCAATAAATACAACCTATGAAGGTTTGTTTGTCCATTAATTTCAATACCAACACAACCTGATCCCTTTTCATTTCCAATAAATACAGCCTATGAAATTTTTTGTCCATTAATTTCAATACCAAAACCACCTGATCCCTTTTCATTTCCAATAAATACAACCTATGAAGTTTTGTTCCTGCATTAATTTCAATACCAACACCACCTGATTCCTTTTCATTTCCAATAAATACAACCTATGAAGGTTTGTTTGTGCATTAATTTCAATACCAACACCACCTGATCCCTTTTCATTTCCAATAAATACAGCCTATGAAGTTTTGTTTTTGCATTAATTTCAATACCAACACCACCTGATCCCTTTTCATTTCCAATAAATACAACCTATGAAATTTTTTGTCCATTAATTTCAATACCAAAACCACCTGATCCCTTTTCATTTCCAATAAATACAACCTATGAAGTTTTGTTCCTGCATTAATTTCAATACCAACACCACCTGATCCCTTTTCATTACCAATAAATACAACCTATGAAATTTTGTTTGTGCATTAATTTCAATACCAACACCACCTGATCCCTTTTCATTTCCAATAAATACAGCCTATGAAATTTTGTTTGTGCATTAATTTCAATACCAACACCACCTGATCCCTTTTCATTTCCAATAAATACAACCTATGAAGTTTTGTTTGTGCATTAATTTCAATACCAACACCACCTGATCCCTTTTCATTACCAATAAATACAACCTATGAAATTTTGTTTGTCCATTAATTTCAATACCAACACCACCTGATCCCTTTTCATTTCCAATAAATACAACTTATGAAGTTTTGTTTGTGCGTTAATTTCAATACCAACACCACCTTATCCCTTTTCATTTCCAATAAATACAACCTATGAAGGTTTGTTTGTGCATTAATTTCAATACCAACACCACCTGATCCCTTTTCATTTCCAATAAATACAGCCTATGAAGGTTTGTTTGTGCTTTAATTTCAATACCAACACCACCTGATCCCTTTTCATTTCCAATAAATACAGCCTATGAAGTTTGTTTGTCCATTAATTTCAATACCAACACCACCTGATCCCTTTTCATTTCCAATAAATACAACTTATGAAGTTTTGTTTGTGCGTTAATTTCAATACCAACACCACCTGATCCCTTTTCATTTCCAATAAATACAACCTATGAAGGTTTGTTTGTGCATTAATTTCAATACCAACACCACCTGATCCCTTTTCATTTCCAATAAATACAGCCTATGAAATTTTTTGTCCATTAATTTCAATACCAACACCACCTGATCCCTTTTCATTTCCAATAAATACAACTTATGAAGTTTTGTTTGTGCGTTAATTTCAATACCAACACCACCTGATCCCTTTTCATTTCCAATAAATACAACCTATGAAGGTTTGTTTGTGCATTAATTTCAATACCAACACCACCTGATCCCTTTTCATTTCCAATAAATACAGCCTATGAAGGTTTGTTTGTGCATTAATTTCAATACCAACACCACGTGATCCCTTTTCATTTCCATTAAATACAGCCTATGAAGGTTTGTTTGTGCATTAATTTCAATACCAACACCACCTGATCCCTTTTCATTTCCAATAAATACAGCCTATGAAATTTTTTGTCCATTAATTTCAATACCAACACAACCTGATCCCTTTTCATTTCCAATAAATACAGCCTATGAAATTTTTTGTCCATTAATTTCAATACCAAAACCACCTGATCCCTTTTCATTTCCAATAAATACAACCTATGAAGTTTTGTTCCTGCATTAATTTCAATACCAACACCACCTGATTCCTTTTCATTTCCAATAAATACAACCTATGAAGGTTTGTTTGTGCATTAATTTCAATACCAACACCACCTGATCCCTTTTCATTTCCAATAAATACAGCCTATGAAGTTTTGTTTTTGCATTAATTTCAATACCAACACCACCTGATCCCTTTTCATTTCCAATAAATACAACCTATGAAATTTTTTGTCCATTAATTTCAATACCAAAACCACCTGATCCCTTTTCATTTCCAATAAATACAACCTATGAAGTTTTGTTCCTGCATTAATTTCAATACCAACACCACCTGATCCCTTTTCATTACCAATAAATACAACCTATGAAATTTTGTTTGTGCATTAATTTCAATACCAACACCACCTGATCCCTTTTCATTTCCAATAAATACAGCCTATGAAATTTTGTTTGTGCATTAATTTCAATACCAACACCACCTGATCCCTTTTCATTTCCAATAAATACAACCTATGAAGTTTTGTTTGTGCATTAATTTCAATACCAACACCACCTGATCCCTTTTCATTACCAATAAATACAACCTATGAAATTTTGTTTGTCCATTAATTTCAATACCAACACCACCTGATCCCTTTTCATTTCCAATAAATACAACTTATGAAGTTTTGTTTGTGCGTTAATTTCAATACCAACACCACCTTATCCCTTTTCATTTCCAATAAATACAACCTATGAAGGTTTGTTTGTGCATTAATTTCAATACCAACACCACCTGATCCCTTTTCATTTCCAATAAATACAGCCTATGAAGGTTTGTTTGTGCATTAATTTCAATACCAACACCACCTGATCCCTTTTCATTTCCAATAAATACAGCCTATGAAGTTTGTTTGTCCATTAATTTCAATACCAACACCACCTGATCCCTTTTCATTTCCAATAAATACAACTTATGAAGTTTTGTTTGTGCGTTAATTTCAATACCAACACCACCTGATCCCTTTTCATTTCCAATAAATACAACCTATGAAGGTTTGTTTGTGCATTAATTTCAATACCAACACCACCTGATCCCTTTTCATTTCCAATAAATACAGCCTATGAAATTTTTTGTCCATTAATTTCAATACCAACACCACCTGATCCCTTTTCATTTCCAATAAATACAACTTATGAAGTTTTGTTTGTGCGTTAATTTCAATACCAACACCACCTGATCCCTTTTCATTTCCAATAAATACAACCTATGAAGGTTTGTTTGTGCATTAATTTCAATACCAACACCACCTGATCCCTTTTCATTTCCAATAAATACAGCCTATGAAGGTTTGTTTGTGCATTAATTTCAATACCAACACCACGTGATCCCTTTTCATTTCCATTAAATACAGCCTATGAAGGTTTGTTTGTGCATTAATTTCAATACCAACACCACCTGATCCCTTTTCATTTCCAATAAATACAGCCTATGAAATTTTTTGTCCATTAATTTCAATACCAACACCACCTGATCCCTTTTCATTTCCAATAAATACAGCCTATAAAGTTTTGTTTGTGCATTAATTTCAATACCAACACCACCTGATCCCTTTTCATTTCCAATAAATACAGCCTATGAAATTTTTTGTCCATTAATTTCAATACCAACACCACCTGATCCCTTTTCATTTCCAATAAATACAACTTATGAAGTTTTGTTTGTGCGTTAATTTCAATACCAACACCACCTGATCCCTTTTCATTTCCAATAAATACAACCTATGAAGGTTTGTTTGTGCATTAATTTCAATACCAACACCACCTGATCCCTTTTCATTTCCAATAAATACAGGCTATGAAGGTTTGTTTGTGCATTAATTTCAATACCAACACCACCTGATCCCTTTTCATTTCTAATAAATACAGCCTATGAAGTTTGTTTGTCCATTAATTTCAATACCAACACCACCTGATCCCTTTTCATTTCCAATAAATACAACTTATGAAGTTTTGTTTGTGCGTTAATTTCAATACCAACACCACCTGATCCCTTTTCATTTCCAATAAATACAACCTATGAAGGTTTGTTTGTGCATTAATTTCAATACCACCACCACCTGATCCCTTTTCATTTCCAATAAATACAGCCTATGAAATTTTTTGTCCATTAATTTCAATACCAAAACCACCTGATCCCTTTTCATTTCCAATAAATACAACCTATGAAGTTTTGTTCCTGCATTAATTTCAATACCAACACCACCTGATCCCTTTTCATTTCCAATAAATACAACCTATGAAGGTTTGTTTGTGCATTAATTTCAATACCAACACCACCTGATCCCTTTTCATTTCTAATATATACAGCCTATGAAGTTTTGTTTGTGCATTAATTTCAATACCAACACCACCTGATCCCTTTTCATTTCCAATAAATACAACCTATGAAATTTTTTGTCCATTAATTTCAATACCAAAACCACCTGATCCCTTTTCATTTCCAATAAATACAACCTATGAAGTTTTGTTCCTGCATTAATTTCAATACCAACACCACCTGATCCCTTTTCATTACCAATAAATACAACCTATGAAATTTTGTTTGTGCATTAATTTCAATACCAACACCACCTGATCCCTTTTCATTACCAATAAATACAACCTATGAAGTTTTGTTTGTGCATTAATTTCAATACCAACACCACCTGATCCCTTTTCATTACCAATAAATACAACCTATGAAGGTTTGTTTGTGCATTAATTTCAATACCAACACCACCTGATCCCTTTTCATTTCCAATAAATACAACTTATGAAGTTTTGTTTGTGCATTAATTTCAATACCAACACCACCTGATCCCTTTTCATTACCAATAAATACAACCTATGAAGGTTTGTTTGTGCATTAATTTCAATACCAACACCACCTGATCCCTTTTCATTTCCAATAAATACAGCCTATGAAGGTTTGTTTGTGCATTAATTTCAATACCAACACCACCTGATCCCTTTTCATTTCCAATAAATACAGCCTATGAAGTTTGTTTGTCCATTAATTTCAATACCAACACCACCTGATCCCTTTTCATTTCCAATAAATACAGCCTATGAAATTTTTTGTCCATTAATTTCAATACCAACACCACCTGATCCCTTTTCATTTCCAATAAATACAACTTATGAAGTTTTGTTTGTGCATTAATTTCAATACCAACACCACCTGATCCCTTTTCATTACCAATAAATACAACCTATGAAATTTTGTTTGTGCATTAATTTCAATACCAACACCACCTGATCCCTTTTCATTTCCAATAAATACAACTTATGAAGTTTTGTTTGTGCATTAATTTCAATACCAACACCACCTGATCCCTTTTCATTACCAATAAATACAACCTATGAAGGTTTGTTTGTGCATTAATTTCAATACCAACACCACCTGATCCCTTTTCATTTCCAATAAATACAGCCTATGAAGGTTTGTTTGTGCATTAATTTCAATACCAACACCACCTGATCCCTTTTCATTTCCAATAAATACAGCCTATGAAGTTTGTTTGTCCATTAATTTCAATACCAACACCACCTGATCCCTTTTCATTTCCAATAAATACAACTTATGAAGTTTTGTTTGTGCGTTAATTTCAATACCAACACCACCTGATCCCTTTTCATTTCCAATAAATACAACCTATGAAGTTTTGTTTGTGCATTAATTTCAATACCAACACCACCTGATCCCTTTTCATTTCCAATAAATACAGCCTATGAAATTTTTTGTCCATTAATTTCAATACCAACACCACCTGATCCCTTTTCATTTCCAATAAATACAACTTATGAAGTTTTGTTTGTGCGTTAATTTCAATACCAACACCACCTGATTCCTTTTCATTTCCAATAAATACAACCTATGAAGGTTTGTTTGTGCATTAATTTCAATACCAACACCACCTGATCCCTTTTCATTTCCAATAAATACAGCCTATGAAGTTTTGTTTGTGCATTAATTTCAATACCAACACCACCTGATCCTTTTTCATTTCCAATAAATACAACCTATGAAGTTTTGTTTGTGCATTAATTTAAATACCAACACCACCTGATCCCTTTTCATTTCCAATAAATACCACCTATGAAGTTTTGTTTGTGCATTAATTTCAATACCAACACCACCTGATCCCTTTTCATTTCCAATAAATACAACCTATGAAGGTTTGTTCCTGCATTAATTTCAATACCAACACCACCTGATCCCTTTTCATTTCCAATAAATACAACCTATGAAGGTTTGTTTGTGCATTAATTTCAATACCAACACCACCTGATCCCTTTTCATTTTCAATAAATACAACCTATGAAGTTTGTCCATTAATTTCAATACCAACACCACCTGATCCCTTTTCATTTCCAATAAATACAACCTATGAAGTTTTGTTCCTGCATTAATTTCAATACCAACACCACCTGATCCCTTTTCATTTCCAATAAATACAACCTATGAAGTTTTGTTTGTGCATTAATTTCAATACCAACACCACCTGATCCCTTTTCATTTCCAATAAATACAACCTATGAAGTTTGTCCATTAATTTCAATACCAACACCACCTGATCCCTTTTCATTTCCAATAAATACAACCTATGAAGTTTTGTTCCTGCATTAATTTCAATACCAACACCACTTGATCCCTTTTCATTTCCAATAAGTACAGCCTATGAAGGTTTGTTGATGCATTAATTTCAATACCAACACCACCTGATCCCTTTTCATTTCCAATAAATACAGCCTATGAAGGTTTGTTGATGCATTAATCTCAATACCAACACTATGTATTATATTTTCATGTCCAATCCAATACAACATATAGAGGTTGATTTGTGCATTATTTTTACTTTTTTCAGAATGCCAGGATGGTACATTTGGCAAGGGATGTTCAAAGACTTGTAAATGCTTTAACTCTTTTAATTCTTGTGATAAAACAAACGGGAACTGCAGTAGTAATGAATGTCAAGCAGGATACATGGGAGATGATTGCCAAACTGGTAAGGACATTTCATGATCTATAATTTAAAGACAAAAATAAGTACCAGCTATAACAGCCACACTAAATTAGCATTATGAAAATTGAAATCAAATATAATATATTTAAATATAATAAAATTCCTCTTGGATTGATGTAAAGTCCTTTAATCCAGGGCTTGAATTTGAATTTAATATGTGTTTTTTAAGCTTTTTATTTTTTCATAAGTATAACCCTTAAACCCATTTTCTCTCCTAACATTCTCTAGAAGACACATAATTAATCCTCAAAACAGTAACGGCCAAATATACGCTCCTTATAAACATTGGCTCATGGGATTTGTAAAGAAATATTGTTTAATTTTTTAATATTTTTAAATCTCAACTGTTACATTTCACCCTCCCCCTTTTTTTCAAACCTTATTAAACTTCCCTAAAACTGATTTTAAACGAATATACATAACACTCTAAGCAAATAACGCATCCAAACGAGAGTGTCACGTGACTTAACATTTCTGAAACAGGTGACAACATAAGCTGAAGAGAGCCGGATGGCTAAGTCCTTCTGGGCTTGAAACCGACGGTACTAATGTTGTACTAATTTTTCTGTACCAAAATATATATATATATATATATATATACTTACTGTCCTAAGACTCTTTATACTTGCATTTTTTCCTGCATTTATTTATTTTCTACCAAAATACTATTTTAAAATCTATCTGACGTTTTTGCAAAATTATGCCGGATGCTATACTACTAAATGTTATAAAAATAAGAGGTTAAGAGCCGGAATGTTGTTGCCCTTTTTCTTTTTTTCAAGGAAAGATCTTTTAGTAAATATTATTGCGGTCCTGACCTGGTATTTCACAGTCTTCTTTTACGTTCTGTTTTCTTTCCTCATTGTTTGACCCTTGTCTGTTAGATAATTGGATCGAACAATCATATATATAAAAAAATCGAATCATCCAAAAGTCGAATGGGTTGAATCGAATGTAAGGTATACAAACAAAACTAATCAAAAGCAAAAATAATTGGAAATTCCAAAATGTTTTTATAAATAATTGGAAATTCCAAAATGTTTTCATAAATATTTGGAATTTTAAAATGTTTTCGTAAATAATTGGAAATTCCAGGTGTCTATTTTTACATACTAAAAGTCTAGAAGATCTACCAATGCGAAATGTACAAATTTTACCTTTTTATCAACCGGTGCCCTGTATTTTTACAGTGAATGTGATGTACGGAACTAATCGCGCTTAGGCCTCATTTAAAATTCATTAATAAAAATTAGGATACAAAATTGTGTATATTAAATGCTCCTTTAATCTGAAAGCAAAAATTAACATATATAAAATCTTTTTAGAGTAAATATTAAGTTTTAAGACAATATTTTTTGTTAAAATACAGTCTTTTTGTATGCATTCGAAGAATATTCTTCCATTATCAAATTATTTGGATATTTTATGGAATTATTTTATTAGATATACTTCTACATTATTATTTGTCAATTAAAATTATCACTTATCTCTAACAAGGAGGTTATGTTTTAATCATCTTTTATTTATTTGTTAGTTTTTTGTTAGTAACTTTATGCAAAAAATATCCTTGAGTGGCTCTTGACTTTGATAAGTGGTGACATAGTAGTAAAAAAAAAAAAGTATATATATATATAGTTCTGTTATTGTTAAATAAATTCCAGAAGGAAATCCGTGTATGAGAGCTCAATGTAATAAACCGAGCAATATATATTGCTCTCTTTCCACCTCACTGTATTGCCTTCCGTTATAAATCGTGCAATCCCCCCTCTCTAAAATATGTTTCCATTCTCCTCCTCCTCCTCCTCCTCCTCGTCCTCCTCCTCCTCGATTTACGTCTTAAATAGCTCATTTCCCCCTTTCTCAAGATATGTATTAGATATGTTGTCACTCTCTCCATATGTATATTGAATTGGTGAGTGTGAATTTCTCTTTTCTCATTTTCAAAAATGTAATCACCTCACTTGGATGCTTGACAATACCGGAAGGTTGAAATAAATTATCGCACCAGTGATTATGTGATTCCGTGTTACTTTATTTTTATTTTATATATATATATATATATATATATATATATATATAGGGTAATTTCCTAAGCTAATAAATGGATCATTAAAAATTTTGAAATATATATTCTAGGCAACACAGTGAGTAACATGGGCACATTATTTTTTTTGTAAATATTAACATATAAGAGGTGCATATAAATTTTTTTATTTAAAAGATTTTTTTTATGAACCAATCATTATGAATTTTAGAATATATATTCTCGGAAACCCGGTGAGTAACATGGGCACATAATCTTTTTTGTAAACTTTATTATTAGGGGGTGCGCCCACCCAAACTCGCACCCATCCCCCAAAAAACACAAAACAAAAGAATTGCTCTACATCAAATTTTGTGTTATATAAAGTAATACATTTTTAAAAGGATCGATGTGCATGCGTGAGTGTCAATAATATGTATGTGCTTAGTAAATTCCTAAACTATTAAACTTATGAATTATGGAATATGTATTTTTGGCAAAAGGGTTAGTAACATGAGCACTTTATTTATTTATTTTTATTTTTTTGTAAACATTACCATTGGGGGGGGGGGCACCGAAACTGTACCATACCCCACAAAGAAAGAAAAAATATTAAAATTTAAAACTAATGCTATATTTATTGCTTATACCCATCCCGAGACGGGTATTCTTCATAAATTTATATTAAATACATTAAAATATTTAAATTTTGGATGTCGTCATACCAGTGGTTTTCTTGCCAATAAATGACCATTTATTAGCCTTGGAATTACAAAATTCATCTCTACCCATTGTAAAAAAAAAGGTGCTTAATCTCTTACCTTGAAGAAAAAATACCCAGGGGTATCGTAGAATTAACTCTGTAGGTGTAAAATAATGAGGTTTTCGTTATTGGGGTTCAGCTAGTTTTTGTATGTGGCGGGTGATATATCTGAAAAGAATATATCGACGATTTATAATCAGAAGAAACAATGTGATGAAGCTTTTTGAAGTCCAGTTAATCTAATGGTGGTAATTTAAATTTAAATTTGTTTCATACTTTTTAATCTCCAAGAGTTTTCTCCCTTGAATGGCATCATTTACTCCCTTGAATGACACCATTGAAATAGGGATGTTGTTTAAAAAAAGACGATATCTATTGAGTGGGTGTGAATGTCTCAGTGCAATAGTGGATGTTGGATTAGAGGCCGTAAATAATTCTAACAAAATGATAAAAAAGGTAAAGGATTAAAAAAGAGCCTTATCATAATTTCTAAATTTGATTATAAATTTAAATGACATGTATATCTCTATCTATATATAAAGTTAGGTATGTTTATATATTTAGATAGGATTCACTCCTAAACTAATTTATTGATCATTGTGAATCTTGGAACACAGCTGCTAGGGGTCCAGATGTGGGCTATATTTAGTTTAATTTAATTTTATGCAAAGGGAGTAAAAAGGGTGTGGAAGCCCTTTGTGAAAATTCAGATACCTCCGATTTTTGTGAAATTCACATATATCAGATTTGCATTGAATTTCATTCATAGACATTAGACACCAATTTGATCACAATTGGAATAAGGATTATAGACATAAGGTTTAGTAGCATTATATCTTGATTTTAATCTTTATAAGAGGGCATACAGGTGGTGCAACCTGTTCTGTTTGGGGAATTAATTTTACCCGTCCCGAGACGGGGGTTTTACTTTATTATAAATTCTTTTGTTATTTTAGAATGATGATATAATTATCACAGAAAGGATTTCCTTGGTGGATGTCATTTTATGATATTGTAAATCACATGAAAAGGTGACCTCACTCAGAGTTTGAAACGTTTGCACTTATCCAGTTATAAAACTCTTATTAGCTTCTGAGAAACACTAAAATGATGAAAAATGGATTTTTTTTTTAATACATCTCACAGAAATGTTGTTTTTTTGGAAATGTGAAAAAATAAAAATAAAAATAATAAAATAAAAACATGGTTATTGGAATATAATATGAACCTAACTTATATTTGCTCTGTTGTCACTAATTGACAATCATTGAGCTGAATATTTTAAGGAGACTTCAAAGTAAAAGGGCATTGATAGTATATGCTAATACATATATTGTCATTAACAATTATATATATATATATATATATATATATATATATATATATATAATCTGGAAACATAGGCATCCAGATCATGTCGGAATTAGCGAACTTAATCATAAGGAAGAGTGTGTCCCAGAGAGCTGGGAAGAGTACTACATCATCAACTGCTACTAGGGCTAGGGTAATTCGCTGTCAAGAGGAAACTAGAGAGGCCTGAAGCTATTGGAACAAGCGATGAAAGTGATAGAGAGAGTAACAGACAACATCATTAGACAGCAAGTTGGCATCGATGCTATGCAGTTCAGATTTGTACCAGGTTCAGGCACAACAGATGCAATCTTCATTCTGCATCAAATGCAGGAGAAATACATTGGGACAGACAGTGGACTATACATGGCATTTGTTGACCTAGAAATGGCTTTTGACAGGGTTTCCCAAGAAGTGCTATGATGGGCAATGCGCAAACCTAAAATGGAGGAGTGGCTTATAAGACTAGTACAATACATGTACAGGAACGCCAGAAGCAAGGTACAAGTAGATGACATTTACAGTGATGAGTTCAGTGTAAATGTTTGAGTACATCAAGGATCAGTCCCTTGTTCGTTATTGACCTTGAGGCCCTCTCCAATGAGTTTCGAACAGGATGCCCATGGGAACTACTGTATGCCAATGACTTGGTCATAATGATAGAGACAATGAATGAGCTGGAAGAAAGATTGGAAGTATGGAAGAAGGGCATGGAAGCAAAAGGTTTGAGGGTCACCACTGGAAAGACGAAGGTGCTAGTTAGTAGCCCAGAACTCCAGTCTTTGAAGGACTTTGGTCAATACCCATGCGTGGTATGTAGAAGGGGGGTTAGGAGCAATGCGATACAGTGCAACAACTGCATTATATGGGTGCACAAAAAGTGCAGTGGAGTGCATGGTTTGCTCACACCAGATTCAGACTTCAGATGTAAGAGATGTCTCTGACTTACATGCCCAATTGAAGGCAACCCTTACACAGAAGTTGAAATAGGCAAGGACACCCTGCAGGTGGTAGACTCCTTTTGCTACCTAGGAGATATGTTGAGTGCTGGAGGTGGCTGTGAACTAAGTTCAACCATCAGAGTCAAGACAGCTTGGGAAAAGTTCAGAGAATTCTCCCAATCCTAACATCCTGAGCCATCCCAATTATTAATAGGGGTGAGGTTTATGATAGCTGCGTAAGAAGCGTTATGTTGTATGGCAGTGAGTGTTGAGACTTTACCAAAGGCCTCACTTGCTCAACACTAGGGAAATGATAGGTTGATATGCAATGTAAAGCCGGACCAGATCCAGAACATTAGGTCAGATACTCTACTTGAGAAATTGGCCATTCCAAAACTTGATGTCCTACTAAGGACAAACCATCTTCGCTGATTCGGGCATGTTGAAAGAAGCAAGGGGTATATCAGCACATGCAAAGACCTAAGTGTGGACAGAAAAAAGAAAGCTGGGCACCCTAAAGAAGACAGGGAAATAAACCATCAGGCAAGGCCATAAACAGTGGCAAATGGACACAGTCAATCCCCACAATCGTTATCACTGGAGACTTAGCATAAGGACAGCCAGACAACATTGAACCTTTTGTCAAAGGATACATAGACGATACACCTGCATAGTGAGTGTGATGCTGATAGCTTTTTAACTTAGTCCCTGGATGCACATATTTTATTTTAATGAGTCCCCCAGGAAATTTTATGGGTCTCGGGGAAATTCTATACATCCCTGTTACAATTCCAAATGGGCCTCCATTTATCTTACGATTCTCGGAACCGGCCCCCGTTTATAGGACAATACATAACAAAGTGATTGAAAGAGAGCAAAAAAAAAAACGAGGATTTTAAAATCTAATAAATACGAAAATAGTTCTTATTCAATTCATTTAGGAGAAAACATACAAAAATATAACAGTATGAATGTGAATTGCCCGCCTAGAAGAGATCAGGTGACCAGAATTCAAGAATGTATATTTCAAAGGGGGGAGTGGTGAAAAATGAAGAAAGGCGGAAAAACAGGGGAAGGGTATTTTGTGTTAACAAAGAATTTGACCTCTGAGCAACATTGTGTTTGAACATTGAAATTGACAAATCAAGATTATATATTTAACAGTTTAGCCAGATGTCTAGGTACCACTAAAGATTTATTCATTGTGCTATCTTTTGGTTGGTTCAACATTATGTAGTATTACCTCACTAGTATACCTTGCAACCATATATACAGAAGAAAACCCTGCAGAACATTTTATATAGTCAGTATTGCAGGTATATTCTTTAACATACCATGCTACCTGTGCCTGAACAAAAAATTAGAAATTATTAGATTTAGAAAATAGAGGTAAAATACTTAATAAAAAAAGCAGAAACTTCTATTAAATGCAAGCACAAAAAAAATATACACACTAGAAAATATTTAAACAATCTTGGCATCCATTGTGTTTTGTAATACTGGTAAAGCAAATTAAATTTTATTTTATCTATGACTAATTTATATTCAAACAATATATACAGGCTGAGTGAGTATAAATATTTTAGCGTATAACTGCATATTTTACTATGGGTATGCTAACATATACCAACCCACATGCACAGTGTGCATCTATATGCATCTGCACATGTTCATTTGCATGGGTAAATAAAATGCCAGGGGCAAGCAACCATGCTGTATTACACACACAGTTGTACTGTTGTGCGATTGCATAATCATTATAGATGCAGATAAGACCCCCATAGGAATTTAATCTGTTATCTTTTTAAAAACATCCTTGTTAGATCATATCAAATGAATACTAATAGACCCTAAATTCCCAATCATGCAAACAAAAATAATAAAAATGAATATTAAAGCTAAACACACACAAATCAGATCTGAACTGATATTTTTAATATGTATAAGTTATATCAATCAATCGATCAGATATTTTTAATATGTATAAGTTATATATATATATATCAATCAATCGATCAGATTGGGAATTCTTCTTGGATTGTTTTGACTTATTTCCTCCAACCATCTTGGTCAGACATCACCGTCAGCAGGTCCTCCAAGTGGCATCCAGAATCGTCTACAAGTTTGTAAATGTAGGTGTGATGAGGTCTTCCAACCAATTTTTTGAAACATAATGGATTTCATAGGAAGGTGCCACTCAAAAGTTCAGACTATATTCTACAGGAGTGACCAGAAGCATTCTCCTTTGAAACTGAGATAGGAGGAAGGTGGCCATATGTGTGTTTCTTGGTTGGATGTTTTCTCCAGCTGATGTCCAATGCAACTCATCGCATGCTTATGTATATTCCGTCAAGTGATGCTTTTTGCTGTTTCATCAGTGTCCAAGATGTCGAGCTGTCGAGCAAAACCGATTCCACTGTGGCCCTAAAAATAGTCCTTAAGATTGTCAGAGAGGAGAAATTTCAGATGGTGCACAGTTCATCAAGAACATTCCAGGCCATGCCTTTCCAGATTTTGATGTCTCTTTCCTTAGACTGGATGTTGCTTCCGAGGTATACAAATTCTTGGATGGACTTCATGTTGTTGCCGTTGTTTGTTTTTTGGCTTAATTTCTTCCTTTCGGGTGTAACTGATCAATTGTTTTGCCAACATATTTAATATAGAGGCCTAAGTTTGCTAGCCACATCTATTGTATCTGACAACAAGACATAGTCATCTGCGTAATCAACACCTGTTATTGTTTTTGATGGGTGACATGAACTTCCTGCTCTTTCAAGGGTGAACCCTACATCCATGTTTACATCAGAAAATGTCAGCAGACAGAGGATGAAAGGGAAAGGAGCAAGCATATTTTCCTGCAAAACTCCTGCATCGATATTGAAGAAGTCTGTATCGGACCATTGAACAAGGTTCTTGGCTTTTACACTCTCAGTTATATGGTGGATGGTTGGAATTTGGCCAACTGTTGATTTGTATGTATATACATTTATATATATATATATAAAGTTAGGTATGTGTATATGTTTATATATTTCTATGTGCACGATTCGTTCTTAAACTAATTAACCAATCATTATGAATTTTGGAACAGTTGCTAGACCTAAGTGTGGATAATGTGGTGTATATTTAGTTTATGCAAAAGGGTTAAAAATGCAGTGGAAGCTCTCGATTTTTGTGAAATTTTATCAGTAGGTATCAATTAATAAATATTCACAAAATTTCATTTTTTTGTGGTATTTTAAAAGGGTTTTAGGGGGGGCATAATTTGGACACAACTATTTCAAAATTCAAATATTTCAGATTTGCATTAATTTTATCCATATTAATTAGACACTAATTAAGCAAACTTCCCTGAATTCCAATTTCTTTTAAAACCCCTTGAGCTTAAGCCTTAAATTTTAGAAATTTTCTAGAATCAAAATCCAAAAGGATTCTTTCTAGATATAATGTTTTATATCATTATATCTTGATTTTAATCTTCCTAAGGGGACATAAAAGTGGTGTAAAACTTTTCTGTTTGGGGAATTAATTTTACCCGTCCTAGGATGGGTATTCTTCTAATTATTTATAATTATAAGAATTGAAGAAAAAAAAGTCTAATGTAATTATACAATTTAAATTTCCACATTCTATAAGCATTCGGTCAATTTTATTATAAAACCGATTTTGTTTTAATACATACACTCCTTCGCTGAATTAGTCTTCCAAAAGTGTAAATATTTTCTTACATAAAACTAATTAAGAGAAAAACCTGGAGGGGGAGGGGGCTCAATGACCAAAACAAAAATGATAGTAAAGACTCGTTAGCAATGGTGGGTAGATACAGCTAATCATCAATTTATTGTATGATATTATAAATATATAAATATTTTATGCTCTTACTTAGTTGAAAACTGTGTAACTATTTGTTTATACATATTATAATGTATATTTATATAGAGTTTGAATTACCTACTCGACACCATCCTCAAATGTCTTTGGTCTCTCGGTACAAGGGTTTGTCAGGACAACCTGACATAAGGATGCTTCCCCCTACAAGTAAACCCTGACCAAATATTCAAAATAACATAGTATTCAAAGCCCAAATAAAATGTCCTCGACACAACTATATTCTGGATTATATGAGGAATGGTGCACCTTCTCCAAGTAATGTTACCTCAAGTAACAGCACTTAACTGGATACTCCACATGACTAGATGAATTCTTGTCCTGGAATCTGCTAAGACCAAGAAACCACAAGAAAGATATACTGCAACATAATTAACTGTTCAATTGGGGAAAGGAAAATGAATGTTCTTAACTTCTTTACTAACTCAACGTTTGACGGGTAAAGTAAAACTTTAATGGAATATTCGAATATCTATGTAGCTCATATAGAGATCAAGTGTTAGTCACAGGAAGGGGCCCCTTGATTTCTGAGAACTTCGACTGAAGTCAAATGAAACAATATATATATAGACTTTTAAGTTTTTATTCAGTCTTTGAAGAGATGTGATAACATGGAAACATTGGTTGATTGACGTAGACTATAATATTGTTTATGTAATTTTATATATGTGTGTATATATATATATATATATATATATTACACACACAAATGTTGTTGAATATGACAGACAGCTTATGTCTGGATATCCTTGTATGGATCCTTTCCATTCACTGAATCAGGGTCTTTGTTTTGGTGGGGAATTGGCCGCTGAATCTGCCATAACTGTAGGTGTCCTAAGTACTTTCAGGCCCATCCGGGCCCATCTTCAGATGAAGACCATGATGTTAATATTAATAGGTACCTAAAAGTCTGCCATATTCAACATCTGTATTATAGAGAAAATACTGCCTGAATATATACAGAGAGGAAGAGAGAGATCTGTGGTGTAATATTGATGTTGTCTCTGATGTAAAAATGTATTTTTCTCATCATGGCTTTTATGTATCCGAAGAAGGTATAAATTGTACTGAAACGTTGGAATAATTAAATAAGGCCAATTTCACATGAAGATTCTCCAGTCATTCATATCAGCAGGAGGGTCACGTAAAGCATCAGGGATTGACCTTTACTTTCTCTCTTTGTGTACAACTTGAGAAGTGCTGCCTGGAGAGAATGCTTTGTGGACCTGGGATACTCTTTTGTGTGTCCTGGCCACAACCAAATAAAGAAACTGGGGTGTGACCACAGAAGGTTAGACAATAAACAATAAATGTTTTGTATTTTGAATGATGATATAATAAGTACTTAATTGATGCTAACCCAGTGAGGTGATGGGGACCAGTGCTTTTATCAAGACACCATCTCTAGGTGGTTGCCTACCAAGGCTAAACAGCGCTTCAGAAGAAGAAGAAAAAAGAAAAAGATGGTGCATGTCTTTTTGTGATATTATCAAGCTCCTGATGAAGTTAACCTCACTCAAAGTTTAAAAACTTGTAACATAGTTGGGTGGGTTTTCTTCAATCCCCACAGTGCGTCCACTTTACAACAGAAACTGTTGGTCATATTTCTGTAGTCGCAGTGGTGATGTGGCAGTCAAAGTTTTCCATGCAGATGTCTTCTTATTCTTTTTACTAACATCTCTCTTAAATGTTATTAAAAAAAGAACAGCACATATTTCTTTGGTTTGAGCAATCTCTTTGGGGTTTTATTCTTTCTTTATCTCATACATGTCTACTTATAAAAGAATCTCCCACCTCCTCTCCCTGCGAGATGGAGAAAGCAGCTATCCAAACCAAACCGCTCTCTTTCTCTCTGGTGTTTCAGTGGAAAGATACAGATCTCCCTTGCTCATTCGCCATTTAAGATTAGTGGCTTCCTGTTTCTGTGACATCACTGCCGGGACATGTAGTTCTTACAACTTCTACTTACAAAATTCCACTCTACTTAATTTTAAACTTTATGTGGAAATTTACCATATAACCTGATCTTTACACATTTATTTCTTTATATTATGTCTCTTTCCAACAAATAAAAATTTATGCTACATAAATTTTTAAACCAGATAATACCTTTTATAAGAGCTCATCCCTATAAAAAAATATAAATTATCCCTAAACTTCTAAAACTCCATGAAGGGATTCTTTTAATCGCTCAAACCGTCCCTCTTTCTGCCATCGCTTGGCCTTACACACTCATCGAGCTGTAACACTTATTAGTTTCTGAGAAACACAAAAATATGAAAAAATGGATTTTTTTAACAACCACATATTATTTCTATAAAAAAAAAAACTATTTATATTTCTTTTCATTTGGTAATAAGTCTTGAATTTGTTAATATGCATTCTAACCATTTCCAAGATGTCCATTTGGTAAATTTGGTTATCAATGTCAAGTCGAATGTCATTGTGCAGACAACAACAAATGTAATGAAGCAAATGGGAGATACGGTGATGGGAAATGTGCTGAAAAAACGTCTCCCCACTTATGAGCAGATTGTATGTGTTTGGCTTTTGGTGCATTCTTCATCAGATGAGAAAGCAGCAGCTGAAGGATGCTGCTAGTAAACTTGTTTCTAATAACTTAAGTCAGTTGTTTATGCTTTATTTTTAATCTTTTCAGAATGTTCAGATGGTAAATTTGGCAGTGGATGTGTGAAGAGCTGTCATTGTGCATACTCCATAAAATGTAGTAAAACAAATGGGAGATGCAGTGATGGGAAATGTGAAGCAGGATACGAGGGAGATGACTGCCAAACTGGTAAGCAAATGTACTGAACTATTTTTAAAGAATCATTGAAATGTATAAGAAAATATTGTTAGGTAAAAAAAAAGTAAAAAGTAAATTTCATTCAAATTTTCAAGAAACACAGTTTTAATCAGTCCAATTGATGCTGTCGCTCAATTAGATCATCAGAAGTGTAACCTAAGCCTGCAACTTGTTACCAAAGTCTGCCATTTAGCAATAGTTGGAGTGCAAGGTAGTATCACCAAAAAAGAAAATGAAGACAAAATTAGGTGAGTCAAGTTATAAATCCGTGTTGCAGGTGCTGTCCAAAGAGCTGAAAAAAACGGCTCACCACTTATGAGCAGATTGCAAGTGTGTTTGGCTTTTGGCGCATTCTTCATCAGATGAGCAAGCAACAGCTGAAGGATGTTGCTAGCAAACTTGTTTCTAATAACTTAAGTCAATTGTTTATGCTTTCTTTTCAATCTTTTCAGAATGTCCAGAGGGTAAATTTGGTAGTGAATGTGTGAAGAGCTGTCATTGTGCAGACAACACAAAATGTAATAAAACAAATGGGAGGTGCAGTCAAGGGAAATGTGCAGCACTATACAAGGGAGATGACTGCCAACATGGTAAGAAAAATTAGCAGATAGTATTTTAACAGTTTTCTTTTTTGAATTGTCTTCGATGTTTCTTATTATCATCTCAAAAAATGAGAATAGATTATGAATAATGCTGGGAAACTGAAACTGCTTGTGTTTTTCTTCGAATCCCTTGAATTGCGACTCTAAATTTCTACTCTACACACCATTGCTGACACATGACTATTCATAATTGCTATGTGACTGGCTAGTCTCAATCTATATTTTACACACAATCTACGACACATAGATTGATAATTAGGTTGGTAACTTTTAATGCCGCGAATACAAAGCTCCTTTCCTTCAATAACTACAAGGAACCTTTGCAATCACCGATTGTCATGGCAAATAACACCCTACCTGAGAGTCCATCATTCAAACTCCTCGGCCTAACCTTCACAGGTAATATGAATTGGAACAAATACATTGAAGACTGCCACAAAGAAGGTTGGCTCCCTCTACCGTGCTAGTAAACTCCTCACACCTGACATCATCCTGTATCTCTACAAAACCACCATCCGCCCATGCATGGAGTATTGTTGCCACATCTGGGCTGGTGCATCATCTACTAGTCTCTCCCTCCTTGACAAGGTCCAAAAAAGAATCGCCAACCTAATAGGTCCCTCACTGTCAACCAAGCTCCAGTCGCTGTCCCATCGCCGCAATGTAGCATCCTTGTGCTTGTTTTACAAATACTTCAATGGATTATGCTCTGATGAACTGGCTACTCTAGTACCCCCTTGATGTAAATTCACTAGACCAACTCGACAATCAACTAAATCATATTCATTCACTGTGAAGGTCCCCAGATGGCGGAGAGCCTTCTACTCAAATAGCTTCTTTCCTAGTGCCTCTGGCCTCTGGAACTCCCTCCCTGCCCCCTGTTTCCCCGACAGTACTGACATGCAGAAATTTAAAACTAATGTAAACAGACATTTCGCTGCGCAGCTCCCAGTTTAGGTTGACCCCCCCCCCCCAAAAAAAAAACTTTCACCCTTTTTCTCAATAGCCCCTTACGTTTACAGTGGCAGCCTGCCTTGTTTGGGGTGAACTATGTTAAAAAAAAAAAAAAAAGGAAAAATGATGAATTGAGTCAAGAGGAGAAGACAGCTAAAAAGATTGACAGGTCAATTTATGTGAGTATCCACCCAGACGCGGCCAGATGTATCATTTGATGTGTGTAGAATGAGTAATATTGGAAAATCTTCAACGGTGAACTTACTCTTCGAGGCAAACAAATCGCTAATAAAGTTAAAATCAAGGGCAAGATCCATATCTTTTCCCCAGCTTGGAAAACTTTTGGATCTGAATATTGTTTATTATTCAGATGCCACCTATGCTAGTTTGGAGGATGGATCTTCACAGGGTGGTTTTATCATCTTTGTTTGTGGCAAGATGAACAGAATGGCTCCTATATGCTGGTCATCAAAGAACTTGACCGTGTAATAAAAAGCCCATTAGCTTCAGAGACTCTTGCGTTTAGTGAAGCGGCTGATGCTGGAATGTTGATATGATGCTGGAATGCTTCAAAAGATATTTAAAATACCTAGGTTGCCTGTAGTTCTTTGTAAAACAGACAATGCATCTCTGGTAGAGACTTTAAAGTCATCAAATCTTGTGAGTGACCGGCGTCTCAGAATTGATGTAATCAGTGTGAAGGAAATGATGGTGAAGGAGGAGATCCAAATTGAATAGGCCAGGGGCCGAGAACAGGTCACAAATTGTCTGACGAAGATGGGAGCTTCTTCCGAAATTCTGAGAGACCTGTTGCAATGATGTTTGTTTTGTTTTGTTTGTTTGTTTGTTTTTTTTATCGAACTGTAGTCTTCACAAGAGGACACCAGCAATATTTAAGTTGTCTCTGAGTTATCTCCCTTTTAGTTGTCTCTGTGTTACTTCCTTTATATAGGGTAAAGAATTGAGAGTGACTTCCCTTACTTAGTTGGTGTTAGAAGACAAGATGGCGACGTGCACGAACGGTCAAGGGTTTCCAGTTGGAAAGAAGAAGTGACACAGATCAACATTTCATAATTTCTATGTGACAAGCTAGTCTCAATCTCTATTCTGCACACCATCCCTGACCCATAAATATGTATAATTAAAATTTGACTGGCTAGTCTCAATCTCTATTCTGCACACCATCCCTGACCCATAAATATGTATAATTAAAATTTGACTGGCTAGTCTCAATCTCTATTCTGCACACCATCCCTGACCCATAAATATGTATAATTAAAATTTGACTGGCTAGTCTCAATCTCTATTCTGCACACCATTGCTGACCCATAAATATGTATAATTAAAATTTGACTGGCTAGTCTCAATCTCTATTCTGCACACCATCCCTGCCACATAAAGTTTTATAACTGTTATGTTATTTGCTAGTCTCAATCTCAATTCTGCACACCAACGGTACATAAATGTTGATACAATATGATATTTGCCTAGTGACTTTAGGTTTTCTGAGTTGAAGAAAAGCAGACTAACACACAGCTTTATTATTTCTTTATAGGGATTTTTACTTTGATTTAATTTTTAAAATTCAATTTTTTTATTTTTTTATCTTTTCACTCAAAATTCAGTTGACTTTGGTTTTATTCTACCAATTATTGTGGTTCCCATCCTGATAATTTCCATCCTTATTGGACTTGCAATTTACTGCAGGTAAGCTTCAGATTTGTTTATTTCATATCTACTATTAGTAAAATATTGTTGCTTGCAACCTTGTGTCATACATGCAGAAAACCAAGTTGCCGTTATTATTACCAAAACACATGAAAGTTCACAATTATTATCCATACCTTTTAAGCTTATTGTTCTTGTATGTGACCCTCCGTGATCCTTCCAGACTGAGAGCTGCCACCTAAAATCAAAGCTCCTTATTTACACTTTCGAAAATGACTAAATCAACCCAAGACTGATGGAAGACGCGAGAGATTTATTCAATTCAATCTTCGTGCCAAATGACTGACCAGTTGGGGTGGCGGAGGGACAGAAAGAGAGATCGATAATCATTGTTTAATCATATTTTGTCAGCCCATCTCAAATTCTCATGTTCACATGTTGCATGCTTTCAAGGAACTAAACTCTTCTCTCTCTCACTCTCTCTTTGAGACATGTGACGCCATAGCCATTCATATTAATTCTCACAGTCTGGTAATCCTAACCTCTAGTTCAGCAAGTTGACCCTGACTGAGCATTCATTTCCTGTGATTCTCAACACACTAGTTTATAATTTAGTGGATTTATTCGTTGAATATTTAACAATATAATGTACTAGCTGTCTCAACCAGGTGGTGCCCAGGAGTCTTTTTTAGATCCTGAAGTACGACAGTCACATCCCTGTTTAGAGCAACGGTTGACCATTGTTTCTTTTGAACCCATGTTGTCTTTAGATCCTCAAAAACTTTTTTCCTGGCCAAATCGGTAATAAACAGTCGTATTAAGACTTCATTAATTCTCTGCAGAGAATCAATTATCTGGACTTCGGGAAAGGGACCATAGCCGCTGGAAGGGCTTTATGCGCTCCACTACTTTTGGAGCTGCTCCCACTCCTGCTCAAACGCCCAAAATTGGAGCTGGCGCTTCTCACGCTCCCCATTTTCAAAAAGGAGCCGCTCCAGCTCAAACTCCTATAAAAAAGGAGCGGCTCTTTTTCAGCGCTTCATAAACGTTCTTGGTCGAAGGATAGGGGTGGGTGGCAAAAGATCTCGTCAATATGGGTGGGGAAGTCACTTTAAGTGTAAGACTATAAGATAATATTTGACAAAATCTCGCTAATATTTTGAGATGTACTAAGGGTTATAGGAGAACATGTCGGATGAAGCATAGGATTATACGTAAATTTTCGTTTCTTGAGGTATAAAATAAAAATAGAAAAATCCCTGAAGCATTTTAAAACAATTTTCATTTTCATTACATTAACAACCTATTTTTTCAAGGAAAGAAAATTTGACCCAATATTTTTTCTATTTATTTTAGAAGGGAATTTAGATTTGTTTTAAGTAAATAAAGTTTTACTTTTAAACATTATTAGTGATTATTTTCTTTTAAAAGAAAACATTTCTCTGGGAGAGGAGAGACAGCCAGGGCAACATTAATTGTCATGCTGTTGTTTAATATTTGTTTATTTTACGAACGTAACTATATTGTATAATATACAGGGTGTTTCAAAAGTCTTGGGAACATAACGATTTTTAATAACTCAAAAACTATTAGGAGTTGAAAATTGAAATTGGTACCGTTGGAAAGGTTAAAGTTTCAAGTTTTGTGGGGAATCTTCAAAGTTGCTCAATATGAGCACCATTCGTCACACGGCAGACATCTAGTCGATAGTCCATTTCCTGCCAAACGCGTTCCAGCATCTTGACGTCAATGGTTCCCACAACTGCCGTTACTCGAGCCTTTAGTTCGTCAATATCTCTTGGAAGGGGCGGCACATAGACTTGTTGCTTGACAAAGCCCCAAAGGAAAAAGTCACACAGGGTAAGATCTGGAGATCTAGGAGGCCAGGGCATGAGAACGTCATCACCTCGCCCAGATCTCCCAATCCATCTACCAGGCAGCCTTGTGTTAAGAAACTGCCTTACTCTAAGACTCCAGTGTGGTGGTGCACCATCTTGTTGAAAAATGAAGTCATCAGATTCTGCTTGTTCCAACTGAGCCATTAACCAGTCTTCCAGCATGTTGAGATAGGATTCACCAGTGATAGTTGCCTCTTCAAAGAAGAACGGTCCATAGACACCTTTCTTGGAAATTGCACAAAACACGTTCACTTTTGGTGAATCTCGCCCGTGCTCAAGAAGTTCATGAGGATTCTCAGTACCCCATATGCGAGTGTTATGCTTGTTAACTTTGCCATTCAGATGGAAGGTCGCCTCATCGCTAAAAACAAGCCGGTCATCAAAGCCGTTATCTTCCAACTTCTCTTGCAATGCAAAAGTCACGGCGAAGTGGCTTATCAGTGTCCTTCAACTTTTGGACCAACTTGAGCTTGTAAGGTACCATTTGCAGTCGTTTCCTTAAGACACGCCAGACAGTTGCTGGAGCAAGCTGAAGTTCCCTGCTGGCTCTTCTCACTGATTTACGGGGGTTCCGCTGAAAGGCTGTCCGAACTTGCTCAACTGCATCTTCTGAAGTTGAAGGGCGACCTGTTCGCTTACTTGGGCACAAACACCCATCTTTCACAAATTTAGCATGCCATCTGACAATGGATTTCCTTTCAGGGGCTTCTTTTTTAAATTTCCTGCGAAATGCACGCTGAACACATGTCCACGATTCAGTCTTTGCAAATTGGAGGACGCAAAATGCCTTGTCTTGTTTAGAGAACGCCATTACTGCACCTGGAAAGATAACACGAAAATCATTAGTATGACCAAAAACTTGATTAAGCAAGCTTTAAAATGGCACCAGTTTCATTTTTCTACCTGGAATAGTTCATGAGATATACGCATTTGTAATGTTCCCAAGACTTTTGAAACACCCTGTATATTATTTACCACAGAGAAACGCGCAGGTACTTTCAAACAAATCGATTTATCTATTTTTTTTTCAATAGTACAATTTGGGGCGAAAAAAAACCCAATGAAGTTTATTTTTTAAAGATTGAATAAAAAAAATATTTTTCGTAAGTTGCCCCAAAACTATCAATAAATTCTCAATAAACTAATCAGAGATCCATTTAATGTCTTAAAATTTCATACAAAATATCTGGCCTAAACCTTGGGAGTTGAAAAAATATCGGGTCAAATTTTCCTCCCCCGAAAAATTAACTGGAGGAAGTTTTCCTAGGTCGGGCAAAAACATTTATTAAAATTAAAAATTAAATAAAAAAGGTGAAAACGTCTATATTTGAAATCTCTAACAAAAACAAACTATTTACAATTTTAATATTCGATAATAGATTTTTCCAGATAAAGAAAGATATCTAATCTACTTTCGGTTCTAAAAAACAACAAATTAGTCAGAAAGTCTAATTATTTGCTTTTTTAAAATTAAAATTTAACATATTTTCTTTAATTTAATTAAGTTTAAACATCGGTTTAATTGTAGAATAGGGACCGCTGTTTTTTTTCGCTCATTTCGCTTGGTATTCGCCCAAATTTTGGATGAAACTGATTGTTGGTCTTACTTGTATTTTTGGTCCTGAAATAAAATTCTCATTTACTTTTTAAAGTGTTGAGAATCTAACTTCAATTCCAAGTTTTTATCGCTGGCGGCCATGTTGGTTTTTATTGTTTTTTCCTTGGACTAAAGATATTTTTTCCTTGGACTAAAGATATTTTTTCCTTGGACTAAAGATATTTTTACTGCTTTACCATTTTATTACACACAAAAATAAACTTTGAACATTTTATTTACAAAAGCAAGTTTTAACGGAATTTAACGAATTTAAAAGCAAACATACTAGTCGTGAATTTAAGAATAACAAAATGTTGCCGAAAAGACGACGGATAAAATGTGGCATAAAATTTCAATTTGATATATGCTAAAAAATAAATTAGAATTTTTTGTCAGGACAAAATGTACCATTTTACATCAGAGATCGATTTTATCAAACATTTGGATGATTACCGAGCGAAATGGGCGAAAAAAAATCCAACGGCCCCTATAGTAAAATTGAACCTAAAATTCTTTATTTAAAAACACGAATTAAAATTAAAATGGGCTATTTATTCAATCAGCAATAAACATCCTTGTCATAAATACAAAATAAAGTTAAAATCTGTAAGAAAATAACTTCAAAGACATCTATAGACTCACTGGCACATTTAAAGACATTAGTTGCCAAATTGTCTCCTGCCTTAAGAAAACTGTCCCATCAAAAATGTAACATGTCGATGTGAAAATCTGAGAAGTTCAAATGCTCTGTTTTAACTCTCTCGTTCTTTCTTCCTCTCTCCCCCTTACTCTCCCCCTCTCTCTCTCCATCTCATATACATTTACCAGAGATATAATTTTAAAGAATAACTCAGAGTTAAGCTGAGACTTTCTTTTCTTTTCCTTTTTATTGTTGAATAAAAAACTAATGTTTTAATAAAAATCAAATCATTTTGGAGCGAGAAGTGCGGAGCGATAAAACCACGCTCTTTAGTCCCAAATAGAGTTGCTCCCGCTCCACTCCCGCTGAATATAAAACGAGCCCTCCTCTTCTTTGCTCCAGCAAAAAGGAGTGCGCTCCTGGAGCACGCTCTTTTTTTAAGGGCTCCGTAAAGCCCTGGCCACTGGTAATTGAACATTGACAAAAAGTGAACAAAGCATTTATATAAAAAATAGTATTTATTTTCACATTTCCAAAAACATAAAACCTCGAATTGGTGACTCTAGGCAGAAAGGTCTACTCTGTATCACAGGTTCTCAACAACTGCCCGTCACGGTTTCCTGACAACAATAGAAAGGAGAAGAAAAATTCAACAAAAAGAAAGAGAGAGAATAGAAAGAACAAGAGTCACTGGTGGCACTACATCTGCCAGCCCATACACACTGCTTCACCGGCATCAGCCAGCAGATGTTTTGACTTTCTGACCTTTTGAGGGCACTCAACCACCTGGGTTGTTGAAAACAACCTGCAGGCATGGAGTGAGGATAAATTTGATTGACACGGTTTCCTTTCCATGCCGGATACAATCTATCTTGGTTGCGAAAATAGCGTTATATTCCACTAGCCCTCAAGTCAGATTCAAGGCCATGCAACAAAAGAGCGACCTTTCATTGCCTTATGCCACAACTTTATGAACAAAAAAATCGATTATAAATAAATATCTGCTGCTTTTGTACTCAATAGCTGAGTGAGAACATCTGGACTCAGATTTTCTAATGGTTTCAGCGCAAAGAGACTGCAGAATATAACAGACTAGCTCGGCAGTTTTTTACTTTCATTTTGGTTCGCTTTTTCTTTTTAAATGTTATAAATACTCTTGAGATATTTTTTAACACTATTTAAATTTATAAAGAATAAGAAGCTAAGAGCCAGAAGTAGTAAATCAACGAGCAGGCCGATAGAGATAGGGAAGGATTTCTGATTAAGTGATGAATGTAGGAAGGATGGAAAGTGGCTACGTAGTGTCACGAGAAGAGAATGGATATTATTGAAGTTTGAAATAGAATTTAAAAAATTTTCGTTTTAGTTTATGCTATTGCATTTTTGATTCCGATAAATATTATAAATAAATAAAACAAATACTAATTCAATGTGCAATTAATCAAAGTTACGTTGAGGCAAGAAACAGAGACACATACGTGGATAACAATAGAAATAGAATCCATTACTGAAATCAACATATGAACAATGACACAATTTATTTATTAGACAGCCAGGATATTTTTATTTTTACTAATGAGTCACCACTTATCAAGGCCAGGGAGCTACTCAAGGATAAGGGTTAAAGAGATTGTCAGTTGGACGATGATCGTCATCACGAGATGGTTGGAATCAATGGATGAAATGGGCAGAAGATTACTTAAGAGGAGTTTATTACCCAAGAGGGCGCCTCAACAAGTATTTGTTGACATTAGAGTTGAAGACGACCATATTGTAGTTAGTTGGGAAGCATCCTTATGGTATTTTGTTCCACAGATAGGGATGTTCTAGGAAAAAAACTTTGTTCATGGAAGTTCCATTTGAGTTTTTAGTACCGACGGGGAGAAAGGAAAATCATTGCTGTGGTTGTAGCTCAGCGAATTCTTGCTGTGAATGTTTTTCTGGGGAAGGGGGGGGGGCAGGAATTGGAGCTCTGTCGAGCACCTACCCTGAACATAATGATACAGTAGAGAGAGTCTAGCAACATCTCTTCTGTGCAAAAGAGGCTGTAAGGAAGAGAAGAGATCATCCCCCACTAGATTGCAAAGTAGGTTTTGTACTCTGTCAAAGCAAGAAAGAGTGCTTCGAGCGGCACCTCCCCCAGATATGACAGCAGTACCTCCCCATCTTATCTGGCTCTTGTAGAAAACATAAACAGTTTATTAACAAAGAGTTTGAATGAATATCCTTTTTCACCATTTAAATAAATGTTTCTTGCAGAGAAAAGAATGATTTCTTTTGTGTATCTGTTAAAAAATAAGGAAATGTAATTATATGTTCACGTAGCGTAAGGATGGAGCATTCTTCCAAATGACAGACAATCGCCTGCTATTTCGAGGCCCCAACCGAGTGCTCTTTTAATGATTTTGGCCATTCTCTTAAGTGCAATTATTTGGATTTCTTTAGCACTTGGTTTTTGGGAATACTTTCCAGATACTTTTTAAAATTCTTCCTATTATAACTGGAATAATATTGATGTTTGTGAGGTTCCAGTTTCTCTTCATATCATACGTTAGGCCTTGGTACTTTGTCACCTTCTCCCTCTCAGCTCTCTTCAGACCACCCACCTTAACACTCACCTTAACCAGAGTTGTCACTCTTTAATATCAGTATGTATCTGTGTGTGATCTCGTAAAAGTTTAGAAAGAGAAAGAAAGTGTTTCAAGCTTATATTGATGTCCCTGAAATGCAGTCTTTGTAGAACTAAATTGTGATATTTGGTTGAAAGAAATAGCAGTAGCAGCCATAGTGGATAGTCTGTTATCTCTATTTCTCATCGTCATCATCATAATCCTCATTCAGTTTAATGTCTTTTTTACACACTGGCATGTGTTGGACGACTTTTAGAAATTAACTTCCAAACTAACCTATCTCTGGCCAGGTCTTTATCACTCTTTCTCTCAAATTTATCCTCATCGCTTCCTCCCATGTTTTCCTTGGCTTTCCCCTGTCAACTGACCCTGCTACCTCAACTGTTCTTCATTTACTAACCAATACCAATGAAGTCTGATGTTCTGCACATATCTCCCTATACTGTCTAGATGCAATGCATGTCTTCAACCCTCACTGGCCAGATTTCACTTCCATACATCATCACACTTAATACACATGCCTGATAGACTGTTCTCTTGGTTGACAGCAGTGATGCTCTGCTGGTTAGTAATAGCAGACTTTCCCTGAATTTAATCCATCAATTTCAAACTCTTGGTATCACAACAGCACCAGCTCATCCCTACGCTCCAATGGTATCACCAACACAACAAAACTTCTCGACAACCTCAATAGCCTCCCCATCCGAATATACTTTCTTCACATCTAAGTTCTCATCCATTTCCATTGTCTTACACTTCTTGCACACAAACTGGTTAATCATTTTTCAACCTACCAGTAATTCCACTGCACTTTGTGTGTACCCAATTCTTACGAGTACAACAAAAAACTGAGTTGCTTTCAATTCCCTTTCCACAAATTGAGCAAAGAACTTTCCTTTTTCTGGGGGCTTTCCAACACTATACTGTTTTGTTTTTTAAGGTGTAAGCTATCTGTGTATGTAATTGGTTAATAAATATTTTGGAAGCAGGTTTTTTTTGTAAATCTTTATTTTGGGCTGCAAAAAGTTATAATCCTTTAACTTATTTAAAATGTTCATCTGTAGATAAAAGTTATAATCCTTTAACTTATTTAAAATGTTCATCTGTAGATAAAAGTTATAATCCTTTAACTTATTTAAAATGTTAATCTGTAGATAAAAGTTATAATCCTTTAACTTATTTAAAATGTTCATCTGCAGATAAAAGTTATAATCCTTTAACTTATTAAAAATGTTCATCTGTAGATAAAAGTTATAATCTTTTAACTTATTTAAAATGTTCATCTGTAGATAAAAGTTATAATCCTTTAACTCATTTAAAATGTTAATCTTTAAGTAAAAGTTATAATCCTTTAACTTATTAAAAATGTTCATCTGTAGATAAAAGTTATAATCCTTTAACTTATTTAAAATGTTCATCTGTAGATAAAAGTTATAATCCTTTAACTTAAAATGTTCATCTGTAGATAAAAGTTATAATCTTTTAACTTATTTAAAATGTTAATCTGTAAGTAAAAGTTATAATCCTTTAACTTAAAATGTTCATCTGTAGATAAAAGTTATAATCCTTTAACTTATTAAAAATGTTCATCTGTAGATAAAAGTTATAATCTTTTAACTTATTAAAAATGTTCATCTGTAGATAAAAGTTATAATCCTTTAACTTATTAAAAATGTTCATCTGTAGATAAAAGTTATAATCCTTTAACTTATTAAAAATGTTCATCTGTAGATAAAAGTTATAATCTTTTAACTTATTTAAAATGTTCATATGTAGATAAAAGTTATAATCCTTTAACTTATTTAAAATGTTCATCTGTAGATAAAAGTTATAATCCTTTAACTTATTAAAAATGTTCATCTGTAGATAAAAGTTATAATCCTTTAACTTATTTAAAATGTTCATCTGTAGATAAAAGTTATAATCCTTTAACTTATTTTAAATGTTCATCTGTAGATAAAAGTTATAATCCTTTAACTTATTTAAAATGTTAATCTGTAGATAAAAGTTATAATCCTTTAACTTATTTAAAATGTTCATCTGCAGATAAAAGTTATAATCCTTTAACTTATTAAAAATGTTCATCTGTAGATAAAAGTTATAATCCTTTAACTTATTAAAAATGTTCATCTGTAGATAAAAGTTATAATCCTTTAACTTATTTAAAATGTTCATCTGTAGATAAAAGTTATAATCCTTTAACTTATTAAAAATGTTCATCTGTAGATAAAAGTTATAATCCTTTAACTTATTAAAAATGTTCATCTGTAGATAAAAGTTATAATCCTTTAACTTATTAAAAATGTTCATCTGTAGATAAAAGTTATAATCCTTTAACTTATTTAAAATGTTAATCTGTAGATAAAAGTTATAATCCTTTAACTTATTTAAAATGTTCATCTGCAGATAAAAGTTATAATCCTTTAACTTATTAAAAATGTTCATCTGTAGATAAAAGTTATAATCCTTTAACTTATTTAAAATGTTAATCTGTAGATAAAAGTTATAATCCTTTAACTTATTTAAAATGTTCATCTGCAGATAAAAGTTATAATCCTTTAACTTATTAAAAATGTTCATCTGTAGATAAAAGTTATAATCCTTTAACTTATTAAAAATGTTCATCTGTAGATAAAAGTTATAATCCTTTAACTTATTTAAAATGTTCATCTGTAGATAAAAGTTATAATCCTTTAACTTATTAAAAATGTTCATCTGTAGATAAAAGTTATAATCCTTTAACTTATTAAAAATGTTCATCTGTAGATAAAAGTTATAATCCTTTAACTTATTTAAAATGTTCATCTGTAGATAAAAGTTATAATCCTTTAACTTATTTAAAATGTTCATCTGTAGATAAAAGTTATAATCTTTTAACTTATTAAAAATGTTCATCTGTAGATAAAAGTTATAATCTTTTAACTTATTAAAAATGTTCATCTGTAGATAAAAGTTATAATCTTTTAACTTATTAAAAATGTTCATCTGTAGATAAAAGTTATAATCCTTTAACTTATTAAAAATGTTCATCTGTAGATAAAAGTTATAATCCTTTAACTTATTTAAAATGTTCATCTGTAGATAAAAGTTATAATCCTTTAACTTATTTAAAATGTTCATCTGTAGATAAAAGTTATAATCTTTTAACTTATTAAAAATGTTCATCTGTAGATAAAAGTTATAATCCTTTAACTTATTAAAAATGTTCATCTGTAGATAAAAGTTATAATCCTTTAACTTATTTAAAATGTTCATCTGTAGATAAAAGTTATAATCCTTTAACTTATTTAAAATGTTCATCTGTAGATAAAAGTTATAATCCTTTAACTTATTTTAAATGTTCATCTGTAGATAAAAGTTATAATCCTTTAACTTATTTAAAATGTTCATCTGTAGATAAAAGTTATAATCTTTTAACTTATTTAAAATGTTCATCTGTAGATAAAAGTTATAATCCTTTAACTCATTTAAAATGTTAATCTTTAAGTAAAAGTTATAATCCTTTAACTTATTAAAAATGTTCATCTGTAGATAAAAGTTATAATCCTTTAACTTATTTAAAATGTTCATCTGTAGATAAAAGTTATAATCCTTTAACTTAAAATGTTCATCTGTAGATAAAAGTTATAATCTTTTAACTTATTTAAAATGTTAATCTGTAAGTAAAAGTTATAATCCTTTAACTTAAAATGTTCATCTGTAGATAAAAGTTATAATCCTTTAACTTATTTAAAATGTTCATCTGTAGATAAAAGTTATAATCTTTTAACTTATTTAAAATGTTCATCTGTAGATAAAAGTTATAATCCTTTAACTTATTTAAAATGTTCATCTGTAAGTAAAAGTTATAATCTTTTAACTTATTTAAAATGTTCATCTGTAGATAAAAGTTATAATCCTTTAACTTATTTAAAATGTTCATATGTAGATAAAAGTTATAATCCTTTAACTTATTTAAAATGTTCATCTGTAGATAAAAGTTATAATCTTTTAACTTATTTAAAATGTTCATCTGTAGATAAAAGTTATAATCCTTTAACTTATTTAAAATGTTCATCTGTAGATAAAAGTTATAATTCTTTAACTTATTTAAAATGTTCATCTGTAGATAAAAGTTATAATCCTTTAACTTATTTAAAATGTTCATCTGTAGATAAAAGTTATAATCCTTTAACTTATTTAAAATGTTCATCTGTAGATAAAAGTTATAATCCTTTAACTTATTAAAAATGTTCATCTGTAGATAAAAGTTATAATCTTTTAACTTATTTAAAATGTTCATCTGCAGATAAAAGTTATAATCTTTTAACTTATTTAAAATGTTCATCTGTAGATAAAAGTTATAATCCTTTAACTTATTTAAAATGTTCATCTGTAGATAAAAGTTCACTTTCTGCTTTGAGCTTTTTTTGATGGTCAGTGTTGTTTCTTGTCATTTTTTTAGGAAAAGAATATCGAAGAGATGTTTTGATAAGAAAGTAATATCTGAGACCAATATTTCCATGGAAGCACGTGAGTATGTCGGCGGGAAAATGTCTGAAAGAGGGTGATTGGCATTCTAAAAATCAAATCAGTTCATAAATAAAAATTACTTTCTTATTTTAATATGATAATAATGAAATCGTTGTGTCCATTACTCAAGAGGTGCACTACAACTTATCGAAGGTGCATGTCTCGTACATAACATAATGAACAATGGTCAGAAGAGTCATGATATACATATGTGTATGTAGGCGGGAAATCTGCTGTAGTTTTGAGCAATTTCAGGAAGTATGAGGCTTTTAAAGAGTGCGGTGTCTCGACAGCCAGCGGAAAGGTTTTTCTATGTTTCAGCAATTCTGAATGTGAAAAAATGTTTCCAAAAATCATGAGAGCTGTGCTGTTTTCTGACTTTGTAAGCCTGTTCACATGCTCGGGGTTGTTGTTGGTGAGGTGGTTAATAATTTTGTCGGTGTTTACCAAGTCAGTTGCTAGACGTTTGAGCTTCAATGAATTCAAGCCCAGAGAAGCAAGACGTTCAGAGTAAGGCAAGTCTTTGATTGAGGGTATTTGTTTGGTTGTCGTCTGTGAATTTTTTCCAGGCGATCAATTTTCTGAGCAAATTGGAGATTCCATACAGATGATGCAAATTTGAAGTGTGGTTGTACCATAGCTGGAGAGCGCTTTAAATAAGTGGCTGAAGAGCGATTAACAGAGGTGTTGTTGAGTGATGCCAAGACACTTCCTGACAATTTTACAGATATGCTTTATTAGTAGTACAAATGATTTTGCTATCTATCTATCTATCTATCTATCTATCTATCTATCTATCTATATATATATACATATATATATATATATATATATATATATATATATGCTACTTAAACTCTGATTTTGTTACCTTGCTTACTTGCTTGTCACTATGCACACTTTCAATCCGTGCGAGAATGTTCATTTAATAAATTGTAGTTTTGAACTACAGAGCTCCAGAAAAAACAATTACCATCCTTCCCACAAACAATTTTACTCATCCTGAATCACTTGACAAAATACAACGTTTAGAAAATTAATATCTTCTCCTGTCATAATTTTCAAGAATAAACTTTTCTTTTAAAACTGAACTGTGATTAAGTATAGTGTTTTTATTTTAAATGTATGGATTTAATTTTTGTAAATTATTTTCTGTAGCCCCTATGTATACTTTTTGTTCATTGTTGATGTCGCTTTGTAGATGACATAAGCTCTTAAACATTTATTTATTAGAGGGCAATTATTTTTCATTCTACAATTACATAAGTTGGTATTATATAGCATTGGTACCATTATTATTAGTTATTATTGTTAATTATTTTTATTGTGTTTATTATTGATTGCATGTTTAATAATGTTTTTTATAGCTTATTGCTTTTAGGGAAATGTTTATTAATTATCCTAAAGAATATTTTGCCAATTTGTGTCTTTACATCTTTGTTAAAGCAGATTATATTTTGCTTTCTTTTATGTTTGTCTCTATTATTCTTATTAAATGTTACCTTATCTTTATATCCGCTATTTCTTAACGCTGCTTCATGTTCTATTTTGTGTTGGTTGAATATACTTATATTGATGGAATTTCTCCTACTGCAGTTTCATGCTCTTGCAACTCCCTGGAACTGGGGTCGATGTTGCTATGTTGGGTCTCTGAGTTGTGCATAATCCATTACACAGGAGACTTCTTTTCAAAGGAAATTTCATTAACTTAGCCAGAGTGAAAAATTACACAGATCAGAGAGATATATACTTTAAGAGGTGGGTTACTGTGTTAGAGAGAAAGAGAGATACAGAGACGGCTTGGGTTGCCTTGCTACGATAGATCACATTGTATGCCCGACCCATCCACACAGAAGTTTCTGGGGACGAGCAGATTTTGTGTGACTGCCCTGTTTGAGTATCAGACTGGAAAGAGACAGAATTCTCTTTCTGCAGAAATTATGTGATATTCTTAACTTTTGGTCATTTTTCTGACCACTGATCCATAAACTATTCTCTTCACCTGAGCTGTGCACTTTTATTATGTAACATTGACTGTCAACCAGTTAATTCAATTTTAAACTGGGTAGATTTTAATTTTTGACACTGCCCATGATGTATTGGAATATAAAACCATTATTACATTGTTTTTTTGTTTTTTCTTAAGCGATGAAGTACATTCTTGTTTATATACTGAAACTTACCTTGAAATTATTTATTTTTATTCAAAAATCTATTCTAGTCTTTGCATATAATTATCTGAAATGTTTCTTTTGGCATAAATGATTTTTCAATTTGAATTATGGAGGAAACCTTTTTAATAATTTCCCATTTCATTTTTATACTATTATCTATAAAATAATAGCTTCATTTCTATTAGTATGGCCGTTATCACCGTTACTCCCTATTTGGAATCATAGACTCGCCCAGATGCAAAATAATTTAATTTAAAAAAAATGTTTTTGTACTAATGAGTGACCGCTTATCAAGTCCCGAAGGCCACTTGAGGATAAGGTTTAATGGGTTTATTAGGTCGACGGTGAGACAAACACCTTGAGTATTGGAGATGACTGTTAAAACTGGACAGAATTTGATCATTTGAGAGGATGGCTCAACAAGAATTTGTTAACATTGAACTTGAAAACGACCGTGTTGCAGTCAGCTGGGAAGAGCAGTATTGCGTTCAACAGATGGGTAGTTCTTGAAAAGAAACTCTGTTTATAGAAGTTCCGTTTAGCTCCAGGTATACAGAGGAAGAAAGGAAAATTATTTACAGTGGTTGTAGCTAGACGAGTTCTTGTTATGAATGTTTTACAGGTGGAACCAGAGATTGGAACTCAGTTGAGCACCTACCATGAAAATAACGATAGAGTAGAAAAAAACTAGCAACGTCTCTTTTGTGGGAAAGGGGCTGTAGGGAAGAGAAGAGAACATCTCCCACTTTTAATTAACTATTTTAAATAAATTATTAATTAATCGATTATTGTTTATAATTTTACAAGTTATGCTTATTCGTAGTCATACACATAGTATTTGATCAGATAATTGTATTAATAGAGATTAGTTTAATATTTATCTGATGTTGCTTAAGTTTTTTGTTTTAACTTTTTACTGTATTCTAAATGAAGATGAGCATCCGACTTCTGACTTAAGAGGGATGCTGACATTTCTTTGTGTGTGTGCGTGTTAAAGTCAAAATTTACTGCTGCCTATAATCGTACAGTGCATGCGTATGCTATGCATAGACGACCACTGTTGTTGCTGCTACTGCTGCTAATATCTTTTAGCGCCAATTTTTGTAATTGTGAAATTATTCTTCTTCAGTTCCAGAATAAATTCTGATCGCTTCACACGTGCTTTGGTACCTTCCTTCAATTGATCTAATTTCACATTTCATTTTACTTCCAAACATTCAACAAGGAATGATTCAATAAACTATAGTGGACATTAATTAAACGTAACAAGAGGGAACCCTTTTAATAGTTCCCCCATTTAACTTTTATACTATTATCTATATAAGAATAACTTTGTTTCGATATTAGTATGTTTCTAATATTCCAAGCAGTTTTTTATGTTGTAACAGAAAATATTTTACATGCAAAGATAATGATGCCTGGCGCTACAGGATCACTTTCACTAATACCATTGGAAAAAGGTGTGAATCCATATATCCTCCCTTCAGCTATGGATTAAATAGTAAGGTAGATTAGACTTTAGCTGGGAAAGCCAATGTTAGTCTGGGGGTTTATCTCGAGAAGAAAATCAGATTGACGACTTACATGGGAGAGTAATTCACCCGGCCAAATCTGACTGAAATATAATAAGTAAATGAGGTCATCATACCTCACGAAACTAAAGAGATATGCAGTTTAATTTACAGGAAACACAGGAACAGAACAAGGATAATACATTGGGTTGAGTATTGTAGATAAGGCGAAATAAACGTTATCCTGGAGTTTGTCGATTCTCTGCCGTCGGCCCGTCAGAGAACGCAGGATCACATGTTGCTTGTTTGGGATACAGTCTCGAACTGAAGGTTATGTTGATTACATGATTCGGTTTTACTTTTAGTGCCAAGATGATTCATCGCGTATGAATCTCATTACATGCAGACATGCTATACGCGCACGTGGTGAAGAGGCGATGATTACATAATCGCCAAGCTGAATCACATGTCACTGGCTGTCACGATATCAATACAAAATAGGTCACTCATGTAACTGCTGCAAAACTATCAAACCTTGGTTGTGTAACTAGTCTAGGAGAAGAAAAACTCTGAAATAACACCAGTCTTTCTCTGCTTATATCGGCATTGTTTGCAGTCGTCCTGGACTTCTCTTTACCACTGGACTCAAGCAATGTCGGTTCAGGAGATGTGCAGTTGGAGATTGCGCAATTCTTGTTTCACCATAAACTCTCTCGAGACTGAAAGGAGATCTCTCTAAATGCCTTTGATCTCTCTTCCATAAAATATGAAGTTGACGACGAACAATAATAAAAGACAACTCAAATACAAATGAAAGTAAAATACTGATACTGTGTCATTTACGCAATGTCGTGTTATCACCTGAATCTAACCTTTAACTGTTTGATACAAGTGTTAAATGTAAAGAGGACAACACGATTTGTCTGTTCGGCTCCCATCGGCACAAGACTTGCTTCCTTTGGTATAAAAGGCAAGACAGCTTTTTTTGTTATAAAAAGAATGCTTTTATTCCTCAGTTAAATTCGTTTACAAATGAACAAATGAGCCTCAGACATGTGCCGGGTTTGTCACACTGACTCTCTCTTCTACTTCACAAGTCTGTCCGTTTGTCAGACTCTCTTCTCTCCCGGGTATCCAAAAGACACCCTGTAAAATAAACTTTTGTTTATGTCATTCGATGTCAGTTCTGTCATAAATGTCTGTGACCTGATTCCCAACCACATTCTTGGACAATACCGTTATTCTGTCGATTGTGGTTTTCGGCCTACTGACGTCATGGACAAGGAACGTTTTCACTTTGTCACTTCTTTCCAAAAAAGTTATTCGTTCTTTTTTTTATTATTATTTAGACCTCAAATCTGTCTGCAGACAACCCGTGTTCAAGTTCGTGCCCTGATAACAAGTTCAGCTAGTTAATATAATATTTTTTTAGATTAATATTTTCCATATATAAACTATAAATTACTTTATAGAATGTTTATTAAAAAATGTTTTTTATCTACAGGCACCGACTTTGAGACTGATAATATTTACCAAAATTCTCAGGTATTAACCAAACATAACTTCTTGACTTATCTTGAGAAATGTAAAATGGAAGAAGAGCCATTCTCAGATGAATTCTTGGTACGTATTTCTCTTAATGATATAAACATTAATAAAGTTGCACTTATGGGTTGAAGTTTCTTTTTTTCCTAATGCGTGGAGTCTCAGTTCACATGACAACAGGGACGTCAACCATTGGCTGATTAAGACACATGGTCACCAATATAAAAGGTGTGACTCAAGTCTAATTTCTCTTTTTCCCTTTTTGGGCTGGCTGTTGAGGGGCAAAGCATGTTTGCCAAATCTTTTTTGGTTTAATCACTGAAACTACAACATTCATTGTCCACTGCTCTTATTTTACCCAGACTAGCTCTGTAACATGCTCACCACTAGGTTGCTACAGTTATGTTCAACGTGACTGTACACATATCGGTAAGTCTGTCTTTTCATGTCTCCATGTATTAGGATGCTTCAACATGTGCTGCACATTTTTGTGTATTACTTGTGAGCACAAATAAATCCTGTTATATTTTGATAAGTACGGTTTTTAGTTCCTTTTTGTTTATGTGTAAGAACAATTAAGAAACCAACCATCCTTATATATGCTGACCATTATGTCTATTTAGACCAGCTGAAGTAATTATCCATGCTGAGTAACAAACTATAACTCCAATGTAACAGATTTTGAAACCATTATTGTCTGTAGAAGCATTGAACAGTTATGTCTGCCAAATCTTACATCACACATTTCAACCGACGAAAGGGGGGAAAAAACAGTATTTTGGCCTGTCTTTGTTTTGCAAATAATTTTTATTTTTGCAGTAACAAATAATAAAAATCGAATTGAAATATATTACATTTTTCTTTTTCATTTTTATTTTGAAAATAATTAACAAATTGTTTGCTTTTTTTCATTTTTTTCTTTCAAATATTAATTAATTAACAAATAATAAAATCAGACAGTTTTTATAAATAGAATCGAAATATATTACAAATTTAGGGTTAGGTTGGTGTTGATATGCCAGTCTGGCTGGCTTTTTCTAGCTTGGAATGACATTGGCCATTGGCATTTATCACAAATACGATGATCGGGGATTAAGCCATCCCATGCCAACCATCTAATTGTTATAATGTTATCAGAAATTAGGACAGCTAAATCTCTTATAGAAAGATTTAGAAAACAAAGTTCGAAGGCTGGTACGACGACTTCTTCAGAAATATAATGCATGACTCATTACTACATGGGCTTCAAGCAAATGTAAAAATAAAAATTAAAAAATCGGCCAAAATCGAACTGGGCAAAAAAAAGGGTGCATTATTTTTGCCCTTAAAGTGATTGAAATATGTAATGTAATATTCGGCAGCTATAACTGAGTTGAAATCTTCAAGATAACCAAATAAAAAAAAAAAAAATTATTTTATTTTTATTTTTTTACCATTCCTTTCTTTTACACATAATTTCCAGCAAGTTCAGATTCTTCTAAAAATCTCATCTGAAAGCTCCCAATACTGTTGTTGCAATCTATTCTTTGTACTGTAACCATAAAATCAGTCAATATTATTTTAAAACCTATTAACATAAGTTATATCCTTGAGATCTTTTAACAACTTGTGTTCCAGTAATTATGTACTTGGTAAAGATGTTATATTTTCACTTACCGATAAGTGTATAAATCCTTTATACACCCGTGTTATTGTCGCTGTGAACCCAGGTTATGATCGTCTGTAGATAACACACTCGGATGCTGATGTTAGTTTATAGGAAAGGTTTATTTAAAAAGAGAGACAATCACATAAAAGATCAGAGTGACATTCCACATGAGAGAAAGAGAAAGACAGACCGACAGACAGATAGACCAATAGATCGCTTGTCTCGTTACACATTGTATGTGACTTGCTGGGGTTCTTTAGGGAATGGCCACATTTTGCGTCTGCTTGCTTAAGTTGTCAGCCAAAAAGGGACAGACCCTCCTCCCGTCCAGAAGTCACATAGCGTTATCGACTTCTGCTTGGAGGTCATCTCTGACCGTTAAGGGTATCATTCAAACCCTTCCATCAAAACATGTCCTTCGCTATCTAGCAAAGACATGCCAATTTTTACTTGGTGAGCAATCAAATTGCTCATCCATGCAAGCACATAAAAATAAATGGATAATTATTTTTCTAATAAAAAAAGAAAAAGATTTTTATAATTTACGTATTTTACTTAAGGAATTCATTTTAAATTGGGAATTGGTATCATAGGAATCGACTGAAGAATCAGTGACCAACGTTTACACCGTCTTCCCTCCTGCTTAAGGAAATGATGAATAATGTATATTTGTTATCGTTTCATAGAAACTTTTCAAGGCTACTAACTATAAATGTGAAGCAGGCAGTGCAGCAGAAAACACAATGAAGAATCGTTATAAAACAATCTTGCCATGTAAGTATTGTTATGAGTATTTATTCTGATTATCTCCCTTGAACCCCCCTCTCTAGAGAAGGGGAATTACCGCGTATATTTCATTTTAATATTCCTCTTCCGGTCCTTTTCACCTCATATAGCTTCTTCTTACCTTCCTTATCTGCTGTCGATCTTTCTCTCTTATTTCTTTCAACCGTCTTTTATGAACTTCTTTTCCTTCTGTTTCATTCTCCTTCCTTTTCGTTCTCCTTCTTCTCCCTCACCTCTCTCCTTCTTTTTTTCTTCTATTTCTTATTCTTCTGTATCCTCTTCCCCCATCTGCTTCTTTTTCTTCTTTGATAATAAAGGAACGTGCCGACTATTCTTCTCAATTGTCTTCTATCTCATCATCATGTTTGAATATATTAATAATAATTCGTTATTTGATGATCTTTCTATGTAGAAAATACAACGAAACTAATATCTCTTGATCTGTGGCGGTTGAAGTTTACCCTTTAAGGTAAAAAATAAAAGTGCCTAAAATCGTTTGTGCACATATGGCTCTGCACATACTTCCGTTTGAATTAATGAATGCATATATATATATATATATATATATTGAGCAAATCAGAGGCTGCTGTGTGAAATTATTGTTATTTTCTGGGATCCACTTCAGAGACTATCGAGTAGATATAAGGACCAGAATTTCCAGGAGTGAACCAGTTAAACTAAAAATTGGGGCAGTGCTAACATCGATATTATCCTCAGCTTCCCTCGCTCCTTTGGGAGCTAGGGAGAGCAAATCACAATTCTCAACTCACACACACAGTCACATGCATATTGACAAAAGACAACACTCACACAATGCCTAATTCTCTCATACTGTCACACGTATGTATACACTTACTGGAAACAAATGCATGCAATGATTCACTTCTAACACTCATAACTTTTCTCACTCTGAACCTACAATCTGAGAACTCAACATTTTAAATGAACATTTATTCACATAATTGTAATTTTGTAGTTGAGTGGGAAGATTTTGGTCTCAGTTCTTCTCTCATGTGAATATTTCACAGCATTCAGTTATTGACTAAAGCGTCCTCATTAACTGATTTGTGACCTATTTGCATAAAAAAACATACCACTTTAATTCAAGCCATTAAATTTAAAGTGGGTTCCTTGGTATAACAGTGGCACATTTCCAGTCAGGTCTGGGACTTTACTTCCTGAAAAAGCAAGATGGCTGCCACTGATTACTTTACTGAGAACCAATATTTATGGCAAATAAACATGCTTATATGTTATATTTAATATTAAACTTGTTTTTACGCAAAGAGATCACAAATGTGTAGTTAAACAGAATAAATTGTTTTTAACTAATTTTCCAATAGTATTTCCTTTCAAATAATTTATGTTGCCAATAGTAGCGTTTACTCCACCCCCTCTTTGCTCCTTTTGCACAAAACTAAATTAAACTAATAAATATAGCCCACATTACTCATCCTTAAGCCTAACAACTGTCTTTAAGAATTTGTAATGATCAGTTAATTAGTTTAGGAGTGAATCCTATACATAGAAATATATAAACATATACACACACTTAACTTTATATAATTAAAGATAAGTAAAAATACTACACACCTAAAACAAGATTAGGTTTAAGTCTCCCAAAATTCATACTAGAAGTGTCTACATGACACGTGGCGCAATGGATAAAGGCATTAAGTGATAATCTGTTATTCTGGAGGTTGACGAGTTAATTTTAGTAAGTAAGAGTAAAAAAATATTTTTCAAGTTCGAAATTCTCTAGAGTTCGACAAGATTCCCCTGAAGAATTTTTATTGGCTGAAATGTTGTGAGAATAACAACATCCGAACAATACATCTAATACATTTGAATTTTCAAATAAGAGCTTGCGTCCATACGATGCCCTAAAAAATCCTTTCAATTACTCTGAAGAAATTGAAATATTTACTAATTGATGGCTAATAATTATGGTAAATATTGAATCAAAATCGGGGGTATCTGAAAATTGATGAAGGGGTTTCTTTATCCCCTTTGCATAAAATTAAATTAAGTCAGCCCACATTACTCAACCTTACGTTTAGCAGCTGTGTTTCAAAATTCATAATGATTGGTTAATTAGTTTCGGAGTTTACTTTGAACAAACATAAACATATATACAAACATGATGAATTTTGGTTGAAAACACTGTTAGATACGAGACATGGTAAACAGATCAAACGACAATATTGAAGAATTGAATAATTTTCAGCTGAATATTTACTTACCAACGTAATGTGTCGAATCAGAATGGTATGGATGCTGTCGTTTTTTTTTTTAATTTTCGAGGTATACCTTCTTTTCAAAAAGAAATTGCCACTCAATCTGGAGTGTGTTCTTGTCTGGAAGTCTGGGAAAATTGTGGGATGCCTTTTTGTAGTAGTCTCACAGACATTAATTATTTATCATTTAATTATTGTTGGAAATGTTAGGTGATATTTCTTTCTTGTTTATTACTAATTAATTATTACTAATTATAAAATGTATATTATTATATAGAAATATATGCATACACCTAACTTTATATATAGAGAGATAATACACATTTGTACTTTTTATTGATGAAAAAGTATTGCGGCAAATCAAATGAGGACCAATTAAGACAAGAACCTTGGACTGTCTGTAATAAAATTAGCAACCGTCACAAATAGAAACTGAGATACACTTGTTACGGACACCAGAATCGATCTACTGAATGCATACTTGATTGCATTTATATTTAGCTCAGTGATTTAAATGGGGTACTAAAAGGTATTGCCAAAGTCCTGGCTTGGCTTTCTTCAACTAACAATGTTCTACAAAACAACGCACACGTCTTTTTTTTTTTTTGCCGCTATTTGTCATAATTTTGCTTTTACAGTTGTGTAACAATGTCTGCCTCTTCAACCGAATAAAATATTTGAAGGTGACCGTCTATGTTAATTGATGTTGTTTGTATTTTTAGATGATCATTCACGCGTTGTCTTGTCTAGTGATGATGAATCATTCGCCACAGATTATATAAATGCCAACTACATCAATGTAAGTCATTTCCTTTGTGATATTTTACTTCAAAATACATATGTGATAGTTTGAATTGTTTCTGCGATTTTCCTTCAGGAATTAATTGGTTCAAAGTGCCTTCGGGATTGGTTGAAGGTGTCTAAGGGATCGGTTCAAGGTATATGATTTATTGGTTCTTTTCGGTACTGAAAAATATGGAAACACTGAAAAATATGGAAACGGAATTCCAAAACAAAACCAAAAGGAAAAAGACAAAGAATAACACATCGAAAGATAATCCTATCAGAAAACAAAACCTGATTAAAAAAACACAGAAACGCAATCCACTCCGATAACCTCATCAAACAAATGGAGGTTGAAAATAAAACTCCACAAACCAGCAAAACCTAAATTAAGTCTCACATGCCACAGAACTAAAATCAAAAACCCATGGAGAATAAAATAATCCAATGGAATATTAGCACAGCAAGGGTCAACTACTGCGAACTGATGCTACTTATTACAAACTACTGCCCAGCAGTCATAGGGCTCCAAGTATCTCACCTCAAATCAATGATAAAATCAACATGAGAGATTACCAATCATCTTACTATATTAAACAGCACACCGAAAGGGCTTGTGGTGGATCATCAGTAATCATACATGTTTGTGGTGTGTACAGACACATATATGTAAATTAGATAGCAAAATAATAAATCTCTTTACTTCTACATAAGAATAATAAAGAATAATAACGGTTTTATTTCAAAGATAAATGAATTTGCATAAAAAGTTTTAAGGGTTCATAGAGAGACGTGGATTACCTGCTCTATTTCATTCTCTCTTCTTCCACTTCTCTCTCAGTCCATCTACTCCCTCTCTCTTTAGCAGCACCAAATTTTCTTTTTATTGTTTTTAAAAGAGCCCCTCGCTCTGGCGAATTGATTTCTTCTTTCTTTTCATCTATATAATAGAGTAAAGTCGATTTTTCCCCTATTTCATTAGACATTATAGCTCTGTAAACACAAGCGATATATAGAATTCTTCTATGGTCACGCTTTATGTAAAGTATTGATGCATGTTTTCGGAAAATATGCTTTCAGTTTTGTTCGCTTTTAGTAATTTCCGGCTCCTAAAATAGTCATACATACAGGAAGTCGAAGTAATTTTCACTCACATTCTTAGAACTACTTCCACTGCCACCATCTTATACCAGGAAATATTCTTCATCGGATATTTTCACCGTCATTATTTCGTTTTCTTTTTTAGTTCTGTCTATTGGCTTTTACCTATTATACTTTTATTAACTAAATACAGGGTGTTTCGTTCAACCTACACTTTCTGCTTTTAGGACGTTTTAATTGGCTCATTCCAGAGACTTACTTTTACATTCTAGATTAACAGAATAGCAGATTGCAAGAATGACCTGGTCGTCAATGAGCTGTCACTTTCATTATTCTCACTTTTTACTGCTTTTATTTTATTTCTGATGCACTTTCTTACTGCATTTCGCAGTTTATTTCTCATACGATTTATTTGACAACAACAATACCTTTCTTCTCCGGGTTCCGCCGGCTACATTCACTTACTTATTTACGTTTTGTTACCAGTCGTCATTTCTCCATTAGAGATTTTTACGGTCATACATCAAATCTTATTCTCGATTAACAAACTGTGATTCTTCGAACAGTAGACAAACAAACATTACATTAAGCCAGCTTTTTTACAAGCTGGCTTTGCCGGCTCGCTATCGCTTCGCAAAGTTCCCTACTTGAAATGCTTGAAACATTAATTATCAATTTAAAATAATAAACATTTCATTCATAACTTTGTTGTAAAATACAAAACAAAATCTTTCTCATTTATTCATATAGATAGATACACGTTTACATTTTGTTTATTTCAATATAATTTTTTTTATCTTTTAAATGTGACCGTAAAGAACGGAAAAAAAAGAAGAAATCAATTTGCCTTTTCACTTGCAATTTCGAAATAGATTTCAACTTGTTGGATATCAAGTCAGTCCCTCTAAAGAAAGGAGCACTTGAATATCACTGCTAAATATTTGTCCAGGAAATCGCTCTGCTAAATTCGCTACTACTAATATTAATTTTAAGATTTTTAGAAAATGTTACATCTATTGTTGTTTTAGATGGACACTCAGTACATCGCAGCACAAGGTAGGGCAGCCATTTTATTAATCTTTCTATTGTTGATCGAGACCTATTTTGTAAAACTAACAGTAACACAAATGTTTGCCTTTTTTCTTGTTTTTTGCTAGTGAGTCACCTTTTATCAAGGCCCAAAGGCCACTCGAGGATCAAGGTTAATCAGATTGTCAGTTGTCGAAAAACAACACCTTGATAGGATTGGAAACGATGGGTGAAATTAATTATTTAAGTAGACGGCTCGACAATAATTTGTTAACATTGGACTTGAAAACGGCTGGGAAGCAACCCTGTAGTATTATATTCTACAGATGGGAAGTTCTTTGAGAAAAATCTCTATTCATGGAAGTTCTGTTCAGTTTTAGGTACACAGAGGAATGTAGTGAATATTTTAGTGAATATTTGGTTCCTCTCTCTAAAACATTCACTACAAACACTCATTTATCTACAACTGCTGTAAAAAATTTCCTCAGTTGAACACCTACCATGAAAATATTGGTAGAGTAGAGAAAGACTAGCAACGTCTCTTCTGTGAGAAAGGGGCTGTAAGGAAGAGAAAAGATCGTTCCCCACTAGGTTTCAAAGTCGATTTTGGAGATTGGTGGTTTGGTTGCGGCACTAGTTCTGGTTATGTATCTAAAACTTGGATCGAAAATACCCCAAAATGTTGAAGTTAATTAAATAAAGCGATTGTCATTTATCTTTAAAATTAATGGTGCAAGTTAGAAATCTAGTCTTTGCTGTCAATACTCACCATTGACCATAGATAGATTTGATATTAAAAAAAAATTGAAAGTCAACCTCCCCTAATGTATATAGCTATTAATGCCTACGCATATGTGCATATGTATAATTCCTAAAATGCTAAGGACTAATTTCTCTACGTTTGGAAATTATATTACAATCATATTTGCTTGAGTAAAAACAAGAAAGGAGAATATATAAATTGTATGATTGATTTCTTCATCAAGTGATCAAACAATTCTCTGAAGCAATTGGTAAAATTGTTATTTTTATTTAAAAAAAGAAATAGTTTTTAGAAAGAATCCTGTTTACATTTGAATTTATTAATGCATAGGTACACACATTGTATTGCTGCATACATACACGCATTTGAATGTATTACTGCGTGTGTACACGCATGAATGTATTACTGCATACATACTCACTTTGATTGTATTATTGCATGCATACTCAAATTTGATAGTATTACTCCATTGTATACACATTTGATTTTATTACTGCATACATACTCACATTTCACATTTGAATGTATTACTGCATACATACACACATTTGAATATATTAATGCATACATACACATATTTGAATATATTAATGCATACATACACATATTTGATTGTATCCCTTCATACATACTCACATTTCATATTTCATTGTGTACTGCATACATACTCATATTTGATTGTATTACTGCATCCGTACACATATTTGAATTTATTAATGCATACATTCTCACAATTGATTGTATTACTACATACATACACACATTTGATTGTATTAATACATACGTACACACATTTTAAATTTTAGGACCTTTGGAATCAACAATTACGGATTTTTGGAGGATGATTTGGCAAGAAAATTGCAACACGATTATTATGGTAACCAACTTTGTTGAAAATGGAAAGGTAAGAGTAAAACATTTTTCAATTTTAGGCTGCATATTTTCCAGCGATCAAACTGCTGAAATTATCAATTTATTCAGACTTGTTCCTCATTGTATAGGAATTAAAGTAAACCGTCCCTAGTTACTGGGTATTTTCCAGTGATAATACGACCCATATTTCGACTTCTACAAAACTGAAGGAAACTAGAATTTTCCTCTATCATTTCTGTGTAGTCAGAATTAAAATGTTGGTTAGAGTTATATTAGCTGACCAGCATTCACAATGGTACATTGCAGTTCAATGCATGATGGGATAAATGTAAAACACAACATTTTTTACTTTGTAAAAAAAAATAATAATAATAATATTGGTCAAGAAGGGTGGAAAGAGCGAGGGGGGAAGATCACCATACAGACCTCCACTGAAAGGGTGTGGAGAGTACTGGAATCTTGGGGAAGCGTATTGCGACTCTAGAAAAACCTACGTTCCTCTATTTTATGTAACCTACATCAATGTGAGTGATGATTTTCTTGTATTTTTTTTTTTCTGATGTTTCTAGATGCAATATTTGGACTTCTGATGAGTCTCATGTATGAAACATCCAAGATATATATCTATATCTGGTTGTTCATGTGCAGACAAAGCAGACCCTAAAGTTATATGGATTTCTTGAAAAATCAATAAAGAAATGGTCATTGGAATTTAGCATCCTATTGTTTAGTTATATATGCATTGTTGTTTAAAATTAACGTTCATCAAGCTTTTACCTTGAAAGTTTGACTATTAATAATTAAGAGATCGCCCCCTCCCTGCATATGCTTACACATTGGAATAGGATAGGTGTCAATCACATACATGCATAAATACACACACGCCACATGGTACGCATAAAACTTTCTTACACCCTTACTCTCACACACCCAGACAATATGTATACTCGAATCTATAGCAGGCAAGCTTAACCTAGATTAAGATAGATACATCCCATAAGCTAGACATGGATGAAAAAACAACCACCTCCACATATTAAATGTTTACATACACAGTTTATAAGGAAACAATTTGCAAAAACACACACAAATTTACACATGCAATTATACTTCTTCTTATATATAAAGTAAAGACGTTTTTTCCCCTGTACCTTCGCGTCGAATAGGAAAATAACCACATACATCACAGGCTACTAAACTCACCGCTATACTACACTTATTCACTCGAGCGTGTTTTAGTAAAATTGTTATTATTTTTCCAACCTAACACTAAATATTATATTTGGCCTACCATCAACGTCTCTCCGAAAAACCAACTCCATATAGGTGGTAGCAAAGACTTTTCCCCCTAACAATTGTGTACTGTGACTACACTCATCGACACCGGGTACTAATAAACACAGTTTACTTTTCACAAAACAGTCCGTCCTTATTTATTATTTGCCTGGTATTAATTTACTACAAAATATAAAGCAATACGCAAACAAATAATAACCGCTCCCGTTCAATCCGATGATATTCCGCGAATATCAGATTACGTTTTTCCTATTTCTAACTATGATTTCCACATTTACATTCATTCCGGAATTAAGCGAATGACATTAACGAACACAGTACCTGCAACATTTATTCTTCAAACATGACGGCTAAAATTCCTTCATTAAATCGACTTCCTACTTAATTCAATAGCCGCCAAGATACTACATACTAACAAATATATTACATTTCATCTCTAAACAATTATATAAAAAAATTACGTTTTCCATACAAAAACAAAACAAATAAACTTACTCCTACCGATTTTGACCCACCGTGATACTTTACGAAAAAAAAAAAACAACAGATTACGTTAAGAAAAAAAACACGTTTACAGAATAACCGAATTACATTCTTGCTTCGCACGGATTCTTCCCATTCTTTTAATGTCTATTCATTTAAATGATAACTGTTCATTTCCAAACATAACTGTTGACTATTTTGAGAAACTTTTAATTCGTACAATAACAAAAAAACAAATATTCTTTTTATAAATTATTACTAACTAAAATACAATAACAATTGCTTCTTTGGCAAAACTTCCCTAACCGTTAAATACTTTGATAAAATAAACAAAACATAAACAAACCGAAAAGATACATTTTTCCTTTACGTTTTTCTCATTATTACACTTAAAGGACAGCGATTACATAATAACAAACATGAAAACTTCCAACTATACAAAATAAGATCAAACAATAACGTTTTTACTTACTAAAAAAAAACAAAAAAAATTTTACTTCTACAGAATTTGACCCAACGTAATACGTTCGGAAAAAAAAAAGGTTATAGATTAGCCGAACGACATTCCATACTTCTTCCTTCGCACGTATTTTTCCCATTCTTTTAATGGCTATTCATTTAAATGATAACTTTTTATTTTCACAATAACTGTTCACTATTTTGATACAGTTTATTTCATATAATAAAAATAAATATTATTATTTTTATAAATTATTAATAAATAAATTACACTAACAATTGCTTCCTTGTGAAAAGTTCCCTCAACGTTAAATACTTTCAGAAAATTACCAAACCATACACAAACACCATAGATACATTTTCTTTTAATCCAATGTTGGGGGGGGGGGGGGGAGAATTGAAATCTCAGCGATTAATTAAAGAGGCCTACAGATCTTTGTATAGAAATTCCATTTTCTTTGGCTCAAAAGACAATTGGAAAATGAGCATTACAAATTGTATTCGGATGGTCGGGGGGGAAATAAAATGACGATTATATGATTATTTTCAATAAGGAAGACTATTCGCTATTTTTTTAATTGACTGCGATTGAGTGACATGAGTCAAATGCCTAGCAGCGGGGTGTGGCAGGGATTGATAGGTTGATGTGGTGGATCTGTTTTGAAAAGTAACAAAATATAAATAAACCGAAAAGAAAAATATCGTATTCGAGGGAGGGGGGCATAAAACACCGAATTGTACAATATATTTAAATCGACAGAAGACTCAGGAATGTGCGGAAAATCCATCAACGTTAATTATAGTATTTCGAAAAGTAAAACAAATAAAACTAAACCGAAATAAAAAAAAAACATGTATTGGGAGGGGGGGGGGAATTGCCTATTATATGATTATTTATAATAATAAAGACTATTCTATATTTTTTAATGACTGCGATTGAGTCACATGAGCAAAATGCCTGGTGGCGGACGATGGTGGCCGTGAAAAGTGCTGCCCGTTTTATGTTACGATTCACCTTCTGGCGAGCAAATGTATGGGCCGATTAGATATAACTCTTTCTCAAACACTAAATTAGATATTGTTCTTGCATTGCAAAGCATGCTTCACAGAGAAAATATAAACAGATGTTCACTCTGTCTCAAAGATGGACACTGCAGTAAGAGATATCTCAGACACTTCTTGAGTGAAACTCAATCAGGTACAAATGGCTACCCACAATATCGACGACTATCTCCTTTAGCTGGAGGTTTTAAGACGACAGTTACCCTACCTGGCAACATAACAGTTCCTGTAGACAACCGATGCGTTGTACCACATAATAAACTGCTTTGTAAGATTTTTTATGCACATATCAATGTTGAATATTGCAACAGCGTGAAATCAATAAAATACATTTGTAAATATGTAAATAAAGGTAGTCATCAAGATACCTTCACACTTGAAAGTAATGCTCATGATGAAGTTAAGAGATACGAAATGGGACGTTACATATCAACCAATGAAACCATTTGGAGGATACTTAACTTTCACATACATGTATATCATCCCCCAGTTATTCACCTATCAGTTCATCTAGAAAATGGACAGTGGATATACTTTACTGAAAGTACTGCGGCAGATAGAGTTGCTTCTGTTTGAGACTACTTCTACACAATGTTAGAGGTACACAGAGCTTTAATGACCTAAAAACGATCAATTGTCAAGTTATGACTACATTCAGGGATGCATGTAGTGCACATGGACTACTTGAAGATGATAACCACTGAGATGCTACACTACAGGAAGCATCTATATCTGATTCTGCAAACAATTTTAGACATTTGTTTGCGATCATGTGCAGTGTCTCATCCAAAACGACTTTGGGATGCACACAAAGAAGCTTTTACTGAAGATTTCCTTCTTAAGACTGGTGATACCAGATCAGGCTGCCCTGTGGCTCCCTGAGACGAAATTCACCTACATTGACGTTTTTTGTTTTTCTTCTTTTTTTTTTTTTTGTAAAACTTAATTATGTTCTACAAAACCAAAAACAAAAACAAAAACAACAGCCCCTCTCCCTTTCTCCCTCCCCTTTTTTATTTTATTTTTAGAACTTGAAGCATAAATCTTTTACTATAATGACCAGATTCGGCATTAAATAACCCAAAAAGGGTTGATATGCCGTAAAACAAAACTACCAAACCAAAAACGATGATTAAACATTTGAAGATATAAAGAACTTGAAGCATAAAAACTTTTACTATAATGACCAGATTCGGCATTAAATAACCCAAAAAGGGTTGATATGCCGTAAAACAAAACTACCTACCTTCTTAAGAAACGCAATCAACAGCCTGAAGTTGATATAACACTTTTAGACGACATCTTCAATATGGCTTTAGTACATATAGAAGCTATGACTTATAGGATGAATGGTAAAACACTGACAAAATTGGGTCTTACCTCACCTAATCGATCTAATACACATCCGGTCATTACTGCATGGACGCGTGAAATTAGTTATCAAACTCATGAGCAAGCATCAATTGTTTGAGATGGTATCGCACAACTAAATAATGAGCAAATTCATATTTTTCGTACTATAGTTAATACGGTAGAAGATCAGCAAAGTGGCCTGATATTCCTTGATGCACCCGGAGGTACAGGAAAGACATTTGTTACCAAGTTAATTCTTGCTAAAGTTAGGTCAGAAAGCAAAATAGCTGTGCCAGTGGCATCATCGGGCATTGCAACCACTATTCTTCCTGATGGTAGGACAGCTCACACCACATTTAAGTTGCCATTATCCTTAACAAAAGATGCTGATCCAATTTGTCAAATAGAAAGAGGATCAGATCCAGCTAAAGTTTTACAGAATTGTTCCTTGATCGTATGGGATGAATGTACAATGGCACATAAACAAGCGTTCGAGGCTCTAGATATAACATTGCGTGATCTCAAGAAACGTGATGTTGTTATGGGTGGCATAACCCTTTTAGTATCAGGTGACTTCCGACAAACGCTTCCTATTGTTCCACGTGGAAGTCCCGCTGACGAGCTAAATGCTTGCATTAAATTGTCATATTTGTGGAAGTACATTAAGACTGTAACGTTATTTACAAACATGCGTGTACATCTCAATAGTGACCCAATGGCTGGTGAGTTTGCCTCTCTACTCCTAAAAATAGGTGATGGCAAGCTTGCAACAACCAATAATGGCACGATTGTTATTACTCCAGGTATTGGCTCAATTGTTTCATCACTCACAGAACTTAGTAGCAAAGTTTATCCAAATATAGCCGAAAACTATGTGCATCCTGAATGGCTAACGGAGAGAGCAATTCTAGCTACTAAAAATGACATGGTACATGTCGTCAATCAACAACTGCTTGATGAAATTCCAATGCATGAAACCTCATGTGATAGAAGCTGTAATACTAACTGGTGTGGCAAGGAGCAAACTGACATTCTTTCCCAGAATACCCATTATTCCGTCGGATTATGCAATAGAATTTAAAAGGCTTCAGTTCCCAGTTACATTGTGTTTTGCCATGACAATTAACAAGTCCCAAGGACAATCATTGGCAGTGGTTGGTCTAAACTTGACTTCACCTTGCTTTAGCCATGGGCAGTTTTAAGGGTAGGCTCTCCACAATGTCTATACATATTGGCACCAGAAGGTAAAACATCAATCCTATTTTAATTAATTAAATTACTTCCAGTGAAATTATTTATTTTCTGAATCTATTTCTTTAACTTATAAATTAAAATCAGGCTGTTATATTTCCCCGGGCAACGCCGGGACATGGGTCCTGCTAGTAATTAATAAAATTACTAGCAGGTTTAAAGAAAAACCTATCTTATATTGCACAGTCATTTAAAACAATTTGAATTTTCTACTATATTTAACTGAGGTTTAATAGATGAATTCATACTCAGACTCGTTAATTAGAAGATTTAATTGGTGTTTACTAAACCTATTGATTTTATACTAAAAAAAGATAAATAAATATTTTTCAAAACTCCTATTTCAAGAAATTAGTATATTCACCAACAGTACCACGATTACACAAGTATACAAATTAACATTAAAATTAAACAAGCCACCAAATATGATAAAACGGTATTAGAATTCTAAAAAGTATTAATTTATTAACTAGCAGAACCCGTGTAAATTACACGAAATGATGTTTTCAATACGGGTCCTTATGTAACAAAGCACCCTCTATTTGTTAGTAAGTTACGCTTGTTTTATTATGAGCCACCACCCCCCTTCTGGATAAGAGTGAAATAATTGTTTAAAATAGTAACTCGTGTACGATGGACACTGCGCATATCTACTAAAAAAGGTTAATATGCCATCCGTTCAAAAAAAAAAAACAACAAAATAATACTGGCCTCCTTTTTAAGCAGTAATAAAATAGACAATGCCATTGAAAACGCCAACATAAAACAAAAAATAGTTTTAAGTTTTAAGTAACACAAAAAAGTAGTTTTTAACCAGGTGATAAAAAAAAATGTATTATTTCTTCCCCTTCCCCTCGAAATGTAGAATAAAAATCTTAGAGGTTGGTTGGGATCGAACTATAAACCAGTCGGGCCGAAGTAAAAAATACTACCTTGCTAACCATTGCGCCAGAGAGAAACACATGTAAATATTCGTAAACGCAGGCTACTTGAATCTTTTTCAAAATTTAGGTTTGCACGCATGCGCAGAGCTTTTGCCGGAAGCGTGACACACGAACATACACGCTATCGTATTAATATATAGATCAATGAATTTAGTTTTGTCGATATTAACAGTAATTAATTAATGTGATTTAATAAAAAAAGGATAAATTACCAAAACTTTTCTTAAAATGTTATATTAATAATAATAATAATATATATATATATATAAATTCGTTATGAAGCACCAACAAGTTAAAATGCAATCAGATTAAAAACCAGATAAGCGATGCAAACATTTTTAATAAATGAAACATTTATTATTATTTGTTTTTTTTATCAAATATTTCGACATACACAGTGGTTACATTGATGATTTTATTTTCTTCTTTTTCATTGTCGAGATCCCAGATCGGCCAAGCCGACCTGAGATCACAGAAAGTCCCGATGTTAATGGGAGTGTTTGTTTTGTTTGTTTTTTTTATTTTATCGCTTATCTGGTTTTTAATCTGATTGAATTTTAACTTGTCGATGCTTTGTAAAGTAGCTTCTAACGGATTTCTTGAACTACCACGAACCAGCGTGTATGCTACTACACTGACTTACAAAAAATTCTTATCTGATTGGATATATATATATATATATAAACATCATCATTCTACTGTAAATCTATCCATTTCATTAACCATTATCCTCAAGTGGATTTCAGCCTTGATAAGTGGTGACTTATTAGTAAATAAAATCTCATATTTCTTTCGGATTGAAGTAATCTAAGATAGAAAAATGATTGCATTTGTGTAGCCATTCAAAATTCTACGTTTCTAAATACAAAGCTCTACTTTGTACAGAGCACTTTTAAAATATGTTTTAATATATTATGTTGAAATACAAAAATCTCATATATAAAGTGACGCAGACGGTTTTACGAATCTGTAAATGCATTATATGGATCCATTTTATCGATCTGTAAATGCATCATAGCCAAACTCATACAAGTTTAATATTTAATTCTATTTAACCATAAACAATTGCCACACATCAGGCCATTTTTTTAATTGTATTTTTAATCAATTCAATCTAAAACATACTTTATCCGGATCAATATTAACATTTTTCCTACTGATATTAATAGGAAGTAGGATGATTTTTACATACAGAAATAAATACTCTAGCTAATATTGAGGCAAACCCAGAAAAATTATACAGTAACCTTTAGTTATCTTTAATTTCTGCAGTAAATCGAATTTTTATTTTTTAAATATTTATAAAAAAAAACATAATTCATTAGTTTATTTATTTTTTAATAAATAACATAATTATTCCTATTTAATAGAAAGAAATGTCAATTTAAACAATAATTATTGAGTGCATAACAACCCCTTCTAAATTGTGCAGACATTTACCACTGGTGTTAGTTAATGGAAATTTACACACTGCTAAAATAATTTGTTAAAGTTTTTAAAAATGGCTTAATTCAAACATCAATCAGTTTAACACATCGAATCACAGGTATATGAATATAGGTAAGTTTTGTCATTTCTTTGTTTTTATTGTGTAGAACTACGTTATAAGGTGTAGATGGGTTTTTTTTTTCCAAATTTAGTGTATTTTATGAATTTAAGTTTTTTTTTTGCTCCTTCTCTTCTTCCCGATAAAAAAACGAATAAGATTATAGGCTTAAAAAAATCATTCTAGACATTATTACTTATCAGGGATTTGGGTTGTGTACGTTTTCAGCGTCCCAAATTCTCTTTTTTCCTTTTTTTACTTTAATTCACCCCAAACAAGGGGGCATATTGCCACTGAGACATAAGGGGCTACTGTGGATTAGGGGTCAGATTTATAACGGGAATCCTAAGTGAGGAGTTGAGCAGCAAGATGTTTGTTTACATTACATTTAAATTTATGCATGTCGGTACAGTCAGGGAAACAGGGAGCAAGGAGTGAATTCCAAAAGCTAGCCGTTCGAGGAAAGAAGCTATTAGAGTAGAAAGTTCTCCGGCATCTGAGGACCTCCACAGTGAATGGATCGGATTTAGCTGATTGTCGGGTTTGTCGGATATATTTATGTCAATGGGGTTACCAGAGCAATAAGTTTGTTGGAGCACATTCCATTGAAGTACTTGTTTTACATGCACAGGGATGCAACATTGTGGCGATGGGACAGGGGCTGGAGCTTAGTAGATAGTGTAGGACCTATTAGATTACAGACTCTTTTTTGTTTACCCTGTCTAATAGGGAGAGACAAGTTGATGGTGCACCAGCCTCGATGTGACAACAATACTTCATGTATAGGCAGATGGTGGCCTTGTAAAATATAGGATACAGGCAAGTGTGAGAAGTTTTCTAGCACAGTAGAGAGAGCCTACCTTCTTTGCAGCAGCCTTGACAGTATCTTTTATATATTTGTTCCAATTCATGTTACCTGTGAATAGGGTGCTATTTGCCATGGCAATCGATGGTTGAAGAAGTTTCTTATAATTGTTAAAAGAAAGGAGCTTTGTCTTAGTAGCATTAAACGTTACCATCCATTTATGTCCCCATTCAACTACAGACTAGATGTCATTTTCTAAGAATTCAGCCATTGCCTTGGATATGTGCGCATTCGTTTTACCCACATATCAAGAGTAGAACGTGGTGTCATCAGTAAACATACCTATTTCGGACATAATTTTGTCAGGTAGGTCGCTTATGAAAATCAGGAACAATAAAGGTCCAAGGAACTCCCCCTGTGGTACACACGCATTAATGTCATGTTGTTTGGATGTACGGCTATCGAGGACAACCTGGATCTTTCTTTTGTCTAGGAAGGATCTAATTATATTAAATATTCATCCAGAAATACCATATGAATTAATTTTCATGAGAAGACCTTCATGCCAGATCTTGTCAATGGCTTTCGATATATCCAGCGCTACCGCCCTAGCTTTGCCTGCTTTGTCCAGTGTGTGGTATATGCATTCAGATATGATCGTTATATATCCACAGTAGACCGGGCCTGCCTAAATCTATACAGATGGTCAGAAAGAAGTTTAGCATTAACAGTGTGGCAGACTATCACTAGATTGATTAAAGATTCAAAGATTTTAGCGAAGAGTGGGAGTAGACTGATGGGGGCATTAATTTTGGGGATCAGTGCTTTCACCAAAATTCTTGAAGACTGGTACCACAGAGGCAATTGTCCAGCTATCAGGGAAGCAAGATTCAGCTAGGCATTTGTTGGAGAGAGGTTAGCGTAACAGAGCATTTTTTATTAATATAACTAGGGTAAGATCAGGCCCACATGCTTTCGATAAAAAGTCGAGCGCGAACGCAGACCCCCACACTATATCGAAGAACCAGTTTTGATATGTAGCCTCGTTTTAAGATGATTCATTGCTAAGTAAAAGAAATGAAAACAATCATTTCTCTTGCTTAAGTAGTTAAATCAAAATGTTATTTTTAACTTGTCTCATTGGCGCAGTTGGTAGCGTATCGGACAAATTTGTCCTAATTACCATATGACGTTAATGTTACGAGTTCAAATCACGACCTCGGCGTCAAAATTATTTATTGTTTATTTAGTCGTTAAGATGTGCCCTAATGTATTTCTTATGTTTCTGACTTGGAAATTAATTAAATAGTGATTCCCCCCCTCCCGTTTACAAAAGTTCTCCAGGACAGACAGACAGACAGAGAACCTGCTCGTTATATTATAAGTGGACTAGCAGGGGTTACCCGGCGTTGCCCAGGGCAAAAGTGTAACAATCTCACTCTTCCCTGGCCGTCACCTAAGATGAGGATGCGCTGGGAAATTCTGACCTCTAATTGCTGGCCATGAAAATGGTAAACAACTAGATCGTATTGAATTGTGGAGATTACATCCTTACGAAAAGAGAGGAAAGTACTTTTAACATTAAACACCGTTCCCACGTTGGTAACAAAATAACAGCGAGAAACGGCTGAAGCAATTTTATGTGATAATTCTTGGCTTGTGGTGCCAATCCATGGCAATTTCACATAAATTGGGCATTTGTGGGGGGCCAAAGTATTTTTCCCATTTAAATGCGCCAATTTTGTCTTTAATACATTCTTCAATGGTGTATCAAAGGATAACTATTGGAAGAGAGGATTTCTGTTATTCTTTTAAGTTCTGCATCTAATTTTGAACTGGAGCAGATCAACAACGCCCGATGCTCTAATGTTTTAATCAGATTGATTTTTCTGATTTGGGGATAGAATTAATCGCAGCTTATGTACTGGCCTGTAAATGTGGGCTTTTTGTATACGCCTGTTAAAAAGCATTCATCGTTCTTTCGACCAAAACATATAAGAATGCTAACAAGTTATTAATCTTCCCCTCCATTGTAAAAGAGTGAAGTAGATTTAACTGCCAAAGAAAATCATTAGCCTCGATGTGAGATTTAAATGTGGCAAAAGTATCGTCCACATAGCGGAAATAACACAATGGCTTTGGCAACTGCTGGAACAAAAGATGTTCCTGAAATTCGACACAAATATACGCCAATACTGAACCCAAAGGACTGCCCATTGCTACCCCATCAATTTGGTGATACATGTTTTCGTTTAAACTACTCAACTGGCTTAGTAGTCAAGTCCATAAGTTCAACAAATATATCCTCCGAAAATGGCGGTTTAACTAGAGAACTTTGATAAAAACTATCGGCAAAAATCCTGACAGTTTCATCGAGAGGCACATAGTAAATAGATTTGATATATCGAAAGAACAAAGGTGTTCAGTGTCCGAAGAACACCTAAGCTCACGAATAAATCCTGCAAACTGAAAAGAGTCGGGAATGCAGTGTCCAGAATATGCCTCTAAGACAGGTGCGAGAATCTCAGCTAACTATTTGGCCAATTCATGCTGGAATGAGCCGACCATAAATAAAATAGGTTTCATAGGGACATTGTCCTTATGGACTTTAGGTAACCCATACATCCTTGAACGTTGGGTCCCCACAGGACGTATTGTGTCGTAAATCTCCTTAGTAAGTCATCCCCTTTTACATAGCTTAAGGAAACAGCATTGCAATTTGGTTTCAGTCTTCAGTGTCTTATCATTCCTATTGGCATTACCTAAATATTCAAATTTAGTAACATCGCCAAGTATGTTATTCATTTTATCGATATAATCTATGTGGTTGAGAATAACTACTCCTGAACCCTTGTCAGGTTTAGTAATGTAAATGTCCTTGTTGGACTTAAATGCTTTCATAGCCTTAAAGTGGTTATCTCGCCACACAGAAGAATTTCGATTCAATAGTAGTCAAGTCCATAAGTTCAAATGAAACTATGTGCAAGGTCGACAAGACGTGCCTTAAGCCATGCTTCATCCTCTGATGAATATGGTAAATGTCTCTTAAGCTGCAAATACAGCAGCTCGAATTCAGCACAAACCTCTTCCTTATTAATACGTGAAGGAAGAATACCAAAGTGCAGGCCACGTTAGAGGACGATTCTTTCAGTATCAGATAAAGAATATTTAGAAAGATTGAATATATTTCTTTCACTTTTCTGACCCGAGCTAAACTTCCTCTTGATCAGAAAACTCAAAAAAACTTTGAGACTTAGAGGTAAGTTTGAGGTTATGAACAATATCACCAGCCGAGATGTACCTAGAAAATCGTACTTTGTCAAAGAAAGACAAGACCGACCAGACAAAGCTCCACAGCTAGCGATATTTGCATTTGACTGAAACCAGTTTTGCAGAGAGCTTAACGATTTCATCTTTTATAAAGGCTCGTTCGACATTTAATGCATGAATCGCTTTAACTTTCAAAACATGTCTGGAAATATATCCTGGTAGAACGTGGTTCACAAAACACCTTCGCAGAAAAGATACTTTAGGTTGAAGGAAATACTTTTAACCATCAATCCAATAACCTTTTAACTTTTTTTATAACAGTTGGGTTGTACCTTGTTCTTAAATATTTAAATAGATTTTTGTAGGTAGAAAATTTCAAAATAAACTTTACTAATATTGTCGAAAACAGGGAGACTTTTATTACCAAAAACAAAAAAAAAGAAAAGAAAAAAGATGTGTAGAGGGGATCAGTAATCGTACATCAGATTGAAAAGAAAAAGAAAAGAATATATATTTATATATACTTTTGTTTTGGGGTTCGAATCGTGTGACTATCAGGGATTGTCTCCTCCCATACTGATGATTGCAGGATCATATGAAACACATGTGTATATGGGTTTATTTGAAAATAATATCTATTTATAAATAATTGTGTATATATGTATATATATGCTTGCATATTTTCAGGTGAAATGTTCAGCATATTGCTTAGATGAGAATGAAACGGAAACTTATGGAAATTTTCAAATCAAATGTCTTGAGACAAAGTCTTCCATTGTTTATACTTATCGGGTGCTGACAATCACTGAGGTAAGAAGGAATATCCAAAACTCTTTCAAGAATAAAAGAAAATGAATGAAAGCAATGTTTCACATCAATATGCTGACCATGGTTTAATACAAGTTTGGTATTGACTACAACTTTGATAAAAAACTGCAAAAGTCCAGTGAGTAATTATCCTTAAAAGAAAAAAGTTGAAAAAAATCAGATCACAGCCATTACTAACCAATACAGCATTACCACTGTCGACCAAGAGAAGAGTCTATCAGGCATGTGTATACAGTGTGATCATGCATGGGAGTGAAACCTGGCCAGTGAGGATTGAGGACATGTATTACATGAAGAGAAGTGATATGAGAATGATACAATGGATGTGTAATGTGAGTCTTAAAGACAGGCTTAGATCTGATGACCTCAGAGGAAGATGTGTGCAGAACAGAAGAGTACTTGGGTTGTAGAACAGCTGAGGTAGCAGAGTTAGTAGGAAAAGGCCAAGGAAAACATGGGAGAAAGTGATAAGAATGGATTTGAGAAAAAGCTGTCAGAGAGAGGTTAATTTGAAAATCAATTTATAAAAGCCAAACAACACATGCCAGCATGTGAAACACATGTTAAACCGAATGTGATGATGATGATGCCGTCTATTATTATCATTATTATTATTATTATTAAAGAATGGATGAGGTAGCAGGGAAAGGCCAAGGAAAACATAGAAGGTTGTGATGAGGATGCATTTGAGTGAAAGAAGGATAAATTAAACCTGTCCAGAGATAGGTTAATTTGGAAGTCAATTTATAAAATCCGTCCAACACATGCCAGCATGTTAAACAGACATTAAACCGAATATGATGACTAAAGAATGGATTAGAGTGCTTGGCTTAGTAGGTGTAGAACAGTTGGGGTAGCACTTACAAAGGCATTAGTGTCTTCTCAAATGGAACAGCGGAAAAACGCAAATGGAACAACAGAAAAGGCATCAAGATTTCCAAGATTACTTGCAACAAGAAATGTTAGAGTTACGGAAACAGCAAGCAAACGACACGAAAGTGTTATTTGAGGCTGTGGCAAAAGGTAGAACGATGGAAAATTCAAATTATTTCACAGCCGAGGGTATTGCAAATTTAATATCGGAATTCGTATATGACCCTGACAATGGAATAACTTTCAAGCCTATTTTCAACGGTTTGAAACAATTTTCAACAAACGGTGCGAAACTTGGTCGGACGAACAAAAAGTTGGACTTCCATTACAGAAGCTTGGTCCTAACGAGAGTACAAAGTACACAAATTTATTATTTCCTAGAAAACCTAACGAAGTATCGTTTGAGGAGACAATAAAAACACTCACAAGCATGTTTGGTGAGAGAAGCAGTCTTTTTCATACTCGTTTTAGTTGTCTGAACATTGTTAAGCAAAATGATGATGATTTTATTACGTATGCTGGAAAAGTAAACCAAGAGTGTGAACGATTTCTCCTACACGAGTTAATAATTGACATGTTTAAATGCCTTGTTTTTGTTAAAAGTTTGACGGATAGTAGAGATAAAGATGTTCGTTCGAAAATATTGTCAAAAATGGAACAACGTCCAGATATAACATTACAAAAAGCTACGGAAGAAGCTCAAAAAATAATGAATCTGAAACATGACATTACTAAAATCAAGGGAAAAGACATTTCACATATTTCGCATATGAAAGAAGTTCAACGTGGGACACGTGAAAGTGAAAGAAAATTTAAATCCCCAATGAAATTGCTATGCTACAGATGTGGTGGACCTCATTCTAAAAATGACTGTTTTTTCCGAGATAAATGTTGTTTTCGGTGTAATAGAATAGGCCACAAGAGTTCACACTGTAGAATGAAGCAGACCGAAAGAGGAATGTCGAACGGAAAAAGTAAAGTAAGAATGGTTTTGACAAAGAAAGAAATCGAGGAGGGTCAAAAAAGAAAATTCGTGCCAGTGAAAATAAATGGAGAGAAGGTACAACTTCAACTGGATACTGGAAGTGATATCTCCATAATAAATGAAACAATGTGGAAAAGAATTAACAAACCCAGGTTAACCAAGACTGATAAAATTGCCCGTGGAGTTTCAGGAAGAAGGTTAAAGTTCAGTGGAGAATTTTTGTGTGAAGTATCGTTTTTAGGAAAAACTAAAAAATCTAAGGTTTATGTTTTACAAAATTCTTCTAACCTAATGGGAAGTGATTTAATTATCCTCAAACTCATTTTGTAATAGAATTGATGTTTCACCAGCTGGTAAAAATAAGGTTACGGATAAATTGATAAAGGACCTAAGAAATGAATTTCCTAGAGTTTTTTCAGGTGGTATCGGTAATTGCACGGAAACCGAAGTAAAATTTGAAGTAAAAGAAAATGTCTAGCCTGTGTTTAAACCAAAACGGAAGGTGCCATATGCTGTCTGCCGCATTAGAAATCGTGAACAAGGAGTTACAAAGACTGGAAGAAATGGGTGTCATTTCTAGAATTGGTTATTCAGATTGGTCTTCATCAGTGGTCTTTGTGAAAAAGAAAAATCATAAAATACGTGTGTGTGCAAATTTTTCTACAGGTCTAAATGACTGTTTAAAGGAACCTTCTTATCCTTTGCCCTCTCCAGGAGACGTGTTTGTTAAATTGAATTGAGGAAAGATTTTTAGTAAAATTGATTTGTCTGACGCATACCTCCAAGTAAGAGTTGACGAAGATTGTGCAAAATTATTAACAATAAACATGCATAAGGGGTTGTACAAATTCAATAGACTTTCGTTTGGATTAAAAGTCGCCCCTAGCTTATTTCAACAAATCATGGACACAATGTTGGCTGATCTAGAGTTTGCAGTAGCATATTTGGACGATGTGCTGATTAAAAGCAAAAATACTAAGGAGCATTTAGAGCACATAAGAGCGGTATTTAAAAAAATAGACCAATACAGTTTCAAGTTAAGTTCAGAAAAATGCGATCTTTTTATGTCTGAAATTAAATACTTAGGACAAATAATTGACGCAAAAGGAAGACAACCAGACCCGAAAAGAGCAGAAGCCATAAAAAATATGCCAATACCTAAAAATATTACAACGCTTCAAGCTTTTCTGGGTTTAGCGAAATACTATGGAATATATATAAAAAATATGCATGACTTAAGAGCCCCATTGAACAATTGATTAAAAAAAGGTGTAAAATGGAATTGGACTGATAAATGTCAGCAAGTTTTTGAAAAAATAAAAAGTGTATTGACGTCGGATCTAGCACTAACACATTATGACCCTAAACAAGGAATAATAGTCGCTTCTGACGCAAGTGATTATGGCATTGGTGCTGTAATTCTTCATAAATTTGAAGATGGTAGTAAGAAACCAGTAGCCTATGTTTCCAGAACTTTGCTTCCGGCAGAAAAAAATTATTCGCAAATTGAAAAAGAGAGCCTTGCGATTGTTTTTGCATTAAAAAAATTTCATAAATTTATCCATGGTCGATCGTTTTTATTATAAACAGACCATAGGCCACTATTATCCATATACGGATCAAAGAAGGGTATTCCCACACATACTGCAAATAGATTGCAGCGCTGTGGTACTGAATTATTAAATTATAATTTTAAAATGGAATTTTTGCCTTTGAAGAACATAGGGCACACAGATGGTCTTTCCAGATTAATCCCTCGAAGATCGGAACCACTAGAAGACATGGTTATTGCAGCCTTAAAGAATGAAATGGATTTTAAGGAAGCATCATGCAATGCTATACGTGAATTACCTGTCATGTTAGATGAAATAAGAATCAAGGCTGGAAAAGACGATTTCATCAAAAAGATGAAAGAAGAAGTAATTTCAAAGAAGAAATATAAAACTAAGAAATTTGTCAGCATATTCAATATGCGATGAAGTGCTACTATATGCTGGAAGAGTGGTGATGCCAGTTGTACTGCAAAAGCGGATGTTAAAAGAATTCCATCAAGGCCATCCAGGGATCGCACATATGAAAGCTTTAATGAGGAGTTATACTTATTGGCCGAAGATGGACAAGGATATAGAACAGATTGTTAAAACATGTAGAGGATGCCAACTTGCAGCAAAAGCACCACCAGTGAAAATTATACCATGGCCGAAAACAGATGTCCCATAGACGAGACTGCATATCGATTATGCTGGACCCATGAACGGTCATTATTACCTAGTAGTTGTAGATAGCTACTCCAAATGGCCTGAGATTTTCAAATGTAAACACCTGACATCCACAACTATTATAAAGGTACTAGACAAACTTTTCAGTCGTTTTGGTGTACCAAAAACAATAGTAAGCGACAATGGGACAAAATTTACCAGCAGTGAATTTAAAGATTTCTACAGATGTTTGTCCATTGACCACACAACGACTTCACCTTACCATCCCAGATCTAATGGTCAGGCTGAACGATTTGTGGACACTTTTAAAAAGGCATTGAGGAAGAATCACGACATGAACACTGAGGAAAAGACCATTCATAATTTTTGTCGGTGTACAGAATCACGCCAAACCCAAACACAGTTTCAGGCATGTCACCAGCCGAACTGATGTTTGCTAAAAAGATACGCTCAGTATTTGACAGACTGTTACCGAATCCAATGAAGAAATACGTGAAGAAAAGTAATTTTTCGTGTAAGTTCTTTAAAACCGGAGACAAAGTTTTTTTTTTAAATTTCAGAAATGGAAAAACGTTTTGGGATGATGGGGTAATATCAAAAAGAATTGGTGGAATTATGTACTTGGTGAAAAGTTCCAAATGGGAACATAAACGTCATCTAAATCAATTGAGATCAAGGTTTACCGAAGATGTCAGGGAAGATCAGGAAATCCCGATGGACATATTGTATGAGACGTTTGACATTCCAGCACCACCAATTGCTGAAACAGTTATTCCAAGACGGACAAGCAAAAGAAAAAGAATACCGGTGGAACCGTTAAGTCCGGACCAGAAATGTAAAGGATATTAATTTCTGTTGTGAAGAAATTATCTCAGAGGGGGGTGATGTGGAGTAAGCTAGTACTCCTTCCTGAGGTTGGAGAATGAGATGCTCCAAGGACATGAAAGAGAGGCAACTCTTGTCACGGTGAAGTGAGATGTTATCCAAGTCACTGTTTGAACTGTGTACGACTCTCGATATATTTTATTATATGTTACCCGACCTTTTCCCAAAAGAGGTCTAGTCAACATCATAATACCCACTAAAATACATAACACAAAAGACACAAATCTTCTGACAGAAACTTTTGAACAAAACTCCTCTTTGAAAAGTAGTCATAGTGAATTTCAGAAGATCAAAGAAAAAGACGAAAAAGAGTATATTAACTTCTGATCAAAAATTCTTCAAAATTATAATCACAATAAACAAATGGAACGATTCCATAGCGAAAGCCATAACACAGCCAGCGGTCTAAGGAATCTATCCTAAAACCTCAAAAGAATATCTACTGTCTATCTATAATGATATATGGACAACAGGCAGTGTCCCTAGACTATGGAAACGGGCGATCATAATCCCCATAGCCAAAATGAAAACTCCTCTTTAGACCCAATAAACTACGGGCCTATTGCACTTGTGTCTGCAAACCCCTGGAAAAAATGGTGGATACCAGACTGACATGCTATTTGGAAAAGAACAAAAATCTGGCTTTCGGAAAAATAAAAGCACAATTGACCAATTGGAGACTATATGGGCACAGCCTCCCATTTGAAAATTAAAATATTTTAGATTTGCATTGAATTTGACCCATTACCAATTTGACACCAATTAAGCAAGTTTCCCTGAATTTCAATTTCTTTTTAAGACCCCTTAATTTTAGACATTTTCTGGAATCAAAACCATGTAATGGATTTTGATCAAAATTAGAATAAAGATTCTAGACATAATGTTTAGCGGTATTATATCTTGATTTTAATCGTCATAAAGGTACATAAAAGTAGTGCAAAACTGTTCTGTTCAGCAAATTATTTTTACCTGTCCTGAGGAAGTACTATATAAAACTGAAATTGTGCCCACTACATGATATCATATTCGAACCAAAATACAAAGAACTGTACCAGAGAAAAGAAAATGTCATAAAACCTATCAGCCTTCAAATGGAATAATTGAAGAAACTAACATTCCACTCAAGAATATACATGATACCATCAAACGAACAACCTCACCCTGGGAAATAAAACCACCAAATGTAGACCTGAAAATGAACAAACTCAATAAAACTACCACACATCTCATTTTCCAGGAACAGCTAAATAAAATCCTGGATTTTTATCTCAAACATACCGCTATATTTACAAGTGGATCTAGGGACAAGGATACAACAGGCTGTGCAACTGTACATGAGAACCAAATTATCCAACATCTCCTTAAAGAAACATCTATTTTTAGCACAGTGCCCTAGATTTAGCATGCAATCTTGCGGAATAAAAAGAAAAATGCTGGTGATTTTACTTGACTTTATTGCTAGCAATGTGTAATGATTGCTTTCACGTGTATTTTAATACCCATCTTTTGTCTTTGTCTCTTTAGTGTACTCTACAAGAAGAAAGATATGTGCATCATTTTCAATGTACCAGTTGGCCTGATCATGGCGTGCCAGAAGACCCTATCTTTTTCCTTGAATTTCGAAATAAAGTGCGGAACACATTACCTACAAGACCCCCTTTTGTGGTCCATTGCAGGTATTTCTAACTTCATCTACAATATGGGTGCTATTTACAGAAAAATGTTTCTATTGTATTACTGATTGAAAGATAAAATCGTTTCATCATTGTTAACTCATGTTTTTAAATGTGTCCATGCATATCTATAAGCGGCTCTGTCGGTCCATCCATCATGCTTCAGTTTGAAATAGCATTTTCATGGATAAGAGACGTTCTTGTTATGCTAAACATTTTACCGTTATTGGGTCTGATTTTTTTTTAATGCATGGAGTCATAGATCAGGCAGTCGTCAATTGGTTGATTTAGCCATGTAGTCACCCATATAAAATTCCTAACATAAAGCCCCCTTCTTTTTTCATGTCCTTTTCGTTTTGACCTTCGATGTGACAACATCGTTGGTCAGTGGCTGCCTCCATCCAGACAAGCTCTGGTGACATGCAGTTAGTCATTTCTTCTGTCCAGACCAGTTTCTATTGTGCTTTTCAGACAAGATCTCTACACATATTGGTAAGCCTGCTTTTTATATATCCACGTACTAGAGACATATGTGCATATTTTGGTGTATTACTTGTAAGCACAAATCATCCTGTTATATTTAATACTAGCTGTTGTCCAGTAGTGTATTTACTTGCAGTTTGTTTCACTTTTATTTTTGAAACTATGCCAGGTTTTTTCCCCCAAATCCTTTAAAACATTCCAAGGAAACTCAAATTTGGATAATATTTATCAATTTATGTCTAATACCTATTGTTAAAATTTCACAAAAATCGGAGGTATTTGAATTTTCATGAAGGGCTTCCAACTTCCCCTTTTACCCGTTGGCATAATAGGATGGTAAACACTCTAAGCAACATCCATATATCTGTCCGGGATGTTACAAAACTTATCAAGAACCTTGATGCCAGTAAAGCAACTGGTCCTAACAACATTGCAATCATAGTGCTTAAGAAGCTGCAACCGGAACTAACTCATAACCTTACAAAGCTGTTCAATCGTTGCTTAAAGGAGAAATGCTTCCTATCACCTTGGAAAACCTCGTCAGTCTGCCCAGTATTTAAAAATACTGGAGATAGGTCTTCTGCGTCTCAGTACAGACCAATCAGTCTCCTGTGCGTCATGAGTAAGTTGTTGTAATTTGTTATAAATCAAGAAGTTGTCAATCATCTCAGCAAAAACAATCTATTAAGTGACAACCAATATGGATTTCGTCCTGCAAGATCAACTGCTGATGTGCTAACTGTAATATCACACAGGATCAGTGAATCAATTGACGGAGGCTTCATCTCTAGAGCAATAGCTCTTGATATATCTAAGGCTTTTGATAGGGTTTGGCACAAAGGTTTACTTCACGAGCTTTTCAACCATCAAATCCTTTCTCTCACATAGGTTTATAAAAGTAGTCGTTGTTGAGCAGAAGTCTGAAGCACATAGTATCAATGCCGGCGTGCCTCAGGGATATTCTGGGCCCAACCATCTTCCTCATCTTCATCAATGATCTCCCAAATCACATTCTAAGTTAATTCGTTAACATTTATGCAGATGACACAACCATCTTTGGCAACACTTCAAAGAGCATTAATGATCAAGATCTCTGTTTCTCTTTCTTCCGACCTGGAGCACGTGGTGCAATGGGGAAAAAGGTGGCTGGTTATTTTTAATACATCTAAAACCAAGCCTTTCACCACCAACATTCCAATCCTTACTTTGCGCTAGTTGAAATGAATGGCTCTCTCCTTGAAGAAGCTCCCTGCTTTGATAAGCTCCTAGGACTGACCTTCACCCGATACCTCAAATGGAAGACTTACATCAAATCTGTTGCTAAAATCACAGGAAAAATAGTTGGATCTTTCTACCGCCCCAAAACGTATCTCACTTAATTCATAATGATCTTTGGAATGAATTCTGTACATACAAATATATAAACATATACACATACCTAACTTTATATATATGTGATGCTATAAAAAAAAACAATTATTTTATATAGTTCAGGTCGATTCTTATGGGAATCAGATTCCAGAGCAAAAATGAAGCTCAATATTGAAAACTTTTCAAAGTTATTTTAAAACTGGTGTACTGTTTTTAATTTGATAACAATTCTCTGATGACGGGAGTTAGGGTTAGTTTATTACTTGGACTTGTTAAATTATAAATGGTCTAGAAACATGTGTTAGCTTTTCCTTTGCTGTCATTACTTTGATCTGTCGATTTATTTAACTTTATATATATATGATCGTGTGGGGGTGGCAGGAAATCGATATAAAAAGATGTACATATACATACGCTGTCCCCATTGATAACCATTACATAATTTGGTATGCCCCATCAATTTTGTGAGATGTAATTACATTTCTAATAGACACTTAGTCTCCTTATTTTCTAGACAGACTTTGTATTTGATCACAATGATTTTTATAAAAGTGACCTCCTTACTTTTGTGACAGAACTTGTAGCTTATAATTGATGATTTTGCATCAGCAGCCTCCTTACTTTCTAGACAGACCTTGTATTTGTTAATAAATCTTTTTTTTTTATTATGGAAATTGCTCCAGACAAGGCATGAAGCCACTTGATGTAAGGAGCTCAAACATTTTTTTAAATACTACTTCAAGGTCAAAAACTAGCCAACGATAAGTGTAAGATGGATAGATTCTGACCGACGTAAATCTCGCTTCCCTTATTTTGTCTTTAGTCCTCACACTTCATGAGCGATGTTTCTGACAAAGGGGGGAGAATTACTGTTTTATGGGTCGAAATCTAACACTTATCGTTGGCTAGTTTTTGCCTAGTATCTTTTTTTATTTTTTTAGCTCCTTACATCAAGTGGCTTCATGCATTGTCTGGAGCAATTTCCATAAAAAAAAAATTTGATATCCAAAATAAATTGAAAATCGACCTACCCTATTGTACAGGACGACGTGCTCCCCCTCCAAAACAAAATTTCACCCATAACGTAAGCATTGTTTTAGCATTATCTTTGAGAAAACTCCACAAATAAAAATCTGGGGGGTTACGGTCCGGTGTGTGTGAATCCTATTCAGAATCACATCTACTGATGAGATGATCACTAAAGTGTCCATCCACTTATATTATTAAATGGCGATAAAAAAAACTGTTTGGAATTCATGACTGAGACGTTTATTTATTCCAAATATTGAAGTTGTATTGCAAAACGTATTGTGAATTTTATAAACAATTACATAGGTGACATTTTTTTTTGTAATTGATCATTTTTTTTTGTTTCTAACATGATCAGACTCGTCACTTGTAGCTGATAATGATTTTGACACAATTATTTTCCTTGTGCAAAAGAAAGTTAAAAAAGAAAACAAATATTTAAAAAATCAAGTGCAATAATGAGTCTGTATTTTCTGCTCTTATTTTATTTCTTTTAGTGCCGGTATTGGAAGAACAGGTTCTTATATTGCATTAGATATTCTATTAGAACAGTTACGGACTCAATCAACCATTGATGTCTTTTCATGCGTCAATGAACTTCGTCATCAACGGGGACTAATGGTGCAGAGAAGAGTAAGTAAATCGTTTGTTTTTTGCCGCAAGAAAAGATGGGGTGCATAACGGATACATTCATCGCCTTTGTGTTGCATCGTCTCTGTTGTTGTTGTTGCTGCCTGCAAATATCCCACACGTGCATGTTCAGGATTTTTAATCGACACAGACCAGCATTGTTGTAAAATACCACACAACAAGAATTCACTGTTTAGTTTTTTATTAAACTTTGGCCATGGAAGACATCTTTGTGAACCGTGGTATAAAATCGCCATTGGAATATACCCCCTCACCAGGCGTCCTCTCTCGCTGAATTCTAGCTGGGGAAAGAGGCCCATCAACCTTCCATTTCTCGCTTGTGCCGTCACAGTCACACAAGACCTATCCATCCTCTGGGCCCTTCAATACTCAATGTATGGAATCACTGATGCTGAGTTAAAATCCTATCAGATCTATTGTGGTCAGTTGTGCACTAATAATTTTTTGAAAGCTATACCCCCCACCCCTAAAAATAGTCATGTGTGTTCAGGTAATCCTATGAAATGAATCAATAATAGGTATTGTGTTTTGCCATTAAATAATCCAAAAGAAGTCGATATGTTGTATAACAGACAAACAAAACTAAACCAACAAATTAAAATATTTTTTATTTTGTCTCTTATGAACGCTTCAGCCTTATTTTTCATCTTGTAGATTTTTGGAACTGAATTTATAGAAGATCTATATATAAAATATTAAAGCTGTGTGTTTGTCTAGTTTTCACATTTCACCATAAACCACAGGTCATCATGTAATAATTATTAGGATGCTTTATGACACAAAAGATTGAGATCAGAGGATTGTTACCTGTCATTACACATTCTGATACAGTGTAAAACTTGGTTATTTACTTTCTGTCAATTTCATATAAAACTGATTCCCACTTTTAAGGAAACATTTGATTGACGTATTGTGTATAACTATGGCCACATCCCCAAACTGACGGCCTCACCGCAGGTGCATGTGCCGTAGTTTATTTTCTTATTATTCTGGCCATGTTGATTTTAGCATTGGTTATCACCGAGCACTAAGCACAGCTAACAATTAGCATATATTTATTAATAAACACAGAGAAACGACTTGTTGAACACTAGTGTGTGTGTGTGTGTGTGTGTTGTTGGGGTCCCGTTGTTAGTGTCTCTACTTTTGAGCTAAGCCTCTCATCTCTCAAGTCCAGGATATTAGCTAAGATTCACTCTGAGGTTTCTTGTCGATCTGCCTCAAGATCCCTCTCCCACTGTTCTCCTCAAACAGCCCATGTCCCTCAAATATATCTACTCTCGGCCGGAAATTCTAGATGTCTGATTGTCTCTCAGTTCACTAATGGAAACTGGCTACATCTGCTGCTTTCTCAGCCTACTTTTTCCATCGCTATCCAGACACCCAGAAAGTTAACAAGCAACCGTCATGGTATCACTGGTCTGTGTAGCACAAGATGACTGTTGCTTTTATGTTGTCATTTATTTTCTAGCCATTTTCTGGCGGTCCTGGTTTGTGGGGGTGAGGACAGTCTATAGTGTCACAATTGTACAGAGTTTCAGCCAATGAAATCAGCCGTGCAGAGTTTAAATACTATTGCATCTATTCTGATCATTTACACACTGATATCATTGAGGAAAAATATTCGCCCGTCACCTATTAGTAAAATAGTTACTTGTGTTCAATTAATCATATACAACAGCGATTTTGTTTCATCATTAAAAAAAGTTGATATGCCATAAAACAGACAAAACAAACCATTTCCGAAATGTAAATATTCACTTACAGGATAATCCCCGCTCTCTAAATGCCACCCATGGAATCGTTAATAAAATTTATAATCCTTTCTGCAATTCAACCATATTTTGTACCAATAAGCTTCAGTCTATGTTTAACTTGTCCACCAAGTTTCATTAATGAATATCCAATAGTCTTTGTTTTATCGCTATTCAATGCTAAGTGTGGCCCACTTTTGTGATCATCTCACCAGCAGGAAGTGTGATTCTCAATTTCAGGGTTTCACACATATCGATCCCCTCCCCCCCCCCCCCCCCCGATTTTGATCTGTGGGGTTATCTAAAACATAATTCCTACCAAAAAAATCTCCAAACTATTCCTGAATTGAAGAGAGCCATCACATCCAAAATTCAGGGAAGGGCCAAGAGAGGAATGTGCCAACGTTATTGACAACTTTGCACATTGTATCCAGGTGTGCTTATTGTTGAACAGCAATAAAACAAAGACTGTTGGATATTCATGATTGAAACTTGGTGGACAAGTCAGGCATAGACTGAAGTTTATTTGTACCAAATATTTTTTGATTGCCAAAAGTATTCTGAATTTTATTAATGATACCATGGGCGATATTTTTGGGGAGGTGTTAAACTATATTTCAATTTTTGGAGAATGGTTAAACTATATTTCACTGTGTAGATATCCGATGTTATCAGTCATATGACATGAGCCAGTCATGCTCCTTGGCTGACACCTCAAAACTGAATTGGGGCATAAATCGAGTTGCTTAACATCCAGTTAAGATGAAATCATTTTAGTTTTAATTTGTATTTGTTAGACTTATTTTTTAAACCTTATATAGAAAACGAAATAAATTTTAGTTGTAAAGGAGACAACGTTTTTTTATATTCATCAATTAAAAATATGAGTTATTCCCCTTGATAACTTCGAGATTTCGGTGATTAGTTAAAAATGTTTCATAAGATAGATTGTCTGAGGCAGACTAAGTAATTTTAGAAATAAATTGTGCAGAGTATGTTACTATATTGCCAATAACATGGTACAGCAATAATTAATAAATATTGGCTAGTCATAAACAACGTTTGATTTGTCAGCTTAAAGACTACTTGAGTCTGACTTGGAAAATCCAACAAGATAATTTTATATATATATATATATATTTTTTAATTAATTTTATACATACATAAAAGTAATTGATAAATTAAAATTAAAAATAAAATTAATAAAACTATATATATTAACGAAAAATATGTCTTATAAAGTTAAGGGCGACTAATAATGCAATTTTCTGCATCTTAATTACTTAGGAAGTGAAACAATCGAAATAGTAGTAAGCAAAAGAACAATGAACGCTGCAATCACCAATAAAAACAATTACATAAACATACAATATATATATATATATATATATATATATATATATATATGAGAGAGAGAGAAGATCATTTTATAGATATAGATAAGACCTTGGACTGCCTGTCTTTCATAATAACTTCATCGTTAGTTACCTTGTTTAACCAGATATTTATAAAGGGTGTGATGAGCATAACCCTTGTACATCAAATGTTTATTTACAGTTGTTGATCTGTGCTGGTAGTGTTTACACTACTGTTGTACAGAAGAGGGGGGGGGCATCCAATCATATTCAAACTATCTCTTTTTTTCATAATATTTCCCAGTATTAGGACTTGTACGTGCGTCTTTTAGGGCATACAATCAAGGAGTTGGCCCCTGACATCACCAGACCCATTCACGCCACTAGTTTATACCAATACGTTCAGTCACATGGTGACCCCAAGCCGTCATTTGGTTTTTATCTCCTTCTCCCTTTACTGAGTATGACTGAATCGTTTGAGAACCAAAAAGGCTTGCTTATGCCATGGCATATACCAACTGATGATATAACACTAACCCAGAATACATATGCAGTATAGCCGACCAAACAACAGGCCACATTCTTGAAGTACTAAATGTCCACAGGAGACTGATAGAGTTGAACCTGATCAATCTTGACTTTTCGTTGCGGGTTTGATTTATGTTACAACACCCACATGTTCCGATTTACTTGTATTCGCTTTTTGTCACTGTTTATAATATAACATATATAATATATATATAACATATATATAACATATAATATATATATAACATATATAATATATATATATATATATATATATATATATATAATATATATATATATAACATATTTTTTGTCAATGTTTATAATAGAGAAAAATATTCGTATTGCTATTATTGTTATTTTCAGATTCAGTATGAGTTTATATTTGATGTTTTGGCTGAAGAAATTTTGACTGGCTTCTCAGAAATATATGTGAATTCAATTTCGGATGTATTTTATCATTTGATGTCAAACAAAACCAACGGAATATCGGATCTAAAAAGTCAATACCAGGTATATCTATTACACTTATTACAAAATGGATGTTTTTAAATTTAGCATTGGTCATTTAAAGTTTCAGAAGCCCTGACTTTCGTGTCATATCGTGGGTTTATTGGTGACTAACATATTATGGGTCCTTTGGTGAACAGGTGCATATGAATTTTGTTGGTGTTAATGAGGCCAGATTTGAGAAAAATGGACATTCGTTCTGTGACAAATCATAAAATCTTGGCTTATTTTCTGGACAGCTTGACTCACACAGATTCAGGTTTCATTAGTTTAGCTATCAAGTCAAGTGAACAATTTGAATTATGAATGGAAAAAAGGTATTACTAAGAAAAGAAATTTGAAAAGATTTGGAGATAAGAGGAAGATGATCAAAAATGTTATTCGATTTCCGCGACATCGGCAATGTGGCCAAACAGTAGTAGGGAAACGTCTGCGCCAGTTTGTTGTTTTGAAGATGCGGCAGACATTTGTCAAGATTTGCAATTGGAAACATTGTTTTAAAAAACATTTTATAAGTTCTAAAGTTTCAACAAAATGTATTTTTCATCCGTTCTATTGAAATTAAGAACTACAATGGTTAAGAATTATGTGACCAAACAGACATATTCATAAGCCGAATCAACATTTAAAATGCTTGCCTGTGAGTCCCACAAAGATGAGGGGTGTGCTGGGGGTTCTATTGAGCGTGCCGATGGCACACACCTTGCAAATAGTGGTGTTGGCTCCAGAATTGTCTGAGTTATCTCCCTTGAGTTATTCTGTCCAACATTAGATATATGCACTCTCCTGTCTAGAAGTTAAGAAAACTTGTTCCATGCATGTACAGAAGTTAGAGTGAGCCTCTCTCTTTCTGGCTGGTCTTCCAAGGCCATTGAATGTTGTTCGACTGACTGTCTATCTTTGTATGGCTTTTACAAACCCTGATGTTGTGTCCATTAGACACCTTTTCTGATAGCCACATAGACCCACAGAACACAATCAATACAAATGTAAGTAATATTTACTTATACTCTGTTCACGCATATTCTCTATCTCTTACCCTGGCAACATGTGTTCTTCTCATTATAATTGGGACAGTAATGTATTCCTTCTTTAGTACTAATGTCTGTTCTTTTCTTGGTGTGTTATTGTGTAAGTAATATTTACTTATATTTTACTCACGCATATTCTCTATTTATGACCCTGGCAACATGTGCTCATATTCATTGTATTGGGACAGTAATGTATTTTTTCTTTGGTACTAATGTTTGTACTTCTTTTCTTTTGTGCATCATGATGTGTACCACCTTACATATTCCGTATTTCCTTTTACATTTGTTCCTGACAAAGTATTTATGTGAGAATAAATGTGCATGTAGGTAAATCAAGCTGTTTCTTCACTATTATCCTTTTCTTTTTCTTCCGACAACCAGGTGTTATTAATGATAATTACAACACACAAAATGGAGGCTTTATGCTCGGGAAAGATATACCCAAACACGTGGTCGCTAAAAACGTAAAACCCAGAATATAAAATATTCATTCGCTTTGCAGTGTGTTTACTCTAAGCCTTCATAGTAGATGTGTATTATCGATAAGGAAATCTCTTATTCAAAAATAGTGACATATTTCAGTAATGACTAACAAAGCAATAGCAGCAGACACATTAAATTAATTAAAGCTTAGGTTTATTACATCACCAAACTGCTGTATATAGCTGATATGGTAATGGATAAGACAACATCCGTTATGGACTTCAGCTCTTGACCGTTGCTTTTTCTTTTTTTTCTTTTTTTGGAAAAGCCAATAAATAATATTAATACATTGTTTAATCCCAGGCAACGCTGGGTAGGGACCCCGAGTAATAGTATAAAGTTTGAATATTAGATATTGACTTCATATTTAGCTGCACACGTGTTTCATTTTCTTAGCACATCCCAACCATCGTTTGTGTATTTATTGTATCAATGATACGCCCACACATGTTGAAAGGAAAGAGAAAAGGGGAAACAGTTGGTTAACATACAACATCTGACATTTATTTACAGTTTGTCGGTGCCTACATGAAAAGACATGTTAAAGACATGTTAAAGACATGAAAAATGACATGAATCCTTAATAGGAGATACAAGGTTTCGTAATATTGAATGCACATATATTCAACTGAAAGAGTTATCATGAAAGCATACATTGCACAATGTAAAAACTTACATGTTCTTACGTGAATGTCTTTCAACTGGAGAGTGGACAACAAATGTATTGTCCTTTTCGGTCACCAGCAGAAAATCGTCTCGTTTTGATTCACAACCACAGAATACAGAATCATGCGAGCATGACATTATGATAAAATTAACAAATGTATTAACTCTTAATATCAAAATTAAGTTCTAAATCATTTTACCTTTGGTTATTGTAGAAATTTCAAAGTGTTTGTAATGTAGATTATCAATGTCACCATCTGCGGCCAACACGTTTAGATGATGGGTCTTGTAGTAAATTCACTGAGTGGAAATTTTTATTAAATTGTCCTCGAGTTCTGAGCATTAAAATATCCTGCTTATTTTAATCACTAAACCATTTTATGGATATAAAGTGTATCTACAAAAAAGTTCAAATTTTGAACTTTATTTTAACCAAAAGGGATTGTTGCATAAGGGCAGAATTATCTGATTTATCTCCCTTGGACTGATATTCGAGTTATCTGCCTGGCATTTATTATGCCCAACGTTAGGGAGAATGCATTCTCCTACCTGGAAATCTGAAATCTAGTTCCACCCACATGGAAAATTTAGAACAAGATCTTGTCCTTTTTTTCGCGGATTGTTCAAAGCCATCGGATATGGTCAGACTGGCTTTCCATCTTTTTATGGTCTTTACAAATCCTGGCACTGTGTCCGTCTGGCGCCTCTTCTAGTAGCAGTCGAATAAATTCCCAGAACACAACAAACACAAATAAGTACATTACTTATCTATTGCACACTCATTCTCTCTATCTCTGACCCTGGCAACATGTGTTCTTCTCATTGTAATTGGGACAGTTATCTATTCCTTCTTTAGTACGAATGTCTGTTTTTTTCCTTGGTGTATTATTGTGTGACACATTACATGCTCCCGTAACTCCTTTTATGTTTGTTTTCGATGAACTGTTTATCTGATAATAAATGTGTATGTATTTAAATCCGACTGTTTATTCACTTTTGTTCTTTTCTATTTCTTTTGGCATTCATGTGCCATCCACAATAATGGAACACACAAAATGGCGGCCTCATGCTCGGGAAAGATATACACAAACACATGGTCGCTAAAATCGTAGAAGCGATGATATAAAACATTCGTTGGGTTTACAGTTAAATGTTTGCATCATTTCACAAAATGTTATTTTCATGTGTCTTGCGTTTGAGATTTTTTTTTTTTAGATTTTGTTTTGCTTAATTCTCTTTCAGAAATTTGTATTCCCTTTGATTCGATCTCATCGATCAAGAGTGGCTGCCTCAGAAGAACCCGTCTATACCAACGTGAATAGTAAGTTTGTAATAATATCATATATTTAAACTAGCTACAATACCCGTCCTAGTAAGGCTTAATAATAATGAGACACACTTGGCTTAAGTGCTACCCTAGTCTATCTTAAAATTATTCAAAGAAATTATTTTCTATGATTCAAATTCCATGCAAATTGAGGCACGTTACTATTGGCGGCATAAAAGATTTTGAAGGAAATATAGTTGGGAAATTAATCACAAAGAATTTATTTTGGTTTACTTACTCATGTGACGTATTTGCATTAAAAACAATTTAATCTATTATATAAAGGAGAGATTACTGTGTATGTTTGTATGTCTGCAAAAGACTCCCAAGACTCTACAACTCCATAAAGTTGACAATTTCTGAATCGCCCAACTTTCGGTCACATAATATAAAATTTTTTTAAAAACATTGATTTCTTCATGTAGTACAGACACGAAACGTGTGATGGGGCTGCTTAACTTTGTTCACCTTTTCGTAGAGTGTACGCTTGATGCATGTGCACCGTGCAAAACACAGCCCGGAGTCAAATGGTGTTTAAGTTACCTATTTTTCGTCAGTTTTCATATTTTCTTTGTTTAGTGCAGTGGGTATCAAGAAAGGACTTAGATCAAGAGGTTGGTGATTCGATCCCCCACCGACTCCAGAATTTTTTTTTTTTTACATCGAAGGTGAAGGGGATGAGGGGGGACGACTGGGAAAGACAGAGATAGTATTTTTAATAGAAATATGCTACACTTTTGTAGAGGGGGGGGCGACCGAAGGAGGAAAAAACGAAGGGGGGGGGCGGACAATGCCGGGTACCCCTGCTAGTATTAAATATAACCATGTGATTGTTAATATTGGTCTTTATTATTTAATCATAATAATAATCCTATTTCCGGAAGAAAAAACCTGGCCAATGGATGACTAAATACCAAAGGCCAATATTAATGGTAACTTTACATGTTTATATTTTCTATTAAATTTTAAATTGTTTTTAATGCAAATACATCACACATGAGTAGGTAAACTAAAATAAATTATTTGGGGCTAAATTCTTGATTATATTTCCTTTAAAATCTTATATGTCGTCAATATTAACGTTTGCCCAAATCGGAAATATTTGAATTTTGAAATGGGGTCTTGTACGCCTTTTTATGCCTCGCAACCCTGGAAAATACTCAGATAAAATAGAAATTTAGAAGAATATTTTTTAATTGGTTTCTAATATCTATGATTCAAATTTAATTCAAATCTGAAATATTTGAATTTTCAAAGAGGTTCACTTTTATGATCTCCACATAACTATCAAAATATATAAAAATCAAACAATAACATGCTGATTACAATTATGTCATTGGTTTTGCTAGGAGATCAACTGTTGAAAACTGATGCGTGAGTACACATATCTTTGCTATATATATATATATATATATATATATATATAGTCATCCACATACAGACTGTTTCACTGTATCACAGCTCTTCAGTGCGGCTAGACACGTTAGTGCCTAAAGCCGGAATTGAAACTCAACCGTTGAGCTGACAGTCGGCGCATCTACCCCTGCGACACTGACTGAATGTAAGTGATATCTCAATGTAAACATTGTCAAGAGCCAGGAGCTCGAATTAGTTTTACCCAATGAGTTATACCTTAAAGCTAATGGCAGTTGGCGATATCCTTACGAATAAGCTCTACCGAAGAAAGAGAGCTTTATATAGTCATCCACATACAGACTGTTTCGCTGTATCACAGCTCTTCAGTGCGGCTAGACCAGCTAGTGCCTCAAGCAGGAATTGAAACTCAACCGTCGAGCTGACAGTCGGTGCCATATATATATATATATATATATATATATATATATATATATTAAAATATAGTACCTCTTTTTTGAAACACCATGAATTTGAAATTATTATGCATTTAGAAGCCAAAACAACAATGTTTTTTTTTAATAAATAAAATATTTGGCTTCTAAATTTATAATAATTTTAAATTCACAGTGTTTTAAAAAAGAGGTACTATATATCACTTTCCAATATCACAGCTAGTGTGCAACTTCAAATACAGACTCTGAATCTCGACTTCATAACATCAGGCGGCTACTTTCACTGACGACAAAATGCCTTTAACAAAAAGTAGAAAGACCAGAAAAAAAAAGAACATTCTACGAATAAGTCGTCTATGCTAAAAATTAAGAACTTAAAATAAATATTTTATTTATTAAAAAAAACGCATTATTGGTTGTCTTCTAAATCTATAATTATATATATATATATATATATATATATATATATATATATATATATATATATATAATAATAATAATCCAGGTAAAACAGCCACAGGGTAGTAATCTCCAAAGAATTTCAACCGGGTTTATAAAAAGTGCTCAATATCAAATAGAGCTTTTATATATGATTATTTTTATTTACACAGACATGTACAAAATCTGCGACACTGGCATGTCGATGTTATCGATCTCTCCAAATATGATCTAGGGTTAAGATCGGATTCTAACTCTGCCTGATGAGATCTCAGTTTGTAATAGCTGTTGATCGATAACATCGACATGCCAGTGTCGCAGATTTTGTACATGTCTGTGTAAATAAAAATAATCATATATATATATATATATATATATATATATATATATACACACACACAAGAAGTATGAATTATAAATCACTGTTATCTTAAGATTGTTTAATCGAACGAACGTGCTCTCCATTGTGGTATCGACCAATTTTCAATTTAAACAATGGAGCCCGATTTCATACTATTTAATGATTTTTTTTCAAATTGAATTGTTTTCTATTAAACTGTTCATAAATGAATCTGAAAAAGATGAAAACTTATGTTACTCACTACAATAATTAAGACCACGTAAATTTTAATTTCTTCTTACATACATTTTAGGGCTTGATTTAGATGGAATATTGAAATTTCATTGGCTGCCATGTCAATTCTTTATGATACACAGGCAATATATCAGAATGAACGCACTTCTGCAATTACTAACCAGCAGAGCATTACCACATCACAAAATGCATGAATAGATAATGTTGGCTTCACTCTAGATTTCCTGTGTTTTTTTTTTGTTTTTGTGGTGCACCCTGTCGATATTGATAAATATTTAAAATGAAACAATGAACAGCTGCACAACGACATAGGTGGTCTAGGCAACTTCGGATGACTTCAAGCAGGATATTGTTCTAAACTTCCATCAATAGTTTTTATGGATTCTTATATCTGTGATCTCTTTGCTCTGTAATTGAAATTGATGTCACAGTAAACTCCAATTGTAAAATCTATTAGGTTAATATCTGGACCTTTTGAAGGCCATTCGTTTGATTCAGTGAAGTCACGAGTATTGGCTCTGAGCAGCCAGATAACAGTGTTAGGGTTAGCGTCCTTGGATGTGTGAACCGTCGCTCCACTTTATCGCCATGTCCATTCATCTCCTTCCATTACTTGGTTTGTTGTGGAACATTTGTATATCGTAAAATTCATGCATAAATACATAATGCTGGCATAAATCTAGATTTCCTGTGTTTTTGTGGTGCACTCTGTAGATATTAATAAATATTTGAACTCTGTAGATATTGATAAATATTTATACTTTTTAGATATTAATAAATATTTGAACTTTTTAGATATTAATAAATATTTGAACTTTTTAGATACTAATAAATATTTGAACTTTTTAGATACTAATAAATATTTAAACTCTGTAGATATTAATAAATATTTGAACTTTTTAGATATTAATAAATATTTGAACTTTTTAGATATTAATAAATATTTGAACTTTTTAAATATTAATAAATATTTGAACTTTTTAGATACAAATAAATATTTGAACTTTTTAGATACTAATAAATATTTAAACTCTGTAGATATTAATAAATATTTGAACTTTTTAGATATTAATAAATATTTGAACTTTTTAGATACTAATAAATATTTAAACTCTGTAGATATTAATAAATATTTGAACTTTTTAGATATTAATAAATATTTGAACTTTTTAGATACTAATAAATATTTAAACTGAAACAATAAACGGATTTTTCTTTCGACTGAAGTCAATCGTCGTTGTTGTTCATTCCTATTCTTTCCATTGTCTTTTATGATGAACTCAACTTTACCTTTATTTTCTTGCAGTTTTGGAAGCCGTTTATTCCAACAATTCCCAAGAACATATTTATATCAATGTAAGTAATTCAGTTGACAGTTTTGGTTAAATTGATGACTTATACAATTTCTAAATTTTTAATTTATTTATCAACTTTTGAAAAGAGTAAAAGACACAAAATGAAAGATTGTTTTTTTAATGTATTATTTTCTCTACAAAAAGTTGTTTTTTTTCTCATCAATTTTGTATCAAATTAAAACCTAATTTTCATCTTTGATTCTTATTTTATTTTGTTGAATATTTTATCTCATTTCATTTATCAATTTTTATAAATTTTCAATTCTGATTTGTCTTTTAGCCACATTTAAGCCAAACTAGTAAATCATTTGTTTTGTTAAAATTTAATTCATAGATGTTAAGTTGCATTGGTCTCTTTTTTAAGTCATTACTGTCCTACAAAGATTGTGTTACATGAATGTATTCTGTGTCACATAAATCTTACATATATGTATTCTGTGTTCAAATATATTATATTCAATTTATATTTAGCTGCACACGTGTTGGCAATATTTTATTCTCTTTATATGTAGCAACCATTGTTTGCTCCACTTATTGTATGAATGATATGATACACAAGTCAGAAAAAAGGATAAAACAGAAATAGTTATTAACAAATAACATTTATGCTTATTAAAAGTTACCAATGTTGTTCGCAACGTTGACAAGATATAAAAAGCATGTTAAAGACATGTATATACATGAAAGTGTGAACCACAAAAATGAGATAGAAACATGAATCCTATGTAAGTGATACAATGTCCCATAAGAATATGCAACATGCATCATCATCATTATCATAATAATATTCGGTTTAATGTCCGTTTTACAAGCGAGTGGTTGTTGCATGGAACAAAGATTAACATGTTCTCACATGACTGTCTTTTACATAGAGAGTGTACAGAAATATGTTCTCTTTGGGCAAAACCAAAAGCAGAAAAAAGGTTGAAGCCTCATTTTGATTCTCAATCACGTGATTGCAATGTCTCCTGGGAATTAACTCAGGTTCTTACGAATGCGGTTGGTTTAATGTTTTTTTCTTTGATTCTTTTTTTAAAATTTTTTGAATGACAAATAAGTTTTACCATTTATTGTTGCTAGGGTGTCAACATGGAGAATGAAATCATTTTAACTTTTCAACCAAATAAAAACACGGCAGCAAAGTTTTGGACGTTTATTTATGAGAAAAGATGTTCAACTGTTGTCATGCTTGAACCTTCATCAAATGTAAGTCCCAATTAAAAATAGACGTTCTTTTTGTTTCAATTCATAACATTGGGAGTGGAGGGGCGTGCGCGGCTCATGTTCTAATTCCTTTTGTTAAATCTATTTGATTTAGATTTATGAGTTTTAAAGAAAGATAAGCAAAATTTGCTTTTAATATTCCAATTATACTCATAGAATGGTAATGAATGAGGACCTCTGTGTACACCGGCTCCCAGACATTGCTTTTCTTGTTTTTAATTTCTATAATTTTTAGTTTTCAACCTATGATTAAAATAGAGTACCTGTTCCGTGAAAAGGGTCAAAGAGAGATATTACATTTTTTGAAAATATCAATCGCGCATTATAAATTGGATGGATGGAAACTACAATTTGTTTAAAAGTTATTCAAAAACAATCTTTCTTGGCCTTTTGCCTTGAAGCAAAGTGTAGTATCTGTACTTATGCTGCACTTAGTCTTTTCTGTCCTCCAAAAGTGAATGGGAGCTCCTTCTAGGCGATTTTTATTTTTGTTCCAATCCAGAGTGTCCCTTTTTGGGAAGCTGGATTTTCACACATTAAAAACTGACCTTGTGTCTAACTTTGCCCTCGTGAGAAGACAAATAAATAGGAACAATATTTTCAATTCTACATCATCTTCCATAAACACAAAAGCCGACACGAAATCCCCGACCCCAACACTCTTCTAAACTCTCGACCATCTTTCCGAGGTTGGAAGACCAAGTCACCTTTTTGAGGTTATTCTCCACACGTCTAAATCTTAATTATCTTAAAATTTATTTCTTACAAACTTCTGAGGTTATTCATATAGTTTCAAATGAATTGAAAACACAAACGTTTAGCAATCATCATCTTAAGATTGTGTCTTCAGTTTTATAATATTATTTTCTATCATCATCATAAGTTGTTAAGAGTTCTGTGCAGATGTTGTTATTAAGAGTTACGTAAAGTTGTTGTTAGTTTATGGGCAGCCTGTCATTTGTCGTTTGTACAGACAGCTTGCTGGCACATGTTCTGTCGATCTTTGGTTGTGTTGGTGTAAGCTGTGTTAGACATTAATTCCACAGTTGATAGTCATTCATGGTATGTAGTTTGTGCTGTTGTCCGTTTGATTATCACCACTGAGCTGGCTCTGAAGGCGAGATGATAGTGATAAGTTTTATCAAAACGACCACAATCATTTGTCCGCCGAATTTGTCCTTCTGTTTGTCCATCGATCGACGTTGCTTTTATTAACCTGTTGATCATGTGACTAGCTCAAAAAACACCTTTTCCTTTCTGGGATTTGTTTGTCCTCTGAAGAGCCTCAAAGCCGATGTTGCATGTTTGACCTACAAATGAGTAAGAAATCTGTTCTTAATTCGCGACATGTTCGTACGACAGTTCTCACAAGGTTTATGTTCAACACGATATTTGGGTGGGGGGGTCAGCTTTTTTCACCAAGGGGATCTATTTTTTTTATACCAAGGTCAATAACTCTGGCCTAGAAAACAATTTCTTCCCAACATAAGCAATGACACTTGGATAAAAAAAATTTAAAACTCAAACCAAACTTTTCCTAATTCAATAAATACTATTGTCTATTTTAATTTATTTTATCTGCATTTCTTCTTTTTGATCTTTTTTGTCTGTAGCTTGCAGATGTCTGTTTGCCGCAGACAGTTAATTCTACCCAGGTGTTTGGGTCTGTACAAGTTGAGCTGATTAGTGTGACTGAAAAAGAAACATATTTTCACAGATGTATCAAAGTTTCTTCAACCAAACAGGTGATCATTTGAATTGTATTATTTTTTTATGTGGTACGCCGATGAAAAAAAGCATGAAGATGTCATGTGACATAGCCAGATGAATGAGGTTGTTGTTTATGATCAAAAAAGTAGATATCATCATCATCATCATCGTCATCGTCGTCATCATCATCATCATATTCAGTTTAAAGTTCATTTTACATGCTTGTATGCGTTTGACGGCTTTAATAAATTGATTCTTAAACTAACCTATATCTGGACAGGTCTTTATTTATCCCTCTTTCCCTCAGGTCCATTTTTATCACTTCCTCCCATGTTTTCTTTGGCCTTACCCTGTGAACTGAACCTGCTACCTACACATCTACTATCCCAAGAACTCTCAGCCATTCTTTAAACATGGCCATACCATCGAAATCTACTCTTCTGCACACATCTTCCTATACTGTCCAGATTTAATCTTCCTCTGAGGTTATGAGAAATAAGCCCGTCTTTAAGACTCACATTACACATCCATCATATCATTCTCATATCATTTTTCTCCATAAACACATATCCTCAATCCTTACTGGCCAGGTTTCACTTCCATACATCATCACACTGCATACATAGACTCTTTGCATGGTCGACAGTAGTAGACAGATAATGAGAATATTCATTTATAATAAGAAATGGTTACTAGTTATCAGGACTGTAATATAGACAACAAGGCTGAAGTCAGAGGATGCATGTCGTATTCATTTCATACTTTTCTTAGTTGTGTGTTTACCTGTCTGAAGTGAACACTGTCTGGGATCCACAGACAGAATGTTTCACTGTATCACTGCTCTTTAGTGTGCACAAGGACAAATAAACACAGCATAATCACGTTGACACACCTGTTCTCGTTAGATCACCAAAGTTAAGCGACATTGAGCCTGGTCAGTATCAGATGGGTCACCATTTGGGAATACCAGGCGTTGTTGTATGTGAGTCTGAAAAGCAATGGTAACTTACCAGACCTAATCTTTCCGTATTATTTGGATTCTTCGGACATCTTGGATGTTATTCTTACAATGTTTTGGCCGATGTAACCTCTGACCTTCTTCAAGTGTATCTTGTGGAACTCGGGAATCTACCCGTGTGAATTAAATAACGGGTTCCGTTCAAAATTTCAATACAGATTCTTGAGTTCAACAGAAACATTTCCCAGGTTTGATAAGATACACCTGAAAAAGGTCGGAGATTACATCAGTCGAAACATTTTGAGAATAATATCCAAAATGAGAACAGTAGTTTGAATTATCTAAAATGTAAATCTTCATCTAAAAAATTCCGAAACCTAATCTTTCTACCTAGATCCCTACATAACTCGAAACATGGTCAACATTTCAGAGTTGCTATGTGAACTGTGACAATCTGAACAGGCAACGCTGATGTTTTTTTTAAATTTTTGTTTATATATATATATGAAGCAATCCAACAAAAGATATAAGCGTCAAAAAGTATGTTTTTGGGTTGATATATTTGATGTTATATATTTTTATGTATTTTTGTATATATTTTTATATATTTTCAAAGTTTAATTTTATTACCTGTAGTGGTATAACTGTGGTAATGGTCCTCTGAGGTGAAGAATTATCTTTGAAAACTCATGAGCTAAGGACTTTAAGATACTTTGCTTGAACCTTGAATTCTAATAAAATTTGATTGACACCTTATTTTATTACTTCATTCTATATTATAATATATATATATATATATATATATATATATATATATATATATATATATAAATTTGTTTCAATGTTTTCAAATGTTTTTGTTTTTGTTAATTCTTTTTCCAGAATTCATTTGGACCCGTTTCTCTTGTTCATTTCCAATCCAAAGTTTGGCAAGGACAAAAGTTTCCGGCTCCTTCTGACCTTATTGACCTCATTCAAGATGTTACAAAGTGTTGTGGACAGGGAAAACAACTTCTTGTCTCTTGCAAGTAAGAATAGGATGTTTTATTCTAATCACTTTCTAGTCTGCCCCCCCACCTATGTTTGTGTGGACTGATGTTGTTAAATCTGTATATAAATAATGTGTCTACTTTCGTTTGTATGTACGTTATCACCAACGCCCATTAAAACATGAGAACATACGATCGCCAAAGATAAAATGTAAAAAAGTAATTGAAAAATATCTGGTGTCGCTGGATGCCTAAAATTTAGACTTTACAAATTTCAAAAATGAATTTTTCCCAAATCGAATATAACACCATAAAGATAATTCTGTTATGATCAAAAATTATCAGTACTACCTGACATTCGGGTGAGGATTGAAGTGTAGTATCTGTTCTGTTCTCAATTAGGTGACAGGCAATACACCCCCACTCCCTTAGAATAGAAGAGGTAATGGTGAATATTGCCTTATTTACTTGCCTCTTCACAAGGAAAAGTTAGACACAAGATTGGTTTTTGATGTGAGAAAATCAGCTGCCTCAAAAAAGATGGGTACACAAATATGTGTATAGTCATGGCGGCACTCTCGGGACACTTCAGGCAACAGACAATACACCCCACCCCCCATAAAATATGTAAAAAAAAAATTAAATTAAAGTCTATTTTTATTAATTAACCATAGAATTTCCATGGGTCCTGCTAATCTTTAATTGTTTTTGACTCCTTAACTTAATAGCTTTTCTATTTCTGCCCCCCCCCAAAATTTGGTCTATGCTGTTGAGTTATCTGCCTTGTATTGAGATATAAGAGTTGCATCATTTGGGGTATAGAGTTTAGAGTAATCTCTTTTACTTGGTGTTTATGTTTGCCAAGAAAGATTACATTAAAGTCTATTTTTATTTACTAACCATGGAATTTCCAGATTGTGGTTTAGACAAATACATGTGGCGTCTGTGACTGGGTTTATGTTACTAACAAAGTAACACATGCAAGTTTATCTCACACATGGAAATCCATTTCTTAAGCAAATTGATGTTGCTAATTAAAATTAAATTGTACGAACACATTTTAATATATCAAAAGAAGGGAAGCAGAATCTGCGAAACAAAAATTTAGCAAACTTTTGTCAGAGTTAACAAACAGGGAGGAGAGGAAAATTAATTACAGTGGTTGTAGTGAGACAAGTTTTTGCTGTTAGTGTTTTACAGGAGAGAACCAGAGATTGGAGCTCAGTCGAGCATCTACCATGAAAATAACGATAGAGTAGAGAAAGACGACCAACGTCTTTTCTGTGAGAAAGCGGCTGTAGGGAAGAGGACATCCCCCACTAGATATATCATTATTTTAACATACTGCACAAACCTTTTTCCTCAATCTAATATTATGCTAGTAATGGAGACCCTAGGTGTTGGGTGATCAAAGTGAATATAGACATCTATAAATCTATCATTCCGATGAGTGAGACCTTCCTTTCATGCATGTATTGCACGAACTGTGAGGCTTAGACACTTTATTAATTGATACAGCAAGGATGCGCGTAGACACGTTTCTGACATTAAACATCAACCAGAATTTAAATATACCTTTCGAGAAGTTATTCACCCCAGAGCCAAGTCATAGTCTCCATGGAAGCCAGCAAAGAATGTACTATAGTCGCTTTCGTCTCCTTAGAAGAAAGGCAGAATTCTCTGTCCGTGATTCTGCTTCGTGAAACAGCCTGCCAGAGGTAGTGACGATGTGTATCATATCCAAGATTAAAGCTGCCTTAGACAAAACATTCAGATGGTATATAGATGCACACATCTTCTAACTGTCCAGTTACATGTCTTGTTGCACTTTACTATTTTTTGCCAATAAATTTGATTTGATTTAATTATATGCCTCAACAATGAATTGTTGAAAGACGTTGATATGTTTCCACTCCAGCAGACATCTTTCATCTTGTCCTTCCCAAAGTCTAAAAACAATGAGTGGTGACTTTAAAAAAAAAATTTTTTTCCCCTCATGTCTTATCCCCTCTCTGGAATGGGAGAAATACCTAGTTTTAGCTTTTTCACCACAAGACGTGTGAAGATTTGGATTGTAACAATTTTTCATTTAAGCTGTTGTGCACAGATTATAACTTGCCACTCCTAATAACAAAACCAGAAGTTAACCTTTCGAATGCTTCGACACGTGTAACAGAGATAAACCCAATTTTGTCTTTCTGTGCGCATCTCCCTTTCCATTGACCAATCAGTTTACATCAAGATAGCACTATCAGCAGCCAATCAACATGTATAAAAAGGGGCATTTTTGACACTCGCTGGTGACTTGGAAGCTTCCCCTCAGACTTGCGAAATGATGACCATGGTGACAGCCAGTAGCAGCTTCCAATCCCATCAGCAGCACCAAAGCTAAAATCCTTTCTACTACCTTCCCAAAACAGCTGTATGGATCATCATCATCAATTACAGTAGCTCTGTCCCTTATACAATTAGCAGCATTCTGATTCTCTCTACAGCAACATCATCATCTACTATAGTAACTCTGTTATTATTCACTACAACTAACAACAGTGATTCTGCCAATAACACTAGCAGCAGCCTCCGATCTTGTTCACAACAATATCATCATCATCATCATCGTCTTCTACTCCAGCGGCTCTTTTGCTAGAGATGTATTTATTTCCAACGAAATAAAAACTCTATTTTTTTGTTGTACACCCGAGTTTGTCAGCATTTTCTTATTTCCACACATTCACCATGCCTTTTATTTGTTCTTGTCGTGGTACAATGAACAGCTTGCCATCATAATCTGCTGTGCCACTGCTCCCACTATGAATGCAAAAACTAATGATAATTATTAAAGCATCTTTATAACAAACTCTGTCTGTTGGTCAATCATGTTTATGTTTTCATCACAAAATGCGCATTTTTAATGGACGCATCTTAAGACACGGATTAAAGTGACAATTAAAAAAAAATAAACTGAAAATATTTTACATTGATATTAAAATGCTGATTATGTGAAACTTTACTAAGGGGTTTCAGGGGCATGCTCCCTCAGAAAAAAATGGATATAAAATAGAAGGCTGTGGTGGGTTCTGGTGATATCTGAGTTTTAAATTTTGCATTAATTTCAATTGGAAAAACAATTTTTTTAATAACACAACTATATTTTTGTGTAATTTCTCGACCAACCATGTTTAAATCACATTTTCTTTGCTACACACACAGATTGAATGGGTGCATTTTAAGAATCTCTGTCCTTGGTTAAATATTTTTAAGTCGATCGCCATTTCAGAAATACATCATCTCGCAAGTTTTTTTCCTCCTTATATGGAAAGCACTCTTGAAGACAATTGACATCACCCACCAAATCATTTTCGATGCTTAATTTAAAATGTGTTTATTTTGTGTAGTTGACTGCTTTTGGAAAAAGTCGGCTAACATTGATTATTCTCAAGTTAATCTGTTCATTTGACAGCTTTCAATTTCTTCTTTTCGATTCAATCGAACATCGTTCAGTGGCCGACATGAAACTTTACCATTTTTGATATGTTTAATGATTCACATTATCGAGAAAAGGGCACTCGTTTTTGCTTTTCTAATTGAGTTGCATTTTATCGTTTTTCACATTTTAATTTTGGTTTGTAATTTCTTTTTCTGACTTTCGAAAGGATTTCTTTTTCTGACTTTCGAAAGGATTTCTTTTTCTGACTTTCAAAAGGATTTCTTTTTCTGACTTTCGAAAGGATTTCTTTTTCTGACTTTCGAAAGGATTATTTACTGAACAAACTCTTTCCCTTTGGAGAAGCCAAATCTGATCGATACAATTCCAATTCTAGCAGAAGGAATTGCTTGCTAGTATGGCGGACCTTTCTAGCAGAAGGAATTGCTTGCTAGTATGGCGGATTTTTCTGGCAGAAGGAATTGCTTGCTAGTATGGTGGACCTTTCTGGCTCGATGAATAACATTTATTTCATTATTGATGTTTTCATAAATAAAATATCTAATATATGTACACAAAGTAAATTGAAAGTGATATATGTATATATATATATATATATATATATATATATATATATATATATTTTTAGTATAAATTTTTGTTTATACAAACATTATTGGTTACATATATGCATACATGTAATTCCTCTTTTTGGTCTGAAGAAGTTGACTCTCTATGGGAGAATACAACTGAAACATGTATGCATATATGTAACCAATAAGGTTTGTAGAAATAAAATATTTATACTAAAAAACGGCTCTATTTGTTATTGAGCACTTTTATAAACACTGGAGTTTCAATGGATTAACATCTATAGAAACAAATATAATACATGTACTATATATATATATATCCGAAACATCATCAGTGCAGCTGAGGAGAGGAGAAACACCCGATGGAGGGAGAAGCGATCACGCAGGGCACAAAAGACAAGAGTCGCCCCATCACATGCTCACTGTTAAAAAAAACAGAAAGATGAGAAAAAAAGAAAAAAAAAAAAGACTACACAGCCTGTTGCAGCCCTGGGTACAATTCTGACCAAGACCACGACGCGCATCCCCCATGATCTCCCGAGATCGATGGAGCCAACAACAATATATATATATATATAAACAAGATACTTAAGAGAAGACAATGTGTGGAGTTAAAGGTAACATTGCCATATAAACCATATTCAATGTTCTGAATATTCAAAGTATTGGAAAACAATGCCTCAGCAACAAAAAAATGAGTATTATTTTTCAAAAGAAATACAGATGATTTATTTGGCTGTCCTTATTTTCCTGTTTTGCCCCATGCTTGGGGTAAAACGAGACATCAGCTGGGGTAAAACGAGACGGGTCTTGGTCTGCATAAGTCAGTCTTCGCAGAGCTCACAAATGAAAATTGGGGCCTTGTTGCTCTCATCTAGACGTGCACAGCCATAGTGTGCCCATCCTCTACAGTCCCCTTAACATGCTACCCAGCTTTCTGCACTCTCAAGGTACAGTCCATCACAGTACAGGCACTGTGTCTTTGCTGGCACTGACTGTGGGTCGAAAAAAAGGTGCTTTTTGACTGAGCTGACACCTTTGTCTTTACCCATGGCTTGAGTCTTTGGCATCATCTTCTCTTTTTTCTTAATCAAAGACTTTTTATATGAAGAGAATGTGAGAATAGCCGTCTTCCCTTTCTACCGTGACACTTGTTTAGTAATGTTTGCTTTGGGAAAATGTATGATGGCTTGTAGGGAAATGCTAAGTGCTGATTCCTTTTGATTTTGTGCT